>JANJGN010000026.1:38460505-39660505 GCA_026770705.1 Isurus oxyrinchus | reverse complement strand
GCACAATCAGCACAATCTTATTGGCGAGGAGCAGTTTAGCTGTTCTGTTGAAGGAAAACAAATCAGTTGTTCACCCCACCTGCTGAGACTCCAGTGAGTTCACATCCAACAGGAATGGTTAGTTCTCCTGTCACTCGCATCCATGACAGAAATTTGGTGGAGGGCCTGTGCAGTTTGGTTGTTGTGTGATTTGATTTTAATAAGTTATCTCTTGGCCCTAATGGCTCCAATTTAAATCGGAAGACAAAATAAAGCATGATTTTCAACAGGGACGTCTTTCAATGGCGGAGCGTTTACCCAGCATTCTCCGCAAAGAAGAATGTGACCTATCCAGACCACAGGTGCTTTCTGCGCAGGCGTATTGCTGGGCTGTAACCAGAGCCTGCGCAATGCGGTCACTGACTGGGGCATGCACAGTGCGGGTTGTGTCTGGAGTTAGATGGAGAAGGGAGAAACAATCGAGTGAGGGTGAGTAATGCAGCCGGTGGGTGGGTGGAGAGGATTAGAGCCAGCGGAGGGACGGGGAGGCTTCATAAACACCCGGTGGAGGCCACAAATCCCCACTAAGAAGCTACCGATCTTATTTACACGGGATGGGGCGCGAGAGCTCGTGAACTGCTCCGGGACTCAGGTCCAGCTTAACGGCCGCCATCTTGAGCGGTGTCAATGTGCAGCAGGGCGCATGCGCAGTCATCTGTCCCTGTCAGCAGGAGGAGAGAATATTGTGATTTTTCCATCCTGGACTGACAGGGGTGGGCTTTGGAAACTCCTTTTACAGGGGATTAGAAGGGGAGGATTTACACACAGCAAATTCCAACCAAGAAAAATGTCTCTCTCTTCAATTTCTATCCTGGAATTACAGTGATGGTTTCCATAAACATACAGGTTACTGGAAGTGGAAGATTGACAGACAAGAAACTCAAACCAAACATCACATCAAGATCTGACAGTCACCCAATTCATCAGGACCTGAATATCATCGCCCTTTGAATGTGGAAAGGAAAAGGTTTGTCTCAACTGTCTGTGGGAGAAGATTTCAGGTATCAGTGTCACTGGAAAAGCACTGAGACACACAAACCCTGGTAAGAGCACACATCAGTCGTCTCAATTTCTCTTCGCCTCTCACCTACTCTAACCTGTCTCTCTCTGAACTTGCCGCACTCCGTACTCTCAGGTCCAACCCAGACATTGTCATCAAACCTGCTGACAAGGGTGGTGCTGTTGTTGTCTGGTGCAATGACCTCTACCTCGCAGAGGCTCAGTGTCAACTCGCAGACACTTCCTCCTACCTCTCCCTGGACCATGACCCCACCACTGAACATCAAGCCATTGGTTCCATGACTGTTACTGAACTCATCTCCTCTGGAGATCTTCCTTCCACAGCTTCCAACCTCATTGTCTCCCAACCTTGGACGGCCCATTTCTACCTCCTATCCAAAATCCACAAACAGGACTGTCCCGGCAGACCGATTGTCTGTTCCTGCCCCACGGAACTCATTTCTTGCTATCTTAACTCCATTCTCTCTCCCCTTGTCCAGTCCCTTCCCACCTACATTCGCGATTCCTCTGACACCCTACATCATGTCAACAATTTCCAGTTCCCTGGCCCCAACTGCCTCCTCTTCACCATGGACGTCCAATCCCTCTATACCTCCATCCCCCACCAGGATGGTCTGAGGACTCTCAGATTCTTCCTCGAACAGAGGCCCGAACAATCCCCATCCACCACCACTCTCCTCAATCTAGCTGAAATTGTTCTCACACTGAACAATTTCTCCTTAAACTCTTCTATCTTCCTCCAAATGGAAGTGGCTATAGGTACCCGCATGGGCCCCAGCTATGCCTGTCTCTTTATGGGGTATGTAGAACATTCCTTGTTCCAGTCCTACTCCAGCCCCCTCCCACAACTCTTACTCCGGTACATCGATGACTGTTTTGGTGCTGCTTCATGCTCTCGTCTGGACCTGGGAAAATTTATTAATTTTGCTTCCAATTTCCACCCCTCTATCATTTTCACATGGTTGATCTCTGACACTTCCCTTCCCTTCCTTGACCTCTCAGTCTCAATTTCTGGTGATAGACTGTCCACCAATATTCATTACAAGCTTAACGACTCCCACAGCTACCTTGACCTCACACCCCGCTTCCTGTAAGGACTCCATCCCATTCTCTCAGCTCCTTTGCCTCCGTTGCATCTGTTCTGATGATGCCACTTTCAAAAACAGTTCCTCTGATATGTCTTCCTTCTTCCTTAACCAAGGTTTTCCACCCACGGTGGTTGAAAGGGCCCTCAACCCTGTCCGGCCCATCTCCCGCGCATCCGCCCTCATACCTTCCTATCCCTCCCAGAAACATGATAGGGTCCCCCTTGTCCTCACTTATCACCCCACCAGCCTCCGCATTCAAAGGATCATCCTCCACCATTTCCGCCAACTCCAGCATGATGCCACCACCAAACATATCTTCCTTTCACCCCCCCGGCAGCATTCCGCAGGGATCGTTCCCTCCGGGACACCCTGGTCCACTCCTCCATCACCCCCTACACATCAACCCCCTCCCACGGCACCTTCCAATGAAACCGCAGAAGGTGCAACACCTGTCCCTTTACTCCCCCCCTCCTCACTGTCCAAGGGCCCAAACACTCCTTTCAAGCGAAACAGCATTTCACTTGCACTTCCCTCAATTTAGTCCACTGCATTCGTTGCTCCCAATGTGGTTTCCTTTACATTGGATAGACCAAACACAGACTGGATGACCGCTTTGCGGAATATCTTCGGTCTGTCTCACCCTATTCTCTTACCCACATGTCCGTCCTTGGCCTGCTGCATTGTTCCAGTGAAGCTCAACGCAAACTGGAGGAACAGCACCTCATCTTCCGACCAGGCACTTTACAGCCTTCCGGACTGAATATTGAGTTCAACAACTTAAGATCATGAACACTCTCCTCCATCCTCCCCACCCTTTTCCAATCCCACTTTTTTCCAATAATTTATATAGATTTTTCTTTTCCCACCTATTTCCATTATTTTTAAATGTATTTCCATCCATTGTTTTATCTCTACTTTTTAGACAATTTCGATATCTTCCCCCCACCCCACCCCCACTAGGGCTATCTGTACCTTGCTCGTCCTGCTTTCTACCCTTAATGTCACCTATTAGCACATTTCTTAGCTAATATCACCACCATTAACACCTCTTTGTCCTTTTGTCTATGACATCTTTTGGCAATCTCCACCTATCACTGGCCCTCTATCCAGCTCTACCTGTCCCACCCCCCCTTAAACTAGCTTATATTTCACCTCTCTTCTATTTTTCCTTAGTTCTCTTGAAGAGTCGTACAGACTCGAAACGTTAACTGTGTTCCTCTCCGCAGATGCTGTCAGACCTGCTGAGTTTTTCCAGGTATTTTTGTTTTTGTCCTGGAGAACTGTGTTCAGTTCTGGGCAACAAACACCAGGAAGGATAGAATGGCCTTACAGGGAGTGTAGCACAGATTTACCTGAGTGATCTGAGCTCCAAGGGTTAAATTACAGAATGAGATTACACAAAAGAGTCACAGAGTCATTATGACACAGAGGAGGCCATTAGGCCTGTTGAGTCCATGCCAGCTATGTAGAGCAATCCAATCAGTCCTCTGCCCCTGCTCTATCCCTGTATCCTTGCAAGTTTATTTCCCTCATGCTTCTATCAAATTTCCTTTTGAAATCATTCATCATGTCCATTTCCACCCCCTCATAGGCAGTAACCTCCAGGTCATTCCCACTCACTGTGTAAAAATATTCTTCCTCACATCTCCCACACCTTTTACCCAAAATCTTAAATCTCTGTCCTTGAGTTCTTGTACGATCCGCTGATGGGAATAGCTTTTCTTTGTCCACCTTATCTAAACCTGCCACAACCTTGTGCACCTCTATCAATCTCCCCTCAGCCTCCTTTGCAGGAACCATTTTGGTAAATCTCCTCTGTATCTTGTCAAGGACCTCCACATCCTTCCTGAAGTGAGGTGACCAGAACTGGATGCAATTCTCAAATTGTGGCCTAACCAGAGCTTTATAAAAATTCAGCATAACTTCCCTGTTTTTACTTTCAAAACCACCATTTATAAAGCTCAAGATCCAAATTGCTGTGCTAACCACTCTCTTATTACTTCCTGTCACCTTCAGAGATCAAAGCCATGAACACCCAGGTCCCTCTGTCCATGCTCCCTCTTTAGAGCTGTGCCATGAATTATATCTTCCCTCTCCCTATCCCTCCTGCTAAAATCCTGTGAGTGTTGTAATCCCTGGAATTTAGAAGATTAAGACCCGATTTGATCAAAGTTTTCGGGATATTAATTGGAACTGACAGGTTAGATAGGATGAGTGGGCGGAGTCTACACACACAATCAGGTTCCAGCATCGTTTCCGGGAGAGTGTTCCTGATCCTCACAACTCTCTGTTGGTGCACTTCCCTGTTTCTGTACTCAGTGCCTCTATATCTGAAGCCCAAGACCCTGTATGCTTCACTGACTACCCCTCAATCTGCCCTGCCATAAGAAATCGCACAAATGGTTCAATCATCACCTGTACTCACAAAGCCTACATAATGATACAAGATTTAAAATAGTTCCTGTACTGTGTGCCCTGAACCCCAATACACCCGTCCCCAAGGTTATGTCATCCCATCTTCAAGCACCTTGATGTTCGGATGATAAGGGAATTATCCAGGGATTTCAGAAGTCAGAATCCAGGGAGAGAGATAGGTGGACTATAACCACCCAGTAGCCAAGACCCCGATGTTAAGGCAGTTTTTGGAAAACACTGTGATCGTCCCTGTGATAGTGACACCAGTAAAAAGGGTGGAGGGAAGAGAGGGATCAGTGACTGGGCTGGAATAGGGGCCATGCCTGGCACGGCCGCTGGGAAGCACTTAGACATGGAGAATATGTGGGAACAGGACGAGGCTGTGAGGCAGCAATGGACAGGAATCTTCAGTAAAAGAAATAAAGGACAGAGAGATGAAATCCTGGAACAACAAGAAGGAGTGAAATCCAGAAAAGAGATGGTGGACGGACTGATCGAGCGAAAGGGAACGGTCAGTGAGATCATTCAGCAGAATAAGATTGAGGTGAAAAGTCAGAACATGTCTAAAGCTGTTCTCTGTGTGATGTAAGGAGGGTTTTTATTGGATCAGGTACAACAAGGCCAGGAGGACATTGAGATACAATACAGAGTCCAACAGTAGAGAGCCCACAGGGTCTGGAGGGGGAGGGTTAATAAACCCAGGGAGTCACAGGCTGCACAAACTTCGAGTGTGAGCCCTGACCCATTTTAAAACAGTGAACAAATAAATCCCTGATTTTACTGAGACTCTTTTCTGTGTCCCAGCTCCTTAAATACTGACAGGAAAGGGACTGGAATCTCAGGAGGCTTCACACCGCTGGCTGCTGGTGTGGACGTGATCTCCGATCAGATTAACGTGCTTCTGCTGTGAGTATTTAATAAAGTGTCCGAACCTCTCATTGTGTTTCCTGTCCAATCCACCACTTGCCATGGATCTTCCATTTTACCAACTGGGAAAACAATTGCCTGTCCACTGATTGGTCTTGATGGCAGCTGGTTTACCTAGAGTGCTCCATGTGTCAGAAAATCCCCCACCACGAGAACAGGCACCCAGAGCGCCGGCATGGCGGCCAGGCTGTGCTCGGAACATGCTCAGTGCGGCTGGTAGAAACGGACTGCGGTGGAACAGGCAGCTCAGGAGGCTGGAGGAGATTGTGGACATAAGGGAGGAATTGGAGCTGGGGTTGGGTCACGATTAGATGATCGCAGATAATTCTGGAGGGTTGTAGGAGTGGAGATCCCCACGATGTCGGTCAGCGAGCACAGGGGATGATGGTGAACAAGACTTGGTGCGAGTAAGAACATGAGCAGCTGAGTTTTGGGTGACCTCGAGTTTCCCTGGAGTTGCATCTGGGAGGCCAAAATGTTGCACATTCGAATAGTCCAGTTTTGAGGGAACAAAGGAATGGATGAGTTTCAGCATCAGATGAACTGGGGCAGGGGCACAGCTGGGTGATGTTACTGAGGGGGAAATGGGTGGTTTTAGTGATATGTAGTCAGAAGCTCAGCTTGGGCTGAAATATGACAACAAGATTGTGAACAGCCTAGTTCAGCCTCAGAGAACTGCACGAGGGATGGAGCTGGTGTCTGGGGAGTGGATTTTGTAGTAGGAACTGAAGATAATGGCTTCCCTCTTGCCAATATTTCAATGGAGGAAATTTCTGCTCATCCAGTACTGGATGTGCAACAAGTCAGGAGAGTGTGCGAGTTGGAGGGGAACTTGGAGGTGATGGTGTTCACATACACCCTCTACCCTGCTCCTTCTCGGTAGGGGGAGGCTGAAGGTTTGACAGATTCTGTCAAAGTTCTGGTTGACTTGAAGATGCATTAAATGCTCCTTCACCTTTCATGAAACAGCTTTTCATGGTCACTCTTTCCGAGTGTCAGCCCCACAAATGACCAGATTGATTCAGCTCAATTTCACAACCTGCCTTTGTGTTTTTGTGGGTTCTCTCTCACTCCCTTTCTTATTATCTACATCAATTTCACAGGGTTTAGAAGGGGAGGATTTGCATTTGGGAAACTGGAAACCAAACATCACATCAGAATCTGACGCAGTCACGCAATTTATCGTAACCTGGATATCATCGGATTTTGAACATGGAAGGAGAAAGCACCGTCCGCAGTGGAGAGAAACCGTACACGTGTTGTGTGTGTGGACGAGGTTTCAGCCGATCATCTTGTCTGTCAAAACATAAATGCAGTCACAACAGGGAGAAGCCGTGGAAATGTGGGGACTGTGGGAAGGGATTCAGATCTCCGTCTGACCTGGAAAAGCATCGGCGCAGTCACACTGGGGAAAGACCATTCACCTGCTCGACGTGTGGGAAGGGATTCACAATTTCAGCCCACCTGCTGACACACCAGCGAGTTCACAGTGAAGAGAGACCTTTTGGGTGCCCAGACTGTGCAAAATGCTATAAAAGTGCTGGGGAACTGATGTCCCATCAACGTGTTCACACTGACGAGAGACCGTTCAGATGCTCCCACTGTGGGACTGGGTTCAGGCAATCATCTCAGCTCACTGTACACCAGCGAATTCACACTGGGGAGAGACCATTCACCTGCTCTGAGTGTGGGAAGGGATTCACTCAATCATGCAACCTGCTGACACACCAGCGAGTTCACACTGGGGAGAGGCCGTTCACTTGCCCCAAGTGTGGGAAGGGATTCACCACCTCATCCGGTCTCCTGAGACACCAGCGAGTTCACAAATAATTACCAGAACTGAAGGATGTTCATTGGGGTCTGTTTTTACTGATGTTAATAATCTTCAGCCCAGTTATAGGGGCTAATATTCTGGCTAAAAGTCAAATAAATCAGTTTTGTGTTAAACACTGATTTGAATCTTTTTAATATTTCTAACATAAGTTAGTTCCTTTTGAAGGGCTTTCCCTCTCTCCCGTCTCCTCCATCCTTACCTCCAACAAGCGTGAGGAGCTCATGGATCTTCTCTATCACCAAGATTGAGACAATCCACTTAGCTGCCTCTGCTGCTTCTCTCCCTTCCACTAGTCTACTAGGCCAAACTGCCTCTAAAGTTCCCCCTTGTCCCAGCCGTGTGCTCACATCTTTCTCTACTTTCTCTCCCATCTCCTCTCATGTCCTCTGAGGTCTCATCCTGTCCATGAGACCCACCTGTTCCCACTAAACTGTTGATCAATCAACTTCCCCATATTAACTGAGTTTGTTAACAGTTCTCTCTCTTCAGGCACTGTCTCTCACTCCTTCAAAATACAAACCCTTGACCCCATCATCCTTGCAAATTACTCCCCAATCTGCAACCTCCCTTTCCTCTCCAAAGTCCGAGAACATTTTTTTACCCACCATATCTGTGTCCATGATTCCTCAAACTCCATCAGATTTCTGCCCTGCCACAGTACTGAAACAGCTCTTACCAAATTTACAAAGGATGAGGAACTCACCTCCTGACTCCACAAAGACTGTCCACCATCTGTAAGGTACAAGTCAGGAGTGTGATGAAATATTCCCCACTTGCCTGGATGAGTGCAGCTCCCACAACATTCAAGATGCTCGACACCACCCAGGACAAAGCAGCCCCCTTGATTGGCACCACATCCACAGACATTCCCTCCACCACCAACATACAGTAGCAGCAGTATGTACCATCTACAAGGTGCACTGCGGGAATTCACCAAGGCTCCTTAGACAGCACCTTCCAACCCATGACCACTACCACCTAGAAGGACAAGGGCAGCAGACACATGGGAACACCACCACCTGGAACTTCTCCAAGTCACTCACCATCCTGACTTGGAAATATATCACCGTTCCTTCACTACCACTGGGTCAAAATCCTGGAACTCTCTCCCTAACAGCACTGTAGGTGTACTTACACCACATGGACTGCGGCGGTTCAAGAAGGCAGCTCACCACCACCTTCTCAAGGGCAACTAGGGATGGGCAATAAATTCTGGCCCAGCCAATGAAGCCTACATCCTGTGAATGAATAAAAAAAAAACATCTGATGTGACTATGACAAAGATAAACTCTCCCTCTCGACCTGTCTGCAGCCTTTGACAAGGTTGACCACATAATTCTGTTCCATCACCTCTCCACTGTCATCCAGCTGGGTGGGGCTGCTCTCTCCCGGTTCTGTTCTTCTCTATGTAATCAGAGTCAGAGAATCACTGGTAATGTCTTCCCTTCCCACTCCCACAGATACTTCTGGTGTCTCCAAAAGATCCTCTTATTTCTCATTAACATACTCCACACAACATTAACTGAAAACATTTTGTGTGTCCCGACGATTTTCCAGTTACAGTGATGATTTAAATCTTTCCCATAAACAGAACAAACATTTATCCCTCCATAACCAGAGGCCAATTATGCATGAATTCTCTGAAGAAGAATCATATGGACTCAAAACGTTACCTCTGTTTCTCTCTCCACAGATACTGCCAGGCCTGCTGAGCTTTTCCAGCATTTTCTGTTTTTATTTCAGATTTCCGGTATTTACAGTATTTTGCTTTAATCGTACATGAATTCAGTGATTCCTCAAGATCTTATCGAAATTTTTGATTTGCGTTTCCCATCTGCAAATACTCATCAAAAGCCATCACTGTCCATACAGGATAGAAATTCACAGCAGATAATTCCAGTTTCTATGAAAGATTTTCCCTCTCATTCCCACAAATCTATAAATCTCTGTCCCACAAACTCCTCTCCCTCTCTGCTCATTGTTCCAGATTCAGTGTCCAGTCTCCCACTTATTCTTTTCTCCTCTCCAGATTCTCTCTCCTCCTGTCCTTAAACTGGTGACTCAGGCTGTGGATCAATCCCACTCCTTTACTCTAATTTTACCAGATAATGCAGCTCACAATGACAAACCATCTTTGATGACTTTATTAGTAATTTTCAATGATTGGAAACATTCACCTTTTCCCAATTGTGCAGAACAGGAAGTCCAGTGGTCAGTTCAGAGCTTCCTTCTCCCGAGATCTGTTCCAACAAGCTGTGTCTGTCTGAGCTACATTGATACCAGGCTGACTCACTCACTTAGAAAATGATCAGGTCTGACTGAACTATAACAACAAATGCAACAACTTATATTTATATCGAGGTTTTAACATAATAAAATGTCCCAAGGAGTTTCACAGGAGCATAAGGACATATTAGGTCAGATGACCAAAGCTTGGTCAAAGAGGTCGGTTATATGGAGTGTCTTAAAGGAGGAAAGTGAAGTAGAAAGGTGGAGAGGTTTAGGGAAGAAATTCCAGAGTTTAGGGTCCAGGCAGCTGAAGGCATGGCCAATAATGGTGGAGACATTAAAACCGGGGATGAAGAACATCTGGTAATGGTGCTCCATGTATGTGGGCCTTATAGCCCAGGCTCAAGGCCCAAATCTGAACTTTGGGACATAGTTTGACCATCTCTGGTTTCAGAGAAAATCAATTCCCCATATGGACATCTTGTAAGATCTTTGTTTATTGATATCATAAAAAGTTAGGATCAGTTGAGTCCTCCTGTGTACTCAGTGGAGATTGACTTTAACAGACTTCAAACTCTCTGGATTTCAGTGTTACAAGAATATGTTTCAGTAGAAATAAAAAATATATAAATCCTGGAAAACCAAAAGAACAAAATGGGGAAATACACAGTGGCTCAATCATTTCAAAGTGATAAATGAATGGTCACTGTTTCAGGTGGGACTCCTTCAGAATGAACACTTCCCACCAGCAGCACCAACCCCCCTCCCCTCCCTGTTCACTGAACATTCCTTCACCAGCTCATCCACCCATTGCACATCCACCCAATGGCTCCCAGCCCGGATTGACATTCAGCATGGTATGATTTTGGAAGTTTTCCTCCTCTTTTCAGTCAGGAACAGACTTGGCAGCAGAGCTTAGTTGGGAATCAACTTCATCGAGAAAAAAGTCAGGACAAGTTTATTGAATTTCAAGCAAACTCCAGTGACAAACCCAGGCAGTCCTTTACAGTTTAAAGCAGGTTATATCACCCGTGTTGAGAACCAGACAGTTGAGCGCACCAAGGACTTCTCGCAGTGTTGATCTTTGAGCTTTTCCTATCCCTCTCGGGTTTTAATCTTCTGATTCTGGATCCTCTCCCCTCAACAGCCTTGACACGGAGGATCTCATTTATCCCAACTGATCAACCCCCTCCCTGCTTCTGGTCATATCCATGTGAGCAAAACTAACTTCACTGAGTCATGTTAGTTTACCGTATTCACAGTTCATGTGCGCAATGTGAGCTTCACTGAGTCACATTAGTTTATCATATTCAAAGTTCACATCAACAATACTAGCTTCACTTAAATCACGTAAACATGTTCTGCTTATTCCTCATTGTTCTGTTATCCACTTATCTCAAAGCTGCTAAATTCTGTTGTCATTTATTTCATTGATATCCTGTATTAACTTACATAAACCGCTTTGTGGCATTTTTTAACTTTACTTGCACTGAGCTTTTTAAAACTTGACATAACTTCCCAGGATCCCTCGAACTTGGCATCTTTTCTATACCATGTCCTATTTCCTACCTTTGTCCACTGCATTGTTCTACAAAGGAATGTTTCAGGTGAAGTTAGATGTTAGATTCTAATTATCAAAAGTTAAATGTTAACATTTTTTAATTCATTCATGGGAGATGGGCCTTGCTGGATAGGCTGATATTTATTGCCCATTCCTAACTGCCATGGAGGAGGTGGTGCTGAGTTGCCTCCTTTAATTGCTGCAGTCCCTGTGGTGTAGGTACACACACAGTGCTGTTAGGGAGGGAGTTCCAGGACCTTCACCTAGTGACAGTGAAGGAACGACGATATATTTCCAAGTCAGGATGATGAGTGGCTTCGAGGGGAACTTCCAGATAGTGGTGTTCCCATGTGTCCACAGCCCTTGTCCTCCTCGATGGTAGTGGTCATGGGCTTGGAAAATGCTGTCTAAGGAAGATTGGTGAGTTCCTGCAGTGCATCTTGTAGATGGTACACACTGCTGCCGCTGTGTGTTGGTGGTGAAGGAAGTGAATGTTTGTGGATGGGGTGCCAATCAATGGGGTGTCAATCTGGATGGTGTCGAGCTTCTTGAGTGTTGCGGGAGCTGCACTCATCCAGGCAAGTGGAGAGTATTCCATCACATTCCTGACTTGTGCTGTGTAAATGGTGCACAGGTTTTGGGGAGTCAGGAGCTGAGTTACTTACCACAGGATTCCTAGCCTCTGATCTGCTCTTGTAGCCACAGTATTTACATGGCTAGTCCAGTTCAGTTTCTGGTCAATCGTAACCCCCCCATATGTTGATAGTGGGGAATTCAGTGACTGTGATGCCATTGAATGTCAAGGGGTGATAGTTAGATTTTCTCTTGTTGGAGATAGTCATTGCTTGGCACAAATTGTGGCACAAATGTTACTTGCCACCCCAAGTCTGGATGTTATCCAGAACTTACTGCATTTGGACAGGGACTGCTTCAGTATCTGAGGAGTCGCAAGTGTTGCTAACCACTGTGCAATCAACTGCGAACATTCCCACTTCTGACCTTATGATGGAAGGAAGACCACTGATAAAGCAGCTAAAGATGGTTGGGCCTAGGACACTACCCTGAGGAACTCCTGTAGTGATGTCCTGGAATTCAATGATTGACCTCCAACAACCACAACCATCTTCCTTTGTGCTAGGTATGACTTCAACCAGTGGAGGGCTTTCCCCTGATTCCCATTAACTCCAGTGTTGCTAGGGCTCCTTGATGCCACACTCGGTCAAATGCTGCCTTGATGTCGAGGGCAGTCACTCGCATTTCACCTGTAGATTTCAGCTCTCTTGTCCATGTTTGAACCAAGGCTGTAGTGAGGTCAGGAGCTGAGTGGCCCTGGCGGAACCCAAACTGGGCGTCAGTGAGCAGGTTATTGCTAAGCAAGTGATGCTTGATAGCACTGTCGATGACCCCCTCCATCACTTTACTGATGATTGAGAGTAGACTGATGGGCCGGTAATTGGCTGGGTTGGATTTATCCTGCTTTTTGTGTACAGGACATACCTGAGCAATTTTCCACAGAGCCGGGTAGATACCAGTGTTGAAGCTGTACTGGAACAGCTTGGAATTATCTTGTTAATAACCTAATAATCTTACAGCATGAACCCAGTGAGAGGGTGAGCTGGCCCTCGGGATGTAAAAACGGACAAGAGCTGGAAGTGGTTCCCGTCAATACATTTTTTGTGTTGTCATTTAAATGGAAATTAATATTTTGTCAAACCCCCATATGCACCTTTGGTGAATTACAATTTCCAGCCCAGACCCTTCCTATTGCTTCTACATGGTGCATCCTGTGTGGTTTCAGCAGAGGGAGAGACAGGCTGTTCACATCCCTGCTCTCACTGCCGAGAGACTTGTGGTCTCCACCCTCTGGATTTCAGAGCCTCTCAGGGTCCTGGCAATGACTCATCCACCTGCATCTGTGCAGGGGCAGATTCAGCTGGTGGGAGACAGAGCAGGAGATGAGTCTGCGTGTCGAGAGCTGGGGCCATGTGCCAGGTGTTGCTTGAGATTGGGGAGTGCTTAATGGGTGAAAGGTTGGAAGACTTTGATTGGAGTTCCCACTTCCGTGTCTCCTTTCTCCATCATGCCTCTCCTGGACCAGAATCATATCATTCCTCCCACTCTGCTGCAGACCAGCTTGGTGGAGATCAGTAACGTGTTGTAAGGTCACGGATACAGTGTCTGTCATCCTGTTTAAGGCAGCAGACATCTGCTGCATGGCCATGGTCATGACCTGCATGGACCCATGTCAGAGTCATGCTTGAAGCTCCATGAAGGAAGCCACTCTCTCCATGACAGACAGTCTCCAGAACCTCCTCCAGCCCCATGACCCTCTGATCTCCTGTGCTCCTCCAATTCTGACCCCTTCCTCACTCCCCCACCTACATCACTCCACCATTGGAGGCTGTGCTTTCAGATCCTGCGGTCCCACGCTCTGGAATTCCCTCCCTAAACTGCCTCTTCTTGAAAACACTTCTTAAAATCCACCTCTTTGACCAAGCTTTTGATCATCTGTGAAGTACGTTAGGATGTTTTACTATGTTGAAGGTTCTAGATAAATGCTAGTTGTTGTTGCCATTGCCTTATATTGGTAGCCTCAGGAAAGTCACACAAACATTTTAAATCCTTGTACCATAATTACCACAGTCATTTCTTAGTCTGGAAACTTAAACCTGCCGTTTCACTTTCAGTCAGGAACAGATCACAGTTTTACACCAATCTCTGATTTCCAGCACTCATCGTTGTTATTCCTGACTCTATACCCAGTTGTAAAGGAGCCTTCTGTTCCATGTCTAGGAGCTCTGAACCATGGGAGCGCACAGCTGGGGCACATTTCTTACACACCTCAGTCCTGGATGTGATTAACAGCAGCGAAAACAGCTGAATCCCAACTCCTAAAGTCATTCATGAACTTGCTGGTGTTTCAGCAGGTTAGATGGTTGAGTGAATCCCTTCCCACACTCAGAGCAGGTGAACAGCATCTCCTCAGTGTGAACTCGCTGATGTGTCAGCAGATTACCGAACCTACTGAATCCCTTCCCACACACAAAGCAGGTGAACGGCCTCTCCCCAGTGTGAATTCGCTGGTGTGTCAGCAGGTTAACTGACTGAGTGAATCCCTTCCCACACACACAGCAGGTAAAAGGCCTCTCCCCAGTGTGAGTGCGTTCATGTGTCTGCAGGTGTTGTGACCGAGTGAATCCCTTCCCACAATCTGAGCAGGTAAATGGCGTCTCCCTTGTGTGGGTGCGTTGGTGTCTCTGCAAGTGCCATGAATCAGTGAATCCTTTGCCACACTCAGAGCAGGTGAACGGCCTCTCCCCCGTGTGACTGCGTTGATGAATTTCCAACTCAGATGGGGTTCTGAATCCCTTCCTGTAGTCCCCACATTTCCAGGGTTTCTCCATGGTGTAAGTGTCTTTGCCTCGCTCCAGCTTGGACGATCTGTTGAAACCTGATCCACACAGAACATGTGCACGGTATCTCTCTTCTGTGAACAATGTGATTTTCTTTTCAGGCTGTGTAACTGGCTCAAACTCTTTGCACAGTCAGTGCGCTGGAACACTCAGCTGTGTGTGTGTTTTGCTGATATTCCAACTACACTGATGCTTGAAGCTGTTTCCCACAGATAAAACAGACAGACATTTCTCCTTCCACATTCAAAGACTGATTATATTCAGGTCTTGATGAATTGAGTGACTGTCAGATCAGGCCATGATGTTCAATTTGAGCTTCCCATCCGTAAATCCTCTCCTAACATCCTGTAAAGGGAGTTTACAAACATAATCACTATAAGATAGAAATTCAGAACAGATAGTTCTAGTTTCTATGGAATATTTTTTACTCATAGATGTTTACAGCACAGGAGGCCGCCATTTGGCCCATCGTGTCCTCTACTAATCACATTTTTCAGCACTTGGTCCATAGCCCTGGAGCCTCTGGCAATGCAAGTGATTATCTAAATACTTAAATGTTATGAGAGTTTCTGACTCAACCACCCTTTCAGGCAGTGAAAAAAATTCTCCTTAATTCCCCTCTTAGCCTTCTACGTCTTATCTTACATCTACGCCCCCTGGTTATTGAATTCCATTTGCCACTGTTCCGCCCACCTGATGACTCCAATGATGTCCTCCTGCAGTTTACAGCTATCTTTCTCAGTATTTACCACCCTACCAATTTTCGTATCATCCACAAACTTCTTGATCGTACTTCCTAATTTAAGTCCAAATCATTTATGTACACCACAAACAGCAAGGGCCCCAGCACTGAGTCCTGCAGAAACCTACTGGAAACAGACTTCCAGTCACAGAAACATCCCTCTATCATCACTCTCTGCTTCCTGCCTCTCAGCCAATTTTGGATCCAACGTGCCAATTTGCATTGGATCCCATGGGCTCTTACTTGCTTGATCAGTCTGCCATGAGGGACTTAATCAAAAGCCTTGCTAAAGTCCATGTAGACAACATCAAATGCATTAACCTCATCAACATTCCTGGTTACCTCCTCAAAAAGTTCGATCAAATTTGTCAAACATGACCTTCCCTTAACAAATCCGACTATCCCTGATTAATCCGTGTCTCTCCAAGTGCAGATATATTCCGTCCCTCTGAATTCTTTCTGGAACTTCCCCACCACCGAGGGTAATCTGACTGGCCTGTAATTTCCAGGTCTATCCCTTCCTCTCTTTTTTAATATTAGGACAATGTTAGCCATCCTCCAATCCTCTGACACCTCCCCTGTGTCAGAGAGGATTTGAAAGTTTCTGCCAGGGCCCCTGATATCTCTTCCCTTGCCTCTCTCAACAACCTGGGATACATCTCATCCAGGCCTGCAGATTTATCCACTTTTAAGGCCGCTAAACCAGCTGGTACCTCCTCTCCCTCTATGTTAATTTCCATGAATATTTCATAGTCCTCCACCCTGATGTGGAGACTGCATCGTCCTTTTCCATTGTGAAGACCAACGCAAAGTATTCATTGAGGACCATACCCACATCATCCAAATCCACACACAGATCACCTCTATGGTCCCTAATTGGCCCTACTCTTTCCCTAGTTATTTTCTTGCTCTTTATATATATTTTTTAAAAACCCTTTGGGTTTTCCTTTATTCTACCCACGAATGCTTTCTCATGCACTCTGTTAGCTTTCCTAATTTCCTTAAGATCCCCTCTGCACTTTTTATGCTCCTCTAGGGACTCTGTCATATTGAGCCCTCAGTATCTGCCATGAACTGCTCGTTTTTTCTTAATCCTAACTTTTTTGTCTTTTGACATCCAGGGTTCTCCAGTCCCTCCCTTTGTCTTTATGGGGGCATATTTGCTCTGCACTATTTCCTCATTGAATTGTTGTGACACAATTTTATTTGTAAGTAGCTGCTCCCAGTCTATTTGGGCCAAATCTTTCTCCCAAAGCTGGAAATTCCCATCCCACACAATCTCCCTCCTCTCGGAGCTGAAATCTGAAACCCATCGCACCAACTCCGCCATTTGTTTGTACCACTCCCAGTTTTCTGCCTCCCTCTGAATGGATTAATTTCTCCAGCCCCTCGACAGAGTGAGAAAAAAAAATCAACGAATCATTTTCTCTCCTGGTCAGTGGGATGCTGAAGCCCCCAAAGGATCAGATTCATTCAGGTCAGTTTCAGTACCTGTGTTTGTCGATTCCTTGAAACTCTTTCTTCCTGTTTTAAACCGACTTCAGGAGTTTCTAATTCGAATCCTGAATTCTACACCGGGTGTTTGTGAACCTTCCCAGTCCATCCTCCAGCTCCATTTCTCTCCTGCACTCAGCCCGTTCTCACCCGCTGCGGTTTCTGATGAAAGTCCATCGACCTGAATCTACAGACGTTGCCAGACCTGCTGAGCTTTTTCAGCACGAATCAACACCACCGCCTTCTTCCGGCTCCCGCACCCGCAAGTGCGCATGCCTGGTGCACATCGCGGTCACGCCCCTTCGCCACGCCCATTATTTGGAGAACCAGCAATTCCCGTTCGGTACTCCAGGCACCGCCCCCTCTTCCCATTGGTCCGGAGCTGTCGTCACCCATCCGGAAATTGTGAGTTGGATTATGCGCAGTGCAGATACTGGCTTTGTGTCTAAACTCGGAGTGGGTGAGAAACCGCGGGATGGGAAGGATTTGAGACACCAGGTGAGTTGAGAGGTTTTATAAATATTTGGTGTAGGCCAAATATTTATAAAACGTTCGTGATCCCGCGTTTGAACTGGCAGCAGCTGTTCGGGTTTCATCCGATGACAGACCCCGGTTAACGCCCGCCATCTATTTGGGTGATGATTGTGCTGCAGGGCGCATGCGTAGCTAATGTGAGTGTCTGGGCTTAGCCCCGCCTTTTGTTGATTCCTTTTGCTTGGAGGACCGACAGCGCCAGTGTGGTCCTCCAGCCTCGCCCCCTCATCCGATAGGTCCGGAACTGCAGCCAATCTCCAGGGCATTGTGAGCTGCACATGCGCAGGAAGGAACCCTGGGAGGTGGGCGGGGAGGATTCAAAAACAGCTGCTGGAGGGCCCAAACCCCCAGTAATGGCTGCAAGCTGGGGTGAGGCAGCTGGGGGTTGCTTCTTACAGAGGCTGCAAATCCGGATTAATAACCCGTAGGGAACAATTAATCAGAGGTAGAGTTTGGTGTGAAATCAAAAGAAAATACTGCGGATGTTGGAAGCCTGAAATAAAAACAGAAAATGCTGGAAAAGCTCAGCAGGTCTGGCAGCATCTGTGGAGAGTTAACGTTTCGAGTCAGTATGACTGCTCTTCAGAGTTTGGTGTGAAATCAATGGGTTGTTGTAAAACAGGAGGTCAGGGTTACAGTCAACAAGAACAACAACTTCTACTGATCAAGCAGCTTTAGCACAGTACATCAACCCAATTGATTTCACAGGAAAATTGTAAAACAAAATGTGACAAGACACATTTGGAGATATTAGAACAAATGACCTTGGACAGAGAGGTAGGTTCTAAAGAATGTCTTAAAGGAGGAAAGTGAGACAGAGAAATATAGATAGGCGTAGAGAGGGAATTCCAGAGCTTGGGGCTGATGACACAGCCATCAGGGGTGGAGCAATAGGGAATGCACAAGAGGCTAGAATTAGAGTGGTGCAGATATCTCAAAGGGTTGTGCGGCTGGAGGAGATTACAGAGACATGGAGGGACAAAGGGTTTGAATAAAAGAATGAGGATTTTAAATCAATACATTGTTTTTTTGTCTATTCGTTCATGGGCTGTGGGTGTCGCCAGCCAGGCCAGCATTTCTTGCCCTTATTCAGAGGGCATTTAAGAGTCAACCACATTGCTGTTGGTATTGAGTCACATGTCAGCCAGATTTCCTTCCCTTAAGAACATTAGTGAACCAAATGGGTTTTTATGACAATCGTTTTGTAGTCATCATCAGACTTTTAATTCCAGATTTTTATTGAATTTAAATTTCAATTTGAACCCGGGTCCCCAGAGCTTACCATGTGTCTCTGGATTGTTAGTCTAGTGATAATAACACTGCACCACCACCTTCCCGGTGACTGGGAACCAGTGTACAACCAGGGAGCACAGGGATGATAGGGGAACAGAGCTTGCTGCAAGTTAAGACAGGCAAGTTAAGACAAAGTTAAGTGAACTTTGGGATGGCTTCAGGTTTACTGAGGGTAGAATGTGGGAGATAACATTTTGTTATCTCTTGTACAAAGTTATTAATAAGGTAAGCAAGGAATTATTCAACACTGCATTTGGATTCCAACTCGGGGAGGAGGGAGGGTGTGTGAGATGGGGATTTGCAGCTTTGAGGAAAAAAGAGAGGAAAAAATGTTCCATAGAAATTATAATTGTCTGTTGTGAATTTCTGTCCTGTGCTCACAGTGATGATTTTTGTAAACTCTTTTTACAGGGTATTATAAGGGATGACTTGCAGACAGAAAACTCAAACCAAATATTACATCAATATCTGACAAAGTCACTCGATTCATCAGGACCTGAATATCATTGGTCTTTGACTGCAAAAGGAGAAATATTTGTCTGTTGTGTTTGTGGGTGAAGGTTTCAGACATCAGTGTGACTGGAAAAGCAATGAGATGCACAAACACACACCAAGTGAGAGTGTTTCAGTGCACTGACTGTGCAAAGAGCTTTAACTAGTTAGACAGCCTGAAGAAACATCGCACCATTCACAGTGGGGAGAAACTGTACACGTGTTCTGTTTGTGGATGAGGCTTCAACTTATCATCCAACCTGGAGAAACACAAGGACATCAACACTGGGCAGAAACCGTGGAAATGTGGGGACTGTGGGAAGGGATTCAGTTATCCATCCCATCTGGAATATCATCAACGCAGTCACAGTGGGGAGAAACCGTTCACCTGCTCCGAGTGTGGGAAGGGATTTATTCATTCATCCCATCTTTTGAGACACCAGCGAGTTCACACTGAGGAGAGGCCGTTCACTTGCTCCTTTTGTGGAAAGGGATTTAATCAGTCAGCCAACCTTCTGACCCACCAGCGAGTTCACACCATGGAGAGGCCATTCACCTGCTCTGCGTGTGGGAAGGGATTCACTCAGTCAGCCAGCCTCATGTTACATGAGCGAATTCACACTGAGGAGAGGCCATTCAGCTGCACTTACTGTGGAAGGAGGTTCAAGCTTTCAGGAAACCTTACTGTGCACCAGCGCATTCACACTGGGGAGAGGCCATTCACCTGCTCCCTGTGTGGGAAGGGATTCACTCAGTCATCCCACCTAACGACACACCAGCGAGTTCACACTCAGGAGAAGCTGTTCACCTGCTTCTTGTGTGGGAAGGGCTTCACTCGGTCATCCACCCTGCTGAGACATCAGCAAAATCACAAGTGACTGCAGGGGTTGGATTCTGCTGTTATTTCTGCTGTTAACCACATCCAGGACTGAACCACATTCATTCAGACAGTTAGGTGTTTGTTTCTGATTATGTTAATAATCCCTGTAAATGGGCTAGAGTTTAATATTCTGGATCTATAGCTAATTGTGTTCTTTAGGCCACAGTGACCCTTCAAGAACCGCTACTTGTGATTTATCCCCAGAATTCAGGAACTCTCATCAGAAATTAATTCACAACAAGATACTGAACTTTTACTTCAATCCTAAATTGATCTTTGGTACAAACTATACAATTCAGCATCTGAAAGGTTCCAGTGATTAACATCTCTAATTAGAAAGTGCTGATTAAGCCTTGCTGACAATTCTTACTGACTTGCACATTACACACAGTGACACCTCCGTTCTCCACCAGACGGAAGGGGAATGGGAACTGGTGGAGAATCAAGAGTTTCCAAATGTTACCCTTCCTATCTGGTACAGAAATCCCCCAGGTGTGGGAATAAAGACAAGTCCAATCCAAGTAACAGACTGTAAGAAATTGCCTTATAAAAAAGGTGATAGCCTTATAAAATCTAATAGCCTTATAAAATTCTAAATTTATGGCATATTATAGAAATGACTCACTCTCTCTCTCTCTCTCTTTCTTATGAAGAAAGCTTCCATACAGCTTGCTGGCTGACAAACACAGGACAGGCCTGTTTTCTCTGCCAAGGGCATGTCTCCTGCACAGCCCCTGAAACAAGAAACAAGTTTGTACACGTATAACCCTGATATGATTGGATCCCATGACCCATACATAAACCAACTCTCTGTGTAATGGTTTAAATAGGTTCTCAAGAGCAAAAAGATTTCAAAGGGATCCAAAATCCTCTGAAGAAAAGTCATACTGAATATTAACTCTATCTCTGTCTCCACAGACGCTGCCAGACTTGCTGAGTTTTTCCAGCATTTCCTGTATTTATTTCAGATTTCTAGCATCTGCAGTATTTTGCTTTTATCAAAGTGATCCATACTGGCTTCAGCCCAACACCCACACACTGGCTCACACCAGTAAACCGTTCGGAGGAGACTGCAGCCATCGGCCACTGTTGCTTCTTAAAAAATATTTTAAAATCATGCATGATCTCGCTCCCGTTTTTTGCTAATCTGAGATACCTGAATCAAAAATCTTACCAACCACTGTGTGCTGTTCTGGCCACCATATTATAGAAAAGATATCGAGACACTGGAGTGAGAGCAGAGAAGATTTATAATGATGAAACCAGAAATGTGTAGATTTGCATATCAGGAAAGGATTGGCAGGCTGGGTCTCTTCTCTCTTGAGAAATGAAAACTGAGGGGTGACCTAATCGAGGTCTTCAAAATGATGAAAGGTTTTGATAGAGAGGATACAGAGAGAATGTTTCCACTTGTGGGGAAAAGCGTAACTAGAGGCCATCCATATAAGATAGTCACCAAGAAATCCAATAGGGAATTCAGAAGAAACTTCTTCACTCAGAGAGTGGTGAGAATGTGGAACTCACTATCACAGGGAGTGGGTGAACTGAATGGTGTAGATGTCTTTAAGGGGAAATCAGACAAGCACAAGAGGGAGAAGGGAGTAGAGGGTTACAGTGAAAGATTTAGATGAGAAATGGGAGGAGGCTCTTTGGAGCATAAACACAGACCTGGACTGGTTGTGTCGAGTCGCCTGCTTCTGTGTCACATGTCTAATGTAATTTCATTCCTGAATGTCTGCTTCGAGCTTTTAGACAATACCACCTATTCCTAAACTGTCTAACCAGCGGAAATAATTTATATTTACCTTCTTCCTCTTAATATGTTTGATTCTGCTGTTCCTGCCACTGTTAATCACAAACACAATTGAACTATGTTCATTCTGACAACTGGAGTTTATTTCTACTGATGTTAATAATCCCTGTAACTGGGCTGGAGTTTAATATCTCGATATCTGTTAATAAATCAACTTTATTTAAACACAGTGTCATGTCCTTGATTTCTCCAGGATAAGAGGAGACTAATTGATGTCCTATTACTGACTCTTTTGTTTTTGAATTTTTTCTCCTTTCGAACTTCAGGTTATTTCAGCTCTCGTACCTTTAGTTACTCTCATGGACATGTTCCCGCTCCCTGTGCCTTCAGAGTGTCTGTCTGCGCCTTGAGATCGAGGGAAGTTTTCTGTATTAAAAACAGAAAATGCTGCAAATAATAATCCATACTTTTCCAAGTGCCAGATAATTTTGTCCTGGATTATTGGCTTCAACTTTTCCCCACTACTGATGTTAAGCTGATTGGCTGTAATTGCTATGTTTTTGTACAGGGATGTAACATTTGCAATCTCTCAGTACTTTGGCACCACTACTATATAAGGAGGATTGAAAGATTGTAGCCAGAGCCTCCACAAGTTCCATCTGAAGGACACTGTTTCTGACAGTGCAGCAGTCCCTCAATGTCACACTGGAGTGTCAGCCTGGATAATGTGCTCAGGTTTATTAATATTTCCTGTTGTTATCGATGTGGATCCTTAAGAAACAATGGACTCTTATGATGTCATCCAGTCCTGGTGCGATGATGTCATGAAGACAATTAAATAAGAGCAGAGCCTTAGTGGTGAAAACAAGTTTTGTTCATGGTGGCAGCAAGTCCATCACTAATAGATCTGCAAATGAAATTAACGGAAAAGTAAGTGCCCAAAGTTGATTCTGAGGAGTTTCATAAAGCAAAAATTGACACGGGGTCACATGGGGCAATATTCAGTCAGATGGCCAAAAGCTTGATTGGAGAGGCAGATTTTAATAAGATTTTTAATCAGGAGAGAGATGGGGAGTTTAGGGAGGGCATTTCAGAGTTTGATGCCTAGGCCCTGCCACCAATGGGGGAGTAATTAAAATCAGGGATGTTCAAGTGGCCAGAATGAGAAGCACAGATATCTCAGAGGCTGTGAAACTGGAGATTACAGAGATAGAGAGGCCAAGGCCATGGAAGAATTTGAAAACAAGGATGCAAATTTTAAAATCGATGCATTCCTTGACCTGGAGGCGATGTAGGTCAATGAGCACATGGGGTGATGGTCAAATGGGACTTGGTGTGAGAATAAACATGGGCAGCAGAGCTCTGGATCATCTCATGTTTCTATATGGTGGAGGAGGGGGAGGGGCGGGTGACAGGGTGAATGTGAGAGTCTGGTCATGAATGTATTAGAATTGTCAAGTCTACAGGTAACATGGGCATAGATGAGAGTTTCAGCAGCAGATCAGCTGGGATGGGTTGGAGACAGATGACGTTATGGAGATTGAAATATCTGGTATAGTGATGGTGTGGATATGTGGTCAGAAACTTATTTTGGGGTCAAATCTGACACCAAGATTGTGAAGAGTGTGGTTCAGCCTCAGACAGTTCCCAGAGAGAGGGATGGACGCAGTAGTTCAGGAACGGAATTTGTAGTGGTGACTGAAGACAATGGCTTTGGTCTTCCCAATTTTTAATTGGAGGAAATTTCTGCTCATCTAGTACTGGATGTGGGATAAGCAGTTTGATAATTTAGTAGCAGTGGAGGAATGGAGAGGGATGGTGGTGAGGTGGAGCTGGGTCTTGTCAGTGTACATGTGAAAACTAACACGGCGCTTTTGGATGATGTCACCTAGTGGCAGCCTATAGATGAGAAATAGGAGGGGCCAAGGATAGATCCTTGGGGAACACCAAGTTCAAGAACTTTGGAGAGGAAAGGGAGGTTGGAGATGGGGCAGTAGTCTGAAAAGATGGTGGGATCAAAGGTTGTTTTTCTCATTAGGATGGGTGATGACGATGGATTTAAAGTATCAGAAGAGATAAAGAACTGTTAACAATATCAGCTAACATGGAGAATTCAGGTGGTCAGCAGCTTAGTGAGGATGGGGTTAAGGAAGCGGAAAGTGGGTCTTATTAAAAATTTGTTCGCAGGGTGCGGGCTTCACTGGCTGGGCCAGCATTTATTGCCCATCCCTAGTTGCCCTTGAGAAGGTGGTGATAACTGAGTGGCTTGCGAGGCCACTTAAAAGCCAACCACATTGCTGTGAGTCTGGAGGAGAGACCAGGTAAGGATAACAGATTTCCTTCCCTAAAGGGCATTAGTGAACCAAATGGGTTTTTACAACAATCAACAATGGTTTCACAGTCATCATTCAATTTTTAATTCCAGAATTTTATTGAATTCAAATTTCACCCTCCGCCGTGGTGGGATTTGAACCCAGGTCCCTGCATTACTCGTCCAGCGACAACACCACTACACCATTGCCTTCCCTAAACGGACAAGATGAGCTCTGATAGGGAGATAGAAGAGAAACTGGAGAAATATGAGAGTACAGAATTTGGAAAAAGAGGGTCTTTAGAGGCAGTTTGGCCCAGTGGACAAGTGGAAGGGAGGGAAGCAGCAGAAGCAGCTGATCGAATTCTCTCAATCTTAGTGACAAAGAAGCTCATGAACTCCTCACACTGGTTCGAGGGGAGAGGGAGAGCACTTCAAAAGGAATGAACTTGTGTTACAAACATTAAAAAGACTCGACACAATGTATGTTTACCACAAAGCTGATTTATTTGATCTATATCCAGAATATTCTCCCTTATACCTGGGCTGGAGTTTATGAACATCAGCAACAACTGACCTCAATGAACATGGTTCAGTCCTGGATGTGATTCACAGCAGAATTCAATCATTGCCATTTCTTGTGAACTTGCCGGTGTCTACGCAGGGTGGATGACTGAGTGAATCTCTTCCCACACTCAGAGCAAGTGAATGGTCTCTCCCCAGTGTGAACTCGCTGGTGTCTTAGCAGGGTGGATGACTGAGTGAATCCCACCCCACATTCAGAGCAGGCGAACAGTTTCTCTCCGCTGTGAGTGCGCTGGTGTGCAGTGAGATGAGATGATCGCCTGAACCCAGTCCCGCAGTGAGAGCACCTGAACGGTCTCTCATCAGTGTGAACATGTTGATGGTACATCAGTTCCTGGGGAGTTTTATAGCACTTCCTGCAGTCTGGACATGTGAAAGGCCTCTCGTCAGTGTGAACTCGCTGGTGTGTCAGCAGGTTGGCTGAAAAAATGAACCCCTTCCCACACTCAGAACAGATGAATGGCCTCTCCTGAGTGTGAACTCGCTGATGTGTCAGCAGGTTGGATGTCTGCGTAAATTCCTTCCCACAATCGCAGCAGGTGAAGGGCCTCTCACCAGTGTGAGTGCGCTGGTGTGTCAGCAGGGTGGATGACTTACTAAATCCCTTCCCACAGTGGGAGCAGGTGAATGGCCTCTCCCCAGTGTGACTGCGTCGATGAATTTCCAGCTCTGATGGGTAATGAAATCCCTTCCCACAGTCGCCACATTTCCACGGTTTCTCCCTGTTGTGATGGCATTTATGTTTTGACAGGCCAGATGATTGGCTGAAGCCTCGTCCACACACAGAACACATGTACAGTTTCTCTCCACTGTGAACCGTGCTTTTTCCTTCCATGTTCAAATTCAGATGATATTCAGGTTACGATAAATTCGGTAATTCTGTCAGATCCTGAAGTGATGTTTGGTTTCCAGTTTCCCATCTGCAAATCCTTCCCTTTGAATACGCTGTGAAATTGATTTAAAACACGAAAAAGGGAATGAGAAAGAACCCACAAAAACACTAAGGCAGGTTGTGAAATTGAGCTGAATGAATCTGGTCATTTGTGGGGCTGGCACAAGGAAAAGTGACCATGAAAACTGCTGGATTGTCCTAAAAACCCAACTGGTTCACTAATGTCCTTCAGGGAATGGAACCTGCCACCCGGTCTGGGCCTACACAAGGCTTTGGGCTCTAAGGGAGGAGAAGGATGGAGCAAGGGAGAGAGAAATGGGAGATGCAGGAGGTAAAGGAGGGGGATTTTATATATCTACAACTCAACCATATCTTTGACAGAACCTCCCAAACCCTTAAGCTCCACTGCCTAGAAGGTAACAGGTGTATGTGAACACCATCAACTCCAAGTTCCCCACCATCTCAAACTGACTTAACAAAGGAAGGGGAATTGGACAAGCACCCAAAGAGAAAGAAAATGCTGGACTACGAGGAAAGGGCAGGGGAGTGGGACTAACTGATTCGTCCTTGCAGAGAGCCAGCACGAGCTCAATGGGCTAAAGGACTCCTTCTGTATTGTAATCAGTCAATGACTCTATGATTCAGTGACAAAGGACCAACACAGGAGGCCAGGGACCAATTTCTGCAGCCAACACCCACTCCGACACAAATAGCTCTGAATTGGTCCAACTCTGTTTCCAGATTCAGTTCTGTGAGGAACGTCTGCAATAAAACAAAAGCAAAATACTGCAGATGCTGAAAATCTGAAATAAATGAGCTAATGCTGGAAATACTCAGCAGGTCAGGCATTATCTGTGTGTAGAGAAACAGAGTTAATGTTTCAGTGTGTGCAGAATGAATTATGGGGAATAAAACAGTGCAGAATTTGATGGTCATTATAACTCAGAAACAGAAGAGAGATTGACTATAGCGCTAAAAATAATTCCCGACTATGAAAGGTACTGTGGGAAGATAAAGCTGGGAAGCCAGCAGCCCATGGTCAGGGGATGGGCAGCTGTGGGAGCCTCATTTAGACATGGTCAGCAGAAGTAACAGTAAATGTTAAACAGAGTTAAAACACACCCATTATTAGAGACAGAGAAAGTTAGACAATGAAAGAGAGGTGAATAGGGAAGGCAGAAACAGAGCAATGGATGGTCATGAATTCAGATCCACAATAAAGGAATCCCAGAGCCATAAAACCTGTCATAGATAACTGAGTTTAGCAAGAAAAGTTCTAAATTGTAGATGAATGGTCAAAAATACTCACATCTGAAATAATTTCAGTATTCAATATTAAAATCTCCTGCTGGAGCCTGCAGGTGGAAAGATATCAGAAGCACTGGAGTCAGAGAAAAATCTCCCAGTTGAGGAAATACCTGGGGAGCGGGGTGATGTCACTGAGCAATTGTCAGTGTGTGATGACATCACAGACACAAACACAGAACATCTGGGTCTGTGCAAACCAGTGATCACCACACATTATGAAGGATGTAAGTGTCCTTGAGAGGATGCAGAGGGGATTCACCAGAATGGTTCCAGAAATGAGGGATTTTAGTTGTAATGTTAGGTTGGAGAAACTGAGTTTGGTCTTCTTGGAGCAGAAGAGGTTGAAGGGAGATTTCATAGAGGTGTACTGTACAAGTTTGTGACAGATTTAGATAAGATATTAGCTAATCATAAAAGTATCACAGAGACAGATTTAAGATTTTGGGCAGAATCTACACGTAAGGAAGAAAGATGATACAGAACTCAATGCTTACACTCAAAAGGCCAATAATATCCAGGTCCTGATGAATCGAGTGACTCGAGTTAGGTCTTTGTGTTGAGTCTGCTGTGTGTAAATCTTCCTTTTCTCACCCACTATAAAAGGAGTTTCCAAAATCCAACCCTGTCAGTGCTGGATACAAATTCAAAACATTCTCTCCTCCTGCTGCCAGGGACAGGGCTATCGGCGCATGCGCCCTGCTGCACATTGACCCCGATAAAGATGGCGGTCGTTACATCGGCCCTTTCATTGGAGACAGGATCCCTCAGCCTTTCCCCCTAAAGATGCAAACTCGGCACCGGTAAACTCTTATTCTGGGTTCAGAGCCGCATCGGGTACTTACGAACCCGCCCCATCGACCCACTGACTTCATCTCACCCTCCACTCCGCCATTTCTCTCACCTACTGAAGATGAGACAAAGCAGCGTCAGTCCATGAACATCACCACTTTGCGCATGCTCCACAACACAATGCCCAGAGAGTGATTGACAGCAGCTATGAACCAATAGGGAGAAGGGGCGTGCTGGAGGACCGGGCAGGAGCCGTTGGTCCTCCAACCAATCGGGGTGAATGAGGGGCGGGGCTGAGGCCAAATCTCCCTCATTGGCTGAAATCCTGCATCATTTTGAAAGCTGATTTGTCTCAAACTCCAGGAGAAAACTGGACCATTCTGTTTGTGGCTTTAAACAGATGAAACCCTGTGGGTGTGGAGCAAACATTTCAACATTTGTTAGTGAACATTGGGAACATGATGAAACAATGTACAAACAATTCAAGGGCTGACTTAAAGGAATCACTGGGCAGACAGGGAATATCACTGTTAGAACAAGGAGAGTCGCTGGTCTCAATAAATGAACCAGCAGAAGGTTAGGGAGAAGGTAAATATTGTCATCAGTAAATATTGTCATCATTCAGAACAACTTTTGTATGTGGCTGCATCAAGCTGTGCGTAGACCCTCGGTACGCAAACATCAAGTGTCACTACCTGCTGATGTTCTACCTGTCTCCTGTGTTGTGAAGGATGGGTCTGGCTAGGCTGCTGAGGAACACTACATGTAGTTGGACCTGTTCCTCGTGGATAAATTTAGGCAGAGAAACACCTTTGACCACAAACTCATCAGGCAGGTTTCTGTCATTGTGAGCCTCAGGGAGCAGCTATACCCTGCAGTGTCTGTCAGTTGCAGCCCCCATATAGTTAACGTGGTGAACGGAGTCCCAATTTCGAGCTCTGAAGAGAAACGGGTTGTTGTAAAATCTGCTTTATCTGCATAACCGCTGTTGTTTTTCATTTGAATAAACACGAGCTGTGTGTCTGGGTGTTGCTGGGACCAGTATAAATAATTGATGCTCCGTGTCCTCTCATAGAAACAGTGTAAAGTCACCACTTTTCCTTCTTATCTAACCTGTCCTAACCCTTCTGCTGGTTCATTTATTGAAACCAGGGACAGGGGTTGAATGACAGAATCTCCAAGGCTCAGAACCAAAGAAAATGTTCGAACAGGAAAAGCTCAGTCCTGTGGGTTTTAAAAATCCTGGCTCAAATAATGTTTATAAAACTAATTAAAGGATTAAATTTGTTTAATCCATAATTACCTGTCAGAAATGCTCCCCTCACAACCCAGATGCTAAGTAGCCACATTGTCGCTGTCCGCTCTGTAAAAGGGGAGTTGGATATTTGAAGATATCCATTCTAAATCCCTCCCTTAATAATCTGTTGTCGTGTCTCAGGATGTTCTCACCTCCTTATGTCAGTCTGCTTATAGGGTGAATGACCTTCTTCTGTGACATTGTGTAGGTTTACTGACCTTCTGACTATGTTGGCATACATGAGGTCTACGATTTCTTAATTTAAAGATGCAAGTTAGTGTGGCATTATTTTCCGCATTAAATATCACTAGAGGATCCCCTCCACTTTCCACTGTTTCTTGGTTATATAGACATAAAATAATAGTAATGATTACCGTCACCATTATCATCATCGAAACCTCTGATGAATCTCTGGAAAGGCAGTTAGTTCTCTACAATGGAGAAGATTCTCCACATGTCAAACTTGAAGGTGGATGTTTGAATTTGAAGCAAAATATGATCAACAACATCAAGTTAACAACCATCATGTTACAGGATATCTGAAATCACAGAAGAGTAAAGGTACATTATACACAGTGCACATCCATTCTTCTGTCTTTGTGTCTGCTTTCATACACCCCACTCATTTCAGTTTCCCTCCTTTCTATCTCCTTGTCTATGTAATATTGATACATATATAGATGCACAGATTCTCTTCACAGTCTCTTCCCCACACTGTGAATATGTCGGTATCATGTGTATCACCAAGCCCTCAATGAACCATAGAGTTCATGGGGTGAAGCTAAGTTAAAATAGTCCCAAAGTATCTCTCTTACCAGGTGCAGTTAATGCTGAGCAAATAGACACATTCTCAGTTATAATGCAGAGAGGAAATTGTCAGTCATTTCAAACTGGAAATAATATTCATCATTCTAATGAAAATAGAACTGAGAAACATTTGAGGAAAAGAAACTCATCAAGACAATTGGAATGTGTCCTGTCTGGATCAATGAGCAGTCAGAAAATGGTTCCAATGCAGCAGGGTCGTTGAGTGTTTAAGGTGTTGGACTTAGGTTCAATAAACAAATGCTCAAGTGGAGTTGAGCACCCCCGCAATGCCACCCGCCCCCAACCCTGGCCCAGCTTCCTCCTGGGGGTTTGCTTGCCAGAGTTTTTTCCGTTTTTGTTGAGCGAGGAATATGGAGGTAAGGGAATAATGCTGATAGGCGGATCACCAAATCTCTTAGTGAATTCTGAGCAGCGTCAATGGCTGAATGACTTCCTCCTGTTTCTATTGAAGAACAATATATTTTCCAAATACTGTGGAGAGTGGGATTGAAGGAGAATGATGCAGATTGAGAAAGACATACATAAAAAGAGAGAACGTTAGGCTGGCAGAGAGAAGTAATGATCAATTTATTTCCTAAAAAGGCAGGTTTGGCACAGAGAGTGACCATCACAGATGAGTTGAAGAGTTTAAAATAAGCTCTTGCAAAGTCTAGTATTGAAGACAAATAGGATTTAAAAGACTAAATCTTGGAGTGTTAAACAAAAAAATGATGTAAACTCTGTGAGGGTTGGTGTATGAACTCTTCTTATTTCTAAGTTACACTTCCTATTTTCTTACAATTAATAAAAACAATCAATCAGAAATGGAATGCCTGAGACTGCTTGCTGTCAACAACACATTTCCCCTCTCTAGTCTCAGTATTTGAGAGAAGTCTACCCGTTAACCATTTTCTGCTCAGTTTCTCACTTCCACGCAGAACAGTTAAACGAATTGTTTCTGCAGTGCAGTCACTGACAGCTAAATATCCATTGATCAGTAAAACCATATTCAGTCACGTTAACATCACTCAAGTGGACAAGATTAAAACACAAACAGCTGGGAATCAGAAATCGAATCAGTTTCACAAGTTAAAAGGATTTTCTGGACATAAGTTCATGAGAAATAGCAGCAGAACAGGCCATAGGGCCCATCGAGCCTGCTCCATCATTGAATATGATCATGGCTGATCTTTGGCTTCAACACCACTTTTCCACCTGTTCCCCATTTCTGTAGATTCGCTGAGAGACCAAAAATGTGTCTATCTCAGCCTTTAATGTATTCAACAATGGACCATCCACAATCCTCTGGAGTACAGAATTCCAAAGCCTCACAACAGCATGAGTGAAGAAATTTCTCCTCATCCCAGTCCAAAATGATCAGCTCCTTATTCTGAGATTGTGCCCCATGTTTTTGATTCTTCAGCCGGGGAGACAACCCCTCCATGTCTGCCTTGTCAAGCTCCTTAGAATCTTAAAAGTTTCAGTGAGATCACCTCTCATCTTTTAAACTCCTGAGATTGTAGACCCAATTTACTCAGCCACTGATCATAGGACAACCATTTCACCCCAGGGGCCAATGTCGTGAATCTTCACTGTACCACCTCCAATGCAAGTATATCCTTTCTTAAATATGGAAGCCAGAACTGCACACAGGGGTGCAGTTGTGGTTTCAGCAAAGCCCTGTATAATTGTAGCATGACAACTTCATTTTTGTGCTCCAATCCCCTTGCATTAAGGCCAAATAAGGATGATGAAAGGCAATAAAGGCCAATGAAAGAACAAAGGAATGGACACATTCTGACTGGAGAGAGAATGAATGAGAGAATAATATTTCAGGGAGAAAGAATAGTTTGCATTTGTCTTTACCAAGGAAGATGCTACCAGGCTACGGTGAAATAGGAGATAATTAAAATAATAGGAGTATTTAAAATTGATATTAGATAGGCTGCCTATGCTTAAAGCTGATAAAGCATCAGGATTGGATGAGTTGCATCCAAGGAAAATGAGGGAAGTGAGAGTGGAAGTTGTGGTGGCACTGGCCATAATTTTCCAATCATACTCAGACTGAGAGGTGGTTCCAGAGAACTGGAGAATTGCAAACATTACAACTTTGTTGAAAAGGGGTAAAGATAAGCCCAGTAACTACAGGCCGGTCAGTTTAACTTCAGTTGTGGGGAAACTCCTAGAGACAATGATTCAGGATAAAATTAATATTTACATCGACAAATATGGGTGAATTAAGGAAAACCCAGCATGAATTCAAACTTATTTATTGGCCGTCCGACCCCACTGAGAAAGCAAAAAATCTGTTTACAATTGGGATTCTCTATGGCGGCGCCTTTACCCAGCATGCCCCGCGGTGAAGAGTGTCCCCTATCAACGCTATAGGGGAGCAGTACGCAGGCGCCGTGCCGCCCGGTGGTTGGGAGCATGCGCAGTGTCAGTCATAACCAGGCACAGATGTTTGTTTCCCGGATCCACAATGGGTAAAGCGGGGCGAAGGGAGCGATGGATCCGGCGGGTGGGCGGAGAGGCTCCGGAAACATGTTGTATAAACCGTGAACCCCGAATGAGATGCTACCGACCCCCCGTTTGCACCGAGTGGACCCGAGAAGAAATGTCCCGGTGACAAACCCGGAGCAGGAGCAGAGAATGTTGTGAATTTCTATCCTGGACTGAGAGGGTTTTGGGGGGTGGGGGGAGGGGGTTGAGGGGGGAGGGGGTTTACATACAGCAAACTCAAACCAAGAGAAATATTTGTCTCTTTTCAATTTCTATCCTAGACTGACATGTTTGTAAACAAACATAAAAATTACAGGTGTTGGGAAAGTTTGGATTGGGACATTTTTTCTTTTGAAAAAGGAGTTTGCAGTGAGCTGATAGAGGCCTTTACAATGATCAATGGGTTGGACGGGGTAAATACGGAGACAATGTTTCCACTTGAAATTTCTTTCCTCAGAGAGTGGTTACAACGTGGAACTCACAGGAAACTACTGAGGGAAGAAAACTGATAATTTCAACAGGAAACTAGATGAGTGCGTGAGAGAAAAGGGATTAGAAAGATAAACTGAAAAGCTGAGATAACTTGCATGGAATGGGAGGAGAAGCATAAAACTAGCAGAATAATTGGACAGAATGGCCTGTTTGTTTATTGCATATTTTAAGTATTTCAAATTAAACTTCTTTTACAGGGCATTTGGAGGGATTGATTTGCAGATGGGAAATTCAAACCAAACATCACATCAAGATCTGACAGAGACAATTGCTTCACCAGGACCTGAATATCATCAGCCTTTGAATGTGGAAGGAGGAATGTTCGTCTGTGAGAAAAGATTTCAAACATCAATGTGACTGGGAAAGCACGAAGACAGACACACACCCGAGTGACAGTGTTGCAGTGAATTGACTGTGGAAAGAGTTTTAACCAGTTACACAGCCTGAAAAAACATCACAGTGGGGAGAGACTGTACATATATTGTATGTGTGCGGCCTGGGTTCAACTGACCACGTAACTTGGAGAAGCACAAGGACACCCGCACCACAGGGAAACCGTGGAAATGTGGGGACTGTGGGAAGGGATTCAATTCCCCATCTGAGGTGGAAACTCATCGACGCAGTCACACTGGGGAGAGACCGTTCACCTGCTCCGTGTGTGGGAAGGGATTCACTCAGTCATCCATCCTCTACACACACCAGCATGTTCATACTGCTGAGAGGCCATTCACCTGTTTTGAATGTGGGAAGGGATTTAATGCTTTATCAAACCTCCGGACTCACCATCGTGCTCACTCTGATGAGAGACCATTTAAATGTTCTGACTGTGAGAAGAGCTTTAAAAGCAGAAAGGATCTACTGACACACCAACGCACTCACACTGGGGAGAGGCCATTCACCTGCTCAGTGTGTGGGAAGGGATTCACTCAGTCATCCCACCTCCTGACACACCAACTTGTTCACACTGACAACAGACTTTTGAATGTTGTGACTGTGAGAAGCGATTTAAAAGCAAAAAAGGATTTACTGAACCACGAACGCACTCACACTGGGGAGAGGCCATTCACCTGCTCCGTGTGTAGTAAGAGATTCACTTGTTCATCCCACCTTCTGACACACCAATTTGTTCACACTGATCAGAGACCTATTCATTGTTCTGACTGTGAGAAGACATTTAAAAGCAAAAAGGATCTTCTGAAACACCAACACACTCATACTGGGGAGAGGCCATTCACCTGCTCTATCTGTGGGAAGGGATTCACTCGGTTAGCCCACCTGGTGAGACACCATCGAGTTCACACTGGGGAGAGGCCATTCACCTGCAGTGAATGTGGACAGGAATTCATTGATTCATCCGACCTTCTGATACACCAGCGAGTTCACTCTGGGGAGAGACCATACGCTTGCCTTGTGTGCGGCAAGAGATTCACTCAGTCATCTCATCTCACTGCACACCAACTTGTTCACACTGATCAGAGACCTTTTAAGTGTTCTGACTGTGAGAAGAGATTTAAAAGTAAAAGGAATCCGCTGACACACCGGCGAGTTCACACTGGGGAGAGGCCGTTCACCTGCTCTAAGTGTGGGAAGGGGTTCACTCAGTCAAACAATCTGCTGAGACACCAGCAAGTTCACATGCAACAGCGGGGGTTGGGTTCTGTTGTTACTGCTGCTGTTAATCACATCCAGGACTGAATCATGTCCAGGCGCCTGTTTCCAAAGGGGTTCCACAGTTTATGGTTTATATCAATGATTTAGACTTACTCATTGCCCCTACATTTAATAAATTTGCAGATGATACAATAGTTGCTGGTGTGGCTGACAATGAGGAAGAAAGCTGTGGACTGCAGGAAGATATCGAAGGACTGGTCAGATGGGCAGAAAAATGGCAAATGGAATTCAATCTGGAGCAGTGTGAGATAATGAATTTGGGAGGGTAAACAAGACAAGGTAATGATCAATATACTTCTCAGCATCATCCTGTTTTGTGGAACAAAGAGACCTTGGAGTGCAGATCCACAGGTCCCTGAATGTGGCTGGATGGGTAGAGCAGGTGGTCAAAAGGGCACCTGGGACACTCTCTTGTCTGAGGACTAGAATGTAAGAGCAGGGAGATTAATGTTAGGATTGTGCGAAACACTAGTTAGAGCACAGCTAGGGTACTGAGTACAGCTTTGGTCACAGCATTAATCAATTATAAAGTAAACATTTAGCCTAAAACTAAGGACAAATTGATAAGTTATCATATAATCAGAGTCAGTAATTAATCAAATCTAGGGGATAATGATAAAGGTAACTAACCAGGGATTGAAACTGTGAAGAAGTCTGAATTTTTCAGGAAATTAAACTCTGAGGTGTTTGGGTATTCGGAGTTAAGAAAAACATAGAAACCAGGAGCAGGAGGAGGCCATTTGGCCCTTCGAGCCTGCTCTGCCATTCATTATGATCATGGCTGATCATTCAACTCAATAGCCTGCTCCCGCTTTCTCCCCATACCCTTTGATCCCTTTCACCCCAAGAGCTATATCTAACTCCTTCTTGAAAACATACGATGTTTTGGTCTCAACTACTTTCTGTGGTAACGAATTCCACAGGCTCAGCACTCTCTGGGTGAAGAAGTTTCTCCTCATCTCAGTCCTAATAATTAGTAAGTTTGCAGACGACACTAAGATTGGAGGATTTGAAGGTAGTGAAGAGGATTGTCAAAGGATACAACAGGATATAGATCAGTTGGAGACTTGGGCAGAGAAATGGCAGATGGAGTTTAATCCGTACAAATGCGAGGTAATGCATTTTGGAAGGTCTAATACAGGTAGGAATTATACAGTAAATGGTAGAACCCTTAAGTGCATTGATGGGCAGAGGGATCTGGGTGTACAGGTCCACAGGTCACTGAAAGTGGCAACGCAGGTGGATAAAGTAGTCAGGAAGACATATGGCATGCTTGCCTTCATTGGCAGGAGTATTGAGTATAAAAGCTGGGAAGTCATGCTGCAGCTGTATAGAACCTTGGTTAGGCCACACTTGGAATATTGCATGCAATTCTGGTCACCACATTACCAGAAGGATATGGAGGCATTGGAGAGGGTGCAGAGGAGGTTTAGCAGGATGCTGCCTGGTCTGGAGGTTATTAGCTATGAGGAGATGTTGGAAAAACTTGGATTGTTCTCACTATGAGCGATGGAGATTGATAGAAGTTTATAAAATTATGAGTGGCATGACATGGACAGAATAGATAGTCAGAAGCTTTTTCCCAGGGTGGAAGAGTCAGTTACCAGGGGACATAGATTTAAGGTGAGAGGAGAAAACTATAAAGGAGATGTGCAGGACAATTTTTTATGCAGAGGGTAGTGAGTGTCTGGAATTCACTGCCAGAGGAGGTGGTGGAAGCAGGTACAATAGTGGTGTTTAAGAGGCAGCTTGACAAATACATGAATAGGATGGGAATAGAGGGATACGGACCCCGGAAGTGCAAAATGTTTTAGTTGATGGGCAATGTGATCGGCGCAGGCTTGGAGGGCCGAAGGGCCTGTTCCTGTGCTGTACTTTTCTTTGTTCTTTGTTCTAAATGGTCTACCCAATATGCTCAGACTGTGACCCCTGGTTCTGGACTCCCCCACCATTGGGAACATTTATCTTGCATCTACCCTGTCTCGTCCTGTTAAAATTTTATAGGTTTCTATGAGATCCCCCCTCATTCTTCTGAACTCCAGTGAATATAATCCTAATTGACTCAAACATTTCTGTTAATTTCCGATAAAAAATAAGGTGACTTCAACACAATGGAAGAAGCTGATTGGAGAGTAGCCGATGAATCTTTATTTATTTTAATCATTAGCTTATTTTGCTTAAGTGAATTAATGATTGGATAAACAAAGGGATGGCAGGGCATACGAGTCCTGTGAATTGCACATCCTCTTGCATGTGAGAAAACCAGGATGCATCCTATGTGCTGGACGATCATGAAGGGGAATGGTTGAGAGGTGTTTTTGGGACAAGAAGGCTGTTTCCAGTGGAGCTCTGGATGGCTTACTGCAGGATTCCATGCTTTTATGGTATAAATCACTGAATTAGACTTTAACATAGGGGGCATGATTAAGATATTGGCAGCCTTGTGGTTAACAGTGAGGAAGAAAGCTATAGGCTGCAGAAAGATATCAATGGACTGATCAGGTGGGCAAAAAAGTAGCAAATGGAGATCAGCCTGGAGAAGTGTGAGGTAATAAATACATTTGGGGAGGAAAACCAAGGCAAAGGGAAGGAATATTACTGGTATTATTGTGAGAAGTATAGAGGAACAGAGAGACATTGGAGTGCATGTCAACAGAGCCCTGAAGGTGACAGGAGACGCAGATAAGGTGATTAAAAAGGCAGACAGGATACTTTTTGTTATTAACTGAGACATAGAATACAAGAGCAGGAAATATTTCCAGCATTTTCTGTTGATGAAAGATCACAGACCTGAAACCTTTCTCTCCACAGATGCTGCCAGAGCTGCTGAGTATTTCTAGCATTTTCTGTTTTTATTCCAAACTCAGGGAGGTTATACTAAAGCTGTACAAAACACTAGTTAGACCACAGCTAGATTACTGAGTAAAGTTCTGGTTACTGCATTACAGGAAGGATGTGTTCACAACAGAGAGGGTACAGAGGAGATTTATGAGGATGTTGACAGGACTGGAGAATTTTAACTGTGAGGAAAGATTGCATTGGCTGGGGTTGTTTTCTTTGGAACAGAGGACTGAGCAGAGATTTAGCTGAGGTGTATAAAATTATGAGGGGCCAGATAGAGTGGATAGGAAGGACCTACTTCCATTAACAGAGATGTCAATGACCAGAGGGCTTAGATTTAAACAAATTAGCAAGTGACTGGGAAGGGGATGGATTCACTGAATCATCCCACCTCCTGAGACACCAGCCAGTTTACACTGGGGAGATGCTATTCACCTGCTCTGAATGCAAGAGGGGATTCACTCAGTTATCGACCCTGCTGAGACACCAGCGAATTCACACTAGGGGAGGCCATTCACCTGCTCAGAGTGTGGGATGGGATTTACTCAGTTATCCACCCTACTGAGATGCCAGTGGGTCCATAAGTCACTGAAGGAGCTGTATTCTGCTGTTATTGCTGCTGGTAGTCTCATTCAACATTGAACCATATTAATTCTGGTTTTTGCTGATGTTAATAACATTTGTAATAGTCATTTGGTAGAACAGGACATAAGTATTGCTGATAAAAGAGACTGGTCTATGCTTTTCATCTTACACTCATCAGGACACTTCACAAGAATAAGTCCATAAGACATAGGAGCAGAAGTAGGCCATTCAGCCCATCGAATCTGCTCCACCATGATGAGATCATGGCTCATCTGATAATCCTCAATTCCACTTTCTTGCCTTGTCCCCATACTCCTTGATTTCCTTACTGATTAAAAATCTGTCCAAAGAATACCAATAACAACAATTTTTACTGTGTGTGAAGGGAGTGCAGATTGATTGGCAAGTGGCATTGCCATGGAGAATGTATCATTGATAGTGACTGGCAGTTAACTGCCAAGCATTGTTTGAAATTTAAACCAGGCAGCTTGTCCCTGATTGGTCAAGGCATTATCTATGGAATGAATCAGCCAATGGCTGTCATCTATTTTGTTTAGCTGAACATACATTGCGCCTTTCTCAGCTAAACAATATAACTGACAGCCATTTGCTGACTCGTTTCTCAGGGCAATGCCTTCACCATTGATTCAACCAATCTGCTGACACACCAGCGAGTTCACACTGAGGAGAGGCCATTCACCTGCTCCGAGTGTGGGAAGGGATTCACAAAGTCAAACCACCTGTTGAAACATCAGTGAGTTCACTCAGGGGAGAGACCATTCAGCCTGCTCTGAGTGTGGGAAGGGATTCATTAATTCATCTGACCTGCTGACACACCGAAGAGTTCACACTGGGGAGAGACCATTCATCTGCCCCAAGTGTGGGAAGGGATTTGCTCAGTCATCCACCCTGCTTATACATCAGCGAGGTCACACTGGGGAGAAACCATTCACCTGCTCTGTGTGTGGGAAGGGATTCACTTGTTCATCCAACTTGATGAGACACCAGCGAGTTCACACTGACAAGAGACCTTTTAAATGCTTGGACTGTGGGAAGTGCTAATAACTTTAGATAAACTTATGTCCCATCAACATATTCACACTGACGAGAGACCGTTCAGGTGCTCTCACTGTGGAAGTGGGTTCAGGCGATCATCTGAACTCACTGTACACCAGCGAATTCACATTGGGGAGAGGCCATTCCTCTGCTCTGAGTGTGGAATGGGATTCACTCAATCAGCCAATCTGCCGTAACACCAATGAGTTCAAACTGACGAGAGACCTTTTAAATACCCAGACTGTGGGAAGTGCAATCAAAGGTCTGGGGATCTGGTGTCCCATCAACGTATTCACTGACGAGAGACTATTCAGATGCTCTCACTGTGAGATTGGGTTCAGGCAATTGTCTCAGCTCACTGAACACCAGCGAATTCACACTGGAGAGAAGCTGTTCAACTGCTCCCAGTGTGAGAAGGGATTTACTCAGTCATCCCATCTGCAGACACACCAATGAGTTCACAATGTGGAGAGACCTTCACCTGTTTCGTGTGTGGGAAGAGATTCACTTGGTCATCCACCCTGATGAGTCACCAGCGAGTTCACAAATAATTACAGTGACTGGATTTTGCTGTTAATCATGCCCAGGATTGAAATATGTTCATTGGGGTCTGTTTCTGCTGATATTAATAAACTCCAGCCCAGTTATACTGGTTAATATTTTGGATAAAAGTCAAATAAATCAGCTTTGTTCTAAACGCACAGTGTGGTGAATCTTCTAATATCTCTAACAGAAAATAGTTTCTTTTGAAGTGCTCTCTCTTTCCCCGTATCCTCCTCCTCACCTCAAACAATAAGTATGAGAAGCTCATGAATCTTCTTTGTCACTAAGATTGAGACAATCCAATCAGCTGCCTCTGCTGCTTCCCTCCCTTCCACTAGCTTACCAGGCCAAACTGTATCTGAAGCACCTTCTTGTCCAAGCTCCGCACTTGCATCTTTCTCCAGTTTCTCTCCTATCTTCTATCTCCCTCAGCTCATCTTGTCTCTGAGACCTGCCTTCAGCTTCCTTGACACTATTCTCACTAAACTGCTGACCATCCAACTTCCACATTTTAGACAATATACTTAACGGTTCTCTCTATTTTCGTACTGTCCCTCTCACCCTTAAACACCTTTAAATCCACTGTTGTCTCTCATCATAAGAAAATCCTTCAACCCCACCATCCTCTTCCACTCTCTTTTCTCTAACTTAGTACTTGCTGGTAAACTGTTCGATCTCTAATTCTTTTCCAGTTTAGATCAAAGATTCCTGACCTGAAGCATTCACTGTGTTTCCCTCTCTGCAGATGCTGTTTGACCGTAACAGAGTTTCCAATATTTTCTGTTTTGAGGTCAAACAAATATATGAATTAGGAGCCACTCGGCCCCTCGAGTCTGATCTAATTTAGCTGATCTAATTGTAACCTTAACTCCACATTCCTGCCCATCCCTGATAACCTTTCACCTCCTTGCTTATCAAGAATCTACCGAGCTCTGCCTTAAAAATATTCAAAGACTCTGCCTCCACCGCCTTTTGAGGAACAATTCCAAAGACCCATGACCCTCTGGGTGAAAAATATTCTCTTCAATTCTGTCTTAAATGGGCCACCCCTTATTTTTAAACAGTGACCCCCCTAGTTCTAGGTCGGATTTCCGCCCAGAGTGTTACAGTATTTTGTTTTTGGGTCAGAGTGGATCAATTTTCTTTGGAACAACAGTAACTGTCACCCTGTTCGACATAAAACTAAACTCACTGTTAATTCCTCATCAGTAACAATGTTAAACACAAAGTTTCCAGCCGGGATTGAACCGGGGACTTCCTCATGTAAAGTAAACGTGATAATCACTGCACTGGGGAAATGAGTGTGAATCCCCCCCGGACAGAGGGGAACTGACCATCCATCTCTAGCTCTAATTCCCAAACAGAAAATGCTGCCAAGTCAGCAAGTCAGACTGAGTCTATCCACCTTCAGACCTTTCAGTTTTCCTAGCACCTTGGTAATGGCCACCATACTCACCTCTGCCCCCCCAACTCTCTTCAAATTTGTTACTCATTTGTATCAGGTTGGGCATTGGTTCCAGAGGCTGGTCCCTGGTCTCCAATGTCGGTTCTTTATCATTGAATCATTGAATGGTTAAAGGTGAGACTGGAGGAGATTAGAGAGATAGAGAGAGGCAAGACCACGGAGGGGTTTAAAAACAAGGATGAGAAATGAGAAGTTTTATTGCTTTTTAAAAGGAACCTTTGTAGGTCAGTGCACAGAGGTGAACATGTCTTGGTGTGATTAAGCATAAAAGGCAGCAGAATTTTGGATCATATCAGGATTACAGGGAGGTTGAATGTTAGGAGAGAGCCTAAGAACATAAGAAATAGGAGTAGGAGTCGGCCATTCAGCCCTTCGAAGCTGTTCCTTTATTCAATGAGATCATTTCCACTTCAATACCATTTTCCTGCACTATTCCCATATCACTTTATGTTTCTAAGATGTAGAAATCTCTCGATCTCAGTCTTGAACATACTCAATGACTGGTCCTCCACAATCCTGTGGGGCAGTGAATTCCAAAGATTCACCACCATCTGAGTGAAAAAATTCCTCCTTGTCTCAGTGCCAAATGGCCTGCCCTTTATTCTGAGACTCTCTCCCCTGACTCCAGAACCTCCAGCCAGAGTTAAGTCTAGAAATAACAAGGGAATGGATGACAGTTTCTGCATCAGATGAACTGAAACCAGGGTGGAGTCAGGAGATGTTACCAAGGTGGAAATAGGCGGTCTTGGTGATGATGTGTATATGTGTTTGAACGTTCATCTTGGGGTGAAATATTTTGCCATGGTTCATCCTCAGACAGTTGGCAGGTAGAGGGATGGAGTTGGTGGCTCAGGAGTGGAGTTTACAGAGGGGACTGAAGACAATAGCTTTGGGCTTCCCAATATTTACATAGAGTAAATTTCTGCTCATCCAGTACTGGATGTCAGTCAAGTCAGGATGGTGTGTGACATGGTGGGGAACTTGGAGGTGATGGTGTTCACATATACCTGCTACCCTGGTCCTTCTAGATGGTGGAGGTTGAGGGTTTGGGAGATTCTGTCAAGGTGTGGAGCATTTGTAGGTCTATAAACACCTCTCCATTTCCCTCTGCCTTTCCCACTCCCTGCCCCACCCTCTCTCTCTATCTGATTCCTCTCAATGTTTTTTCTCTCTCTCTCTCCCGCTTCTCTCCTTTCCTTCTCTTTGTCTTTCTTGGTACATGGAATTCTCTAGCCCAGAGGTCTCTGGATGCTCCATCTTTCAATAAATTTAAGGCTGAGTTGGAGAGATTTTTGGTCTCAGGTAATCAAGGGATATGGGGAGTGGGTGGGAAAGTGGAGTTGAAGACCAAGATCAGCCATGATCATGTTGAACGGTGGAGCAGGTTCCACAGGGTGTTTGTTCTTAGAGAGGTGAGAGTCTTTTGTTGGCCAGACTGGGTGGCAGATTCCCTTCCCTAAAGGAAGTTGGTGAACCAGTTGGGTATTAACAAAAAATGCAGCAGCTTTAATGGTTACTTCTTCCTAGTGCCAACTGTACAAATTACCAGGTTCATTCAGCTTAATTTCACAACCTGCCTTTGTGTTTTTGTGGGTTCTCTCTCACTCGTTTATTTTCTGTTTCGAATCAATTTCACAGGGTATTAGAAGGGCAGGATTTGCAGTTGTGAAATTCAAATCAATCATCACATCGGGACCTGACAGAATTGCCCAATTTGCCATAACCTGAATATCATTGCATTTTGAACATGGAAGGAAAAAAAACCATTCAGATTGGGGAGAAACCGTGGAAATGTGGAGACTGTGAGGAGGGATTCAGATCCCCGTCTGAAGTGGAAGCTCATCGGCGCAGTCACACTGGGGAGAGGCCGTTCACCTGCACTGAGTGTGGGAAGGGATTCAGTCAGTCATCCAACCTGCCACAACACCAGAGAGCTCACACTGGGGAGAGGCCATTCACCTGGTCCCAGTGTGGAAAGGGATTCAATCAGTCATCCAACCTGCCGCAACACCAGAGAGCTCACATTGGGGAGAGGCCATTCACCTGGTCCCAGTGTGGAAAGGGATTCAATCAGTCATCCAACCTGCCGCAACACCAGACAGCTCACACTGGGGAAAGGCCATTCACCTGCTCCCAGTGTGGGAAGGGATTCACTCAGTCATCCCACTTACTGAGACATCAGCGAGTTCATAGTGGGGAGAGGCTGTTTATCTGTCCCGAGTGTGGGAAGGGATTCACTCGATCATCAGGGCTACTGACGCACCAGCGAGTTCACACTGGGGAGAGACCGTTCACCTGCTCCCAGTGTGGAAAGGGACTCATTCAGTCATCCAACCTGCTGAAACACCAGCGAGCTCACACAGATGAGAGACCTTTTAAATGCCTAGACTGCGGGAAGTGCTATAAAAGTTCCCTGGACCTGATGCACCATCAACTTGTTCACACTGACGAGAGACCATTCAGGTACTCCCACTGTGGGACTGGGTTCAGGCAATCAGAAGAATTCACTGTACACCAGTGAATTCACACTGGGGAGATGCCGTTCACTTGCTCCAAGTGTGGAAAGGGATTCACTCAGTCATCCGCACTGCTGACACACCAGCGAATTCACACTGGGGAGAGGCCATTCACTTGATCCGAGTGTGGGAAGGGATTTACTCTGTCACCTGCACTGCTGACACAGTAGTGGGCTCACATTGGGGAGAGACCATTCACCTGCTCCAAGTGTGGGAAGGGATTCACAGATCCATCCACCCTGCTGAAGCAGCAGAGTGTTCACATTGACGAGAGTCCTTTTAAATGCTCAGACTGCGGAAAGTGCTATAAAAGTTCTGGGGACCTAATGCGCCATCAACGTCTTCACACTGACGAGAGACCATTCAGGTGTTCTCACTGTGGGACTGGGTTCAGGGGCTTACAACAACTCATTGCACACCAGTGCAATTGGGGAGAGACCGTTCACCTGCATCATGTGTGGGAAGGGATTCACTCAGTCATCCACTCTGTGGACACACCAGCGCGTTCACACTGGGGAGAGACCGTTCAGCTGCCCTGACTGTGGGAAGGGATTCACTGCCTCATCCACCTGCTGAAACACCAGGGAGTTCACAGGTAACGATGGTGATGGGATATTGTTGTTAATCACATCCAGGACTGAACCATGTTCATTGGCGTCTGTCGCTGCTGATGTTCATAAACTCCAGCCCAGTCATATGGACTAATACTCTGGATAAAAGTCAAATAAATCAGCTTTGTGTGAAACACGGTGTATTGAATCGTTTTAACATCTCTAACATAAGTTAGTTCCTTTTGAAGGGCTCTCCCTCTCCCCGTCTCCTCCATCCTCACCCCCAACAAGTGTGAGGAGCTCCTGGAGCTTCTTTGTCACTAAGATTGAGACAATCTGATCAGCTGCCTCTGCTGCTTCCCTCCCTTCCACTGGGCAAAACTGTCTCTGAAGTCTCCCATTGTCCAAGCCCTGAACTTGCATCTTTCTCCAGTTTTGCTTCTATCTTCTATTTCCCTCAGAGATCACCTTGTCCATGAGACCCGCCTTCTGCTCTCTTGATTCTCACTAAACTGCTGACCATCCAATCCTTGGCACCTCCTATTTCTCATCTACATGGTGCCACGAGATGACATCATCCTAAAGCACTATGTTAGTTTTCACATGTACACTGACAACGCCCAGCTCTAACCCCCCACCATCACTCTCCATTGTTCCACTGTTACTATATTATCAAACTGCTTATCCGACATCCACTAGTGGATGAACAGACATTTCCTCCAGTTAAAAATTGGGAAGACTAAAGCCATTGTCTTCAGACACCACCACAAATTCTGTTCCCTAACTACCGAGTCCATCCCTCTCCCTGGGAACTATCTGAGGCTGAATAACACTGTTTACTTATTATATATTGTCTGTCCATATTTTTCCTCCCAAAATCCATCACCTCACACTTCTCCACATCGAACTTCATCTGCCATCTATCTGCCCATTCCCAGCTTTGTATCATCTGCAAACTTTGAAATTATCCCCTGCATACCAAGATGTCAATCATTAATATATATCAGAAAAAGCAAAGGTCCCAATACTTCCCTGGGAACTCCACTACAAACTTTCCTCCAGCCTGAAAAATATCCATCGACCACTGCTCTCTGCTTCCTATTCCTCACCCAATTTTGTACCCACATTTCTATTGTTCCTTTTATTCCATGAGCAATAACTTTTCTCACAAGTCTGTTGTGTGGCCCTATATCAAATGCCTTTTAAAAGTCATATACACCACATCGACAGCATTAACCTCATCGATCTTTTCTGTTACCTCTTCAAAAAACTCCAGCCAATTAGTTAAATACAATTTCCCGTTTAGAAATCCATGTTGGCTCTTCCTTATGAACCCATATATCTCCATTTGACTGCTAATTCTGTCCCAAATAATTGTTTCTAGAATCTTGCCCATTTGCCAATTGTTTCAATAATCAGGATCCTGTAAGGTGGATGATCAGGATACTATTACAGTAATAATCAGAGTTCAAATACTTTAATAATCCCCCCTGCTCAACCGCTGAAGCCCTCTCCCCACCCCGCACAACAACTCACGTCCACTCAAATTTTCACTTGGGGTCATGTGAAGTCTAAGGAATTAAAATGTGGTCACACTGGGAATAAGTTTTGGAGGCACTGATTTAAACAACCCCTTTCTGGACTTTAAATGCACTTATCTCATGACTCATCTCATTATCAATGTCACAGCTCCTTGTTCTATCTCCCTGATAGAAGTTATTATTATTTGTGGTGATCAGGTGTCGTTGTGGGCTGCTTTTTTCGGCGTAGGTGACTGTTTCACTCCATTCTTCACCCTGAAACTGTTGGATGTGGAGCCACCAAACTGCACAGTCATTGCATGTTGTCATGAAAGGAGTGGATGAGACTGAGCAGCTTTGGGGGACAGTCAATTTTCTCCAAAATCTTGTGCAATCCAGCCCTGCTGATGGTGTCAAATGCTTTACTGAAATCTATGATAATCAGGTAAAGAGGTATATCCTGTTCTCTACATTTCTCTTGTAGCTGGTGTATGGAGAAGATCATGTTCGCTGTAGATCTGGCAGCACAGGAACCACACTGTGCTTCTGGATACACTCAGTCTGCAAGTAGATGAAGTCTTTAAGCATGATCCCAGCGAAGGCCTTCCCAGTGACTTTAAGGAGTGAAATGTCCCTGTAGTTGTTGCAATCTCCTCTGTCATCTTTGGTTTTTAACATTATGATGATTTTTCTATCACATATGTCCTGTGGAAAGGATGCAACCTTCCGACAGGGAAGGAGGAGCTCATGAAGGTGTGACAGTAGATGAGACATTCCTGGTTTGAGCAGTTGAGCTGAAATTCCATCCTTGCCGGGTACCTTTCTGCTTGCTCAGCATTCAATGGCCTTTTTGAGTTCAAGTGGTGAGGTTTCATTGTCCAATTCAACCATGAAACTGCTGGGGAAAGTCAAACAGAGGCTAGGAGATGTCTATCTCACGGGAGTGCAGCTCACAGTAATGTTCAACCCAGCAGGATATATGTTTACTTCAAATGGTGAATACTCCACCAGCTGTTGATTTCAGGGGGTCAACTTTGGTGACGGTCGGACCAAGCACCCTCTTGATCCCATCATACACAACACATCGATTTCAGTTGTCACCAGGAGTTTGAATTTCTTGTAGATTGATCCAGTGTTTATTTACACAGTGTCTCCCTGTCTTTTACATGACTAATCAGGTAGGCTTTGCTTTTTGCTTCAATGACAGATGTCATCTCTGCTGAGTAGGTCTCAAACCAGTCTTTGTTCCTTCTTTACCAAATGTTGCTGCTGCTGTGTCAGAAATGATTGAACTCAGCGACTTCCAAACTTCATCATTATCAATGTTGATTGATGAAGCTTTTATTGATGTGTCTGTAAAATATTTTACTGCTTTGTTTCATGTTCCTTGATAATTAATTTCACGATGGAGGTGCCACTGTGAAGAATCTGTAAGTCAGTAAGAATTGTCAGCAAGGATTAATCAGCACTTTCTAATTGGAGATGTTAATCATGGAACCTTTCAGACACTGAATTGCAGATTTTGCATCAAAGATAAATTTAGGATTGAAATAAAAGTTCATAATTTTATTGTAAGTTAATGCCTGGTAAGAGTTCTTGAATCAAAGGGAAATATCACAGATGGTGCTTTTACAAAGGGACATTGCAACTGTGAAAGTCAGCAACACCTTCAGAATATTAAACTCCAGCCAGTTATAGTGTTGCTAACATCAACAGAAACAAACTAAATATTGTCATCAATCAGTCCTGGATGTGATTAACGGCAGCAAAAACAGCAGAATCCAACTTATGAACTCGCTGGTGTGTCAGAAGATTGGATGACTGAGTAAATCCCTTCTCACACAAGGAGCAAGTGAATGGTCTCTCCCCAGTGTGAACTCGCTTGTGCACACTGAGAACAGATGAATGCCTGAACCGCTTTTCACAAACAATACAGCTGAATGGCTTGTTTTCTGTGTGAATTCGCCAGATGAAAGAGTGAATCTTTCCCCACATACAGAGCAGATGAACGGCTTCTCCCCAGTGTGAACACGTTGGTATGCAGTGAGGGTCGATGACTGCCACAGGAAAAGCATCTGAACGGCTTCTCTTCAGCATGAATTTGCTAGTGTGACATGAGGAAGGCTGTCTTTCTAAATCCCCTCCCACACTCAGAGCAGATGAACGGCTTCTCCCCAATGTGACTGCATTGATGGATTTCCAGCAGGCACGGATAATCAAATCCTTTACCACAGTCCTCACATTTCCATGGTTTCCCCATGGTGCTGGCCCCAATGTGACTGCATCGATGGTATTCCAGCCGGGATGGATAATTGAATCCTTTACCACAGTCCCCACATTTCCATGGTTTTTCCATGCTTTGGTTACCCTTGTGTCTGTCTAGTTTGGATGATTGATTGAAGCCTTACCCCACACTGAACGAGTGTACAGTTTCTTGCCACTGTGAATGGTGTGTTTATTTTCAGGCTCTGTAACTGGTTAAAGCTCTTTCCACAGTCAGTGCACTGGAACGCTCTCACTTGAGTGTGTGTGTGTCTCAGCGATTTTCCAGTTCCACTGATGTTAATTTTTTTTCCCTCAACCAGAACAGTCAGTCATTTCTCCTTCTACATTCGAAAGGCTGATGATGTTCAGGTCCTGGTGAATCGAGTGACTCCATCAGATCTTGATGTGATGTTTGGCTTGAATTTTCCGTCTGCAAATCCTCCCATTCTAATATCCTGCAAAAGGAGTTACAAAATTCATTACTTTAAGTTCCAGATAGAAATTCAGAACGGACAGTTCTAGTTTCAATGGATCATTTTTTCCTTTCTTGTTCCGCTAAAACTGTAAATTCCTGTCCCACACACTCTCCCTCCTCCCTGGGCTGAAATTCAAACTCATCTCACCATCTCCATCATTTCTTTCCTCCACTCCCAGTTCCCTCTCTCCCTTTCCTCTGCCTGGGTTCAGTTCTCCAGCTCCTATCCACAGAGTGACAGTAAAATCAATGAGTCCATCAATTTTCTCTCATGGTCACTGGATCCAGAAGTCCCGCCCACCGTTACGTCACGGGACCGCTGCGCATGCGCTTTGCTCCCAGCTGAACCAAGATGGCGGCTGTTAACGTGGGCTTCTTCTCAGGAGAAGAGTGCCGGAGCTGCAAACGCGGGATCCCCAGGGTTTTATTCGAGGTTTGAGACCTTTATCAGGCGTTTAGAAACCCTCCCCGTCCAACCGCCGGCTTCATCGCTCCCTCCGCATTTCAGGATCATTACCGGCTGCAGATGTGGAGATGGAGCTTCTCGCCCCATCGCCATCACATCACGCATGCTCCAAACAGTGATCCGTACTGCGCCTAGGCACGGCTCTGCTGTGGTGTAGATAGGGGACATTCACCATCGCGAGGAATGCTGGGCAAGATTCCCGCCTTTAAAAGTCCGAATTAGTGAATAGTGATTGTCTTTTACAATGATGTGGAGATTGGGGTGCGGGTCGGGCAATGGAAAAATTTAAGAAGCAAATTGTACAGAAACCCAAGTGCACAGACCTTCCATTGTCCACCAGAAAGAAGGGGAGTAGCAATTGATGGAGAATCTCGAATCCCTCAAATGTTTCCCAAAACAATTGCAATTGCAGAAGAATCCAAACCCTCCCAGTCAAACGTGATCTCATGAGATCGGGAGGAAGAGCCTGCAAGACTAAAATAGGGCTCATTTTCGTGGATACTCCTGGTCATGTATTTTCAGTTATGCTGCCACATATCTATAACACAGGGAATTATTTTTCATTCATCATTGTATGCGGGTGTCACTGGCAAGGCGAGCATTTATTGCTATCCTTCACTGCCCTCAAGATCATTGCCCTTAGTGACCCATCTTCTCTAACTACTGCAGTCCATGAGAATTTTAGTTTCTCTGAGCAGTTTTGATACAACCAAGTGGCTTTTAGGCCATTTCAAATGGTCAAGCACATTGCTGTTGTTCTGGAGTCACCTGCAGACCCCTGAGGTTGGGATGGCAGGTTTCTTGTCCTAAAGGATGTCCAATGGACACCCAGTTGGACAATCCCCTAGTTTTATGATCACTGATACCAGCTTTTATTGTGGATGTTTATCCCAGATTTACTTAATTAACTGAATTTAAAATCTCTAACTGCTGTGGTGGGATTTGAACTCCAGATTATTATTCCAGTCTCTAGATTACTAATCCATTAATGTAACCACTATGTCTGGATAAGTGATCAGAATGCCTGAATTCAGATTGCACAAACAGGTGCTGTTCTCAGAGCTACACCAAGGCACTCCTTCACTTGGAGCCAAAACAAATGTTTCAAAGACAATATCAAAGCCTCCATGATGTTCTGCTCTATGAATATAAACACTTGTGAAGCAGATGCCCAATCACGACCCAAGTGGTGTTTCATCATCAAAAATGGTGTCAAAACTTTCCAATCAACAAGAATATCCAACAAGACATGACCAGGGAGGGCAGTTGCTTGAGCCAACAATCCACTACCAACTTGACTGGCTGACAACCCCCATGTCCTGACTGTAGGAAGAGCTTGCAAGGCTAAGATAGGGCTCATTTGTCACCTGTGAACCCACTGACATCTCACTGCCACACAGTCATCCAAAAGAAAGAATCATCCCCGACATAAGGGATAACCAATGGACAACCACAATGTTATCATACCCTTCTTTACCTGGAGATCAAATGCTTGATGTACAATTGTTGTAGCAGTTAGCAACCTGATGTGAACTCCATGTGGTATTTTAGTGCATAACTTGAACAATTTATTTTTGAGTGTGTTTATGTTAAATAAGTTAACGCTTGATTTTATAAAACACTGGTTAGACCTCAGTGGGAATGCTGTCTTCAGTTCTGGGCATCACACTTGAAACGGGATGTCAAAGCCTGAGACATGTCCCATCCCCATCAGAAGGGCCATAATGCGCAGGTGCGAATAGTGATTGTCTTTTACAATGATGTGGAGATTGGGGTGCGGGTCGGGCAATGGATAAATTTAAGAAGCAAATTGTACAGAAACCCAAGTGCATAGACCTTCCATTATCCACCAGAAAGAAGGGGAGTAGCAATTGATGGAGAATCTCGAATGCCTCAAACGTTTCCCAAAACAATAGCAATGGCAGAAGAATCCAAACCCTCCCAGTCAAATGTGATCTCAGGGGATCGGGAGGAAGAGCCTGCAAGACTAAAATAGGGCTCATTCTCGTGGATACTCCTGGTCATGTATTTTCAGTTATGCTGCCACATATCTATAACACAGGGAATTATTTTTCATTCATCATTGTATGCGGGTGTCACTGGCAAATGGAGCATTTATTGCTATCTCTCATTGCCCTCAAGATCATTGCCCTTAGTGACCCATCTTCTATAACTACTGCAGTCCATGAGGATTTTAGTTTCTCTGAGCAGTTTTTTGACCCCTATGTCCGCCTGCATGCACGATGTGGCAGCCTCAGGAACAGTGTGTGCGGATCTCAGAGACCGAATGAGAACGACTGGGCCCAGCGGCCGTGCGGTGATCTCCCCGGGCTGGGGGTCGGGGCTACCCATTAAAGCGATGCTGCAGCGCCTCCCCCATCCTCGCCACCACTTCCCGGTTTCTTCTCCCGTTTCCACCAAGTCTAACTCACAACAAAGAAGCTGCCCAGAATGCCCCGCGATTGGCAGAAGGGAGCATACGCACTCTCAGCTCCTGATGAAAGAAGCGAGTTGGATAGAGCGGTTTCTCAGATGCGGGGGATCATGGGAATCACAGCCACCATGAGTTGTTTTGTTGCAAACTCTGTCTCTCCACTTCTCCACAGATGCTGCCTTAACCAGCACTTTTTAAAAAAAATTAGATATCTTGCATGTGCATGTTTTGTTTTTGTTTAATTGTACACATTGCTGACAAATCCGAGTATAGGAACACAGACGGACCAATTAAAAGCCGTGCTTCAAGTGGGAGAAAGTATTTCTGTCTACGCTTTATATTTTAAATACACAAACTTTTAAAATTAGTTATTGGGACATGGGCAACACCCGCTAGGCCTCCTTCAACAGCACCTTCCAAACCCACGACCTCTACCACCTTGAAGGACAAGGGCAGCAGATGCATGGGAATATTGCCTCCTGCAAGTTCCCCTCCAAGCTACACACCATCCTGATTTAGAACTATATCCCCATTCCCTCACTGTTGCTGGATCAAAATCGTGGCACGCCCTTCCTAACAATACTGTGAGTGTACCTATACCACATGCACTTCAGCCTTTCCAGAAGGTGACTCACCTCTACCATCTCAAGGGCAGTTGGGGATGGGCATTAAATGCTGGCTTCACCAACGACACCCACATCTGTGAATGAATTCAAAAAAATATTGACAATCAGCAGTTTCCCCTTGAGAAGGTGATGCTTGATCAATCGCTGCAGTCTGTGTGATGAAGGTACTGCCACAGTGCTGTGAGTTAAGGAGTTACAGGATTTTCACCCAGCAACAATGAGGTAATGGCACTGTAAGTGTGAGTCAGCTTGGTTTGCGACTGGAAGGGGAATTTGCGGTAGATATTTGGGATGGTAAAGGTTTTCATTCACTCCATCCCTCTCCCACCTCGATCTTTCTCCTCCCATCGAGGCTGATTCTTGTGTAGGTCCAGGCCAGATTCCCTTCACTGAAGGAACAGTTGAGTTTTTAATGACAATGGCAGCTTTCATGGTCACTTTTTCCTAGTGCCCTCCCCACTCATTCAGCTCAATTTCACAACCTACTACTGTGTTTATCACTTCTCTTTCTCCCATTTGAATTAATTTTACAGGATATTAGGAGATGATTTGTGGATTGGAACCTCAAATCAATCATCGCATCAGAATCTGACAGTCACTCAATTCATTGGGACATGAACAAGATCAGCTTTTGAACATGGAATCAGAAAGCACTCTTTACAATGGGAAGAAGCCATTCATTTGTTCTCTGTGTGGACGAGGCTTCGGACGATCATCTAACCTGTCAAACCACAAGTGTTATCCAACTGGGGAGAAACAGTGGAAATGTGGGGACTGTGGGAAGGGATTCAGTTACCCATCTGAGCTGCATATTCATCGCCGCAGTCACACTGGGGAGAGGCCATTCACCTGCTCTGTGTGTGGGAAGGGATTCACTAAATCATCACACCTTCTGAGACACCAGCGAGTTCACACAGGGGAGAGACTGTTCACCTGCTCCGTGTGTGGAAAAGGCTTCACTAACTCATCCCACCTCCTGTCACACCATCGTATTCATAGTGAGGCAAGACCTTTTCAATGTTCTGACTGTGAAAAAAAGTATAAAAGGAAGAATGATCTATTGAACCATAAACGCACTCACACCAGGGAGAGGCCATTCACCTGCTCTGTGTGCAGGAAGGGATTCACCCGTTCTTTCGACCTTCTGACACACCAACTTGTTCATACTGATAACAGACCATTTAAATGCTCTGACTGTGAGAAGAGCTTTAAAAACCCAAAGGATCTTCTGATGCACCAACACACTCACACCAGGGAGAGACCGTTCATCTGCTCTTTCTGTGGGAAAGGTTTCACTTGGATGTCCAACCTACTGAATCACCAGCGGAGTCACACTGGGGAGAGGCCATTCATCTGCTCAGTGTGTGGGAAGGGATTCACTCAATCATCCACCCTGCTGACCCACCAGCAAGTCCACAGTGGCGAGAGGCCATTCACCTGCCATGTGTGTGGAAAGAGATTCAGTCGTTCATCCACACTGCTGAGGCACCAGCGAATTCACAAGTGACTGCAGCGGTTGGATTTGGATACTGTTGTTATTGCTGCAGTTAATCACATCCAGGACTGAATCATGTTAATTCTGACAGTCAGAGTTTGTTGCTGCTGACATTAATAAGCCTGATAGCTGGGCTGCACATTGATGTTCTGTGTAAATATTGACTCAATCAGCTTTGCTTCAGACACATGGTGTTTGAAGATTTGATTTCCCCAATGATAAGAGGAGACTGATTGATTTCTTGTTCCTGCGTGGGTCATTACTTGGGGCCTTTTCTAACTCAAGGTTATTTCTGTTCTCAACGAGTTCATCTTCTCCATATTAAGCTCCGAACCTTCATCAATCCCATAAATCTGTTGAAGACATTGGTGAAATCCACCTGATATTGGTGTCAATTGCCTTTTGGAAGATTTCCCAGTTTTCTTTTTTGAAATTCCATTGTGTTTCTGCTGTTGATTTGATGACAGGATTTTCATTGCCAATGATGGGATGATGGGAAAACCTGTGCTGTCTGTTAGGAATTTGTCAGGAATGTTCTGGAGGTGATGATTAGGTTTTCTTTGCTTTAGTTGGAGAAGAAGCATAGATCCAAGTTATATTCTCTCTGCCACCTTGACTAATGGAATGTACCTCGAACCTTGGCAACAAAAAGAAGGAAGTTATTCTCTCGTGAAGCTCACTGTACAATTGCTTCTCCATTATAGTTGACATCTACATAGCCCCACATTGTGTGGTAGATATTGAAGACTCTGAGATGGATGGATGGACGTTGATGAGGAGGAAGCAGTGGGTCAGGTTACTGTACAATTGTTGGCTTATAGTCATCTGTAGATTGTTAACTCTCCCACACTTATTGCCATAGTGAAAAGTCCAGAAACACTGGTCTGCTTCAGTTTGGTGCAGCCCTCGATACTTTATTTGATGTAACACACCTGACCAGGGGGTGAAATGTTATTGGGGGTAGGTGGAACCATGATTTTTTTGAATGGTGGAGTAGGCTCACGTGGCCGAGTATGTTCATGCCTATGACCATATTGGGATGGTCATTGCAAGCGATTAGGTCAAAACCTGTAATACGTCCTCTTGCGTTGAACTGGTGAACATGTTCGATATGTGTTTCCTGAGGAACCAGGGCATCAATGCTGTGTTTCCTAAGTAACCTTTGGAGAGTCTGGCATTTTGAGCGAGAGATGCTTTGGATGTTAAGTTGACATATTGGGATGGCTGGTCTAATGTGTGGTTTTCTTTGGTCCTGAAGAGGACAGTTTCACTTGATTTGCTGCTTTCACCCGGAGGTTGATTCAATGGCAAGTTCAGAGTCCTTTGCGATGATGTTAGTTGTGATCTAAGATCATGTAACAGGATGGGCCCTGAGAAGGCTGTGATCATCCACCCCTGAAGAGCCTCAGACCCAGTCATGGTGGATGCTGCCACCTTCTCAATAGCTGGAAGATTAAAACATCTCCATCATGAGAGATTGATAGATTTCTGATTTACAATAACGTAAAGGGTTATGGGGATAGTGTGGGGTAAAAGGCATTGAAGTGTTCGATCAGCCATGATCGTATTGAATGGCGGAGCAGGCTCGATGGGCTGAGTGGCCTTCTCCTGTTCCTATCATGGGACTGTGGAGCTCCTAAACAGACCCTGCAGCACATGGTCAAACATTGTCCTCAGAGGAAATTCACAGGCAGCTTATCAGATATCCACACTGTTACACCAGAAGCTTTGGCCTGGGTGTCTGATTCAGATATTGATATTTAAAGTGGTTTTTGGTTCTACTCCCTGACAGCAGAAGAAAAGAAATCCCAAGCTTGTTCCTTTTGATTGTGCTGCTTGTGGGTTACAGGCTGAACTGTAATGTTTCACTTTATACACACCCGGATTTCATTTGCACAACCCTGTATAGAACAATCTTGTATGAGGTTTGAAATCTGTTATTTTCTGTGTTATTTTACCCTTTTGGAATCTGATTTAGTAAAACTCTTCCACGTGTACTGTGTGTGAGAACCTTTGAAATGTTCTGATCTTTGCAATTTTCTTTGCTGATTTTGATGGTCTCATTGATTTAATCTTTTGTTACGAGCATACCTTGTACTAATACCTTAATTGAGAGAATTGTTTGAAATTCTTCTTGTGTCAGCCCTTTAGCCCCTCCATAGCTACCTGTCAATGATCCTTGGTTAAGGTTAGGTGCTGGTCTTAGTGATTGGGGCTGGGGTTAGGGATTGGGCTAGGGTTCGGGTGTCATTAGTAGTTATTAGTTAGAATTGGGGTCAGTGTTTGCAGCAGTGGTTAGGGCGGTGTCAGTATTTGGGATTAGTTGTTATTGGTTCAGATTGGAGTCAGTGTTCAGGGTTATTGATTGGGTTTGGGATCAGTGTTTGCAGATAGTGGTTATTGGTTGGGTTTGGGGTCAGTATTTATGCATTCATGGTTATCGATTGGGGTTGGGGTCAGTGGTTGGGATTGGGATTAATGGTTTGGGCTGGTCAATAGGATGTTAGGTTTGGGAGTTAGTGATGAGAGTTAGAAACCACAATTGATAACACCAGTATCACTTGACACATCCTTTTCCATTTCTTGTATTTGAACCTCATACAGACGAATCACAAAATAGCTTCATGAGTTGTTCATTTGAGGACCATTGCTTCTGGCTCGAGCCCGATTTCCTCCCTCCTTTCACATCTTGACATTTCGCACAGAAACAAACATCAGGGACATTAGACTGCAGGACAAGAGCAGGTGGATCCAGATGTTGAGCTGCTAACAGCCAAACATCATCCTGCCTGAAAAGAGATTCTGACAATAACCAATCAGCAGCCCCACTGGTCACCATCTGATTCCATCATCATTGCTTCATCTATTCCTCACCTTTCACCCTCACTAGAGCTGGTTTCGCCACCAGGACCATTCCCCAGAATGAGACTCTCTGATTCCCATTGTATACTGTGTGTTCATGGTCCCTGGATTTGGTGTCTCAGTGTAAGCACTCCCTGGATTTACTGTCTCGGTGTAAGTGTTCCCTGGATTTGGTGTCTCACTGCAAATGGCCCCAACTCTGCTTTCAAACTGATTCTCCAGCCTCTCTCTCACCTTCCATTGACTTCAATGTAACAGAAACTGATAAATGGATCCTATCGGCATTTGAAAGATAGTTACAAATGATTCAAGGGTTTCATATATTTGGGATCTTTCTCTGTTCCATCCACTCGAGGTGTTGGATGCCGACTTTCCCCTGGGAATATTGATCTGCAGTATTGGGCCCTGATGTGTTTAATTGCTCATCTTGTTGACTCTAAATGTTGAAATTTGTGGTTTCAGACACCAGATAATTAAGCTGCAACAGATTGTTTTTTTACCGACTTTATTAACATTCCGGGAATAATAGATTATAGTTACTTTTTCTTTATAACAGGGATAATACAGAATTCTCTTCTTCTCAGCTGAGATCTAACAAACTGTGGCTACACGGGAGATATTTAAATTTAACGTGTTCACAACATTCGTGATCTGAGTCTGCTCAACATATAACCACAAGGATATCTGTGCATTGTTCTGAGTGTGAGCACAAAGCTGTGTCTCTAACACACACAAATACCATTTCCTTGGTTCACATCTCCATACAAAGACCAGCTCTTCTACACATCTCCTTTCTACACAATTGCAGCAAACATGAGCAAGGATGTGAGACTCATTAATATACACCCTCATTTCATAACAGGAATAAAAGGTTCAGTCATTTTCCATTACAGGCAGAATACAGAACCACACTGATAGTTTAACAGAGTCTCATGAGCCTGCAGATTCCTGTTAAAACAGAGCAGTACAGGAGCACACGAGCAGTTTAACAGAGTTTCATCAGCCTGCAAGCTCCTGCTAAATACATACACAAGGGAATGGTGGTAGAGTGTTAATTCTACTGGATTAGTAATCCAGAGACCTGGATGATTGTCTGGAGACATGAGTTTGAATCCCACTGACAGTATCTGGGGAAAATTAAATTGAATTAATTCATAAACCTGGAATAAATCTAAAAAGGCTGGTCATGATGATCATAAAACTATCAGATTTTTATAAAGCCTCATGTGGTTCTGAATGCCCTTTAGGGAAGGAAATCTGCTGTCCTTACCTGGCCTGGCCAACATGTGACTCCAGGACCACAGCAATGAAGCGGACTCTTAAATGGCCGAGCCATCAGTTGTATTAAAGTTCTACAGAAATTAATCAAACCAGACAGACCACCCTCAATGACCCTGCAAAGTCCTCCCTATAACAGCTGGACTTTGTGTCAATTTCTGTCAGATCTAGGGTTTGCTTTAACTTAATTGTAAAACTTAAGTCAATTACAATTATTAGACTTGAATTGGGGGAGCTGATATAAAAGGACTTTCAGTTCCGACTCACTACAGGATCATGCTGCTTACGAGTGTGCTGTCATGAGATTCACAGAATTTACTAAGTTAATCACAATACGTACAAAATGCTAAACTTATCAAAGGCAGTGGAAACAGTCAGTTCACTTTGGAACACTTGCTCATGACTTTTGGCCAACTGTCAGAACTCTTGTTCTGTTGACTGTAATCTATCTTCTTCCTGCTCATCTTCCTGGAGCTGCTGCTATGCTCTTGAAAGCTAGTGCTTATTAACCTTTTCTAGACACAGCCCCTGTGCACGATCATTAGTGTTCCTGAACTCTGGTTCAGACGATGCATGATCAATCCGATTGGTTTAGGTGGTGTGTGATTAGTTTCTGATGGGTCATCTAATGATGCCATTTCCTTTAATCTCCTGACTCTCCACACTCTAATGTGTCAATAACTTGTAGGACTGTGCCCCTCATTATAGATTTTCCTGTCATTTTATGAAATTTTCTAGCTTTCTACTGAGATAATCGGATGCCTTAAGATGTTTTCTTTGTCCGCTTATTTGAGATAAAAAAGCATGTGGAGTCAAGTCCTAATGGTTAACACTTTGAGGGAGGTGGTGGCATAGTAGTATTGTCACTGGACTAGTATTCCAGAGACCCAGGGTAATGCTTTAGGGACCCAGGTTCAAATCTCACCACGGCAGATGGTGAAATTCGAATTAAAAGTCTGATGACGACTGCAAATCCATTGTCATAAAAACCCATCTGGTTCACTAATGTCCTTAAGGGAAGGAAATCTCCCGTCCTTACCTGGTCTGGCCTATATGTGGCTCCAGACCCACAGCAATGTGGTTAGCTTTTAATGCCCTCTGAACAAGGGCAATTAGGGATGGGCAATAAATGCTGGCCTAGCCAGCAACCATGAATGAATAAAAAAAAACTTGTCCCAAATGCCTAATCGATGTATAGAAATCCTGTAGAGTTCTCATTAGAGGGCTACAGAGCTGCAAAAACTGATTGGAGCACTTAATTCTTTAAGTTTACAGAACCAGATTATATATTGTTCAGGAATAATGGGACAAAGATCCAATTAATCCAGATGTTTTTTTGGTGGTGTTAGTTAAAACACGAATGTTGGTCCCACTGCACCCAGGAGCACTCCCCTCTGGATAGTATGTGGAGTTGTTAAGGTCTTCTGAGTTGAGTGTGGAGCTGATTGAGCTGCTGGGCCTGCAGTGTACCTTGAAGAACCGCTGTCTGGGATCTCTCCTCTTAATTCTCTGACTCCCAGTCGAAGTTGTTTCTGCAGCAAAATGGGTAACTTTGAATATCAATTTCAATTTAATCTTTGGAGCAAAATCGACAACTTTTAATCAGCTATGAAACAGAAAGAAAGTTCTTGTGTACATTTAGCACCTTTCAGATCCTCAGAACATCCCAAAGGAATCCACAGTCAATGATACATTTTGGAAGAAAGAATGAGGAGAGGCAGTATAAACTAAATGGTACAATTTTAAACAGAGTGCAGGAACAAGAACACCTCGTATGTGGAGAAATCTCTGGAGGTAGCAGGACTATTTGATAAAGCTTTAATAAAGCACAAAGGATCCTGTTTTCATTGAAATAGGCTCAGAGTACAAAAGGAAGGAAACTATAGTAAACTTTTATTAAACCACTGGTGAGTCCTCAGCTGGATATCATGACCAATTCTGGGCACCGCAATTTAGAAAGGACGTCACTATCTCAGAGAGGGTGCAGGAGAGATTCAATAGAATTATACCAAGCCTGAGGGATTTCAGTTCTGTGGAGGGACTGGAGAAGTTGGTATTTCCCTTCTTGGAGCAAGGAGGTTAGGGAGAAATTTAATGGTGTTCAAAATGCTGAGAGTTTTCGACAGGTAGATAGGAAGAAAATGTTTCCACTGTAAGAGAGTCAGTTTGCTCTGGAATTCCTTCCCGAAACATCTCCACCTCACTTTCCTCCTTTAAGATACTCCTTAAATCCTATCTCTTTGACAAAGTTTTTGGTCTCATCTGCCCTGTTAATCCTTACATGGCTCATTGTCAAATGGTGATTGATAACTCTCCTGTGAAATGCTTTGGGATGTTTCACAATGTTAAAGGTGCTACATAAATACAAGCTGTGGATGTGAGAGTCATATTGGGTTATGGATTATAAATTGTACAAACATTAAAAAAGGAAAAGAGGATTTAAATCTGTCTGGTCTTTGATTATCTCTCCTCCAGATCCAGACGAATGTATTAAACAACAATACTGAAGCAGTCACTGTCTAAATGCAGCAAGACCTGGGCGATATCCAGGCTTTGGCTGACAAGTAACATTCGTGCCTCACAAGTGCGGGGCAATGACCATCTCCAAAAAGAGAGAATCTAACCATTTCCTCTTGACATTCAATGGCATTTCCATCACTGATTCCCCCACTATCAACATCCTGGAGGCTACCATTGACCAGAAACTGAACTGGACGAGCCATATAAATACTGTGGCTACAAGAGCAGTCAGAGGTTAGAGATCCTGGGGCGATTATCTCACCTCCTGACTCCCCAAAGTTGTCCACCATCTGCAAGGCACAAGTCAGGAGTGTGATGGAATGCTCTCCGCTTGTCTGGGTGAGTGCAGCTCCAACAACACTCAAGAAGCTTGACACCATCCAGGTCAAAGCAGCCTGCTTGATTGGCACCTCATCCACAAACATTCACTCCCTCCATCACTGACGAACAGTGGCAGCAGGATGTACCATCTCCAAGATGCACTGCAGAAACTTGCCAAGGCTCCTTAGAGAGCACCTTCCAAACCCATGACTGCTACTATTTAGGAGGGCAAGGGCAGCAGATATATGGGAACACCACCAAATGGAAGTTCTCCACCAAGGCACTCACCATCTTGATTTGGAAATATATCACCGTTCCTTCACTGTCACTGGGTCAAAATCCTGGAATTCCCTTCCTAAAAGCACTGGGTGTACCTACACCACAGGGACTGCAGTGGTTCAAGAAGACAGCTCACCACCACCACCTCAAGGGCAATGAGGAATGGGCAATAAATGGTGGTCTAGCCAATGACGCCACATCCCATAAATGAATAAAAAAAGGGTATGGTGGCACAAAAATAAAATGCTGGAAATCTGATTTAAAAACAAAGAAAATGCTGACATCCAGTGGTATCTGCTTTTATTTCAGGGAATAGTGGGACTTGGTTCCAGTGGGACTAGACCCTGGTCTCCATGGGACTGAAACCTCAGTCACCAGCTCATTTGCCTAAAATCCCTCCCCCTGCTTAGCGATTGTTTTTGACCGAGTGGGCCCCGGACTTTTGTGCTTCAGTTTTTTGTTACCCTGCCTGTTCTGAAAGGGCTTTTGCCCTTCAAATCCCCAATATGCCAGAGAAAACCAATGTTTTAATCGGAGATGTGGTGCTTTGATGGTGTGTATCTGTACCCAGAATGTACAGCAGGACAGAAAGCCTGCCACTCAGTCTGGAGAGGGAACTCTCCTCGGTCACGTGCAGCATCGTTTGTATTTTTCCACAAGTGGATATGGGGTTTGTACTGAGGTCCCAGTGGTGTAGTTTGGCTGCACAGGGGCCTTCCCTGTCCTGAACCTGTTCACCAAGGACCACTCTCATCGTGGCAGTTCAAAGCCATTCAACAGATTGGGATTGTCACGAGGAACCTGTCAGTGACTTTCTGTGGTTCCATTGCTTGATCCAAAGGATGTCTGCTGGTAGATCTTGTTCAGGAAGGGTGCTCCATATGGAGCAGCGAGATGGATGGCGGGCAGTAGGTAGGTTGAACAGGTCATCATGGAGAGGTTAGTGTGGTGCGGCATGAATGGCTTCAACCAGCTTGTGGGTTTTAATCAGTTGGCAGATATGTGGCAGAGTGATGTTTGTGAAGACAGGAAGCCAGGGGAAGGGTGTTGAGTGGAGAGTTCCAGTTATGATGTGCATTGACAGTGAGATAACAGCAAGCAACAATATAAACCTCTAATGACAGCCTTCAGCACTTCCCTCCGAGCAGGATCACAACAAAAACCTGAGAGCAGAGGCAGTTCCAAAATCCAGGAGAGGCAGAGAGTGTCTGTAAATGTAGGAGAAATGGAGATTGGTCAGGGAGCATCTGCATTGAGTCTTATTGGGGGTTTGGGGCCTCCAGCTGGTGTTTCTGAATCCTCCCCGCCCACCTCCCAGGGTTTCCTCCCTGCCCACAGATCAGATTCCTCATTGAATTGAGCCCAAAGTGTAATCTCTTATTAATTGTCCCCCCTCCACCATCCTCTGATGTGAACCATCCTCCACTCGCTGACCCAGGATGGCGGCCGTTAACCTGGGCCTGTTCCCGGGAGGGAGAAGCCCCGCAGCTGCAAACCAGGAGCTGACAATTATTCCTCAGGGTTTGCGGATCCACAAAGTGTTTCCAAATCCTCCCCGTCCAGCCGCCGGCTCCATCGCTCCCTCCCCCCGGGCCTGTCACCGCGGGGTAAACACGGGGCCTGGGGCCTACCCCAGAAGTTGATCCAGTTCCCAGTCCAGCCGCGGTTTCCATTCCTACCCTGTGCTCACAATCTCCTCCCGAACCGTCCGCTCCTCCTCACTCTGTCACCATGACTGACACTGAGCATGCTCAGAGCGCACACCCACACTGACCTGCGCACTGGGAGCGGGCTCACCGGCCGTTGCCATCTTGGGAGAGGAAAGTGGTTCTTGTTCAGGGAGCCGGGCGCATGGGCGACCATCTTGGTAAGGGAAGGGATGAATGAGGACGGGGCTTCCTCCCCGGCGACAGGCCCGGGTTACCCGGGCAACCGGCCGCCGCCATCTTGTGCTGAGGGTTTTCCATCCGGGGCTTTAGTGAAGGACAATGAACTGGAGTCAGTTTGAAAACTGTTCAGAGGAAGGTCTGAAATCAGATTTACATCCAGATACCTGTAAGGACAATAAAGTTTACATCAATTATGTGTTTAAAATGAAATCAGAATGCTGGAAATACTCAGTTCTGAAGAAGAATCATATTGGATTGGAAATGTTAAATCTGTTTCTCTCTCTTCACAGAAGCTGCCAAACCTGCTGAGGATTTCCAGAACTTTCTGTTTTTATTTCAGATTTCCAGCACTCACCGTATTTTACTAAAATTATTATGTTTCTTTGCAATATTGTTGCATATCTAGTTATGAGTAAAATCATTGTTCCCATTTAAATATACAAATCAGTGATATTTATTTGTGTAACTGAGACTCGGATGTTCAGGAACAATGTCAGAAATCACTTCACAGAAAATATAGTGGAAATCTGGAATTCTGCTGAGATTTGGTCAATTGAAAATTTAAAAACTGAGATTGATGGGCGTTTATGAGGCAAGAGAGTATTAAGGGTTATGGAATCAAGGGAGATGGATGGATTTAATGTAGAAATCAGGCACCTACATACTGGAGCTCAGTGTCTGAGGTTGGACTAATTCTGGTTTTGTTTTGAAGGTGATGTAGGTTTCCCGTTTGTTCTGTAAATTATCTCCAAGCCTGTGGGTAATTTTCTCAAAGTGAGATGCAGAAAGGAAATTGGAGGAAGGTTGATGCAGTGACACAGCCTTGTCTGATCCCAGTCTTCACTGTGATAGGGTCTGTGATGGTTCCATTGATGAGGATCACAGCTTTCATGACATTGTGGAGTAGGCGGAGGTTGGTGGCAAATTTCTAAGCGCAGCTAAATTTGAGGCGGATACTGCTTAAAACTTCATGTTTGACAGTGTAAAAGGCTTTTGTGAGGTCGAAAGAGTCTAAGTACAGCAGTTGGTGCAGTTCCTTGCAATTTCTTGGGTTTCCCCTGCAGTGAAGGTGATGCCTTTCGATGGGGGAAAACTGCATCGCGACTCTGGAAGGAGCTCTTCAGCCATTGGGAGGACACAATTGAGAAGGATCTTTGCAATGATCTTCACTGTGGCAGACAGTGGGAGACTCCTCTGTAATTATTGCAATGGGACTTATCTCCCCTTTTGAACACAGTCACAGTGTCCCAGAGATCCCCTGTCATGCATCCCTTTTCCCAGGTGAGGGATGTGACATTGTGCAGCTGTGCCAGGAGTGTAACTCTGCAGCATTTCAGCAGAGATTCCATCTGCTCCAAAACGTTAATGTTGGAATTGTGCTGCAATTGAATACAAGCTTTAGGTTGGAAAGCACAGCTATCCCCAGTAGGGGAACGATTAGGGAATCTTTGCAACTGTATATAAATCAGTTTACTCTGGGTGCCTGGGAGACTCTGTTATTTGACTCTGCTGTCTTGGAAATAAACCTGTTTTAAGGTACAGGTTCACTTCAGACTCATTCTTCCTCAGCATACAGTTATTGGAATTAATAAAAGGAATCTGGAATTGATAGTTTTCACATACACTTGCTCTCCTGGTTCTTCCGGGAAGTGGAGGTTGAACGTTTGGGAGATGCTGTCATCGTTCTGGTTGAATTGTAGATATATAAAATCCCTCTCCTTCTCCCTCTGCCCTCCCTCTCTGTTTCTCGCTCTCTCTGTCTCTATCTCTCTGTGCATCTCTCTTTCTCCCTCCATCTCTCTCCCTTTGTCTCTCCCTCCCTCTTTCTCTCTCCCTCCGTCTCTACCTGTCTGTCTGTCTCTCTCATTCTGTCTCTCTCTCCCTCTGTCTCTCTCTCTCCCACTGTCTCTGTGCATAGATGCTGGATCTTGTGTAGGCCCAGACTGCATGGCAGGTTGCCTTCCCTGAAGGACATTAGTGAACCAGTTGGGTTTTTATGACAATCCAGCAGTTTTCATGTTCACTTTTTTCTTGTGCCAACCCCACAAATTACCAGATTCTTTCAGCTCAATTTCACAACCTGCCTTTGTGTTTGTGTGGGGTCTTTCTCACTCCTTTTTTTCTGTTTTCAATCAATTTTACAGGAGATTAGAAGGGCAGGATTTGCAGTCGGGAAACTCAAACCAAACATCACATCAAAATCTGACAGAGTCATCCAATTTATTGTAATGTGAATATCATCATTAGATTTTGAATATGGAAGGAAAAAGCACCATTCACGGTGGGGATAAACTATACACATGTTGTGTGTGTGGATGGGACTTCAGCCAATCATCTGACTTGTCAGAACATAAATGCAGTCTCAATGGGCAGAAACCACTGAAATGTGGGGACTGTGGGAAGGGATTCGATTACCCATCGAAGCTGGAAACTCATCGGCGCAGTCACACCCGGGAGAAGCCATTCATCTGCTCCGAGTGTGGGAAGGGATTCACTACCTCATCCCACCTGGTGAGACACCAGCGAGTTCACACTGTGGAGAGACCATTCACCTGCTCCAAGTGTGGGAAGGGATTCAATCAGTCATCCAACCTAGCGTTACACCAACGAGTTCACACTGGGAAGAGGCCATTCATCTGTTCCCTGTGTGGGAAGGGATTCACTTATTCATCCACCCTGCAGACACACCAACGAGTTCACACTGACGAGAGACCTTTTAAATGCACAGACTGCGGGAAGTGCTATAAAAGTTCCGTGGACCTGATGTCCCATCAACGTATTCACAGTGACGAGAGGCCATTCAGGTGCTCTCACTGCGGGACTGGGTTCAGGAACTCATCTCAACTCAGTGTACACCAGCGAATTCACACGGGGGAGCGACCATTCACTTGTCCCCAGTGTGGGAAGGGTTTCACTCAATCATCCAACCTCCTGACACACCAGCGAATTCACACTGGGGAAAGGCCATTCACCTGCTCTGAGTGTGGGAAGAGGTTCACTACCTCATCCGGCCGGCTGAAACACCAGCGAGTTCACAAGTCACTACAGTGATTGGATTTTTCTGTTAATCACATTTGGATCTGGAATTGGGGTCTGTTTCTGCTGATGTTAATAAACTCCATCCCAGCTATAGGTGTTAATATAGTTGATAAATGTAAAAAAAAAATCAGTTTTGTGTAAACACAGTGTGGTGAATCTTTATAGTATTTCTAACACAAGTTAGTTCCTTTTGAAGTGCTCTCCCTCTCCCCTGTCTCCTTCATCCTCACCTCCAACAACAAGCATGAGGAACTCATGGAGCTTCTTTGTCACTAAGATTGAGACAATCCAATCAGCTGCCTCTGCTGCTCCCCTCTTTTCCACTGGGCCAAACTGTGTCTAAACTTCCTCCTTGTCTGAGCCCTGCGCTCCCATCTTTCTCCATCCAGCCTCCACACACACCAGTGAGTTCACACTGGAGAGAGAGGGTTTAAATATTTAGACTGTGACAAGAGCTTTAAAATCCCACATTCACTGATGATGCACCAGTGCATTCACTGCGGATCCACTCTATTCACCTGCTCTCAGTGTGGGCAGAAGTTCAGGTGATTGTCTGTCCTGCAGCAACACCGGTGAGTTCACACTGGGGAGAGGTCATTCACCTGCTCCATGTGTGGGTAGGGATTCCCAATTAATTCAACCTCTTGACCTACCAGCAAGTTCACACTGATGGAAGATCTTTTAAATGTCTGGATTACTGGATATGTTATGAAAGATCTATGGAGCTGACATGTCATCAACATGTTCCCACTGACAAGAGACTGATCAGGTTCTCTCACTGCGAGACTGGGTTCAGGTGATCATATGAACTCAGTGTCCACCATTGCACCCACACTGGGGAGAGACCATTCACCTGTTCCGTATGTGTGAAGAGATTCACTCGGTCATCCACCCTGCTGAGAAACCAGTGAGTTCACAAGTGATAGCAGAGGTTGTATTCTGCTCTTATTGCTGCTGTTACTCACATCTAGGACTGAATCATGTTAACAAAACATAAGAATTAGGAGCAGGAGTAGGCAATTCAGCCCCTCGAACCTGCCCCACCATTCAATACAATTATGGCTGATCTCCTTTCAGCCTCAACTCCAATTTCCCGCCCTCTCCCCATAAGCTTTCAACCCATTACTAATTAAAAATCTGATTGTCTCCTCAAATTTATTCAGCGCCCCGGCATCCACTGCATTCTGGGGTAGTGAATTCCACAGATTCACGACCCTTTGAGAAAAGTAATTCCTCCTCATCTCTGATTTAAATCTACCACCCCTTAGCCTAAAACTATGGCCTCTCATTCTACAATGCTCCACAAGGGGAAACATCCGCTCCACATCTACTCTGTCTATCCCCTTTAGCATTTTATATACCTCAGTTAAATCTCCTCTCATCCTTCTAAACTCTAGCGAGTATAGGTCTCTCCTCATAAGACGAGCCCCGCATCTCAAATCAATCTGGTGAGCCTTCTCTGAACCGCCTCCAATACAACGACATCCTTCCTCAAGTAAGGGGACCAAAACTGTGCACAGTACTCTAGGTGCGGTCTCACCAATGCTTTGTACAGTTGCAACAACACTTCCCTATTTTTATACTCTATTCCTTTCGCAATAAATGCCATGTTCATTTTGACACTTGGGGTTTGCTTCTACTGATGTTAGTAATCCCTCTAACTGGGCTGAAGCTTAATGCTCTGGATAAATGTCAAATAAATCAAAGCAAAATACTGCAGATGCTGGAAATCTGAAACAAAAACAAAAATAGCTGGAAAATCTCAGCAGGTCTGACAACATCTGCAGAGAGGAATACAGTTAACATTTCGAGTGCGTATGACTCATCAGAACAGTTCTGATAAAGAGTCATACGAAATCAAAATGTTAACTGTGCTCCTCTCCACAGATGCTGTCAGACCTGCTGAGTTTTTCCAGCTATTTTTGTCAAATAAATCCATGTTGTTTGAAACACATTGTTGTAGATGTTTCTCTTTCCCACCTGAGTGTTTAACATCAGCTGGCTGGAACTCAGAAAGGACAATCTGGGGGAGGATCATACGGCAGGAACAGAACTTCAGCCTGGACACAGTCCTTCAGGGTCATTCTGAGGACAAGCGGCACTTTGGTCTTTCTCATCTCTCTTCACTGACAGCAAAGTCCGTGTGTGGGTTAACCATTTTAAGTAATTTTGTGAAATTCTGCATTAAAATAACAGATGGAAGAGTTCATAGGAGCTGGCTAACTGCTGGGATAATTATGCCTGTACCCACTTATGTCCTGTACACAAAAAGCAGGACAAGTCCAACTCGGCCAATTACTGCCCCATCAGTCCACTCTCAAACATAAATAAATGAATGGAAGGGGTCATCAACAATACTATCAAGCAGCACTCACTGAGCAAGAACTTGCTCATTGACGCCCAGTTTGGGTTCCGCCAGGGCCACTCAGCTCCTGACCTCATTACAGCTTTGGTTCAAATATGTTCAAAAGAACTGAACTCTCGAGGTGAGATGAGAGTGACTGCTCTTGACATCAAGGCCGCATTTGACAGAGTGTGGCATCAAGGAGCCCAAGCAAAACTGGAGTCAATGAGAATCGGGGGAAAACTCTCCACTGGTTGAAGTCATACCTAGCACAAAGGAAGATGGTTGAGGTTGTTGGAAGTCAGTCAGCTCAGCTTGAGGACAACACTGCAGGAGTTCCTCAGGATAGTGTCCTAGGCCCAACCATCTTCAGCTGCTTCAGAACTTCCTTCCATCTTAAGGTCAGAAGTGGAGATGTTCACCAATGATTGCACAATGTTCAGCACCATTCGCAACTCCTCAAATACTGAAGCAGTCCATGTCCAAATGCAGCAAGACCTGGACAATATCCAGGCTTGGGCTGAAAAGTGGCAAGTAACATTCACGTCACCCAAGTGCCAGGCAATGACTATCTCCAACAAGGGAGAATCTAACCATTGCCCCTTGATATTCAATGGCATTACCATTACTGAATCCCCCACTCTCAACATCCTGGGGGTTACCATTGACCAGAAACTGAAGTGGACCAGCCATATAAATACTTTGGCTACAAGAGCAGCTCAGTGATTAGGAATCCTGTGATGAGTAACTCACCTCCAAAATCCCCAAAGCCTGTCCACCATCTACAAGGCACAAGTCAGGGGTGTGATGGAATACTCGCCACTTACCTGGATGAGTGCAGCTCTCTCAACATTCAAGAAGCTTGACACCATCCAGGACAAAGTGGCCCACTTGATTGGGACCACATCCACAAACAATCATTCCCTTTACCACTGATACACAGTAGCAACAGTGTGTAGCATCTACAAGATGCACTGTAGGAATTCACCAAGGCTCCTTTGACAGCACCTTCCAAACCCATGACCACTACCACCTAGAAGGACAAGGGCAGCAGAAAGATGGGAACACCACCACCTGGAAGTTCCCCTCCAAGTCACTCACCATCCCGATTCGGAACAATATCGCCGTTCCTTCACTGTCGCTGGGTCAAAATCCTAGAATTCCCGCCCTAACAGCACTGTGGGTGTACCTACACCACATGGACTGCAGTGGTTCAAGAAAGCAGCTCACCACAACCTTCTCAAAGGGAAACTAGGGATGGGCAATAAATGCTGGCCCAGCCAATGAAGCCCACATCCTCTGAATGAATAAAAAAGAGACAGACACTGGATCTCCAGATAAAGAAGGAGCTGCAATGTGTTTCCAGTAATTCCCTGTTTTATTAATTTGTGTGTGAGAGACATCAGGAGAACTAAAAACACCCAACTTGGAACACCCATGGCAGTGTGATCCCGACAGTTACTCTGGGATCACTCCCGCTATGGAGTTCCACCACTGACCCTGCTGAAGGTTGTGGGCTCAGGGAGTGGGGTCTCCAGGAGTGGACTGTAAGAAAGCTGGATTTCAATATCCTGACTAATATATGGTGACAAACCTGAGGAATCCTGACTGAGGAGCTGTTTGGGATTTTACCTGTCAGTGTAGGTCTAGGGGTGAATGATTCTCAACTCCCTGAACTGTCTGACACTGAAAACACTTTAGAACAAGATGGATTCAGTGTCCAGGAGAATAGGGACAAAATTCACCCACAATTGAGGGAGAATTGTTAGAGAAGTGAAGCGATCTTTGGAAAAGAAGGTGGTGAACAATTATAGGAATAATAGTGACAACTTTTCCAGCTCCATCAGGAGTGAAGATGGTTAAGGATGGTCTTGAGTCACTGACTGTCAGTTCAGGACAGATTGAAGCAGATTGCCAGGCTATGACAGAGCTTTTAAATGACTATTTCACATCAGTCTGCACTCTGGTGGATGATGTTCAGATTCCAGCTGTGGGATGTGCTGTTGACAGTAACATCATCAATATTAAAGTAGAAAGTGAATGTCATCCTGGATAAAATAGGAAATCTCAAACTAGATGGTGCTCCAGGTCCAGATGATACCCACCCAAGGCAGCTTAAAGAGATGGGACGGCTGCTCTTTGAGCCCCTTGGCCGAACCTTCAACAGCTTAATAGAGTCGGGGATTGTTCCCTGAGATTGGAAGGCAGCTCATTTAGTCCCCACTTGTCGAATTGGAGACAAATCAGAGCCAGGGAATGATAGGCCCATCAGTGTGATATCGATCACAGGGAAGATGCTTGAAGGGATCCTAAGAGATGCTGTTTCTGATCACTGGGGAAGAGAAGGAGCCATGAGAGATCCTGAACACAGCTTCCGGAAAAGGTCACAACTTTGCAAACCTGTTTGTGTTTTCTGGAGAAGTTGTTGTGTTTGTGGATGAGGGGAATCAGGTTGACGTTGTCTATATCCGGGTGTAATCCAACAACAACACCTTGTATTTACACAGAGGGTTGTGGAGCTGGAGGAAGTTACGGAGACTCAGGAGTGTCAAACTCATTTTCCATGGTGGCTCTGATCTGATATCCTGGCACTGGAGGAGAGTCACATTGAGCAGAAGTTATTAAAATGGAACTAGATACAGATAAACTATATCAGTATTTACTGACATTTCCATTTATTTACTGCTCTTGCTGCTCCCGACACCTGACACCTCTTAGCTTCAAGCATCACATCAACACTTGGAGCAAATGACTGGGCTGAGGCCTGTCTCGGATAAAAACACAAGGACCACTTGTCATCACAGAAATTTACAGCACAGAGGAGGCCATTGAGCCCATCATGCATGTGCTGGCTGAAAATTAGTTATCCAGACTAATCCCACTTTCCAGCTCTTGTATTACTGGAGGTTACACCACTTCCAGCTGTATATTGGAGTGTTTCTTAAATGTGATGAGAGTTTCTGCCTCTACTCCCTTTCAGGCAGTGAGTTCCAGATCCCCATCCACCCTCTGGGTGAAAACATTACTCAGTTCCCCTCTAATCCTCCATCAATTAGTTTAAATCTTTGCCCCCTGGTTATTGATCTCTCTGTTAATGAAATAGGTGCTGTCTGCTCTATCTGGGCCCCTCATAATTTTATACATCTCAATTAAATCTCCCCTCAGCCTCATCTGTTCCACAGACAACAATCCCAGTCTATACGATCTTTCCTCACAGTTAAAGTTCCCCAATCTGGGCAACATCTAGATAAATCTCTTCTGTACCTTCTCCAGTGCAATCACATCCTGTAATGTGGTGATCTGAACTGTACTCAGTACTCTAGCTGTGGTCTAACTAGTGTTCTTTATAATTCTAGAATAACCGCTCTCTCACCTTCCATTAACTTCAATGTAATGGAAACTGACAGTTGGAACCTGTCAACATTTGAAAGATATTTACAAATGATTCCAGGGTTTCTTACAGATGGGATCTTTCTCTGTTGTGTCCACTCGAGGTGTTAGATAACAGATGTTCTCCTGGGAATATTGAGCTGGAATATTGGGCTGTGATGTGTTTCCTTGTTCATCTTGTTGAATCCAAATGTTGAATCTTGTGATTTCAGACACCAGATAATCAAACTCACAACAATAGATTGTCTTTTCCTGACTTTATTAACAGCACTGCAATCATACAGAGTATAGTTCCCCGATTCAGGGAACACGGGTAATGTTGGGGTAGACTCCTCATTGTTTGACTATGTCCAAGCTGTCAATGATTGCACCATTTTCTGTGGCTTATCTCATGACTGAAGAGTCCAATATGGGATTGACATGGACGTCCACAGAACTGGCAGTACATGTTGTCGTTGTTGGTGCCGGGGGATCTTCTGCAGTTGCTCCACCTCTGGGCATATCAGATGTTGTGAGTCTGCCGTAGATGGTCCTTGAAACATGTTGAACCAAATTTCAGTGTTTGCCTCCACGTGGGCCAATCGGCTGCAACATTTTCCCTGGAGAGGTGGTCTGCAATGCACAAGTTTGTAAGGCTCTTTTTTAGGGTGTCCTTGTACCATTTGTACTGACCACCTTGATGTTGTTTGCCCTGAGACAGTTCCCCATTAATGATCTGCTTGGGAATTCTGTCATCATCCATGAGGGGGACATGGCTTGGCCAGCCAAGTGGAATTTTCGGGAGGGGCGTCTCCGTGCTGTTGAGCCCAGCATGATGGAGACCTCATTGTTTTGTGATTTTGTCCTGCCATCGAGTTCTCATGATGGACCTCAGGTGTCTTTGGTGGAAGCGTTCCAGAGCTTTGATGTGGCTCCGTTAGCAGACCCAGGATTCTGCTCCATACAGCAGGGTGGTAAGGACAATGGCCTGGGAGAGTCTGAGTTTAGTCTTCAGATTAATGCCATCCAGACAAAAACAGAAATAATACAGTGGATTCAGAGCTCAATTACATGGGATTACAGAGGATATAAGGCACAGAAACAGGCCATTCAGCCTAACCAGTCCATGATGGTGTTTATGATCCACTCGAGCCTCCTCCCATCTTTCCTCATCTAAATCTATCACTGTAACCCTCTACTCCTTTCTCCCTCTTGTGCTTATCTCGTTTCGCCTTAAATACATCTATACTAATCACTTCACCCACTCCCTGTGGTAGCGAATTCCACATTCTCACCACTCTCTGGGTGAAGAAGTTTCTTCTGAATTCCCTATTGGATTCTTGGTGACTATCTTATATTGATGATCTCTCTTCCCCACAAGAGGAAGCATTGTCTCTGTATCCTCTCTATCAAAACCTTTCATCATTTTAAAGGCCTCGATTAGGTCACCTCTCAGTCTCCTTTATCCAAGAAAGAAGAGACCCAGCTTGTCAATCCTTTCCTCATATGTAAACACACACATTTCTGGTAGCATTCTTGTCAAACAGCGCGCCCCTTCAGCTGTTCACAAGACAAAGTACTGACCATAATAAACTGGCCCATGCTTGCAAATCTCAGAACAAAGTGTCCAACATGATAAGTGACTCTGCAGTTGGACAGCACTTGCTAAACAAATCTGATTGTGCTAAGAATGATGCTGACAAACAATTTAAAATTATCAGTCATGCTCACAGTATAGCTCACTTACACATGCTAGAAACTCATGTATTCAAATACAGGGTCCTGTCCTTTGCAAACGGAAAGAGCATGTCCACACGCTGCGCTTTTTCAACAAAACAAAAGCTTAGGGATAGCCATTCCCTGGTTCATTTCCCATGACCAATCAGAATTGACCTGCCTGGTTTGAATTTAAACAAAAGCTTGGCAGTTAACTACTGCCTGATGCATTTTCTATGGTAACACCTCTACCAATCAGAGTCCTCTTGCCAACCAATCAGCCCCTCTTCTCATGTAGTATAAATCATTGTTTCATTTACAATTGGTATTCTTATAAATCTGTCCTGATGAGTGTAGGATGAAAAACTTCAACAGGATGTCTCTTTTTTCAGAAATGTTCAGTAAAATTTCACCAATAATGATCCTGGGTGTGTTATCCTTCCCTGGATGCTAAGGCTAGGAGAGACATAATAACATAAGAAATAGGAACAGGAGTAGACCATTCGGCCCCTTGAGCCTGTTCCACCATTCAATAAGATCATGGCTGATCTTCTTGTGTTTCAATCCTGATAACCTTTGATTCCCTTACCTAACAAGAATCTATTTACCTCTGCGTTAAAAATATTCAGTGATCCCGCCTCCACCGCCTTCTGAGGCAGAGTTCCAAAGTTGCACAACGCTCTGAGAGAAAAAAAAATTTTCATTTCTGTCCTAAAAGGGCGACCCTGATTTTAAAACAGTGCCCCCTAGTTCTGGACTCACCCACAAGAGGAACCATCCTTTCGACGTCCACCTTGTCAAGGCCGTTCAGGATCTTGTAAACTTCAATCAAATCACTCCTCACTCTTCTAAGCTCCAGTGGAAACAAGCCCAGTCTGTCCAACCTTTCCTCATGAGACAACCCAATCATTCCAGGTATCAACTGAGTAAACCTCCTTTGAACTGTCTCCAATGCATTTATATCCTTTCTTAAATAAGGAGACTAAAACTGTATACAGTATTCGAGGTGCAATCTCACTAATGCCCTGTATAACTGAAGCGTGAAACCCTTACATTTCTGTTCAATCCCTCTCATAATAAAGGATAGCATTCCATTAGCCTTATTAATTACTTGCTGTACCTGCATACTAACTTTTTGTGACTCATGTACTAGAATACCTAGATCCTTCTGCACCTCAGAATTATGCAGCCGTTCTCCATTTAAGTAATACTCTGCTTTTTCGTTCTCCCTACCAAAGTGAGCTTCACATTTTCCCACATTAAATTCCGTTTGCCAGATCTTTGTCCACTCACTCAACCTACCTAAATCCATCTGCAACCTCCTCATGTCCTCTTCACAACATACTTTACCATGTCTTCACCCCCTCATCTAAGTCATTGATGTAAATCGTAAAAAGTTAAGACACTCTGGGAGGTACAGGGAGCTGAGAGTAACTGAAGGTATGAGAACTGAAATAATCTAGAGTTAGAAAGGAGAAAAGGTTCAGTTCTGGACATGATCCTCAGCATTAACAACTGAATCTAACTTTTCTGGTAACATGTGAAGTCACTTATGTTTCAGTAGATCAGATGACCGAGTAAATCTCTTCTCACACACGGAGCAGGTGAATGGCCTCTCCCCAGTGTGAACACGTTGGTGTCTCAGCAGGTTAGATGACTTAGTGAATCCCTTCTCACACACTGAACAGAAGAATGGCCTCAACCCCATATGAATGCGCTGGTGTCTCAGCTGTTGGGTTGAATCAGTGAATCCTTTTCCACACAAGGAGCAGGTGAAGAGCGTCTCCCTAGTGTGAATGTGCTGGTGTCTCACCAGATAAGATGAACAAGTAAATCCCTTCCCACACACAGAGCAGGTGAATGGCCTCTCTCCAGTGTGACTGCGCTGGTGTCTCACCAGATGGGATGAATGAGCGAATCTCTTCCCACACATGGAGCAGGTGAACGGCTTCACACCGGTGTGAACTCGCTCATGTACCTCAAGGTAGGACAAACGAGAGAAACTCTTGCCACACACGGAGCAGATGAACGGCCTCTCCCCAGTGTGAACCCGCTGATGTGTCCACAAGTTGGCTGACTGAGTGAATCTCTTCCCACACATGGAGCAGGTGAACGGTCTCTCTCCAGTATGAACTCGCTTATGTATCAGAAGTTGGTTTGAACGAGTAAATCCCTTGCCACATATGGAGCAGGTGAACGGTCTCTCTCCGGTGTGAACCCGTTGGTGTATCAGAAGGCTGGATGACCGAATGAAACTCTTTCCACACACGGAGCAGATGAATGGTCTCTCCCCAGTGTGACCACGCTTGTGTGTCAGAAGGTGGAAAGAATGAGTGAATCTCTTTCCACACATAAAGCAGGGGAACGGCCTCTCCCCAGTGTGAATGCACTGGTGTCTCAGCAGATCAATACTTCTTTTAAAGGTTTTCTCACATTCGGAGCATTTAAAAGGTCTCTCATCTGAGTGAACCAGTTGGTGCTTAATGTAGCTTGAAAACTGAGTGAATGCCTTCCCACACTGGGAGCAGCTGAACGGCCTGTCCTTGGTGTGAACTTGCTGGTGCTCAGTGAGATGCACTGACTCGTTGAACGACTCCCCACAGTGAGAACAGCTGAACGGCCTCTCGTGTGTGTGAAGGAGCTGGTGCTCCGCGAGGCAGGAGGACAGCCTGAACCTCTTCCCACAGTGAGAGCAGCTGAACAGTCTCTCATCAGTGTGAACTCGCTGGTGTTGGACCAGTTCCTCAGAGATTTTAATGCTTTTCCCAGAGTCAGAGCATTGAAGAGGCTTCTCATCAAAGTGATCAAGTTGGTGTGCCAGCAGGTTAGATGAACACATGAATTTCTTCCCACACGCAGAGCAAGTGAATAGCCTCTCATTGTTGTGAGCTCGCTGTCGTGTCAGCATGTTTACCAGCTGTTTCAATCCCTTCACACAGGAGGAGCAGGTGAACAGCCTCTCATCTTTCCAGCTGAGACGGTTGATTAAATCCCTTCAGATGTTCAAATCTTCAGGTTCCAATGAACCAGTTGACTCTGTCAGATGTGAGGTTTGATTTGATATTCCTGTCTGCAAATCCTCCTCTTCTATTACCCTGTAAAGTAAGTTTACAAAGAATTACACAGAGTATATATTACACAAACAGGCCATTCGGTTTATCTAGTCTGTACTGGAGTTTCTACTCCACATGAATGTCCTCCCATTCTGCCAACCTAATCTCAGCTTTTTCAATTGATCTTCTAATTCCTTTTCTCTCCTGTTTTCATCCATTTTCTTTTTGAAAGTGTCTCAGGTACTTTTCTCAGCCACTTACTGTTCCATATTTTAATTGCTGCCTCAAGAAAGAAGCATCTCCAGTTTTCCTGTTGAATTTATTTGTAACTATTGTCTATGCAAGACCTCCAGCATTGGACAGACCAACAGGTGGAAACATTCTGTCCGCATCGACATGCCCATCCTAATGAGGATTTTAAAGACCTAGATAAAAGCGAAATACTGCGGATGCTGGAAATCTGAAACAGAAACAAAAATTGCAGGAAAAACTCAGCAGGTCTGACAGCATCTGTGGAGAGAAAGACAGAGTTAACATTTCGAGTCAGTATGACTTGAGTTCTGAAGAAGTCACATGGACTCGAAACATTAACTCTGTCTTTCTATCTGTTGATGCTGTCAGACCTGTTGAGTTTTTCCAGCAATTTTTGTTTTTATTTTAAAGACCTATGTCAGACGAGACAAATATTTCACTTGGTTTGAGTTTGCTCTGTGTAAATCCTCCCCTTCTAACCACCTGTATAAGGAGTTTCCAAAATCCATCCCTGTCAGGCAAGGAAATTCACAGCATTTTCTCCTCCTGATGACAGGGACAGGGATGACCGCGCATGCGCACCGCTGCACGCTGATCCCAGTAAAGATGGCGGCCGTTAACTCCGCCATTTTACTGAGAACCGCGGCCTGCAGCTGCCCCCACGACCGTTCGCTGCGACCGCGGGACCACTGCAATGTATTCGGATGTCGAAGCCGCCAGTGGATCTGTGTAAAATCTCACTGCCCACTCCACCGCCTCCAATCCTCCCCATCTACCGGCTTCAGTTACGCGCCTACACTCGGAAATTGTCATCTCCTTTGACCAGCTCTTGCTGCAGGAAGCAACTGTGCATGCTCCCCTAAAAGCACCCACAATGCTCGACTCACACCCAGTATTGCGCCTGCGCAAGGTCTTCCTGCAGCGAGGATAGGGCACATTCTGCCCCGCCGCGAATGCTGGGTAAAATCCCGGCCATTGAGCAGCGATATTGTTGAATAGAAAATCGTGTTTTGTGATCGATTGGAGTCATAGGGTCAAGATATGACATTATCACATTAATTGAAACAGCAACCAATGTGCACGGGTCTTCCACCATAGTTCTGTCCTGGGTGTAATTAATAGAAATTAACACTTCAACAATTAAATTCAAACTCATTGGAGTCTCAGAACGTGGGGGGAAGAAATGATTGTTTTCCCAAGGCTCAGAACACTTAATATGTCTCTTTCTAGAAAGAAAGCGCTGATTGGTGAATCAAATCCTTTGAACTTTCTAAATTGGTGAGAAAACTAAGCAAATACTTTCTCACTCGTGAAATATCTGAAAGGTGTCTCTGCAGTCTGACACAGAATTGTGTTAGTAAATGGGATGACTGACTGAATCCCCTTCCGCTTCCAGATGATGATTATCTTGTCATGCTGTGATTTTACTCATCCGTTTCCAGCTGAGACAGGGATCTCAAACCTTCTTGCAATGAGCTCCACCTTCTCAGCACTCTCCAGTTCAGGAAAAGAAAAATACTGTGGATGCTGGAAATCTGAATGAAAAACAAAAAGAGCTGGAATTTTCAGCAGATCTGATTGCGTCTGTGGAGAAAGAAACATAGTTTATTTGTATTTCAGTCTGTGACCTTTCATCAGAACCACATTGTTTCTGTGCATCACTCTGATTTTCAGTCCACTGAAGCAGCCACTGAAAACTGCCCTCGACTTCACTGGAAGTACAAGGGACAAGTTTGTAACTGTGGTCTAATGTACAATGCATGATGGTATTTCAAAAGAAAGCCTATGTACCAATAAATATTTACATTAATTAACCAAACTTCTTACCTTGAAGTCTGCTTAAAACATTTACCTTTTTAACAAAGTCAAGACAATACAGCTCATACACACTATGTCTCCAGATTTCTAGCCAAATGAGTGCACCTGCCATTTTATAGCTTTCCCTCTCTCTCTTCTATGCAGACCATGTTAAACAAACATGTGTCACTCTTTGAACTGCCATTTTTTGAGGTGTTGTGGCAATTTCAAAAGCCTAGAATGTTAATAACCTTATCCTCACGACCTTAATCTTCACCAAACTAAAGATTATCTGTAAAATATTCATATGAACCATGAACAAGATGGTTATGAAAATATGTTTCATTGTTTCAACACTTCAAAATGATGATTGTTTTTCTATGTAACTGCCTATGTTTGTTCAATGAAATATTTGTAAAAGATAATGGTGGAGAAAGATTAAGAGTTTTTAGTGAAGTGAAATGGGTCAACAGAGAAGCAACACATTTCCAATCAGAGCAGAAATAGATGACAGATACATAATGTTTTTCCACCTGTAGTTTCATCACGAGTTCCACTACCATCGCTTTTGCCATGCATCCTCATCCCCTATGTTATTTAATCTCTCCCAATCACAAACTTCTCTTTTATTATTTCCCCATCCCCCATTTTCCGGGTCTGTGAACTTGTCCTGATGAAGTTCAGTGTCTTGGACCATTAACTGTTTCTGTCTCAACAGACTCAGTCTGACCTGCTCAGTATTCCCAGCATTTCCTTTTTGTGAATTAGACTGAGAGATGTATGATCAATTCCCATTGGTCAGGGATGTTTGACATTGATTTCCATAGTGCTGTGATCATGATATTTGATTTACAAGTGAAATTCTTGGTTTCATCCGATGTGGAAATGTTGTGTTTCAATTGCAAAGGGCAGATGATCAGGCCACTGGACTAATAACCCGGATGCACGGACACAGGTTCAACTCCCACCATGGCAGTGGGAGAAATTTATTCAATAGGTCTGAATTTCAAAACTAGCCTCTGTAATGGTGACCATGAAACTATCATCGATTGTCATGAAAACCCACCTGGTTCTCTAATTTCCTACAGGGGGTGAAATCTCCTGTCCTTATCTGGTCTGACCTACATGTGACTCCCGGCCCACGGTGATGTGGTTGACTTTTTACTGCTTTTTAAAATGGCCAATCAAGCCAGAAAGTTCAATGAAAATTAGGTTTTGGTCATAAATGCTAGTCTTGACAGCGACCCTAAATCCCATGAAACAATAGTTTAAAAAGTGCATTTTGTTACATTTGTTTTTGAACAGGGTGACAGTAATTGTTGCCTCATTCCTTAATAGCTCCTTCTTTAACTTCTTTAAACTGGTCACATTAAGCGAGAGAAAAATGTTCACAGTGACCCACAAACAAAACGCTGCAGATGCTGCAAATCTGAATTTCAAAGAGATATAGTTGGAAACACTCAGCAGCCCAAATAGCCTCGATGGAGAGGGCAGCAGATCAATGTTTAAGGTGAGTGAACCTTTATCAAACTTGAAGAATTTAGAGATGTAATTGTTCACAAACAAGTACAGAGTCAGGGCAAAGAGAGGGGAAGAGAAGGAAAAAACATTGTTAATGGATAGCAGGAGTGATTAAGTAACAAAGGGGAGGATAATATCAGACAAAATTGTGTGATAATGAGACAATACACTAATATGACAAGTGAACAAATAAAATTCAGATCCAGAGGGAGTATGAATACCGTCAGCAGAATCATTACTAGCACCTGCATTCTGAAATATTGGGAGTGGTGATTATGATCAGTGCAGGAGACTGAGGACAGAGAGGTCAGACCAGGAATGGGGTGGAGAATTAAAATAGAAAATGACTGGATGCTCAGGAATACATTTGAAGATTGAATGGTGATGTTCCACAAAGTACTTACCCAATCTTGATTTAGTCACCTCAGTATGGAGGGGATCACATCATGAGCCATGAATATGTGATCCTAAATTGGAAGAAGTACAAGTAAATTGCTGTATCACCCAGAAAGTGTATTTGTGGCCTTGGAACGCGGGAATGGAGGTGAAAAGCTGGTTGTTACATCGCTGTGCTTGTGCCAAATGTACTTGAATAATGCCAGAACTGGCAGATTATACCTGTCAAGAAAGATTGAACAAGCTGGAGATGTTTTCTCTGGCAAAGAGAGTGACAGATGACCTGATCGAGTTTTTAAGGTAATAAATGGGGTTGACAGGGTAGGCAAGTTGAAAATGGTTCCAGTTTGAGATGGATAAAAATAAATATAAGTTTATTACCAACAAATCTAATGTGCAATTCGGGAGAAACTTCTTTAACAGGAGATAGAATCAGAAAATGCTTCAAATCCTCACCTAAAGTACTGTAAGCTGCAGGGCGATGGGCCGGGTGCAGGAAGGTGGGATTAGAAAGGGCACCTGGGTGTTCTTGGACTGGCATGGACAAGATGGACCGAATGGCCTCCTTCTGTACTGTAACTTTTCTATGGTTCTATGTCTGGCAACGTCTGTGGATTCGGAAACATAGTTAACATTTCAGCTTTGTGCACTGACACAGTACCTTTCTGATGAAAGGTTGCAGACCTGAAATGTAAATTATATTTCCCCTCTGTGGATGCTCCCAGTTCTGCAGAAAATTCCAGAATTTTCTATTTTTATTTCAGATTTACAGCACTTGAAGTTTTTTTTACCAGGAGAATGTTGAGAATCTGGAATTCATCACCGGAAGGATTTGAAATCCCCATCTGATCTGGAAACTCACAGGTAAATCCACATGAATAGATCATTCACCAGCTGAATGTGGAAATGGATTCACTCAGTTATCCCATTTTCTGACACAACAGGACAGTCACACCGGAGAGTGACCATGCAGATACTGCACGCGTGTTTGTTTTTATTTGTTTGTGGGATGTTGGTGTCGCTGGCTAGGCCAGCATTTATTGCCCATCCCTAATTGCCCTTGTTCAGAGGGCATTTTTTAAAGAGTCAACCACATTACTGTGGGTCTGGAATCACATGTAGGTCAGACAGTAGATTTCCTTCCCTAAACGACATTCGTGAACCAGATGGGTTTTTATGAAAATCGACAATGGTTTCATGATCATCATTCGAGTTTTAATTCCAAGGATTTATTCAGTTTGCTCACCTATTCACACCTCAGCTTCATAAATTCAAAGGATTTTATCCACAATAGGTATACTCTTACAGGGAAGGCATGGTTTAAATGTTCCATGTATGGAGAACAAAAATCACTTGTTCACCCCAGCTGCTGAAACTCCAGTGAGTTCACACTTAACTGTAGTGGTTTGTTCTGCTGTGAATTACACCCAGGACGGAACTGTGGTGGAGGGCCACTTTGTTTGCTGTATCAATTAATTTAATAATTTTATATATTGGCCCTATGGCTGCAACGTCATCAGATCACAAATCATAATGTTCTATTGAACAACGTCATCGTTCAATGGCGTGGGTCTTACCCAGCATCCTCGACGATACAGAATGTGCCCTAGACTCACTACAGGAAACGCCTGCGCAGGCGCAGTGGTGGACTGTGAATGGAACATGCGCACTGCGGGTTGGAACTGGCGCATGTGCAGTTTGGGTGCTGGAACTGCAGTGAGGTGGTCATCTGGACTCCGAAATCAGTGAATTACGGCTGATTATACGGGCTTAACGGAGGCGGCGGAATGGGCGCAGAGGCTTCATAAATACCCAGTGGAGGCTTCGGACCAAGGTTAAAAATTTATCAGTCCCGCATTTAGTCCAGGTAGGGCAACAGCCGGGGAACTGAACCTGATCACGGGCCCGAGTTAACGGCCGCCATCTTTATAGGGGGCAATGTGCAGCGGGGCGCATGTGCAGTCTTCTCTGTCCCTGTCAGCAGGAGAGAATGTTGTGAATTTCTATCCTGGACTGACAGGGATGGATTTTGGAAACTCCTTTTACAGGGGTTTAGAAGGGGAGGATTTACTTTTAGGTGGTGGAGGTTGAGGGTTTGGGTGGTTTTGTCAAAGTTCTGGTCGGGTTTAAGGCACATAAAATCTCCCTCCTTCTCACCCTGTTTCCCGCACCCTCCTTCCACAGAGGTCAGAGTCTACAGTAGGTCCAGAATGTCTGGCAGGTTCCCTTCCCTGAAGGCCATTAGTGAAACAGATGCGTTTTTACAAGAATCAAACAGTTTTTTTCCTCATGCTGTCCACACAAATTACCAGATACATTCAGCTCAATTTCACAACCTGCCTTTTGTTTTTGTGAGCTGCCTCTCACTCCCTTTTTTCTGTTTTAAATCAATTTCATAGGGTATTAGAAGGTGAGGATTTGCATCCGGAAAACCCCAACCAAGTAACTCATCAGGATCTGATGGAGTCGCCCAATTTATCATAACTTTAATATCATCGGATTTTGAACATGGAGGGAGAAAGCACCGTTCACAGTGAAGAGAAACTGTACACGTGTTCTGCAACCTTCAACCAATCATCTGACCTGTCAGAACATAAATGCAGTCACAATGGGGAGAAACGATGGAAATGTGGGGACTGTGGGAAGGGATTCAATTATCCAGTTGAGCTGGAAACTCATCGTCGCAGTCACACTGGGGAGAGACCATTCATCTGCTCTGAATGTGGGAAGGGATTCACTCTGTCATGCAACCTGTTGGCTCACCAGCGAGTTCACACTGACGAGAGACCTTTTAGGTGTCCAGACTGCGGGAAGTGCTATAAAAGTTCCGGGGAACTGATGCGCCATCAACGTGTTCACACAGATGAGAGACCGTTCAGGTGCTCTCACTGTGGGATTGGGTTCAGGCAATTATCTGACCTCACTGTGCACGAACGAGTTCACACTGGAGAGAGTCCATTCACCTGCACAGAGTGTGGGAAGGGATTCACTCGGTCATCACGCCTGCTGACGCACCAGCGAGTTCACACCGGGGAGAGACCATTCGCCTGCTCCAAATGTGGGAAGGGATTCACTAATTCATCTACCCTGCTGAAACACCAGCAAGTTCACACTGGGGAGAGGCCATTCATCTGCTCCGAGTGTGGGAAGGGATTCACTCGGTCAACTGACTTGTTGGAACACCAGCGAGTTCACACTGGGGAGAGACCATTCAGCTGCTCCAGGTGTGGGAAGAGATTCACTCAGTCGTCAACTTTGCTGACACACCAGCGAGTTCACACAGGGGAGAAGCCATTCACCTGCTCCGTGTGTAAGAAGGGATTTTCTCACTCATCCACCCTGCTGAGACACCAGCGAGTTCACAAGTAACTACTCTGATTGGATTTTGCTGTTAATCCATTTGTTCATTGGAGTCTGTTTCTGATGTTAAAGAAGTCATGCTCAGTTACAGTGATTAATATTCTGGACAAAAGTCAAACCAGCTTTGTGTTAAACACACAGTGTGTTGGATCTCTTTAATATCTCTAATTCATATTAGTTTCTTTTGAAGGGCTCTCCGTCTCCCCTGCCTCTCCCATTGTCACCTCCAAAATGATGGAGGAGCCTTGAATTCTTTGAGGATGTAATAAGCGGTGTCGATAATGGGGAACCAGGAGATGTACTGTGTTTGAATTTACAAAAGGCCTTCAATGAACTGTCACATTAAAGGTTACTGCACAAGATAAGAGCTCATGGTGTTGGAGGTGATATATTAGCATGGAAAGAGTTTAGGCTAACAGGAAAGAGTGAGTTGGGATAAATGGGTAATTTTCCAGTTGGCAAATTAGTGGAGTGCCAGAGGGATCAGTATTAGGGCCTCAAATATTTACGATCTATACAAATGACTGAAGGGACCAATTGTATTGTAGCTATATTTGCTAATGATAGAAAGATAGGTATGAAAGCAAGTTGTGAGGAGGATACAAAGAGTCTGAAAACAGATATAGATAGGTTAAGTGAGTGGCAAGAAATTGGCAGATAGAGTATAATGTGATAAAATGTGAGGATATCCAGTTTGGCAGGAAGAATGAAAAAACAATATTATTGAAATGGATAGAGACTGCAGAATGCTGCAGCGCAGAGGGATCTGGGTGTCCTTGGACAAGAATTACAAAAAGTCAGCATTCAGGTACTACAAGTGATTAGGAAGACAAAGAGGATGGAGAAAGGTAGGGAAGTCTTGCTACAACTGTACAGGGAATTGGTGAGACCACACCTGGAATACCGTGTACAGTTTTGGTCTCCTTACTTAAGGACGGATATGCTCGCACTGGAAGCAGTTCAGAGAAGGTTCACTACGCTGATTCCTGGGATGAAGGTGTTGTCTTATGATGAAAGGCTGGGCCTGTATCCATTGGAGTTTAGAACAATTAGAAGCCAAAATTAGAAGAGAGAGTAACTGAGTCTAGAAGGCATAGAAGTTATAGGCCAGTTAAGGCACAAAGGAGTTTTCAAGGTTGGATGGTATTTATTTTAATGCAAGGAGTCTGACAAATAGGACAGATGAGTTGACGGCACAAATTAACACATGGAATTATGATGTCATTGCTGTTACAGAGGTATGGTTGAGAGAGGGGCAGGATTAACAGCTCAATATTCTAGGATATAGGGTCTTCAGGCAAGACAGGGAAGGAGGTAAGAGAGGAGGGGGGTATCGCAATATTGATCAAGGAATCAATTACAGCAGTAAGGAGGGATGATATCTTAGAAGGCTCCTCAAATAAAGCCATATGGGTAGAACTTAAAAACAAAAAAGGAGCAATCACATTGCTGGGAGTGTACCATAGGCCCCCAAACAGTCAGAGAGAAATAGAAGAGCAGATATGTAGGCAAATTTCAGAGAAGTGTAAAAATAATGGGGTAGTAATAGTGGGGGATTTCAACTTCCTCAACATTAATGTGATAGGTTTCGAGGGAGCGAAATTCTTAAAATGCATCCAGGAGAGTTTTTTAAGCCACTATGTAGAAGGTCTTACAAGAGAGTGGGCGGTCCTGGACTTAACTTTAGGGAACGAAGCCAGGCAAGTGGTAGAGGTATCAGTGGGGGAACATTGTGCAGATAGTGATCATAACTCTGTTAGATTCAAGGTTGTTATGGAAAAGGGCACGGATGGGCCAGAAATCAGAGTTCTAAATTGGGGGAAAGCTGATTTTAATAAGATCAGATATGATTTGGCCAGAGTGGACTGGGAGCAGCTACTTTAAGGTAAATCTGTGCCAGAGCAGTGGGACTCATTCAAAAAGGAAATAGGGAGAGCACAGGGCCAACACATTCAAATAATGACAAAGGGTGGGACCAACAAATCCAGGGAACCCTGGATGTCGAGGGATATACAGGATTGGATAAAGAGAAAAAGGGAGGCTTATGGCAGATACTGAGGGCTCAAAACAGCGGAAGCCCTAGAGGAGTATAGAATGTGCTGGGGAACTTAAAAAGGAAATTAGGAGAGCAAAAAGGGGACATGAAAAAACATAGGCAGGTAAAATAAAGGGAAATTCAAAGTTACTTTACAAAATACATCAAGAGTAAAAGGATAACTAGGGAAAGAATAGGGCCCATTAAGGACTATAGTGGTAATTTGTATGTGGAGCTGGAAGATGTAGGTAGGGTTTCTAAATGAATACTTTGTGTCAGTGTTCACAAGTGAGAGGGACGACGGTATGGAAATCAGGCAGAAGGACTGTGATATAATTAAAGAAATTAGCATAGAAAGTGGTCTGGCAGGCTTAAAAGTAGATAAATCTCCAGGCCGGGATGAAACGTATCCCAGGCTGTTGATTGAGGCAAGGGAAGAGATAGGGGTGCTGGCAATAATTTTCAATACCTCACTGGCCACAGGAAGAGATGCCAGAGGACAGCCAATGTGGTACCATTATTCAAGAAGAGAGGAAGTGATAAACCAGGGAACTACAGGCCAGTCAGTCTAACCTCACTGGTGGGGAAACTATTGGAAACAATTCTGAGGGACAGAATTAATCTACACTTGGAGAGGCAGGGATTAATCAAGGACAGTCTGCATGGGTTTGTTAAGGGGAGATCATGTCTGACCAAGTTGATTGAATTTTTTGAAGAGGTGACCAGGTGTGTAGATGAGGGCAATGCATTTGACATAGTCTACTTGATCTTCAGCAAGGCTTTTGATAAGGCCCCGCATTGGAGATTGTTAATGAAGGTGAGAGCCCATGGCAATTTGGCAAATTTAATCCAGAATTGGCTGAGTGGTAAGAAGCAGAGGTTGATGGTCGAGGGGTGTTTTTATGAGTGGTCGCCTGTTTCCAGTGGGTTCTACAGGGATTGGTGTTGGGTCCCTTGCTGTTTGAGGTATAAATAAACTATTTAGACTTGAATATAGGAGGGTTGATCAGTAAGTTTGTGGATGACATGAAAATTGGTGGGGTGGTATAAAGTGTGGAGGATAGCCTTAGATTACAGGAGGATATAGATGGGCTGGTCAAATGGGCTGATCAGAGACAAAAATGGAATTTAATCCGGGTAAGTGTGAGGTGATGCACTTAGGCACAGGAGTACATGATGAATGGTAGGATCCTGGAAAGTACTGAGGATCAGAGGGACCTTGTTGCACATGTCCACCGGTCCCTTCAGGTAGCAGGGCAGGTAGATAAGGTTGTTAAGAAGGCATATGGGATATTGCCTTCATTAGCCGAGGCATAGAATATAAGAGCAGGGGCATTATGCTGGAATTTATAAAATGGTGGTTAGGCCACAGCGAGAGTATTGTGTGCAGTTCTGGAATTTGCATTATAGGAAGGATGTGATTGCACCAGAGAGAGTGCAGAGGAGATTTAGCAGGATGTTGCCTGGGCTGGAGAGTTTTAATTATGAGGAGAGATTGGATAGGCTGAGGTTATTTTTCCTGGAGCAGAGGAGATTGAGGGGGCACATGATTGAGGTGTATAAATTTATGAGGGGCATAGACAGGGTTGACAGGAAGGAACTTTTCCCCTTAGTGGAGGGAATCAATAACCAGGGGCATAGATTTAAGGTAAGGGGCAGGAGGTTTAGAGTAGATGTGAGGAAGAATTTTTTCGTCCAGAGGGTGGTGGGAATCTGGAACTCACTGCCTGAAAGTGTGGTAGAGGCAGATACCCTCATAACATTTAAGAAGTATCTGGATGTGCACTTGTGATGCCATGGCATTCGAGGCTATGGGCCTAATGCTGGAAAATGGGATTAGAATTAGATACTTGTTTGACCGGCGCAGATTCGATGGGCCGAATGACCTTTTCCTGTCCTGTAGACCTCTCTGACTCTATGAGAATGAGAGGTAATCTTTTTGAAACATACAAGATTCTGAAGGGTCCTGACAGGGTAGGTGCTGAGAAGGGGAGGCAATGGCGTAGTGGTATTGTCTCTGGACCAGTAATCCCGATACCCAGGGTATTGCTCAGGAGACCCAGGTTCAAATTCCGCCACGGTGGAATTTAAATTCAATAAAAATTGGAATTAAAAGTATAATGATCATCATGAAACCTTTGTTGTAAAAGCCCATCTGGTTCACTAATGTCCTTTAGGGAAGGAAATCTGCTGTGGTGCAGACCCACAGGAATGTGGGTGATTCTGAAATGCCCTCTGAAGCAATTAATGCTGGCCTAGCCAGCGGCACCCACATCCCATGAATGAATAAAAAATATATATACCTTTCCTCCTGTGGGGGAATTGAGAATTAAGTGACACTGTTCAAAAGTAAGGAGGCTCCCAATTAAGATGGAGAGGAGGAGGAATAATTTTCACAGAGAGTGTGGAGGCTGAGTCATTGAATATTTCAGGGCTGAGTTTGACAGATTTTTGAGCTTCAAGGGAACCAAAGGTTAATGGGATTGGGGACAGACAGGAAAGTGGAGTTGAAACCACAATCAAATCAGCCATGGTCTTATTAACTGGCGGTGCAGCCTCAAAGGTCTGAATGGCCTACTCTTCCTATCTCCTATGATCTTGCCTACCTGAACAGTACATTGTTATCTTCCTGCAGTCTCCAGCTTTCTATTTCACGACCAAGTGCACAGCCATTTTTTGTATCATCTGCAAACTTGTTATTCATATCCCGATATGTAAGTTTGAACGAATGAAATAAACTAGGAATGAAGGACTCAGTATTGAGCCCTGTGAAACCCCATTGGAAACAGCCTTCCAGTCACAATAAAACACCCATCAATCATCATTTCCAGCCATTGAGCCTAATTTGGATCCAACTTGTATCTTGTTCTGGGGTCCTATGAGTTTTTTATTTTTCTGCCATGTGAGACCTTACAGATGTGGAGAGAATGTTTCCATTTGTGAGTGAATCCAAAACTAGGGTACAGAAATACAGGATAGTTATTGATAAATCCAATAGGGAAATAAGGAGAAATGTGTTTACTCAGAGCGGTTAGAATGTGGAACTCACGACCACAGGAAGTGGTTGTGGCAAAAAGCTGAGATAATTTCAAAAGGAAACTAGATGAGAGAAAAAGGAATCGAAAGATAAAGTGAAAGACTGAGCTGAGGGAGATGGAATGGAATGAGAAGCATGTGAAGTATAAAGACCAGCAGAGACTAGTTGGGCCAAATGACCTATTTCTATTCTGTAGATTCTATGTAATTCTCTGTAAACTTTTTTCCCAGGGTATTTGGAGGGGAAGATTTACAGATGGGAAACTAAAACCAATTATCAAGATCTGACAGAGTCACTCGATTCATCAGCACCTGAATATCATCGGTCTCTGAACATGGAAGGAGATATGTTTGTCCGTGGGAAGAGATTTCAAGCATCAGTGTGACTGGAAAAGCACCGAGACACACACACATGTGAGTGTGAGTGTTCCAGTGTTCCGGTACACAGCCTGAAAAGAATCACACCACTCAGAGCGAGAAGAAAATGTACACGTGTTGTGTGTGTGGACGAAGCTTCAACTGATCTTCCAAGTTGGAGAGACAGAAGGACACCAGCACCATGGCGAAACCAAGGAAATGTGGGGACTGTCGGAAGGGATTCAAATACCAGTAGCTGGAAACTCATCGACACATTCACACTGGGGAGAGACCATTCCCCTGCTCCTTGTGTGGGAAGGGATTCACTCAATCATCCGACGTTTTGAGACACCAACTCACTCATGCTGTGTAGTGGCCGTTCACCTGCTCCATGTGTGGGAAGAGATTCATTAATTCATCAGACCTTCGGACACACCAGCGAGTTCACACTGGAGAGAGGCCATTCACCTGCTCCACCTGTGGGAAGGGATTCGCTCAGTCAGCCCACCTGCTGGCCCATCAGAGGGTTCACACTGGGGAGAGGCCATTCACTTGCTCTGAGTTTGGGAACGGATTCTCTTGGTCATCCCACCTCACTGCACACCAACTGGTTCACACGGATAAGAAACCTTTCAAATGTTCTGACTGTGAAAAAGGCTTTAAACGCAGGTACCAGTTGCTGACACACCAACACATTCAAACTGGGGCGAGGCTGTTCACCTGCTCCGAGTGTGGGAACAAATTCTCCCGATTATCCCAGCTCACTGAACACCAATTTGTTCACACTGATCAGAGACCTTTTAAATGTCCTGACTGTGAGAATAGCTTTAAAAGCAGGCGTGAATTGCTGGCAGACCAACGTACACACACTGGGGAGAGGCCCTTCACCTGCTCTGAGTGTGGGAAGGGATTCATCCGTTCCTTCAACCTGCTGAGACACCAGTGAGTTCACACTGGGGAGGGGTTGTTTACCTGCTCCGAGTGTGGGAAAGGATTCACTCAGTCATCCCATCTGGTGAGGCACCAGCGAGTTCACTAGTGACTGTAGGGGTTGGATTCTACTGTCATTGCTGTTGTTAATCACATCCAGGACTGAACCATGTTCATTTTGACAGTTGGAGTTTGTTTCTGCTGATGTTAATAATTGAACTGAAGTTTAGTATTCTGGTTATATATCAAATAAATCAGCTTTGTTTTAAACATATTGTTGTAGATATTTGTCTTTCCCACCTGAGTGTTTAACATCACCTGGCTGGAGCTCAGAAAGGACAATCTGGGGGAGGATCATACGGCAGGAACAGAACTTCAGCCTGGACACTGTCCAGGAGCACGATGACCACCACATCTTGCCCTGTTGGATAAAATCAGCATTTATTCCCCATGTAGTTATCTGACCTTTACATTTTGTACAGTTTACACTGATCTCCATGGTAACACAGATGTTGTGTTTTCTTCTCTCGTTTCTGAATAGTCAATATAAGATTTGTTTCTCCTGATCTATCTAGAAGATGATATGGACTTTTCCAATTGGTCTCCTCAGACCCACCCTGTTTAAAAATGTTTTTAACATGACTTCATCTCCCATTGAACAGTTAATGTAACAGGTGGGGTGGTTCTCCCTGGAGGTGTTGAGATGGGCAGCACCATCTTCTCCACTGCCTGTAGCAGGAAGGATGCTGAGGTTTATTGGAGCTTCTGGAGAAACTGCTCATGAGTTTATTGAGTAGCATTGGGGAGTGGGACAACGGGGGATTCACAATCTGGATGGGCCGACCTGTCTTGAGCTGAAATGGGCTGTGACCAGGGAGTGAACAGGATTGGAGTGAATGGTCAGTAAGATACCAGGCAAGACAGTGATCCAGTCATTTGCCTTAACCAGATTATTATGCCCCTCCATTACAGCTTTTTTCAGTGTTGTTTCTCCAGAGTGATTAATGATCTCGAGCATCCGACTAGATTCTGGATGGTTGTGAAGGTGGAAATGTTGTTCCACACCTACAAGATGACAGAGCTGCTGCATTACTTCAGCTATGAAATGAGAACCATTATCACTCTCTAACCTTTTCAGAAAGCCCCATCTGGTAAATATCTGTTTCCGCAAGATCTTAGCTGTCATGACTGCATCATTTTTCAGAAAGGGAAACCTTCAATCCACCGGTTGAACATCTTAATAGTTACCAGGATATACCAGCTTTGGGTAATGGGCCTGTATAATCAACATGCAATGTTTCCCATGGAACATCATTCAGATGGGACGTGTCCATTGGGACCTTTCATTTCACAGGGCTGGATTAATTTGGACACGGATGAGACACAGGTTCAGGTGATGATGGACATCTTGGTGCATCATTGGATGCCAATAATAATTGTGTAACATATCATGGACTTGAAAAAGAGAAACATCTCAAATTTCATGCATGAACAAAACTGATTCTTTCCTAAGGCATCAAGGTGTCATCTAATTCAAATCAGAGGCATCCTTGTGATAGAAATCCTCATCATGTGGGATGAGTGAGTCCTTACTTGCTGCGAGGGATGAGGGAAAGTCTTTCCGATGGTGTATGACCTCTTTGAACACAGTCACTTCAGGGTCAGGGTCCTGACACGTTTTTAAATCAGTTAACTGGAGTCTATTGTATCGGTGCCAATGATTGTGTTTTTGGGTGAATCTCATGGAATCCCCTCTGAAGCAGCTTTCCTGGTGAGTCAGTCTGCCTGGTTATTATCATCACCTTCATCACTAACTCCAGCTGCTGATGTACCTTCACCTTACAAATAACAATTTGTCCTGCGCACTTGCTAGCAATATCCCAAATCATTTAGAATGGTGGGTAAGTGGTTTCCTTTCTGCTGTGGAGAAGCTGTGTTATTTTTTGCCAGGTTTTCCGTGAGGGAATTAAAACCAATGGAGTTTTGAGAATAGATGGTGATTCTCAGTAACAGTTTGAAGGGCTGTGATGAAGCTGCCCTCAGCTTTCTGGGCTAAATATTGTGGTGGGTATTTAAAAAAGATGTTACAGGGAAGAAAAGGCGCAGCACCCAGTCTCATATGGACCTTGTTCAGAAAACTGAGACCCAGCCACATCAGCCCCAGTTGAGACTGCCAGTGGTCTGACTTTAACAGATCCTTTGGACACGGCCTCTTTCACCTGACAAGTAAGTGGGCATCTTTCACACTGCAACATCCCAGCCAATTGGTGATTGTGAAATGCGGGATATTAATACCTTTGCTTTGTAACTTCATAATTCATGTACTCTACCACACCAGCGATACTCCCTTAACTTGGCCTTTTTATTAATAATGCCACTGTGGTATGTGGGATGTGTAGAATTTTTGAATAAACTCTGCCAGTTACTCTGTGTGCTTAACTAATCAATGAACCCTTGATAGAAGCAAAATATTGAGGATGATTCAAATCTGAAAGAAAATCAGAAAATGCTGGAGAACCTCAGGTCTGGCAGCATCTGTGGAGAGAGAAACAGAGTTAACATTTCAAATCCATATGACTTCTTCAGAGCTGAATGAACCCATGATATCTGCTTAATACACTCAGCAATCAATATTTTCACATGGACGAGTGTGTCTGAGAAGTATCCAACTGGAAAGCCTTTTCCATTCATCTCACGGATTACCACAGCTGATATACATTATCTTGACTCTGCCAGCAGGGCTGTGGAATTAACTGAATTGATATTCCAAAGAGGCAGCACAGGCATAATGGGCCTAATGACTTCTATCTGTGCTGTATCATTCCATAAAACTGTAAATATTCAGTATCAGGGAATTGAGAGAGAGAGAAAAACCAGTGGCTGTGGGGTTGAACCCAGCCAGTCTCAACATCTTCATGGGAGGAGGAGAGGAGGAGGAGGAGGGGGAGGAGGGGAGGGGGAGGGGAAGGGAGGAGGGGAGGGGGAGGAGGAGGGGAAGGAGGGGAGGAGGAGGAGGGTAGGGGTGGAGGAGGGGAGGGGAAGGGGAGCTAGGGGGAGTGGGGGAGGGACAATGAGAAAAACTTTAAAAGTTCAGTGTTTCCCAGAGGAGAGCAGTGATTTAAAGCAATTCGAGAAGCGGAGCATGGCTGAGCACCCATCCAGTAGGATTTATCTGTGATTTTTAAAATTAACTTATCTTAATTGGGAAACAATTATTTTCGATTCCCTGTTTGGTGTTTCAATGGCGCTGCGGTTACCCAACATTCCCTGCGGATGTGAATGCGCCCTATGTACTCTAAAGGAGCCCATTGCGCAGGCGCAGTATTGAAGTATTCGCAGTGTCACTTCGATCAGAGCAGAACGAGTTTTGGTGACGCTTTTTTCAGCGGGTGAGAGTCGCGGGGCGGAGGGAGGAACGGAGCCGGGAGTCGGGGTCGGGGGGCTTCATAAACACCTGGTGTAGGCCGCAAGACCGGAATAAGATCTTGCAGGACCCGCGTTTGCAGCTCCGGGGAAACAGGCCCAGGTTAACGGCCGCCATGTTGGTTCAGCTGGGAGCCGAGCAAAGAGAGTGGGCGGGGCTTCAGGGTTCCGGTGACCAGGAGAGAAAATAATTGACTCATTGATTTAATTTTCGCTCTGCACAGAGGAGCTGGCCTGGCCTCATGGTCACCATCTCTACAGGGGCAATGTGCTGCGGGTGCATGCGTAGCCATCCTGGGTCAGGCAGCAGGATGCCTGATGCCTGTATTTCCAATACAGAGATTTTAGTGTTATGCTGTGGTCCTTTACTGTGGATCTGAATCCATGACTATGTTGTGAATTTCTTTCCTGGCCTGATCAGCATGGATTTTGGAAACTCCTTTTACAGTCGTTTGGAAGAGGGTTTGAAGACAGAAAACTCAAATCAAGGGAAATATTTGTCTCTTCTGATTTTCAATTCTTTTACAGAGGTTTAGAAGATATGAAGATTATCGGATTTTTCTCTGACTCCAATGCTCCTGATATCGTTCCAGTTGCAGGCTCCAGCAGATTTTAAATGTCAAAACAGTGAAATTGTTTCAGAGGTGAGTATTTTTGAACATTGTTTTACAATACAGAAATTTTAATGCTGTGCTGTGGTTCCATGGCTCCGGGGCTGGTGTGGTTCTTTACTGTGGATCTGAATCCATGTCTGTCCATTGCTCTGTTTGAGCACTGCCCTCCCTAATCATCTGTGTATCATTGTCAAACTTCCTCCACCTCTAACAATAGGTGCATTTGAACCACATTTGATATTTAATTGTGATTTCCACCAACTGTTTCTAAATGAGGTTTCCGCTGCTGCCCATCCCCCGGCCATTCACTCCTGATTTACCAGCTTTATCTTGCTATGGTCAGGAATTGTTTTTCTTTCATTCGAGATAATTTTCCTTCCATTTCTGAGTTTATATTGATCATCAAATTCTGTCCCGTTTTCATCCTGGGAGTTGCGGAGCTTGAAGTCTGGACAACTGAAAGAACAGCCATCAATGGCAGAATGATTAAAATTGAGAATACTTTTAAATGCCCTCTGAATGATGGCAGTTAGGGGTGGGCAATAAATGTTGGCCTAGCCAATGACACCCACATCCCATGAACAAATAAGAACACTGGAATTGGATGAGCTCAGAGGATTGTGTCGCTGGAGGAGATTACAGAGATAGGGATGATCCTAGCCATGGAAGGATTTTAAATCAAGGATGACAGCTTTCAAATTTTTGTGCTTCTTGAACAGGAGCCTTTGTAGGTCAGTGAGCACAGGGGTGAAGGGTGAACACGGTTTGGTGTGAATGAGGACATGAGCAGCAGAGTGTTGATGACTTCAAAATTACAGGGAGGTTGAATGTGGGAAGTTACCCGGGAATGTGTTAGGGTAGTTAAGTCAAGGGGGAACAAAAGAATGGTTGAGAGTTTCAGCAGCAGAGGAGCTGAGACTGGGGTGGAGTTAGGCGATGTTACTGAGATGGAAATAGGCAGCTTTGGTGATGATGCAGATATGTGGTTAGAAGCACATCTCAGAGTTAAATATTACACCAAAGCTGTAAAAAGTCTGGTTCAACTCCAATTGTTAAGGAGAGGGATGGACTGGGTTGCTAGGGAGTGGAGGTTGTGCGGGGACTGAAGAATATGGCCTCCCTCTTCCCAATATTTAGCTAGAAGAAATTTCCATTCATCCAGTACTGGATGTCAGCCAAGTCAGAGTGATGTGTGACTTAGAGGTGATGTTGTGCACCTGCTACTCTGGTCCTTCTAGGTAGAGGAGTTTGGTAGTTTGGGATGTTCAGTCAAAGTTATGGTTAGGTTGTAGGTAAATATAACCCCTCAACTTCATCTCCTGTCTCTCCCATCTCTATCTCTCTCTCTCTCCTTCCAAAGGGTCTTGTGTAGAGCCAGTCTGGTGGCAGATCCCCTTCACTGAAGGACATTTGTGAACCAGTTGGGATTTTATGAGAGCCCAGCAGTTTTCATGGTCACTTTCTCCTGGTGCTGGCACTGCAAATTACCAGATTCATTCAGCTGCATTTCACAACCTGCTTTTGTATGTTTTCTGATTCTCTCTCACTCCATTTTTTCTGTTTTTAATCAATTTCACAAGGTTTTGGAAGGGATGCTTTGCATTCAGAAACTCACACCCACCATCAATTCAGGATCAGATGAAGTCGCCTAATTTATTCTAACGTGCGCATAATTGGAATTTGAACATGGAAGGAAATAGCACCTTTCATAGTGGGGAGAAACCGTACACGGGTTCTGTGTGTGGACAAGGCTTCAGCCAATCACCTGGGCTGTCAAAACAAAAACACTGCCACACCAAGGAGAAACTGTGGAAATGCGGGGACTGTGGGAAGTGATTCAGTTACCCATCCAGGCTGGAAACTCATCAGTGCAGTCACACCAGGGAGAGGCCATTCACCTGCTCCATGTGTGAGAAGGGATTCACTAAGTCTTCGCACCTGTTGGCTCACAAGCGAGTTCACACTGGGGAGAGGCTGTTCCCCTGCTCTGACTGTGGGAAGGAATTCACTCAATTATCCACTTTGCTGACACATCAGCGAGTTCACACTGGAGAGAGGCCATTCACCTGCTCCAACTGTGGGAAGAGATTCACTCAGTCATTAAATTTGTTGAAACACTAGCGAGTCCACACTGACAAGAGACTTTTTCAATGCCCAGAGTGTGAAAAGTGTTATAAAAATTCCATTGGACTGATGTACCATCAACGTGTTCACACTGATGAGAGACCATTCAGGTGCTCTCACTGTGGGACTGGGTTCAGGTGATCATCTATCCTCACTGTACACCGGCGAATTCACACTGGGGAGAAACTGTTCACCTGCTCAGAGTGTGGGAAGGGATTCACTCAGTCATCCCACTTGCTGAAGCACCAGCCGGTTCACAAGTAACTACAGTGATTGGATTTTGCTGCTAATTACATCCAGGACTGAACCCTGTTCATTGGGGTCTGTTTCTGCGGATGTTAATAAACTCCAGACCAGTTATATGTGGTAATATTCCAGATAAAGTCAATTAAATCAGCCTTCTGTTAAACACAGTGCATCGGGTCATTTTAATATCTCTGACACAAGTTAGTTCCTTTTGAAGTGCTCTCCCTTTTCTTCTCCATCCTCATCTCTTGGAGCTTCTTTGTCACTCAGATTGAGACAATCTGATCAGCTGCCTCTGCTGCTTCCATCTCTTCCGTTAGTCCACTGGCACAAATGGTAACTAGAGTTTCCCCCTTGCCTGAGCCTTGAACCTGCTTCATGGATCCAATGACATGATGGATCCAATGGCCTCATTCTGGAACATAAATATTTCTATGCTTCATTGTTGCAATGTTTAAAACAAAACTTCTTTGGTTGATCTGTGGATTTGTTCAATGAGATATTTGTAAAAGGTAATAGTGGAGAAATATTGAGAGTTTTCAGTGTGGGAGAGAAGTGAAATGGATCAACGGAGAAGCGACACATTTCCAATCAGAGTAGAAATAGATGACAGATACAGAATGGCTCTTCCACCTTGTGTTTCTTCACTATCTCCATTACTATCACTTTTACCTTGCATCACCATCCTTTTGTTATTTAATCTCTCCTGCCTTCCACAAAATCATAAACCTTCTCTTCAGTTCTTTCCCCTCCCCCTTTCCCTGTCCGTGAACTTTCTCAAAATCAGTAACATCTCTAACTATTTTCTGGTTCTGTGGAAGTTCAGCGACCTGAACCATTAAGTGTTTCACTGTCCACAGAGTCGGTTTGACCGCAGAGTATTCCCAGCATTTCCTGTTTGTGAAATAGAATGAGAGATTTATTGCCTCTGTCTGGACTTTATGACACTGATATCTGTAGTGTCGTGTTTATCACATTATCTTTCCACACAAAAGCCGCTGATAACCTTTTATCCAAACCAGAAGAATTTAGAGATTTAATAGTTAACAAGGCAAGTACAGAGTCAGGAAAAATAGAGGTGGAGAGGTGGAGAGGAGGAAGGAACAAACAGTCGCATGATAGCATTGAAGGCTGGAGTGATTAAATGACAAAGGGAATGATGATTCAGAGCAAAATTGGGTGATAAGGAGACAAGTAAATAAACTAATGGGACAAGTGAAGAGACAATAGACTGGTCCAGAGGAGGTATAAATGGAAACAGCAGAATCAATACCAGCACCTACTCTTGGAAAAGATAGGAGTGGCGATTATGGTCTGAAATTGGTGAAATGAATGTGGAGTCTGGAAGGTTGTAAAGTGCCTGATCAAAGATGAGCTGCTGTTCCTTGAGTTTCCGTTGAGCTTCATTGGAACAACACAAGAAGCTGAGGAGAGAGAGGTCAGAGTGAGGTGGAGAATTAAAAGGGTAAAAGACCAAAAGCTCAGGATCACACTTGCAGATGGAATGATGATGTTTTGCAAGACAATCACCCCATCTGGATATAGTCTCTTCAGTTTAGAGACGACCAAATTGTGAGGGGTGAATACAAAACAGCGAATTGCAAGGAGTACAAGTAAATCACTGAGTCACTTGGAAAGTGTGTTTGTGGCCCTGGAACATGGGAAGGGAGGAGGTGAAAGGGCAGGTGCTGCATCTGTGGTGCTCACATGGAAATGATTCACGGTGATGTCCATAAGAACACAAGAAATAGGAGCAGGGATATACTATATGGCTTTTGAGCCTGCTCCATCATTAAATGACCTTACACCTCAACTCCAGTTTCCTGCCCTATTCCCAAATCCATTGATTTCCCCTAGTATCCAAATATTCTTGGATTTCCATCTTGGAATATATTCAAGACAAAAAAGTAATTGATTTAAGTCAAGTTTTAATCTAGAAAATGCAGAGAGGAGGCAGACACAGTTTGAAATTCTGTCCTCTTGCTCTTGTCAATCTTATGAATGGAACTGTAGCCTGGCCTGGTGTCACTGCACTGAAATCCAGTCATTCTCCAACATGTTATGTTTAATGTGGCATTGGTGGATTAAGAGTGAAAATTGCCCGGCCTTCACCGTAAGGGCAAGAGATAACTTTGCAGATGCTCCATAGTGTTACAGACCAGCTACGAGCCGATGGCATAGTGATATTGTCACTGGACTAGTAATCCAGAGACCCAGGGTAAGGCGCTGGGGACCCAGGTTTGAACCCCACCATGGCAAATGGTGGAATTTGAATTCAATTGGAATTGGAATTAAAAACCTAATGATGACCATGAAACCATTCTCGATTGTTGTAAAAACCCATCTGGTTCACTCATGCCCTTTAAGAAGGTAATCTGCCGCTCTGACCTGGTGTGGCCTACATGTGACTCCAGACCCACAGCAATGTGGTTTACTCTTAAATGCTCTTAACAAGGGCAATTAAGGATGGGTAATAAATGCTGGCCCACATCCCATTAACGAATAAAAATAATTCAGCTAATGGGATAATGTCTGAAATGGAGGATGGTGAATAACAGCTGGAAACACAGACCTCTCTCCCACTGCAGTAGGGATCCTTCCAATATGCAGGCATTTGGTTGGCAAAAGATTGTTTGCCAGCTGAATGTGGAAATAACGGAGCAGCACAGTCACACTGGAGATTTACTGAAGGGATTTACTCAGTTTCCCCATGTGCCAATATTCCAGCTTTAAAGGTTCAAAGGATTTGAGCCACCATCAGTGCAATCTTAATGCAGTTTAAGTTGTCTGTGGATGGGGAAAAAATCACTTTTTCGTCCCATCTGCTGAGGCTCCTAACTGTAGGGAGTTAAGTTCGCATCTAACTGTAGAGGTTTGCTCAGTTGTTTAAAACAGCCGGGACTGAACTCTTGCTAGAGGGCAGTGCACGTTAGTTGCTGTAACAATGGATTTTACAGCTTGGTCGTTTGGCTCCAATTGTAATTGGGTCACAAAATAAAATTTTCGACTCAACAATATCCCCCTGCAATATGGCAGGGACCTTACCCAAAATTCGCAGCAGGTCAGAATGTGCCCTATTTTCACTTCTGGAACTCCCCGCGCAGGCGCAGTGCAGGGCAGTGAGTGGAGCCGGCGCAGTGCGGTGCAGTGACTGGCGCACGCGTAGTTGGGGCTGTTCCCGGGGACAGACAGAAGGGCTGGAGGTGGCGCGTGCTGCAGAGCAATGGAGCCGTTGGCTGAGGGAGGAATAGAGCCAGCGGACTGGGCAGGGAGCTTCCAGGAACACCCGCTGGAGGCCTGCAGCCCTGACTAAGGAGCTCTCGGTCCGAGCTGCGGGACATCCCCACGGTGACGGAAGCATTAAATTTGCCCCCGCATTCAATGCAAGATTGAAGTGAACCCAGGCAGAGAGAGGGAGGGAGAAAACTGGGAGTGGAGGAAAGAAATGGTGGAGATGGTGAGATGGGTTTGGATTTCAGCCCAGGAAGGAGGGAGTGTGTGTGGGACAGGGATTTACAGCTTTGGGAGAACAAGAGAGGAAAAATGTTCCATAGAAACGAGAATTGTCTGTTCTGAATTTCTGTCCTGTATTTACAGTGATGACCAAGTGTTAAATTACAAGGTGAGATGACATAAAACAGCCACAGTATCATAATGGCACAGAGGAGGCTATTCAGCCCATTGTGTCCATACATTGAGGTAGGAGAGTGTGCGGGAAATGGATTTGCACCTTTGAGGGATCAAGAGAGAATATTCAATAGAAATTAGTTTATTTGATAAATTTATATCCTGACTGACATTTCTTTTATAATCTCCTTCAGACATGAAACTCAAGTCAAACATGACGTCACAATCTGACAGAGTCACTCGATTCATCCGGACCTGAATATCATCAGCCTTTGAATGTGGAAGGAGTGGTGTTTGTTCTGTCTAAGGGAAAATATTTCAAACATCAGCATGACTAGAAGAACACCGAGACACATACACTCCCGAGTGAGCCTGTCCCAGTGCACTGACTGTGGAAAGAGCTTTCACCAGTTACATAGCCTGAAAAAGCATCACGGCGTTGACAGTGCGGAGATATTTTACATGTGTTGTGCGTGTGGATGAGTGTCCAGTGTGTTCAGCTGATCATCCAACCTGGAGAATCACAAGGACGTCCACAGTATGGAGAAACCATGCAAATGCGGGCACTGTGGGAAGGGATTCACTTGCCCAACTAAACGGAAAAGTCATCAACGCACTCATACTGAGGAGAGGCCGTTCACCTGCTCCAAGTGTGGGAAGGGATTCACCCAGTCCTCCGCCCTCCAGTCACACTAGCAAGCTCACACAGACGAGAGACCATTCAGCTGCACTGACTGTGGAAAGAGGTTCAGGTGTTCATCTAACCTCACTGTACACCAAAGAATTCATACTGGGGAGCAGCCATTCTCCTGCCCTGCGTGTGGGAAGGGCTTCATTCAGTCAACTCCTCTGCTGACACACCAGCATGATCACACTGGGGAGAGGCCATTCACCTGCTCCAAGTGTGGAAAGGAATTCATTAATTCATCCCACCTACTGACACACCAGCGAGTTCACACTGGGGAGAGGCCGTTCATCTGCTTCGAATTTGTGAAAGGATTCGCTCAGTCAAACAACCTGCAGTCACACCAGCGCATTCACACTGGGGAAAGGCCATTCACCTGCTCCGTGTGTGGGAAGGGATTCACCCAGTCATCTAACCTGATGAAACACCAACGCGTCCACAAGTGATTGCAAGGGTTGGAATCTGCTGTTATTGCTGCTGTTAATCACATCCAGGACTGATTGTCTGACAATATTAAGTTTTTTTCTGCTGATGTTAATATTCCCTCTCACTAACTGGCTGGAGTTTAATATCCTGAAGATGCCACTGATTTTCGGGGTTGCAGTGTCTCTTTTGAAAGCACCATCTGTGATCTTTCACCTTAATTCATTGTCTTTTCACCAGAAGCTCACTTAAAATAAAATTATGAACGTTTACTTCAATGGTAAATTGATCTTTAATGGAAAATCTACAATTCAGTGTCTGAAAGGTTCCACTGACGAACATCCCCAATTAGGAAGTGCTGATTAACCCTTGCTGACAATTCTTACTGACTTACACATTCTCCACAGTGACACCTCCATTATGAAATTAAATTATCAAGGACCATGAAATAAAACAGTAAAATATTTTTCAGGCACATCAATAAAAGAGGAAGCCAATGATGTGAATTGGACCATTAAGGGACAGGCAGGATAATACCACTGGTGATGATAGATGTATGGCAGAAATATTCAATCATTGTTTTGCCTTGTTGTTTCCCAGGAAGAGAGAACAGGGAAACATAATTTTAATGATGAGATGAGTAATGAGATAAGTTCATTTAAAGCCAAGAAAGGATGTGTTTATTAAACTAATAAAATGCAAAGGAGATGCAGTGGTCCAGATGGATTGAATTCAGAAACTTTAAAAGAATCTAGGGAAGAGATAGTGCAGGCAGTACTGCTCATAATTCATTCACAAAAGGTGTAGCGCCAGAGGAACATATGAACATACATCCAGAGGATTGGTGGATAGCTAATGTTATTCCTGTATTTAAGAAGGGGGACAGAACATGCTCAGGGAATATCAGACCAATCAGCTTAACACAGGAAAGATAATGTAAACCTTATGAAAGGAAGGAATCAAAGAACATCTAGAAATGAGAATGAATATTCAGAATGGATTTCAAAAGGGAAAGTCTTGTCCAACCAACCCTATTGAATGTTTTGAGAAGGTAATGAAGAGAGTGGATAATGACAGTGCTGCCAATGTAATTCATCTGGATTTTGATAAGATGCCCCATATTAGACTAATGAATAGGGTCAGAGAATGTGGAGTCAGGGGACAAGGGACAGAATGGATTGCCAGCTGGCTTCAAGACAGAAAGCAGAGAGTGAGAGTAAAGAAGAGTTATTCTGAGTGACAGAAGGTGGGAAGTGATGTTCCACAGGATCAGTGCTGGGACCACGGCTGTTCACAAGTTACGTTAACTATTTGGACTTGGGAATCAATGACACAATCTCAAAATCTGCAGATGGCACCAAATGGGGATGGTGGGGGGTGGGGTGGGTGGTCGGTATTGAGGAGGACTGCACTAAATTACAGGGTATTTATAAAATGCAGAATGGGCAAATAATTGGCAAATTACGTTCAACTCAGAGAACTTTGAGGCAGTACATTTTGGGAGGAAGAATAGGGAGGACACTTATCACTTGGAAGTTGCAATTATAGATGGAGGGAGAAACAGAAAGATCTCAGAGCCGTAAATAAAATAAACCAAGAACTTGGCTTTATTTCCAGAGGGACAGAATTGAAACACAGGGAAGTTGTGCACATTTTTTATTGGACCTTGGTTAGGCCACACTTAGAGTACAGCATGCAATTCTGTTCAGCATACCTCTGTCATCCTCATCCTTCTATCTTGTGAAATGATGGTTTGCATCTTAAGCATTCAACACTATGTTAATCACTGCTGGAACCACGGCTGTTCACAATTTACATTAACCATTTGGACTTTGGATTCTAATACACAATCTCTAAATTTGTGGATTGCACCAATTTGGAGAGGGTGGTGGGTTAGTCAGTACTGAGGAGCACTGCAGTAAATTATAGGAGGATAGTAATAATCTTACAGAATGAACAAATAATTGGCGAATGAAATTCAACACAGAGAAATGTGAGGTAGTAAGTTTGGTAGGAAGAGTAAGGAGGTCAGTTATTCTACGGAAGGTGTGAGCCTGGGTGGGGTAAGAAAAAAATGGAATTCGAAGTACAGATACATCAATCACTAAAAGTTAGCCCCAAGTTAACAAGGCTGTAAAAAAAAAATCAAGAAATAGGCTTTAAAGTAGATTATGCTAAATATTTATTGGACCATGGTTAGACCACACTACTGTGTGCAGTTCCGTTTGGCATAGAAGTCTTCTGTCTCATTTGGTTTGAATCCTAAGTGTTTAACTCTGTTTTAGACATCACCTGGTGTAGTTCAGGAGCCTCACTCTACAAGGACAGTATCTGCTGTAATTGCTGCAGAGGAAGACCGTGGGCTGAGAAGGTGCAGGATTCACTAGTCTCTGTTTTCTCTGGACCCTCTTCTCAGCAAACTGAGCTTTCCATTTCTCTGGTCCCCATGTTATAAAAAGGATTTAGAGACACTGGAGAGGGAGCAGAGAAGATTTGCAAAGATGATACCAGAAATGTGTAGGTTTACGTATCAGGAAAAGATTGACAGGCTGGGTCTCTTCTCTCTTAAGAAATGAAGGCTCAGGGGTGACCTAATCGAGGTCTTTAAAATGATTAAATGTTTTGATAGAGAGGATGTTTCCTCTTGTGGGGAAGAACATAACTAGAGACCATCAATATAAGATAGTCACCAAGAAATCCAACAGGGAATTCAGAAGAAACTTCATCCAGAGAGTGATGAGAATGTGTATCTCAGTACCACAGGGTGTGGGTGAAGTGAATAACGAGGATGTATTTAAGGTGAAGCTGGACAAGCATTTAACAGAGAAGAGAATACCGGGTTATAACAGTAGGTTTAGTTCTACAAATATGGGAGGAGGCTCAAGTGGAACATAATCACCGATATGGACTGGTTGGGCCAGATGGCCTGTTTCCGTGCTGTATATCCTGTTAATCCTATGTAAGGCTTCAACTGATTGTCCAACCTGTAGAGACTCAAGGACACCCGCTGTATGGAGAAACCATGGAAATGTGGGGACTTTGGGAAAAGATTCAGTTGTCCGTTCCTGCTAGAATCACATTGATACTGCCACACGGAGGAGAGGCCATTTATCAGCTTCATGTGTGGGAAATGATTCATCAAATCATCCAGATTCCAGCGAGTTGACACTGGGGTGAAGCAGTAAAACATGCTGTGTGTGTGGGAAGACATTCATTCAGTTATCCAGTCTCTGGATACACAACGATTTCACACCTCGGACTTGCTGTTCATCTGCATCACTTGTGTGTTCAGCCTCATCTACAGAAAGTGCAGGAAAAACTCAGCAGGTCTGAGACTATCAGTGGAGAGAGAAACAGAGTTAATGTTTCGAGTCCAATATCACTTTTCTTCCTCTGCTCTGTATTAATATATCTGGATAATAAAGCTAGTCTCAGTAATGGTGACCATGGCAACTATCAAAAATTGTTCTAAAAACCCCCTCTGGTTCACTAATGTCCTTCAGGGAAGGAAATCTGCCATCCTTATCCAGTATGGCCTACATGTGACTCCAGACCCAATGCAATGTGGTTGACTCTTAACTGCCTTCTGAATTGTCTGAACAAGCCACTCAGTTGCATTCAAGAACGTGGTTCACCAGCCCCTTCTTAAGAGCAGTTAGGGATGGGCAACAAATGCTGACCATGTCAGCAATGCCCACATATTGAATTCAAATTCCATCAGCTACCGTGGCAGGATTCAATCCCAGGCCCCGAGAACCCTGGGTCTCTGAAATACTAGTCCAGTGACAATTCCACTACGCCATTGCCTCCCCTAGTTGGAGGATCAGGGGCTGCTACTCGGTCCTTCTGTCTCACACCCTCTTCCTCTTGGTCCAGAGCTGCAGTCAATTCCCCGTGTATTGTGAGCTGTCAGGTTGAGAGATCATTGGATGGAGCCTCCTTCTCTGCTGTTGTATTAGGAGATTCTATGGTCTAGAACAATATAATGATTCATAGTAAACATCATATGATGGAATCATAGATCACGAATGGTGACCATTCAGCCCGTTGTGCCTGCATTGTCTCTGAAAATGTGATCAATCCGCCCCACTGTCCTGCTGTTTTCCGAGAGCCCTCCAAATCTTTCCTTATTAAATCAAGGTCCAAATCAGTTTTGAAAGTTACAACAGAATCTGCTTCCACCAGTCATTCAGACAATGGGTTCCAGATCATCGTAACTCACTGAGTAAAATAACCTCTACTCATCTTCACCCTGGATTTTTGCCAATTGTTTTAAATCTGTATCCTACGGTTACCAACCATCCTGTCAATGGAAACAATTTATCCCCATGTAGATGAAAACTCTTTAAAAATGTCCACACCTTTATTCAATTGTTCCTTAACCTTCTCTACTCCAAAGAGAACAATCCCAGCTTCTCCAGCCCCTCCACATAGCTGAAACCTCTGATCCCTGATATTATTCTGGTAAATTTTCCCTGCACCCTCTCCTAGGCCTTAACATCTTTCCTAAATTGTGGTACACAGAATTGAACAAAATATTTCAGTTTAGAATTAGCCACAGATCTATAAAGTTTGAGGATAACTGACTTGCTTTTGTACTCCATACCTTTATTGATAAATCCAAGATCCCCATTAGCTTTTTTCAAACAGCTTGATCAACTTTACCTGTCGTATTCTAGGATTTGTTCACTTACACGCCTAGGTCACTTTGTTCCTGCGCTCTGTTTAAAATTGTACCATTTAGTTTATTTTGCCTCCCCTCATTCTTCCTTCCAAAATGCATCATTGACTGTGAATCACTTTGGGATGCTTTGAGGACATGAAAGGTGTTATATGAATACTAGACCTTTCTTTTTTACCGCTAATTTAAAGCTGTAGATTTTGCTCGAAAGATTAAATTGGGATTGATATTCAAAATTAACTAGTTTACTGCATAAAGAACTTCAGTTGGGAGTCAGTGAATAAAGAGGAAAGATCCCAGACAGTGGCTCTTCAAGGTACACTGCAGGCCTGACAGCTCAATCAGCTCCACTCTCAGCTCAGGAGACCTCAACAAATCCACATACTGTCCGCAGGGGAGTTCTCCTGGTACAGTGAGACCAACATTCGTGTTTTAACTGACATCACCAAAAAAACTGAACTTATTGGTTATTCGTCTAATTGCTTTTTTCAGAATCTTACTTTGTGCAAACTGATTGCCATGAAAGAAACTTGTATTTATCGAACACGTTTATTGCAATGAAACTTCACAAGGTGCTTCAGAGGAGTTTCAGAAAGCAAAATTAGAGACCGAGTCACTAAGGGCGATATTAAGGTAGATGGCTAAAAGCTGGATTCGAGAGGCAGATTGTAACAAGCATCTTTAATCAGGAGAGTGGCCGAGAGGTTTAGGGAAGTAATTTCAGAGCTTCATGCTGTACGTGGTGCAGGTCTGGCCCATTCCACACTCCTGTGCAATGGTGATCACCCGAGCCATCTTTCACTTTATCTGGAGGTCGAAAGTGGATTGTGTCCACAGGGTTGCGATGTACAAGCCTCTAGATAGGGGGGGGTGGTGGTGGTGGGGGGGGGGGGTGGTGGTGTAACATGACCAACATCGCCCTCATCCTGATAGGCCACCTTTGTGTGCAGCTGCATCAAACTGTGCGTAGACCCTCGGTACGCAAACACCAAGTGTCACTATGCGCTGAGTTTCTACCTGTCCCCAGTGTTGTGAAGGATGGATCTGGCTACTCTGCTGCAGAACGCTCCAAGCAGTTGGACCGTGCCATACCACCTGTTCCTTGTGGAAAAAATTATGCAGACAAACACCTTTGACCACAAGTCCATCAGGCAGTGGTTGGCAAGTAATGTCTTAGAGGCCCTTTGGGAAAAGGAGATGGTGGATCCTTGTCGAATGGTTCCCCGAGCAGAATGTCTAAGTCACTTGGGAGAATGCCTTATCGCCAGAACTTTCCAACAAGCACCAAGATGTAACTTGGCTGGTGGTGAGAAAGGCCCTCCCTGTCAGATCCTTCCTACACAGCAGGAGTCTCACCCTCCATGCACGTTGCCCTCGAGGTGGCTGTAGTGGGGACGAGACCGTTGTTCACCTCCTTGTGGATTGTGCCTTTGAAAAGAGGTCTAGGGAGAGATGCAGTGGTTTCTGTCAAGGTTCGTCCTGAGCAGGTCTGTGATACAGGACTCTGTGCTCTACGGGCTTTTCTCAGGGACACACACCGAGACAAACATCAGCTGCAGCTGGAGGATCAGCAACTCGGTGAAAGACACTCTTTGGTCTGCCCAAAATTGGTTGGTCTTCCAATGCAAAGAGTTGTCTCGACTGAGTGTTGCAGACTGGCATATTCCAAGGTCCAGGACTATGTGCTGAGGGACGCATTAAAGCTTGGGGCAGCTGCCACAAAGGCGCAATGGGGAAAGGTCGACGTCTAAGAAATTTCTGTCATAGGATACTGAGGGGCTGAGAATTGTTTAGAGCCCCTCGGGCTTTACATCTCACAATGAATGTATACATTGAATACTAATTGTATTATAATTGTATTGAAGCACCTCAGAGTGAAACATGATGTATGTTGATAACTTCAATACCATTGGACTGTCTGACTGTCTGTAATGACCACATTGAAATGATTGTAATATTCATTGATCCATGTGTAAAAGTTGAATCTGATTGTAGTTTTTGTGATGGCGATTTTGAAATGTTTTGGAATGTTCTTCCAGATATTTTATGAAGAAAGTATATTTTCCACAAAAAAAATTACCCTGCAGAAACTGCGAGCAGTTTTGACCATCCAATTCCCCCCTTTCTCTGAACTTTAAATCGACATTGAACATCTGAGACAGAGACAACAGCAAATCTAGAAAAATGAGCTGTCCATTGCTATCTTGGGTGATCAGCCCTGGTGGGAGATAAAGTACAACTCAGCCCCGCCCCTCGTTCACTCTGACTGGTTAGAGGACCAGCCGCTTCCACTTGGTCCTCCAGCCCCACCTCTTTGCCCTATTGGTCCAGAGGTACCTGGGGATTCGGAGTGTTTATGAATGAAGGTGACATAAATCAGTATCTTTGGGACGTAGATTTGTGTGAACAAGTGTCTCCCTGATTTTACTGAGACTCTTTTCTGTGTCCCAGCTCCTTTGGATACTGACTGGAAAGGGACTGGGCTCTCAGGAGGCTCCACATCACTAACTGCTCGGGTGTTAGTGATCTCCTATCAGATTAAATGTGCCAGGAGGAGCCAGCATAAATGAAATGGAGAGAAACGCAAGAGTCCGCGGCCCAACACCGCATAGAGCGGGTCCACAAACCCCAGGTTCGCTAGGTCATGGCAACACACAACTAATGATCAAAATAAGGAGAGCGCCCAGAAAACTATTAACTGAGACATCACTCATTCTTAAAGGGACCGTATAGAGGATCTGACACTAGTTATTTTTCAGTTAGAGTAGCAGACACAGCTTCACCCTTCTCTACATTATATTTTTGGCGGTAAAAGGCTTATAAAAGTGAGGTGGATATTTGAACACATCAGTTAATTAGGGGATTTAACCAATTTGTTTGAGGCAGGTTTCTATTAAGTGAATTTACATATGTCTAAAATGTTAGTCTCTGGACTGTCACAGAAACAGGTTAAATCTTTGCAGAATTAAGAGCCATTTTTTAGACAGGGAACTTAAAGCTGCCGTTTCACTTTCAGTGAGGAACAGATCACAATTTCACACTGAAAGGGTTAAACAGTTTTAGAAGTGTCTTTTAGTAAAAATAAAATATAATCAGAAAAGCAGAGTGGGAAAGTAGCAGGTTTAGGCAGGTTAAGAAAGAGATAAACAAGCTAGTAGAACAAAGGACAAGGCCAGGAATGGTATTGAAATCAAGGAGGCCCAGACTCCAACACAATCAGCAAGATATGGTGGTCTTGCATGGATTAGAACAATGTTTAATGTATGTACACATCGAAAACATGTAAGTGAGACCAACATCGGAAACATGTAAGTGAGACCAGAGAAGCGTGTGATTGTAAATTGACAAGATTAGAACATGTGTACGTGACTCAAGGTGTATATAAGGAGAGAACACTAGTAACTTTTTAGAGTACGGTCTTGGACTGCTCAAGGATGTCTTTTCCTGTGTGCTTGTATGTGAGTCTCCTGGTTTGTCGAAGCAAACTACAACAATACCAATCTATGATTTGACAGCACGTTTCCAGCACTGATTTTCTTCCTGACTCTAAACCCAGTTGTAAGGGAGCCTTCTGTTCTGTGTCTAGGAGCACTGAACCATTGAAAAGAGAGGCTGGGACACATTTTTTACACACCTCAGGATTCACCCATCTGGGGAGGTTATTCTCAGTGAAGAGAGATGAAAAAGAAAAAATGCCATTTGTCCCTCTTAGTGTGACCCTGAGAGACTGTGTCCAGGCTAAAGTTCTGTTTCTGCCGTATGGTCCTCTCCCAGATTGAGCTCCAGCCAGGTGATGTTAAACACTCAGGTGGGAAAGAAAAAATCAACAACAATGTGTTTTAAACAAAGCTGATTTATTTTAAATGTATCCAGAATATTAATAACACTACAACAGGGCTGGAGTATGACATCAACAGAAACAAACCACAACTGCCAGAGTGAACATGGTTCATCCCTGGATGTGATTAATACCATCAATAACAGCAGAATGCAATTCCTGCAGTCTCTTGTGACCTCGCTGGTGTCTCAGCAGATTGGATGACAGAGTGAATCTCTTCCCACACTCAGAGCAGATGAATGGCCTTTCCCCAGTGTGAGTGGCTTCGTGCCTCAGCAGATCCATTTTGCTTTTAAAGCTCTTCTCACAGCCAGAACATTGAAAAAGTCTCTGATCAGTGTGAATAAGCTGATGTTTACTGAGCCGTGATGACTGAGTGAATCCCTTCCCACACATGGAGCAGGTGAATGGCCTCTCCCCAGTGTGAACTCGCTGATGTACAGTGAGATCAGATGATCGTCTGAACCCACTCCCACAGCGGGAACATCTCAAAGGTGTCTCATCAGTGTGGACACGTTGATGAGACATCAGTTCCCCAGAATTTTTAAAGCACTTCTCGCAGTCTGGGCATTTAAAAGGTCTCTCATCATTGTGAACTCACTGGTGTTTCTGCAGGTTGGCTGAATCAGTGAATCCCTTCCCACACTCGGGGCAGGTGAACGGCCTCTCACCAGTGTGAACTTGTTGGTGTTTCAGCAGGGCAGATGAATTAATGAATCCCTTCCCACACACAGAGCAAGTGAATGGCCTCTCCCCGGTGTGAACTCGCTGGTGTTTCAGCAGGTTGGAAGATCCCCAGAACCAGAGCAGCTGAATGGGGTGGAACCAATATGAATTTGCTGGTGCTCCCTCAGTGTTGAAGGGTGTTTGAAGCTTTTTTCACAGTCACATTTAAACTTTCTCTCATTGGCATGAACCAGCTGGTGTCTCAGCACGAAAGAGAAATCAGTGAATCCCTTCCCACACACCGAGCAGGTGAACGGCCTCTCCACAGTGTGAATTCTCTGGTGTTCCAGTACGGTGCATGACCAATTGAATCCTTTCCCACACATGGAGCAAGTGAATGGTCTCTCCCCAATGTGGCTGCATTGATGAATCTCCAGCTCCTACGGGTAATTCTACAGTCTGTATATTGACATGGTTTCTCATCAGTGTGACTCCGCTTGTGTCTTGACAGACTGGATGATCCACTGAAGCTTTGTCCACATACAGAACACGTGTACGGTTTCTCTCCACTGTGAACGGTTCTTTTTGCTTCCATATTCAAAATCCGACTCAGGTGCCAATGAATCAAGTCATTCTGTGGTGATTGTGATGTGGTGTATGATTTGGTCTTCCTATTTGTAAATCCTCCCCTTGTAATAACCTGTAAAATGAATTTAAAACAGGAAATAGAGAATGAGAGTGAACCTGCAAAAACACAAAGGCAGGTTGTGAAATTGAGCTGAATGAACCTGGGACTTTGTGAGTTCAGCACCAGGAAAAAGTGACCATGAAAGCTGCCAGATTGTCATAGAAACCTGACTGGTTCACTAATGTCCTTCAGGAAAGGGAACCCACAACCCAGTCTGAACCTACACGATACTCTGGCCTGTATAACAGGAGAGACAGAGGTGGGAAGGGGAAGCAGGAGATTTGGAGGGATTTTATATACCTACATCTCAACCAGAACTTTGACAGAATCTTCCAATCCACAACTTCCAGCACCTAGAAAGACAAGTGAAGCAGGTACCTGGGAAACCATTGCCTCTAGTTGCCCTCCCAGTCACACACTATCCTGACTTGGGTATATATCACTGTTCCTTCCTGATGCTGAATGAATATCTTGTAACTCATTGCCTAACACCATTGTAGGAGCACCATCACTACACAGGCTGCAGCAGTTCAAGAAGCTGCTCAAACTATAATGTTGGGGACTGACACTCAATGTTAGCCTTGTCAACGATGCTCACATCCCCAGAATGAATTTAAGAGTCTATAATTGTCAAGCGGATTAAAAACCTTCACTAAAATCCTTGTTCCTAAAACAATACTCTTTGAGACTGTCCGGACAATGTCTGTTGGACAACCAAATCTCCCCTAGTCTCTCCCTCCTTGACAGTCTCACGTCAGAAATTGTTGGGCTGAGGGAGATTCATATTGGACTCGAATCGTTAACTGTTTCTCTTTCCACAGGTGCTGCCAGACTTGCTGAGCTTTTCCAGCGCTTTTTGTTTTTATTTCCAATCTCCAGGAGTATTGTGTTTTTGTTTGAGATTCTCCTCCATCTCCAGTTCAAACTGATGCAACAAAAAGACCTGGACAGGAGACCAGGGACTGAATTCCTCATCAACCCCCGCCCTGAAATAAACCGGCTCTTTCACTGCTCCGAATGTGTTTCCAGACTCGGTTCTGCGAGTAACGCCCGCAATAAAACAAATTAAAATGCTACGGATGGGGGAGGCGCTGCACCATCACTTTAATGGTCCCGTCCACCTGGCTCTCTGTTGCTCTCATTCAGTCTCTGAGAGTCGCACTCGCTCTGACTGTGGCTGCGCTCCAGCCCGCTCAGCCTGAAGCCGCACCGCGCAGGTTCCCGCAGACAGGGGGCCACGGGGGCGGGGACTTTCCGCGTCTGCGCGTTACAGACCTTCTGATGGAGATAGGCCGTATTCACAAGCGCTGAGCATTCTGGATTGGACCGTCCGCCATCATTAGCGGGATCTCTGCAGGCTGAGAGCTCCATTCCAATACTTTTGACACAGTTCGACATTTCTTCGGAGCGGGACAGGAGCAGAAATGTTTTTCTTGGTGACAGGCCTAGATTGCCATCCTAACTGGGGCAATCTGCAGCAAGGCGCATCCGCGGCCGCCATATTAAATGGGAGATGTGCAGTATTGCGCATGCGCGGCTATGCCGGAACAGGAAGCCGGAAAAGAGAACGTTGTGACTTTTTTTACGCGAACTAGAGTGAAATTCCTTGGAAACACGAGAAGGCGAATATCATCGGCCTTTGAATGTGGAAGGTAAAATGTTTTGTTTGTTCTGTTTGTGAGAAAATATTTCAGATATCAGAGTGTCTGGGAATCTTTTAATGATTTTTCCATGTTACATTTTAGACTAATTACATCGATCTCATTGGGAAAGTTAAAGAATTTGGTACTAAGATGTATGCAGGCAAATTAACTCGGATGCTGAAATAACTATATTAGCATACTTGGCAGCTAAATGGGTGGATCATTGACCTGTGTTATTAGTGAGAGTGATTATCCCAGTTTTGGTTAAAGTTTGTTGTCCATGTTGCATTTCATTCAACCTGTTGTGCCCATGATGATCAACTGGTAGTCACCCAGCCTAATTCCAATTTCCAGATCTTGCCTTGTGGGTAAGTGTACATCCAAATACTTACTAAATGTTATGAGGGTTTCTCTGTCTGCCATCCTTTCAGGCAGTGGTTTACAAATATCCATCACCATCTGGGTGAATAATAATTCCCCTTGAATCCCTAAACCTCCTACTACTAAATCCACACCCGGCGTTATGGGCCCCTGAAGCATGGGGAAGAGTGCCTTCCTATTCAAACTATCTAGACCCCTGATAATTTTATACATTTCATTTAGGTCTCCAATTGGCCTCCTCTGTTCCAAAGAAGACAATCCCAGCCTATCCAATCTTTCCTCATAACTAACATTCTCCATCTTCTTAAATCATCTGTACTCTCCCTGGTGCGATCACATCCTTTCTGTACTGTAAACAGCACTCTAGTAGAATTTCCTTGTTCTTATATTCTGTGCCTTGGTTAAAATAGAGGTAATTATCCTTTATAAAACAAAAAAACTGCGGATGCTGGAAATCCAAAACAAAAACAGAATTACCTGGAAAAACTCAGCAGGTCTGGCAGCATCGGCGGAGAAGAAAAGAGTTGACGTTTCGAGTCCTCATGACCCTTCGACAGAACTTGAGTTCGAGTCCAAGAAAAAGTTGAAATATAAGCTGGTTTAAGGTGTGTGTGTGGGGGGCGGAGAGATAGAGAGAGAGAGAGGTGGTTGTGTGGACAAACAAGCAGTGATAGAAGCAGATCATCAAAAGATGTCAACAACAATGGTACAATAGAACACATAGGTGTTAAAGTTAAAGTTGGTGATATTATCTAGACGAATGTGCTAATTAAGAATGGATGGTAGGGCACTCAAGGTATAGCTCTAGTGGGGGTGGGGAGAGCATAAAAGATTTTAAAATATTTAAAAATAATGGAAATAGGTGGGAAAAGAAAAATCTATATAATTTATTGGAAAAAAAAAGAAAGGGGGAAACAGAAATGGGGTGGGGATGGGGGAGGGAGCTCACGACCTGAAGTTGTTGAATTCAATATTCAGTCTAGAAGGCTGTAAGGTGCCTAGTCGGAAGATGAGGTGTTATTCCTCCAGTTTGCGTTGGGCTTCACTGGAACAATGCAGCAAGCCAAGGACAGACATGTGGGCAAGAGAGCAGGGTGGAGTGTTAAAATGGCAAGCGACAGGGAGGTTTGGGTCATTCTTGCGGACAGACCGCAGGTGTTCTGCAAAGCGGTCGCCCAGTTTACGTTTGGTCTCTCCAATGTAGAGGAGACCACATTGGGAGCAACGAATGCAGTAGACTAAGTTGGGGGAAATGCAAGTGAAATGCTGCTTCACTTGAAAGGAGTGTTTGGGCCCTTGGACGGTGAGGAGAGAGGAAGTGAAGGGGCAGGTGTTACATCTTTTGCGTGGGCATGGGGTGGTGCCATAGGAGGGGGTTGAGGAGTAGGGGGTGATGGAGGAGTGGACCAGGATGTCCCGGAGGGAGCGATCCCTACGGAATGCCAATAAGGGGGGTGAAGGGAAGATGTGTTTGGTGGTGGCATCATGCTGGAGTTGGCGGAAATGGCGGAGGATGATCCTTTGAAAGCGGAGGCTGGTGAGGTGATAAGTGAGGACAAGGGGGACCCTATCATGTTTCTGGGAGGGAGGAGAAGGCGTGAGGGCGGATGCGCGGGAGATGGGCCGGACACGGTTGAGGGCCCTGTCAAGGACCGTGGGTGGAAAACCTCGGTTATCCTTTATGCCTTCTTAATCACCTTATCTACCTGTCCTGCTACCTTCAGGGATTTGTGGACATGCACTCCAAGATCTCTGTGTTTCTCTACAATTCTCAGTATCCTGCCGTTTATTGTGTGATCTTTTGCCTTGTTTTCCCCACAACTTTCTTCCTCACTGTCAACTTTTTGTATCATGCAAACAAATAAAGTAGGAGCAGGAATAAAATCAAAAATACCTGGAAAAACTCAATGTCTGACAGCATCTGCGGAGAGGAACACAGTTAACATTTCGAGACCCCGATGAACATGGTGGCGTTCTAATGTGATTAACAGCAAAATCCAACTCCTGCAGTCACTTGTGAACTCACTGGTGCTTCAGGAGGTTGGATTTCCGAGTGAATCTCTTCCCACACCCTAAGCAGGTGAATGGCCTCTCCCCAGTATGAATTAGCTGGTGTACAGTGAGGACAGATGATTGCTTGAACCCAAGCCCACAGTGAGTGCACCTGAATGGTCTTTTGTCAGTGTGAACACGTTGATGGGACACAGTTGCCTAGAACTTTTAAAGCACTTCCCGCAGTCTGGGCATTTAAAAGGTCTCTCATCAGTATGAACTCGCTGGTGATCCATGAGGTGGGATTACTGAGTGAGTCCCTTCTCTCACACAGAACAGGTGAACGGTCTCTCCCCAGTGTGTATTCGCTGGTATTCAGGGAGTTGAGATGACCACCTGAACCCGGTCCCACAGTAATGGCACCTGAATGGGCTCTCCTCACTGTGAACACGTTGATGGGACATCAGTTCCCTGGAACGTTTATAGCACTTCCCAGTCTGAACATTTAAAAGGTCTCTGCTTAATGTGAACTCGCTGATGCGTCAGCAGAGTGCATAACTGAGTGAATCCCTTCCCACACTCGGAGCAGGTGAACGGCCTCTCCCCAGTGTGACTGTGTTGGTGAATTTCCAGCTTAGATGGGTAACTGAATCTTTCCCCGCAGTCCCCACATTCCCAGGGATTCTCCCCACTGTGACTGCATTTGTGTCTTGACAGGCCAGATGGTTGCCTGAAGCCTCGTCCACACACACAACACGTGTGAGGATTTTCCCCACTGTGAACGGTGCTTTTTCCTTCCATGTTCAAAATCCGCTGATTTCAAGTTACAATAAATTGGGCGACGCCATCACATCCTGATGTGATGTTTGGTTTCAGTTTCCCAACTGCAGATCCTGCCCTTCTAATACCCTGTGAAATTGATTTAAAACAGAAAAAAGGGAGAGAGAGAGAACCCACAAAATCACAAAGGCAGGTTGGGAAATTGAGCTGAATGAATCTGGTCATTTGTGGGGCTGGCACCAGGAAACAGTGACCATGAAAACTGCTGGATTGTCATAAAAACCCAACTGGTTTACTAATGTTCCTCAGGGAAGGGAACCTGCCTCCCGGTCTGGGCCTACACAAGACTCTAGCCTCTGGGAGTGGAGATAGAGTAGGAGAGAGAGAGATGGGAGAGGCAGGGGTGGAGGAGAGAGATTCTTTGTACCTACAACTCGACCAGAACTTGACAGCATTTCCCAAACCCTCAACCTCCACCACCTAGAAGGACCAGGGTAGCAAGTGCGAGGAGCTCATGGACTTTTTAGTCACTAAGATTAAGCTGCATCTGCTGCTCCGGCCACTTCCCTCCCTTCCCGTGGCCCACCAAGCCAAACTACCTCTAAAGTTCCGCTCTGTCTGAGCTCTGAAATCATATCTTTCTCCAGTTTCTCTCCTATCTCCTGTCATTCCCTGTCAGAACTCATCATGTCCGTGAGACCTTCTACTCCCTTCACCCTATTCCCACTAAACTGCTGACCATCCAGCTTCTCCATGGACTCGAAATGCTAACTCTGTCTTCCTCTCCACAGATGCTTTCAGACCTGATGAGTCTTTTCAGTGACTTTTGTTTTTGTTTCAGATTTCCTGCATCCGCAGTATTTTGCTTGTAGCTTCTCCATGGTATCTGATATTGTTAGTGGTTCTCTCTCTCCTCTGGTACTGACCCCCTCGTTTTTAAATCCACTATCATCACTATCCTGAGAAAAAACAACTCTTGACCCCACATCCTCACACACCACCCATCCCATCTCCAACCTCCCTTTCCTCTCCATAGTTCTTGAACTTGGTGTCCCCCAAGGATCTATCCTTGGTCCTTCCTATTCCTCATCTTCTTGCTGCCACTAGGTGACATCATCCAAAAGCACCATGTTAGTTTTCACATGTACACTGCAGGGTCCTACTGCCCGGGAGCTGAGATATCCTGGACAACAGGTTTTTAAACAACTTTACCCACTCCCAGGCTGCAGGTGATGTTTGCAGCCAAGAAGAGTCCATGGACCATGTATATATTCACTTGGAGAGGTTGCAGTCCCTGAAGGGGCTGCCCTTCAACTTTTGGTTACACTTCAGTCCCATGCTCCTAATCTTAGGCTGCTCAGTGTGGAAGAGGGTGGGTAAGTTGGAGAACCTTCTCCTGGGCCTGCTCTTGGGCCTGGTTAAAACGGCAATTTATAGCATCTGGATGAGCATGGCCCATGGAGGGGAATAGTCACACTGTCTGAGCTAAGCATAAGATATAAGAGCAGGAGAAGGCCAATCGGCCCATCGAACCTGCTCCGCCATTGAATGCAATCATGGCTGAACGGATTGGGGCCTTAACTCTACTTTCTTGCCTTCCCCATAAGAGGCTGCTAGCCTCTCTTCCATGCACTTGTCCAGGCCCGTGTGGCCCTGGAGAGGTAGCATGCAGTGTCTATCGGTACAGTTGGTACCTTCCATCACCAGTGGGTATCGCAGGGTACAGAGTGTGTCAGACACAGGAAACAAAATTCTGGTTAGTTAAGAAGATTCTCTTGGCTCTCTTTGGGACTTTGTTTCTGATTTTGGGCTCTTTTTGTTTCATTGGACAACATGTTTGGGGGAACAAGAGAAAAAAAAAATGTTCCATAGAAACTAGAATTCTTTGTTCTCAATTTCTATCCTAGAGTGACAGTGATAACTTTTGTAAACCTTGATTACAGGATATTAGAAGGAGATGATTTGCAGACAGGAAACTCAAACTAAACATCACACTGAGATCTGACAGATTCACTCGATTCATCAGGACCTGAATGTGGAAAGAGAAATGTTTGTTCTGTCTGTGGGAGAACATTTCAAAGATCAGTGTGACTGGAAAATTACCGAGACACACACACCCGAGTGAGAGTGTTCCAGTGAACTGACTGTGGAAAGAGCTTTAACCAGTTACACAGCCTGAAAAACATCACACCATTCACAGCGGGGAGAAACCATACATGTGTACAGTGTGAACAAAGCTTTAACTGATCGTCCAACCTAGAGAGACACAAGTAGACCTGCACCACGGGGAAACCGTGGAAATGTGGGGACTGTGGGAAGGGATTCATTTGCCCATCCCAGCTGGAAGCTCATCGACGCACTCACACTGGGGAGAGACCGTACACCTGCTCCGTGTGTGGGAAGGGATTCACTCTGATGTCCAGCCTTCAGTTACACCAGCGAGTTCACACTGACGAGAGGCCTTTTAAATGCTCTGACTGTGGGAAAGGCTTTAAAATCTCACCGGATCTAATTAAACACCAGCTCTTTCACACTGACGAGAGACCGTTCAGTTGTTCTCAATGTGAGTAGAGATTCAGACAGTCGTCTCACCTCATTCAACACCAGCGAGTTCACACCGGGGAGAGGCCATACACATGCTCCATGTGTGGGAAGGGATTTAATTCATCATCCAACCTGGTGACACATCAGCGGGTTCACACAGGGGAGAAGATATTCACCTGCTCTTTGTTTGGGAAGGGGTTTTCTCAGTCATCGAACCTGCTGAGACACCAGCAAGTTCACACTGGGGAGAGGCCATTCACCTGCTCTGTGTGTGGTAAGAGATTTTCTCGATCGTCTCACTTGCTGACACACCAGCGAGTTCACAAGTGACTGCAGAGGTTGGACTCTGCTGTTAATAATTCCCTTGTTTTGTGTTGTTAGTAACACCTGTAACTGGGTTGGAGTTTAACGTTCTGGATATCTGTCAAATAAATCAGTGTTTGATGAAAGCACACAGCGCTGTTGTAAGAACATAAGGGATAGGAACAGGATTAGACTGGACGACCTGTCATGCCTGCTCTGCCATTCAATACGATCATGGCTGATTTCAGCCTCAAATCCACTTTCCTGCCCATTCTTCATAACCCTCAGTTCGCCGAGAGACCAAAATTCTGTCTGTCTCAGGCTTCAATATATTTAATGATGGAAACTGAAAATGAAAGTTTACAGGACAGAAGGAGGCCATATGGCCCATCATGTCAGTGCCAACCCAATCCCACTTTCCACCTTGTGGTCTGTAACCTTGTAGATTACAGCACATCAAGTATCAGTCCAAGCATTTTTCAGATGTGATGACAGTCTCTGCCCCACCACTCTTTTCAAATTTCTAACACTTCTGTAGGTAAGATATTGGGACTGTTGTCTAACACAGTCCACACACACTGACTGACAGTCTCAATAAAGACTGATAGACTTGCACTCCATTGTTAACAAATGGATTCGGGATCTTTATAAATTAAGAAAGGAAATGCATTGAAAGGTGTCAAACAGTTGATGAACAGATTGGGGGCATCATCTCCCTTTGATTTCTATTTCTGATACCAGGAAACAGAAAGAGGGAATTTCAACAAGACAGAAACAGACTCCAGGATTGAGAGATCACACTTCAGATCAACACGTCTGTCAGCTTTTTACACAAACCTCAGTTCAGTTAACTTTCAGTGCTGCAGCACTGATTGAAATAGCCAGCAGTTTCACATGTCATGTGTTTGTACTTATTGTCAAAATTAAAATCAAAAGTGCTCATTACTGTTCATCAATATGCAAACACTGCGAATGAACACACTTAAATTCCAACTTACTTGATTTTCTTTGAGAGTAGATTTCCTTCCGAGTTGGACACACGTCCTGTTACCTGGATTAATCCAGAGAAGACACACATCCTGTTGCCTAGTTTCCCTCCAGAGAGGACACAGGTCTTCTTTGTTGTGCCACATTTTCCTCCCCTGACAATCACTCCAAAAGCAGACAGCTCCTATGGCTAAGAGAATAAGAAAGCAGTCTGGTCCCAGAACGGGACTCTCCAAATCCCAGCTGGACATTCAGCAGTGGTGTATGTGTGTGTGACAGCAGCCTGGTCCCAGAATTGGACTCTCCCAGTCCCAGCTGGACAATCAGCAGTGTGTGTGTGAGAGTGTGTGTGTGATAGCACCCTGGTCCCAGAATTGGACTCTCCAAATCCCAGCTGGACATTCAGCTGTGTGTGTGTGTGTGTGTGTGTGTGATAGCACCCTGGTCCCAGAATTGGACTCTCCCAGTCCCAGCTGGACAATCAGTAGTGAATGTGTGTGTGTGTGTGTGTGTGACAGCAGCCTGGTCCCAGAATCGGACTCTCCCAGTCTCAGCTGGACATTCAGCAGTGAGTGTGTGTCTGTGACAGCAGCCTAGTCCCAGAATCGGACTCTGCCAGTCTCAGCTGGACATTGAGCAGTGAGTGTGTCTGCGACAGCAGCCTGGCAGGGACCTTCTTCTCATTTTCTCTCTCCAAGTAAAGAGATCCATGTCCTTCATTCCATTTCTCTATGCTCAGCATTGCGGAGATACAGGATTCAGTCGGGTCTGGGTTTGGACTTGTGTATTTCTACTCTATGGCATCTTCTTGGTTCAAAACACTTTAAGTTTGCAGTTATTTCTGAGGAGCAGAAAAGTCTATGATAGAGGGGTCCAAACACTGACACTCTTTCCTTCCCCCTCCCTCCCTCCAATTTTGTACTGGCACCTTCCTGCTCTCACCCCAGCTCCCATGTCCTCCCCCTTCAATACCATTTACCATCTCTTATTGTCTTTCTGATATGCTTTAAGGGGCTGAAAGCCACTGCACTGTGTAGAAAGGAATTCCTGCAAACAGGGCGGAGCCGTGTTTAATCATTCGATAGAGCAGCCACTGCATGCAGCAGTCAGCAATGACATGGGGAGGCACTAAAGAGCAGGGGGAGAATGGGAGCAGTGCTGAGGATCAGACAGAAATAGTGCATTGTATATTTTGGCTGAATAGCCAATGTTCATCGAGCAGTTCTGAACTTTGGGACATCATTTTGGTTTCTCAGGTCTTGGAGAAAAACATTTGACCATATAAACTTACCTGAATAGTTAATATTTCCAATGTGATTCCTTCAGAATGAATACTTCCTGCAACATAGAAGCTCCAAACGGAATTTTCTGATGTTAAACTGTTGATGTGAATATGGTTTGCACTCAGTAATCTTCCCCCACCACCTGAAATAGTGTTAGAGACATCAGGCTGTATGACACTTGTTACAAACTTACCAACTTTGGGAAGAAAGTCTGAACAGTTGCAGTGGATGCAGATGGAAACAGATTCAGAAAAAAAACAGTATTGAAGTAAATAATAAGGAAAATAGTGAAAGAGAAATAACAGTGAGGAATGCTGAATGCAGGAGTGGAACAAAACTGAGAAAGATTGTTAGAATAAATCAGCCTGGGGGACAATCAGCTGCAAGGTATTTGACTAAAATAAATATGTTTGAGGTAACAAATATGATATGCACAAAGAATTCCAATTTATATTATCTTTCAAACAGATCTAACAAAGCGCAGATCAGATTGATCCAGAAAATCTGCTGTTTTAAACCTTATGGGTGTGAAACCATGAGACGGACCATTTATCAGAGCAAGATTTACATTTGTGAAATATGTGCACTTCAATTTTTACGGCATGGAAATTATCGCAGTGTTTTGGAGACTAAATTGCAGACACATGCAGACTTGTCAAGAGTGACTCAAGTTACCCAGCCTTACCTGAGGGGGAGAATGTACCCTATCCACTCCACATGAGAGCAGTGTGCAGGTGCAGTGCCACCCAGTGGAGAATGTCTCCTATCAACACCACAGGAGAGCAGTGTGCAGGTACAGTGCCACCCAGTGTTTGGAGTGTCTGCCGTGCAAGTGGAGAGTGGCTTGTTTGTCATATCTGAAGCTGGTAAAAGAGCAAAGGTAGTGATGGAGCAGGCGGGTGGGCAGGGAGGCTTCATAAACACGATGAAGTGTACAAGCCCCGAATAGGGTTCTAGCATCATGCCTTCATGTGGCAGCAGCCTGAGGGTTTCTTCCAGTGACAGGCCCAGGTTCACAGCACCATCTTTATCGTGGGCAATTTGCAGCAGGGTGCATGCATGGCTATCTTGGACCAGGAATGGGGCAAGAATGTTGTGAGTTTCTATCCTGGACTGACAGGGATGGATTTTAGTAACTCCTTTTACAGGAGGTTAGAAGAGAAAGATTTCCAGGCCAGAATCTCAAACCAAACATCACATCAAGATCTGACAGAGACATTTAATTGTTTTTTATTCATTCACACCGACATACTGTCATGCTTGAAATGAAAGGAGCTGCAACCTGTTTCCAGGAATTCTCCGTTTTATTGATAATGTGCCAGCATAACTAAAATGCATCACCTTGAATATCCACGTGAATGCAATCCTGACAGTTACTCATTGAATCGATTCACTGAGTCACCTCTCTGCTGAGTTCACATGTGAGTTCAGGGATTGGATTCTGGTGTTGTTGCTGCTGCTTTTGGGGGCTCTCGATTCCTCACCAATTTCCATTCCCCTAATTTCTGGTGGATAATGGAGGGTCTGTGCATTTGGGTTTCTGCATAATTTGGTTAACAAGTGTATTGATAACCCTCACCAAGGACCCCCTGCCCTAGCCGTCCCAATCTCCCCATCAGAACAAGAATATGACGATTAGCTAATTTGGATAGTCAATGTCGTCCTTTTTACCCAACATTCCCCGCGGTGGAGAATGTCCCTATCCACTCCACATGGGACCAGTGCGTATGCGCACCTGGATGGGAGCATGCGCAACGTGAGTCTCGGTGATGGGCTGTTTGTTTGTTTCTCATCGCTGCAGTCGCTAAGCAGAATGCGGCGGCGGAGGGAGCGATGGAACCGGCGAGTGGACGGGAGGATTTTTAAATATCTTGTGTAAGTCGCAAACCTCGAGTAGGAACCTGCAAATCCTGCGTTTGCAGCTCCAAGGTTTCACCCGCCAACAGGCCCAGGTTAACGGCCGCCATCTTGTTTCAGCGGGGATCAGTGCGCATGCGGGGTCATGTTGACGCAACAGAGAATGGGCGGGGCTTCAGGCACCCAGTTAAGTGGAGAGAAAATGATTGATTTTATTGTCAGTCTGCAGACAGGAGCTGGAGACTGAACCCAGGCAGAGGAGAGGGAGGGAGAGAGAAAACTGGGAGTGGAGGAAAGAGATGATGGAGATGGTGAGATGGGTTTGGATTTCAGCTCAGGGAGGAGGGAGAGTGTGTGGGATGGGGATTTACAGATTTGGGGGAACAAGAAAGGAAAAAATATTCCATAGAAACTAAAATTGTCTGTTCTGAATTTCTATCCCGTACTTACACTGATGGCTTGTGTAAACTCCTTTTACAGGATATTGGAAGGGGAGGATTTACAGACAGGAAATTCAAACCAAATATCACATCAACATCTGACAGAGGCACTTGATTCATCAGGATCTCATATCATCAGCCTTCAAATGTGGAAGAAGGAATGTTTCTCTCTTCTGTCTGTGGGAAAAGATTTCAAACATCAGTGTGACTGGAAAAACACCGAGACACAGACACCCAAATGAGGGTGTTCCAGTGCACTGACCGTGGAAAGAGCCTTAACCAGTTACATAGCCTGAAAAAGAAAATTGCACAATTCACATTGGGGAGAAACTGTACATGTGTTTGTGTGTGGATGAGGCTTCTACTGATTGTCCAACCTGGAGAGACACAAGGACACAGGTACCACGGAGAAACCATGGAAATGTGAGGACTGTGGGAAGGGATTCAACTATCCATCCCGGCTGGAATACCATCGACACAGTCACACTGGGGAGAGGCCATGGAAATGTGAGGACTGTGGTAAAGGATTCAGTTCTCGATACCAGCTAGAAAACCATCGACGCAGTCACACTGGGGAGAGGCCGTTCACCTGTTCCGTGTGTGGAAAGGGATTTACTCAGTCAGCCTGTCTCATGTCCCACCAGCGAAGTCACACTGAGGAGAGACCATTCAGTTGCACTTCCTGTGGAAAGAGCTTCAGGCATTCATCCCACCTCAGTAAACACCAGCGAATTCACACTGGGGAGAGATTGTTCATCTGCTCTGTGTGTGGGAAGAGATTCACTGTATCCTCTGACCTGCTGAAACACCAGCGAATTCATACAGGGGAGAGGCCATTCACTTGCTCAGTATGTGGGAAGGGATTCACTCAGTCAGCCAACCTGGTGGTACACCAGCGAATTCACACTGAGGAGAGGCCTTTCAGTTGCACTTACTGTGGAAAAAGATTAAGATCATCATCTGAACTCACTGCACACCAGCGAGTTCACACTGGGGAGAAACCATTCACCTGCTCTGTGTGTGGGAAGGGATTCTCCCAGTCATCCCACTGCCTGATACACCAGCGAGTTCACACTGAGGAGAGGCCATTCAGCTGCACTTCTTGTGGAAAGAGATTCAGGCATGCAGGCAACCTCAAAGCACACCAGCGAGTTCACACTGGGGAGAAACCGTTCACCTGCTCCGTGTGTGGGAAGGGATTCCATTGGTCATCCAGCCTGTTGATGCATCAGCGAGTTCATAAATGACAGCAAAGATTGGATTCTGCAGTTATTGCTGCTGTTAATCACATCCAGGATTGATAATCTGACAATATATGGCTTGTTTCTATAATTAACAATCCCTAGAGCTGGCTGGAGTTTAACATTCTGGAGATGTCACTGACATTCGGGGCTGAAGTTTCCCTTCTAAAAAGCACCATCTGTGACCCTTAATTCAAGAACTCTCATCAGAAACTAGTTTGCAATAAAATTATGAACATTTAGTTCAACCCTAACTTGATCTTTGGTGCAAAATCTACAATTCAGTGTCTGAAAAGTTCCACTGATTAACATCTCCAATTAGAAAGTGCTGATTAATCCTTAATGACAATTCTTACTGACTTACACCTTCTTCACAGTAGCACCTCCATTATGAATTTAGTGTTTTGAAAGAACATCAAACAAAACAGTCAAATATTTCACAGGCACATCAAGAAAAGCTTCATCAATCAACATTGATATTGATGAAGTTTGGAAGTCGCTGAGTTCAATCATTTCTGACACAGCAGCAGCAACATTTGGTAAAGATAGAACTCATAACAAAGATTGGTTTGAGATCCAACAGCTAGAACACTGCATGACTTAAAGTTATCCAAGACAGTCATGCAAAAGGCAGGGAGATACTGTGCAAAAAAACACTGGATCAGCCTACATTATAAATCCAAACTGCCTGTGACAAAGGAAATTATGTGCAATGCACGATGGGATCAAGAGGGCGCTTGGTCCGACCATCACCAAAGTTGCCCCCCCTGAAATCGACAGAAGTAAACAGATGTCCTGCTGGGTTGAACATTACTCTGAGCTGTACCCAGTGAGAGACATCTTCCAGTCTCTGTTTGACTCTCCCCAGCAGCTTCCTGTCAGGGTTGAATTAGATGGGAATCCTCAGCACTTGAGCTGAAAAAGGCCATTGATTGTTCAGCAAGCAGTAAGGCACCTGGGAAGGATGGAATTCCAGCTGAACTACTGAAGCACGGAAAGTTCCATCTACTGCCACAACGTCATGACCTCCTTCTTCTCTGTTGGGAGGTAGGATCTGTTCCACAGGACACGTGTGACACAAAAATCATCACAATAAACAAAAGCAAAGGTGACAGAGGAGATTGCAACAACTACAGGGGCTCCTCATTCCTTGGTATCACAAGGAAGGTCTTCACTAGGATCATGCTTAAAGGGGGTGGGGGCAATGGCGTAATGGTATTGTTGCTGGACTAGTGACCAGGGTAATCCTCTGGGGACCTGGGTTCAAATCCCACCATGGCAGATGGTAGAATTTGAGTTCAATTAAAATCTGGAATTAAAAATCTAATGATGACAATGAAACTATTGTCAATTATTGTGAAAACCCATCTGGTTCACTAATGTCCTTTAGAAAAGGAAACCTTGCTGTCCTTACCTGGTCTGGCCTACGTGTGACTCCAGACCCACAGCAATGTGGTTGACTTTGAAATGCCCTTTGAACAAGGGCAGTTCGGGATGGGCAATAAATGTTTGCCAAGCCAGCGATGCCCATGAACGAATGTAAAAAAAAACTTCATCTGCTTGCAGACTGAGTGTATCCAGAAATATAGTGCGGTTTCTGTGCTGCCAGATCTACAGCAACCATGATCTTCTCCATACACCGTATAAGAGAAGTGTAGGGAACTTTACCTTCCTATTGTAGATCTCAGTAAAGCATTTGATATCATCAGCAGGACAGGACTTTACAAGATTTGGGAGAAAATTGACTGTCCCCCAAAGCTGCTCAGTCTCATCCACTCCTTTCATGACAACGTGCAGTGACTGTACAGTTTGACGGCATCACTTCTGACGGGTTCAGGGTGAAGAATGGAGTGAAACAGACGCCTACACCGAAAACAACAGCCCACAACGACACCTGATCACCATGAATAACAATAACTTCTATCAGAGAGATGGAACAGGGAGATGTGATGTTGATGATGAGATGAGTCATGAGATAAGTACATTTAAAGTCCAGAAAGGGGTTGTTAAATCAGAGCTTCCCAAACTTTTTCCTGGTGTGACCCCATTTTAATGCCTCAGACTTTGTGTGACCCCAGAGTAAAAATTTGAGGGGACAAGAGTTATTGTGCGGGGTGGGGACGGGGCTTCAGCTGTTGAGTCGGGGGGGGGGGAGGATTATTAACGTGTTTGAACTCTGATTATTAATGTAATAGCATCCTGATTATTCACCTTATAGGATCCTGATTATTGAAACAATTGGAAAATGACTTGAATGTAATTGGATTCTGATTATTGAAGCCACAGAACTCTGATTATTAATGACATTCGAACATACGCATAAGGAGCAGGAATGGGCCACTCAGCACTTTGAGCCTGTTCCACCAATCAATAAGATCAAGGCTGACCTGACTGTAACCTCCTGCCTACCCCAGATATCCTTTCACCCCCTTATCAAGAATCTATCTACTTCTCCTTGAAAACATTCAAAGATTCTGCTTCCTCTGCCTTTTGAGAAAGGGAGTTCCAAAGACTCACGACCTTCTGAGAAAAAAATTCTTCTCATCTCTGCCTTAAATGGGTGACCCCTTATTTTTAAACAGTGACCCCTAGTTCTAGATTCTCCCACAAGAGTAAACATCCTCTCCACAACTACCCTGTCAAGATCCCCCAGCATCTTATATGTTTCAATCAAGTCACCTCTTACTCTTCGAAACTCCAGCAGATACAAGTCTAGCCCGTCCAGTCTTTCCTCATAAGACAACCCACCCCTTACTGGTATTATTTTAGTTAACCTTCTCTGAACTGTTTCTAAAGTATTAGCATCTTTCCTTAAATAAGGAGACCAGTACTGTACACAGCAGTCCAGATGTGGTCTCATTAGTGTCCTGTACAATGAAGTACAACTGCCCTACTTTTGTATTCAATTCCCTCACAATAAATGATAACATTCTATTAGCTTTCCTAATTACTTGCTGTACCTGCATATTAGCCTTTTGTGATTCATGCACTAGGACACCAAGATCCCTCTGAATCTCAGAGCTCTGCAATCTCTCACCATTTAGATAATCTGCTTCTTTTTTATTCTTCCTGCCAACATGCTCAATTCCACATTTTCCCACATTATATTCCATTTGCCAGATCTTTTCCCACTCACTTAATCTATCTATGTCACCTTGTAGCCTCTTTACGTCCCTTCACAACATACATTCTTACCTATCTTTGTGTCATCATTGAAATAATTCTGATTATTAATGCGTTAATATCCAGATAATTGTAGTAATTTCCTGATTATTGAAGCAATAGGCAACTGATTATTAATGTAATAGAATCCTGATTATTAATGCAATAGGGTTTCTCATGTGTCGGTGCAGACTCAATGGGCCAAAGGGCCTCTTCTACACTGTGATTCTGTAAGGGTCCTGATTATTAATGTAATAGGACACTGATTATTTATACCATAAGATCTGATTATTGATTGCCTAGGCACCAGACTATTAATGTAATAATATCCTGATTATTAATGTGTTGGGATCCTGAATCTTAAAGTATTTGGACTCTGATCATTAATGTAATAGGAACCTGAGCAATGATGTAATAGGATCCTCATTATTGATGCAATAATATTCTGATTATTAATGTAACAGTATCCTGATTAGTAATACATTATGATCCTAATTATTAATGTTTTCTTTAATTCTTTTGTGGGATGTAGGCCAACATTTATTACCCATCCCTAATTGCCCTTGAGAAGGTGGTGGTGAGCTGCCTTCTTAAACCGCTGCAGTCCCTTTGGTCCAGGTACACCCACAGTGCTGACTTGTTTTTAGTGGTTTTGGTACAGCTTGAGTGGTTTGCTAGGCCACTTCAGATGGCATTTAAGAGTCAACCACATTGCTGTAGGTCTGCAGTCACATGTAGGCCAGACCAGGTAAGGATGGCAGATTTCCTTCCCGAAAGGGCATCAGTGAACCAGACAATCGACAATAGTCATCATTAGACTTTTAATTCCAGATATTTTTACTGAATTCAAATTCCACCATCTGCTATAGTCCCCAGAGCACTACCCTGGGTCTGTGGGTTACTAGTCCAGTGACAATGCCACCATGCCATTGCCTCCCCCCACCCCGCACTGTTCTTAGGGCGTGAATGGTTCTAAATGAACACAAGAGCTTTCAGCTCCACATACTGTCCACAGGGGAGTTCTCCTGGTGCTGCGGGACCAACATTCGTGTTTTAACTAACACCACCAAAGAAACTGGATTTAATTGGTACTCGTCTGATTGCTGTTTATGAAGTTTTACTGTGCGCAAACTGGTTGATATTAAACAATAGCAACTTGTATTTATATAACACAATTAATGCAATAAAATATCCCAAGGCGCTTCAGAGGAGTTTCATAAAGAAATGTTTGACACATAGGGCAACATTAAGGTGGATGGCCAAAACATTGATTGGAGAGGCAGATTTGAACAAGAATCTTTAATTTAGAGAGATGGAGAATTTAGGGAGGGAATTTCAGAGCTTCCTACCTAGGCCCTGCCACCAATGGTGGAGTAAATAAAATCAGGGATGTTCAAGAGGTCAGAATGAGAAGCGCAGATATCTCAGAGGGTGTGAAACTAGAGATTATAGAGATAGGGACGGATGAGTCCACGGAGGGATTTGAAAACAAGGATGAGAATTTTTAAATTAAGATGTTGCTTGACCAGGAGCCAATGTAGGTCTGCGAGCACAGGGGGTGATGGGTAAATGGGACTTGGTGTGAGAAAGCACATGGGCAGCAGAGTTTTGAATCATCACACGTTTCTATGTGGAGGTGGTGTGAATGTGAGTGTCTGGTCGGGAAGGTATTGGAATCATCCAGTCGAAAGGTAACTCGGGCATGGATGAGGGTTTCAGCAGCAGATGAGCTGGGGGTGGGGTAGAGACAGACGACGTTATGGAGATTGAAATATCTGGTATTAGTGATGGTGTGGATATGTGGTCAGAATGTCATTTTGGGTTTAAATCTGACACCAAGATTGTGAAGAGTGTTGTTCAGTCTCAGACATTCCCAGGGAGAGGGATGGACTCGGTAGTTAGGGAACGGAATTTGTCGCGCTGACCGAAGACAATGGCTTTGGTCTTCCCAATTTTTAATTGGAGGAAATTTCTGCTCATCCAGTACTGGATGTTGGATAAGCAGTTTGATAATTTAATAACAGTGGAGGAATGGAGAGGGATGGTGGTGAGGTAGAGCTGGGCATTGTCAGCGTACATGTGAAAACTAACACGGTGCTTTTGGATGATGTCACCTAGTGGCAGCTTGTAGATGAGAAATAGGAGGGGCCAAGGATAGATCCTTGGGGGACACCAAGTTCAAGGACTTTGGAGAAGAAATGGAGGTTGGAACTGGGGCAGTAGTTTGCAGGGATGGGTGGGGGGGTGTGGTCAAGGGTTTTTTTTTTAGGATGGATGATGAAGGTGGATTTAATGATAGATGAAAAGTACCAAGTAAGAGATAGAACTGTTAAGGATATCAGCTAACAGGGAGAAGCTGGGTGGTCAGCAGTTTATTGAGAATAGTGTGAAAGAAGCAAAAAGCAGGTCTCATGGACATGATGAGCTCCGGCAGGGATTGACAGGAGAAAGGGGAGAAACTGGAGAAAGATGGGAATTCAGAGCTCTGACAATGGGGAAATTTAGAGGCAGTTTGGTTTGTTGGGTGAGTAGAAGGGAGGACAGCAGCAGAGGCAGCTGATCAGATTGTCTCCATCTCCGTGACAAAAGCTGCATGAGTTCCTCACACTTGTGGTTGGAGGTGAGGAGGAGGAGACTGGAAAGAGGGAGAGCACTTTTTTTATTCGTTCACAGGATGTGGGTTTCACTGGCTAAGCCCAGCATCTATTACACATCCCTAATTGCCCTTGAGGTGGTGGTGGTGAGCTGCCTTCTTGAACCGCTGTCGTCCATGTGGTGTAGGTACACCCACAGTGCTGTTAGGGAGGGAGTTCCAGGAATTTGACCCAGCGACAGTGAAGGAACTGAATATATTTACAAGTCAGGATGGTGAGTGGCTTGGAGAGGAACTTGCAGGTGGTGATGTTCCCGTCTATCTCCTGCCCTTGTCTTTCAGTACAGGTTGCACGTTTGGAAGTAGCTGTTGAAGGAGCCTTGGTGAGTTGCTGCAGTGCATCATGTAGATGGTACACATTGCTGCCACTGTGTGTCAGTGGCGGAGAGAGTGAATGTTAACAGTGGTGGATAGGGTGCCAATCAAGGAACTAACCCGTGTTAGAAATATTAGGAAGACTTTTCAGCCTATTTGTTTACAAAGCTGATTTATTTGACTTTTATTCACATATTAAAATCTATAACTGGGCTGGAACTTAATAACATCAGCAGAAAAAGATCCCGATGAACATGGCTGCATCCTAGACATGATTAAGAGCAAAATCCAACTCCGGCAGTCACTTGTGAACTTGTTGGTGACTCAGAAGGTTGGATTTCTGACTGAATCTCTTTCCACACTCATTGCAGGTGAATGGCCTCTCCCCAGTGTGCATTCTCTGGTGTACAGTGAGTTGGGATGATTGCTTGAACCCAGTCCCACAGTGAGAGCACCTGAATGGTCTCTCGTCAGTTTGAACACGTTGATGGAGCATCAGTTCCCAGGAACTTTTATAGCATTTCCCACAGTCTGGGCATTTAAAAGGTCTCTCCTTAGTGTGAACTCGCTGGTGTGCTCTAAGGTGGGATGACTGAGTAAATCCCTTTCCACAATTGGAGCAGGTGAACGGCCTCTCCCCAGTGTGAAGTCGCTGGTGTACAGTGAGTTGAGATGATCGCCTGAACCCAGTCCCACAGTGAAAGCACCTGAACGGTCTTTCATTGGTGTGAACCCGTTGATGGGACATCAGTTCACCTGAACATTTATAACACTTTCCGCAGTCTGGGCATTTAAAAGGTCTATCCCCAGTGTGAACTCGCTGATGTGTCATGAGGTGGGATGACTGAATGAATCCCTTCCCACACTCAGAGCAGGTGAATGGCCTCTCTCCAGAGTGAACTCGCTGGTGTATCAGTAGGCTGGATGAATGAATGAATCCCTTCCCACACATGGAGCATGTTAATGGCCTCTCCCCGGTGTGGCTGCGTTGGTGAATTTCCAGCTCAGATGGGTAACTGAATCCTTCCTCACAATCCCCACATTTCCATGGTTTCTCCCCAGTGTGACTGCGCTTGTGTCTAGACAGGCCAGATGATCGGCTGAAGCCTCGTCCACAAAAAGAACACGTGTACGGTTTCTCTCCACTGTGAACGGTGCTTTTTCCTTCCATATTCAAAATCTGATGGTATTCAGGTTACTGTAAATTGGACAACTCTGATGTGATGTTTCATCTGAGCTTTCTGAGTGCAAACCCGCTCCTTCTAATACCCTATGAAATTGATTTAAAACAGAAAAAAGGGAATGAGAGAGAATCCACAAAAACACAAAGGCAGGTTGTGAAATTGAGCTGAATGAATCTGGTTATTTGTGGGGCCGGCACCAGGAAAAAATGACCATGAAAACTGCTGGATTGTCATAAAAACCCAACTGGTTCATTAATGTCCTTCAGGGAAGAGAACCTGCCACCCTGTATGGACTTATATAAGATTCTTGACACTCTGACAGAGGCTGGGGGTGAATGAGAGAGATTTTATATATCTCCATCTCGACCAGAACTTTGACAGAATCTCCCAAACCCTCAACTTCCACCACCTAGAAGGGCCAGTAACAGGTGTATGTGAACACCATCATCTCCAAGTTCGCCTCCAACTCACTCCATCCTGACTTGTCTGACATCCAGTACTGGATGAGCAGAAATTTCCAGTGAAGGAACGGTGAGATATTTCCAAGTCAGGATGGTGAGTAACTTGGAAGGGAACTTCCAGGTGTTGGTGCTCCCATGTGTCTGCTGCTCTTATCCTTCTACATACGAACATACGAATTAGGAGCAGGAGTAGACCACTCAGTCCCTAAGCCTACTCCATCATTCAATAAGATTACAGCTGATGTGATTGTAACTCAACTCCACATTCCCGACTACTGCCCGATAGCCTTTCACCCCCTTGCTTATCAAGGATCTATCTAGCTCTGCCTTCAAAAATATTCATAGTGTCTGCTTTCTTTTGTGGAAGAGAGTTGCAAAGACTCACGACCCTATGAGAGAAAAATAAACTCTTCATCCCTGTCTTAAATGAGCGACCCCTTATTTTTAAACAGTGACACCTTGTTATAGATTTTCCCACAAGATGAAACATCCTTTCTACATCCACCCTGTCAAGAACCTTCAAGATCTTGAAGGTTTCAATCAAGTTGCCTCTTATTCTTCTAAGTTCCAGTGGATACAGGTCTAACCTGTCCAACCTTTCCAGACAAGGCAACTCACCCATTCCTGGCATTAGTCTAGTAAACCTCTGAACTGCTTCATTTACATCCTTCCTTAAACAAGGAGGCCATATTTTACATAGGACTCCAGGTCTCACCAGTGCCGTGTATAACTGAAGCATAACCTCCCTACTTTTGTGATCAATTCTCCTTACAATAAAAATAGCATTCTCTTCATTTTCCTTATAACTTGCTGGACCTGCATACTAGCCTTTTGTGATTCATGCACTAGGACACCCAGATCCTTCTAAATTTCAGAGCTCTGCAACCTCTCACCATTTAGATAATGTGCGTTTTTTTTATTCTTCCTGCCAAAGTGGTCAATTTCTAATTTTCCCACATTATACTTCATTAGCCAGATCTTTGCCCACTCACTTAACCTATCTATGTCACTTTGTAGCCTTAAGTCCTCTTCACAACTTACTTTCCAACCTATCTTTGTGTTGTTTGAAATTTAGCAACCATCTCTTCTGCCCCTTCATCCAAGTCATGAATATAAATTGTGAAAAGTTGAGGCCCCAGCACTGATCCCTGTGGCACACCACTCATTACATCCTGCCAATCAGAAAGAGACCCATTTATGGCTAGCCTATTTCCTGTTAACTAGCCAATTTTCAATCCATGTTAACATGATACCCTCTACACCATGAGTTTTTTATTTTTCACAATAACCTTGACTTATCAAATGACTCCTGGAAACTAAGTACTGTACGTTCACAGGTTCTCCTTCCTTCACATCACATGTGACTCCTTCAAAGAACTCCAATAAATTGGTTAAACATGATTTCCCTACATAAAACCATGTTGACTTTGTCTAATTAGTCTGAAATGTTTTAAGTGCCCTGCTATAACATCTTTAGTGGTAGCTTCTAATGCTTTCCCCATGACAGATGTTAAGCTAACTGGCCTGTGTTTCCTGTCTCCCTCCCTTTTTGAATAAAGGAGTTACATTTACTATTTTCCAATCTAATGGAACCTTCCCTGAATCCAGGGTGTTTTGGATAATTAAAACCAACACATCAACTATCTCACTAGCCACTTCTTTCAAGACCCGAGGATGAAGTCCATCAGGATTTGGGGATTTGTCAGCCTGCAGCTTCGATAATCAAGTGCTCAATACCACTTCTCTGGTGATAGTAATTTTCCTGTGTTCCTCCCTCCATTCCATTTCCTCGTGGCAGGTTTGAAAGGTGCTGTTTAAGGTGTCTTAGTGAGTTTCTGCAGTGCATCTTGCAATTGTGCACACACTGTGTGAAGTTAACTCAGACTATTTACAATCTTAGTGTCATATTTCCCGAGATGAGTTTCCGACTACATATCTGCACCATCATTAAGACTGTCTATTTCCACTTAAGTAATATCGCCTGACTTTGCCCCTGCCTTAGTTCATCTGCTTCTGAAACTTACATTCAAGCAACTGTTCCCTTTAAACTTGATTATTCTAACACAATCCTGACTGGTACACACCCTACCCTCCGTAAATTTGAGATCATTGAAAACTCTGCTGTCCATGTCCTCACTCACACCAAGTCCCATTCACCCATAACTCCCGTGCTTGCTGATCCACATTGGCTCCTGGTTAAGCAGCACCTCAATTTTAAAATGCTGACCCTTGTTTTCAAATCCCTCCATGGCCTCCCCACTCCCAATCTCTATAATCTCCTCCAGCCCGACATCCCATGAGATCTCTGAGCCCAGCAGCCGTTCCACATCCCCACCAGTCACATATCCAGCCGCTGGAGCCTGCAGCCTGGAACTCGGTGTGGGAGAAGGGGTAGAATGAGGAGAGGCAAACACTCACAACAACCTACAAACCACTTACATTACCGGGATAGTGAGACAGACTTTAGAAGCACTCACCAACATGTCTCCAGTAAAATATCCCACAAGACAAAGATTTTGATTTCCCGTCTGTAAATCCTCCCCTTCTAACCCCCTGTAAAAGGAGTTTCCAAATCCTATCCCTGTCAGTCCGGAGTACAAATTCACAACATTCTCTCCTCCTGCTGACAGGAACAGGGATGACCGCGCATGCGCCATGCTCATTGGCCCCCTATAAAGATGGCGGCCGTTCACCCGGGCCCAGCAGGAGCTCGGAGCTGCCGTCCGCTGGGTATAAAGGCGGGACTGGGAGTTTGTTCTTCGGGGTCTGAAGCTTAAACTGGGTATATAAGAAGTCTTCCCGCCGCCACCTCCCCCCACACGGGTTCGATCCCCCTCCGCCCGCCCGCCGGCTCCTCTCCTCCCTTCACGTTTCTCACCTGACGTTCATCGAGTCGAACTGCGGGCGTCCATTTTCAACGATCAGACTGCGCATGCTCCAGTCACAGCCCCACCCTCTGCTGTAGTGAAGATAGGGCACATTCTGGGCCCCAGCGAATCGTGGGTAACAGCACCGCCATTAAATCTTAACTATCAAGTGACCTTTTGTGATTCGATTGGAATTGCAGCCAAAGGATTCAGATAATTTAAAAGTTGGCCGATGATACGAAACTTGGAAGCATTGTAAACTGTGAGGTGGAAAATGTTGAACTGCAAAAGGATGTAGGGAAGTTGGTGGAATGGACAAATAGGTGGCAGATGATGTTCAATGTGGAGAAGTGAGGTGATTTTTTTTTTCATTCACAGGGTGTGGGCTTCGCTGGCTGAGCCAGCATTTATTGCCCATCCCTAGCTGCCCTTGAAAAGGTAGTGGTATACTTCTTCTTGCACCACTGCACAATGCTGTTAGGAAGGGAGTTCCAGGATTTTGACCCAGTGACAGCGAAGGAACAGTGATATATTTCCAAGTCAGGATGCTGAGTGACATGGATGGAGAACTTCCAAGTGGTGGTGTTCCCATCTATCTGCCGCCCTTGTCCTTCTAGATGGTAGTGGTCATGGGCCTGGAAGGTGCTGTCGAAGGAACCTTGGTGAATTCCTGCAGTGCGTCTTGTAGATGGTACACACTGCTGCTATTCTGTGTTGGTGGTGGAGGGAGTGAATAGTTGTGGATATGGTGCCAATCAAGCGGGTTGCTTTGTCCTGAATAGTGTCAAACTTCTTGAGTGTTGTGGGAGCTACACTCATCCAGGCAAGTGGGTAATTTTCCATCACACTCCTGACTTGTGCCTTGTAAATGGGGGACAGGCTTTGGGGATTCAGGAGGTGAGTTACTCATCGCATGATTCCTAGCCTCTGTCCAGCTCTTGTAGCCACAGTATTTATAAAGTTAGTCCAGTTCAGTTTCTGGTCAGTGGTAACCCCCAAGATGTTGATAACGGGGGATTCAGTGATGATAATGCCATTGAACATCAAGGGAGATGCTCATTGCCTGACACCTGTGTGGCATGAATGTTACTTGACACTTGTCAGCCCAAGTCTAGATATTGTCCAGGTCTTGCTACATTTGGACATGGACTACTTCAATATCCAAGGAGTGGTGCTGAACATTGTGCAGTCATCAGCAAACAACCCCACTTCTGACCTTATGATGGAAGGAAGGTCATTGATGAAGCAGCTGAAGATGGCTGGGGCTAGGACACTACCCTGAGGAACTCCTGCAGTGATGTCCTGGAGCTGAGATGACTGACCTCCAACAACCACAACCATCTTCCTTTGTGCTCCAAGACTCCAAGCAGGGGAGAGTTTTCCCTCTAATTCCCAATGATTTCAGTTTTGCTAGGGCTCCTTGATGCCACACTCGATCAAATGCTGCCTTGATGTCAAGGGTAGTCACTCTCACCTCACCTAGGGAATTCAGCTGTTTTGTCCATATTTGAACCAAGGCTTTAATGAGGTCAAGAACTGAGTGGCCCTGGTGGAACCCAATTTGGGCATCAGTGAGCAGGATATTGCTAAGCAAGTGCCGCTTGATAGCACTGTTGATGACCCCTTCCATTACTTTATTGATGATCGGGAGTAGACTGTAATTGGCCAGGTTGGATTTGTGTATAGGACATACCTAGGCAATTTTCCACATAGCTGGATAGATGCCAGTGTTGTAGCTGTACTGGAACAGCTTGGCTAGGGACGTGGCAAGTTCTTGAGCACAAGTCTTCAGTACTATTGCTGGAATGTTGTCAGGGCCCTTAGCCATTGCTGCATAATCAGCTGTTTTTTGACATCACATGGAGTGAATCGAATTGGCTAAAGGCTGGCATCTATGATGCTGGGGCTCCTCTGGAGGAGGCCAAGATGGATCATCCACTCGGCACTTCTGGCTGAAGATTGTAGCAAATGCTTCAGCCTCATCTTTTGCACTGATGTGCTGGGCTCTTCCATCATTGAGGTTGGCGATATTTGTGGAGCCTCCTCCTCCAGTGAGTTGTTTAATTGTCCACCACCATTCATGACAAAATGTGGCATTTTGGTAGGAAGAACATTGAGAGACAATATGAAATAAGGGATACAATTCTTAAGGGGGTGCAGGAGCAAAGGGACTTGGGTGTTTCTGTGCATAAATCATTAAGGGTGGCAGGACAGGTGGAGAGTGCAGTTGATAAAGCATACAGTATCCTGGGCTTTATCAATAGGGGCATAGAGTACAATAGCAACGAGGTTATGCTGAGCTCAAATAAAACATTAGTTAGACCTCAGCTGGAGTACTGTGTACATTTCTGGGCACCACACTATAGGAAGGATGTGAATGCATTGGAAGGAGTGTAGAAGAGGTTTAAAAGAATGGTTCCACAGATGAGAAACTCCAGTTATGAAGATAAAGGTTGGGACTGTTCTCCTTGGAGAGGAGAAGGCTAAGACGATATTTGATACAGATGTTCAAAATCATGAGGGGGCCCAGATAGAATTGATAAAGAGAAACTTCCCACTTGTAAAAGGATCGAGAATGAGAGGGCACAGATTGAAAGTGACTTGCAAAAGAAGTAAACGTGATGTGAGAAAAAACTTTTTCACACGAGTGACTCGAGTCTGGAATGCACTGCCTAGAAGTGTAGTGGAGGCAGGTTAAATCGAGGCATTCAAGAGGGCAGTAGATGATTATTTGAATAGAAACAATGTGCAAGTGTATGGGGCAAAGGCAGAATGGCACTAAGCTGTAATGCTCATTTGGAGAGCCCTGCAGACATGATTCTGTTTCAAAAAATTAAGTGCATGAGTCATCTGTCATAGTGCTCTCCTGGATGCGAATAACAGCATCAATAAGTCCCTATAGTCAAATGTGACCCTACTGGTGTGTCACCAAGTAGGATGCATGATTGAATTTCTTCCACAAACACATTTAAACAGCCTCTCACCGGCCAGAATGTGCCCGTTGTGCAACAAATCCTTTGAAAATTTAAATCTGGAGTGCTCACAGGTGGGAAAACTGAGTAAATCACTTCAAAAACATGAAACATCTGAACAGTCTCCCTCTCACGTTACTGCGCTGTGTGTCAGTAAATAGAATGGCCGAGTGAATCACTTTCCACATGCAGCAGGTGAACAGCCTTTCTGCATTGTGACTGTATCCACGAGTTAACAGGGAATTGAATGTCACCCCAGAACACAATAACTACAGAATGTTGTATATAGCACCTTAGCCACAGTAAAAAGTTCCAAATCCCTTCACAGCTGTGTTACCAATCCCCACATTAGCATGGAGATTCTCCACACCTCTGTGCTTGCGTCTCCAATTTGGTCCCCAGGACACTGCCATCATTTCCATCCATAATGCACCTATTTTGCCAAGGTAAATGGTCAATTCCGTGGTGTAACACCCCAATGGTTGTAAACAGCAGATCCTCTGGCTCAGTATGAGATGTGCCTTGGTAGATGGGCTTGGAATATAGTATAAACACAGCCTAATAAATGCTTCAACAACTCCAAGTCACAGTCCACAGTTAAATGATCTGAGGGCCAAATGGACTCCTTGAACTCTCTCATTGCTTATTGTTCGATAAGAATGAGATCGTATCTATCCAACCATCTTTTATCAACTGGAGCATGTCATTCAGCCCTTCGAGCCTGCTCTGCCATTCAGTTAGATTCTGGCTGATCAATTCGTCTGCTCTGAACTTGAGGGACAAATTCCTGAACAGTTAGCTCCAGCCAGTTATAGGGGTTATTAACAGCAGCAGAAACAAATGCAAACTGTCCGAATGAACATGGTTCAGACCTGGATGTAATTAACAACAGCAGTAACAAGAGAATCCACCTCCAGAAGTTATTTGTGAACTCGTTGGTGTCTCATTAGGTTTTGTGACTGAGTGAATCTCCTTCCACACAGGGAGCAGGTGAATGGCCTCTCCCTGGTGTGAACTCGCTGATGTGTCAGAACGTCAGATGATTTAGTGAACCCCATCCCACACTCGGAGCAAGTGAACGGCCTTTCCCCAATGTGACCACGCTTGTGTTTCAGGAGGTGAGATGAACTTCATACACACAGAGCAGGTGAATGGTTGCTCCCCAGTATGAATTCGCTGGTGTGTGAGAAGGTTGAAAGATTGATTAAATCCCTTCTCACACATGGAGCAGGTGAACGGTCTCTCCCCAGTGTGACTGCCTTGATGACTTTCCAGCTGGGATGGAGATCTGAAACCCTTCCCACAGTCCCCATACTTCCATGGTTTCTCTACAGTGTGGGTGTCCTTATGTATCTCCAGGTTAGCCAATTCTATGTCAGTAGATCCACCCTTTCAAATTTCCTGTAAAAGGAGTTTACAAACATCAGCACTGTCAGTACAGGATAGAAATTCAGAACAGACAATTCTAGTTTCTATGGAGCATGTTTTCCTCACGTGTTCCTGCAAAGCAGTAAATCCTCATCCCACATACTGTCCCCCTCCCTTTGCTGGAATCCAAACCCAGGGTTACCAACTGTTCAGTATTTTATGGGATTCTCCCTATTTGAGTTAACTGTCCCAGGCTGCATAGTGCAAGAATGTTGTTTGTCCCATAAATTAGACCTGAACTGAACCCTATTCAAACAGTTCTGGCAGCCATACCTCATCCCCACCCACCCTCACAGCTCTGGCAGCACCCCACTCAACAGCCTCCCTCAACCCACGTGTGCGGACTCCATGGCAGGCTGGCCTTTAATTATCTCTGTGAGAGTCGCTCACCCTGCCAAAACCATCACATCACCTCCACCATTCCTTGCTCTTCTCCCAGTTTTCTCCCTGTATTCTGGCCGGGTACTGTTCTCAAGCCTCTCTGTGAGAATATAATCCAATGCTGCCAGACCTGCTGAGTTTTTCCAGGTAATTCTGTTTTTGTTTTGGATTTCCAGCATCCGCAGTTTTTTTGTTTTATTTTTGTTTTATATTTTTGTTTTATCATTTTCTCTCCTGGTCACTGGGACCTTGAAGCCCCACCCACTCTCTGTTTCACCAAGATGGCAGCACAGAAAGTTAAAAAGTCCTGGAGCTGCAGACGTGGGACCTGCAGGTTCTTGTTAGGGATTTGGGGCCTTCAGCGGCTGTTTCTGAATCCTCCCCGCCCACCTCCCAGGGTTTCCTTCCTTCCCACAGATCAGAGTCCTCATTGATTTGAGCCCAAAATGTAACCTCTTATTTATTGTCCCCCCCTCCCCCATACTCTGATGTGAACCATCCTCCACTTGCTAACCCGGGATGGCGACCGTTAACCTGGGCCTGTTTCCGGGAGGGAGAAGCCCCGCAGCTGCAAACCAGGAGCTGATAATTATACATAACGGTTACTCCAGCTCACAATGCCCGGGGAGTGATTGACAGGAGGGACAGACCAATAGGAAGGGGGGATGGCGGAGAACCGAACGAGAGCGGCTGGTCCTGCAATCGGACTGAATGAGAGGGGGGTGCGGGGCTGAACCCATAAATCCCTAAGATAAAAGCAAAAACTGTGGATGCTGGAAATCCAAAACAAAAATAAAAATACCTGGAAAAACTCAGCAGGTCTGGCAGCATCTGTGGAGGGGAACACAGATAACATTTCGAGTCCTTATGACTCTTCAACAGAACTAAGTAAAAATAGAAAAGAGATGAAATATAAGCTAGTTTAAAGGGGTGGGGGGGGGGGACAGGTAGAGCTCGATAGAGAGCCAGTGATAGGTGGAGATAACCAAAAGATGTCACAGACAAAACGACAAAAGGGTGTTGAAGGTGGTGATATTATCTAAGGAATGTGCTAATTAAGGGTAGAAAGCAGGACAAACAAGGTACAGATAGGCCTAGTGGGGGTGGGATGGGGCAAAGGGATCAAAATAGGCTAAAAAGTAGAGATAAAACAATGGATGGAAATACATTTAAATATAATGGAAATAGGTGGGAAAAGAAAACTCTATATAAATTATTGGAAAAAAGGGGGTGGGGACGGAAGAGAGTGTTCATGATCTTAATTTGTTGTCCTCGATATTCAGTCCAGAAGGCTGTAAAGTGCCTAGTCAGTCAGAAAATGAGGTGCTGTTCCTCCAGTTTGCATTGAGCTTCACTGGAACATTGCAGCAGGCCAAGGACGGACATATGGGCATGAGAGCAGGGTGGGGTGTTGAAATGGCAAGCGACAGGGAGGTCTGGGACATGCTTACAGACAGAGCAAAGGTGTTCTGTAAAGCGGTCACCCAGTCTGCATTTGGTCTCTCCAGTGTAGAGGAGACTGCATTGGGAGCAGCGAATGCAATAGAATAAATTGAGGGAAGTGCAAGTGAAATCCTGCTTCACTTGAAAAGAGTATTTGGGCCCTTGGACGGTGAGGAGGGGGGAAGTAAAGGGGCAGGTGTTGCACCTTCTGCGGTTGCATGGGAAGGTGCCGTGGGAGGGGGTTGAGATATGGGGAGTGATGGAGGAGTGGAGCAGGGTGTCACGGAGGGAATGATACCTGTGGAATGCCGCCGGGGGGGGGGGGTTGAAGGGAAGATATGTTTGGTGGTGGCATCATGCTGGAGTTGGCGGAAATGGCGGAGGATGATCCTTTGAATGCGGAGGCTGGTGGGGTGATAAGTGAGGACAAGGGGGATCCTATCATGTTTCTGGGAGGGAGGAGAAGGCGTGAGGGCGGATGCGCGGGAGATGGGCCGGACACGGTTGAGGGCCCTGTCAACGACCGTAGGTGGAAAACTTCGGTTAAGGAAGAAGGAGGACATGTCAGAGGAACTGTTTTTGAAAATAGCATCATCAGAACAGACCCCATAAACTCCCCCATTGTCTCCGCAGGCGCCCCGGCTGCACATTGTCCCCGATAAAGGTGGCGGCCGTTAACCCGGGGAATGGCCCGAGCAGCTGCAGCCGGTTCAAATGTGTACCCGAGCTTTGTATTGGAGGCTTGGGGCCCTCACAGGGTGTTTGTGAAGCCTCCCAGCCCACTCGCCGGCTCCATCCCTCCCCCATGACCCACCCGGCAGTATTTTACCGGCCGAGAATTTCGACACAAATCACCTCAACTCTCTCCCATCAACCGCACTGCGCATGCTCCAGCTCACAATGCTCGACTCATCGGCGGCCGATCCGGACCAATAGGAAGAGGGGGCGGGGCTGGATATCCAACTGAGAGCGGCCGGTCCTCCAACCAATCGGAGTGAATGAGGGGCGGGGCTGATCCCGGATCTCCCTCATTGGTTGAAACTCGGCATCATTTTGGAAGCTGATTTGTCTCAAACTCCAGGAGAAAACTGGACCTTTCTGTTTGCGGCTTTCAACGGATGAAAGCCTGTGGGTGTGGAGCAAACATTTCAACATTTATTACTGAAACAATGAAGGGAACATAATGAAACAATTCAAGGGCTGACTTGAAGAAATAACTGGGCGGACAGGGAATGTCACTATTAGAATAAGGGGATTCCCTGGTTTCAATAAATGAATCGGCAGACGGGTAAGGACAGGTTAGGGAGAAGGTTAATATTGTCATCATTCAGAACGACAAAGACTATAAAGGAACAGCTGAACCCAAAGACAATCTCTTCTGGTATGTGTAGGGGATGTGTTGAATCAATGATTGGTTTAATATGTTTTCTAGATTGAACTTAAAACCTGGAACTCAGAAGGATATGGATTTGTGTTGCAGGAGGCGGGTGCGAGTGGGGGGCGATCTGGATCACTATTACTCTGTAAGCCTTAAAATCAGAGTGACAGTATTTCAGAACGGATTCCTGTTGGTAAGACTGATGGAAGCATTTAAAGTGGAGGCCATAGATGTGATGGAAGATGATGTGCACAAGGAATTTATGAACTATCCAACGATAATAGTGAGGAGAAAGGAATGGATCTGGGAAGCACCAGACATTTCATATAGTATTTATTATAGCAGATACTTCATGTTGTTTCAGGAGAAATGGGGCCTGGTTGTGTCCATGCCAGATTTTACACTGCGAGCTGTCAGCCTGTGGTTTCACCGTAGATTAAGAATCTCTGAGTGGTACCATTCAAATCACTCAATGGAACTCTCAGAAGCCACATTGTCTGCTCAAAAAAAGGAAGGTTTGTGTTACAGCTAATGAGAAGAAGCACACACACCCCCATGAATGCAAAAACACACAGGCACAAACAGAGAATCACATTTACACACACAAACACTGGAATAGTTGCTTGGTTGTACAGAACTTGAATATTGCTGAAAGCAGACATGTCTAATCTTTTTTGTCTTGCACTCATCAGGAGACTTACAAGAATACCAATAAAAAGGGAAAGCAATAAGTTATTCTGTATGTGAAGAGAGTGTTGATTGGTTGTCAAGTAGTGTTGCCATGGACAATGCACCAGTGATGGTGACTGACAGTTAACTGCCAAGCATTGTTTGAAATTTAAACCAGGCAGCTTTTTATTTTTGTTCATTGATGGGATGTGGGCATCGATGGCTAGGCCAGCATTTATTGCCCATCCCTAATTGCCCTTGAGAAGGTGGTGCTGAGTTGCCTTCTTGAACTGCTGCAGTCTCTGTGCTGTAGGTACACCCACAGTGCTGTTAGGGATAGCTTTCCAGGATTTTGACCCAGTGACAGTGAAGGATGGCAATATATTTCTAAGTCAGGATGGTGAATGGCTTTGACAGGAAGTTCCAGGTAGTGGTGTTCCCATTTATCTGCTGCCTTTGTCCTTCTAGATGGTAGCGGTGGGATTGGAAGGTGCTGCCCAAGGAGCGTATGTGAGTTCCTGCAGTGCATCCTATGGATGATACACACTGCTGCCACTGTTTGTTGGTGGTAGAAGTAGTGAATGTTTGTGGTATTGTTGCAAATCAAGCTGGCTGCTTTGTCCTTAATGGTGTCAAGCTTCTTGAGTGTCATTGGAGCTGCACTCATCCACGCAAGTGGAGATTATTCTATCACAACCCTGACTTGTGCCTGTAGATGGTGGAACCACTTTGGGGAGTCAGGAGGCGAGTTATTTACCACAGGGTTCCTAGCTTCTGACCTGTTCTTGTAGCCACAGTATTTATATGGCTGCTCCAGTTCAGTTGCTCGTCAATGGTAACTCCCAGGATGTTGATAGTGGGGAATTCAGCAATGGTAATCCCATTGAATGTCAAGGCTTTGGGTGGGGGGGGGGGGGGCGTGGGGTGTGTGATTGTTAGATCCCCTCTTGTTGTAGATGTCATTGCCTTGGTACTTGTGTGGTACGAATGTTACTTGCTACTTATCAGCCCAAACCTAGACATTCTACAGCTCTTGCTGCATTTGCACATGGACTGATTCAGTATCTGAGTAGTGAATAGTGCTGAATATTGTGTAATCATCAGTGAACATCCCCACGCCTAACCTTATGATGGAAGGAAGGTCGTTGATGAAGTAACTGAAGATTTTTGGGCCCAGGACACTACCCTGAGGAACTTCTGCATTGATGTCCTAGAACTGAGATGATTGACCTCATATAACCACAACCATCTTTCTTTGTGTTAGGTATGATTCCAACCAGTGGCGAGTTTTCCCCCTCATTTACATTGATTCCAGTTTTGTTCAGGCTGCTTCATGCTACACTTGGTCAAATGCTGCCTTGATGTCAAGGGCAGTCACTCTTACCTCATCTCTGGAGTTCAGCTCTTTTGTCTATGTTTGAACCAAGGCTGTCATGAGGTCAGGAGCTGGGTGGCCCTGATGGAACTGAAACTGAGCGTCAGTGAGCAGGATATTGCTAAGTAAATGCTGCTTGATAGTACTGTTGATGACCCCTTTCATTGTTTCACTGATGATCGAGAATAGCCTGATATGGCGGTAACTGAGTGCATTGGATTTGTCTTGCTTTTTGTGTACAGGACATACCTGGACCCTCATTGGTCAAGGAATTGTCCTGAGGATTGAGTCAGCGAATGGCTGTCACCTATTTTGTTTCACTGGAACAGGCGCAATGTATGTACATGTTCTTTCTGTCTGCAAGGTACAGGGCCCTGTGTATTAATACATGTACCTTCCAGTGCATGCAAATGCACCACATTGCGAGCCCAAATGACAATCTTAAATTGGTCGTCAGCATAATTCTTAGCACACTGAAGAGTATTTAGCAAATGTTGCCCAATCACGGAATCACTTCTAATGTTGGACACTGTATTGAGTTTTGCAAGCATGGGGTGCTTGGGTATGGTCTGTACCCTGTCCATTGTGATTAGTGGCTGGGACATGCTGTTTGATATGATCCGCCAGTCTTTGGGACATACGGCTTACATACCGAGCATCACACTGGCACTTTCATGGTACCAGTTTAAAATTGTTAGTCAGGCTCTCAGTGTGGCACATTTGCGTCTTCTGGAAGCTACATATATTAATACACAAGACCCTGTTCTTTGCAGACAGAAAGAACATGTACATTCATTGTGCCAGTTTTAGCTAAACAGTAACAGATATTCACTGACTCATTCCTCAGGGCAAGGCCTTAACCAATCAGGGTCAAGCTGAAGTTTAAATTTCAAACAATGCTTGGCAGTTAACTGTCAGTCACCATCACTTGTGCATTCTCCATGGCAATGTCACTTGCCAACCAATCAGTACTCTCTTCACATACAGTATAAATTGTTGTTTTCCCCTTATATTGTCATTCTTGTGTGTCTCCTGATGAGTGCTAAATGAAAAGCTCAGACATGATTCTTTTTTCAGCAAAACACAGGAGTACTCCCTGTTCCATCAGGTGGACAACAGTAGATAACCTGACTAATACTGAGGATAAAGTATTGGTGTCTGTAAGGCCCAGAGTAATTCAACATTCTAAAAATTAATTCATGGGAAATATTATTGCCCATTCCTGCTTTCCCTTGAGAAGATGGTGGTGAGCTGACTTCTTGAACTGTTGCAGTCCATATGGTGTACATACACCCACAGTGCTGTTAGGGAGGGATTTCCAGGATTTTAACTTAGTGACAGTGAAGGAATGGTGATATAGTTCCAAGTCAGGATGATGTGTGACTTGGAGTGGGACTTCCAGGTGATGGTGTTCCCACCAACTAAACAGTATCTTCCAGTGACTGTGAGTGGTTTTGGTCATACAATTTCACTGTTTTCTCTAAATCTTAAATCAATATTGAACAACATCTGGGACACTGAAACAATAAACAATAACACTGAGCAATCTATTGTCACCCTGAGTGATCATTCCCTGTGGAAGATAGCGTAAAATACAGGACAACAACCCTGGATAATCACAGTATATATTTTCCTCCTGATATTACAGATGAAGCTGATTCCCCTTATTGATGGTCTCCTTGACGAAGAGAATTCTAAGACAGGTTACAAGAAGAATATAATGGAGATGCAAAAGGTTGTTTGGTAGTACAGAAGTTGAGTATTGCTGAAAAAAAATGTTGTCAAAGCTTTTCATCTTGCACTCATAAGGACAATTCGCAAGACTGCCAAATGTAAAAGGAACAACAATTTATACTTCATGAGAAGAGAGTGCTGATTGATTGGCAAGTGGACTCTGATTGGCAGAGGCATTGCCATGGAGAATGCGCCAATTTACTGATGACTGACAGTTAACTGCCAAGCCTTGTTTAAATTCAAACCAAGCAGGTTGATTCTGATTGTCAAGGCATTTCCCTGGGCAATGAACCAGAGGATTACTATCACCTATTTTGTTTAGTTGAAAAAGGCACAATGTTTTTTTCAGCCAGCAAAGAACAGGGCCCTGTGTATTAATATATGGAGCTTCTAGCAAGTGTAAGTGCGTCACACTTCAAGTCTGACTGATAATCTTAAATTGGTTGTCAGTGTAATTCTTAGTGCACTCAGGATTGTTTAGAAAATGTCCAGTTGCAGAATGGCATCTTATGTTGGACACCATGTTTTGAATTTTGCAAGCATGGGCTGGTTGTGTACAGTTGGTAACTTGCCTGTTGTGAACAGCTAAAAGGACATATTGTTTGATACAATCCGTCAGCCTTTGGAAGTACAGCCGATATACATCACATTGACACTGAAGTTCATATACCACATTATCCATTTGTGTGACAGGCAGAACATCCTTTTGGCTTGACGGCAGCATCCTGTTCATGGTAATACCACTTGAGTTGCAACTAAATGAATTGTTCTTCCCTTTACATTTGGTATTCTTGTGAAATGTCCTGATGAGTTCAAGACAAAAAGCTTTGACAACGTTTCTTTTTTGCAGCAATAATGGAAATATTTGCACTGACCAAGAGAAAAGCTTTGAAGCTACAAAAGCAAGAATCTTCTTGAGTCTCGCAGTGGGGAATGTAGACAGAGTGGGGCCAGGTGAGGAAGAGCTGAATAATTCTAATAACTTTATTAAACATTTCTCAGCAGTAAAGACAGTTACACACATTAAAACTAAGAACCTGCAGTGCAAACAGGTTCTAGGAGATCATATTGTGAATATGATTAGAACATGTGAACAGACATGAATAGATCAATGATCTGAAAGGACCAATAATGTATGTTTTCGGCCCTGAGCAGAGGGTCAGGAGAAGGATTGAATACAAAGACGTTACTAAGTCTTTCAGAAGGAGATGAGATATTCAGGTACAAATCATGAGAAAATGACAATATTACACAGACTCACTGAAGAGGATTACATCATTTACAAGATGATTTCATGGATTAATGTGTTCCATTTTGATAAACAAATAACCAGAATGTGTTGACATGTTATCATCAAGTTAGCAAGATGTTACTGAAGTCAAAAAGGATCAATACACAAAAGCTTGGGCTCCTTGACCAGGTCCACCTTCGATCAGACTGATCAGATTAGAATAATGGGCTCACAACTCTTTCTGACGAGTCCTCCTGTGAGTGTCCAGTAATCTCATGGTCTCTATGTGTAATGGGTTATTTACTAGAAATAAAAACATTAAACCAGTGTCTCATTTTTTCCTAGTTTGTTTGAAGGGATATGGATAATTCTGTAAAAACACAAAGTATATTTAGCTTTTAGGGAGAAACATTCTAACAATTTGAAATGAATTCCAGGATTTCCGATAAGTACGATATCTATTATCAGGAAATGTGTTTCCAGACAGGAAGCAGATGAATAGCCTCACTCCACTTTATCACTGACATTTTTACAGTTATCATGTTGACCAAATCCTTCTGCACAGACACCCACATGCACACACACACACACACTCCATGCAGTGTGAACTCACTGGAGTCAGAAGTTTCAACAACTGAATGAATCCCTGCCCACACACAAAGCAGGTGATTGGCCTCTCCCCAGTGAGAACTTACTGATGTCTCAGAAGGTGCATGTCCGATCCAATCTCTTCCCACACTCCGAGCATGAGACATCCTCTCCCCAGTGTGACCGTGCTAATGTAACAGTGAGGTGAGATGACTGCCTGAACTCAGTCCTACAGTGAAAGCAGCTGAAAGATTTCACTTCATTGAATACTTTGATGGGACATCAGGTCCCCAGAACTTTTATAGCACTTCCTGCAGTCTGGGCATTTAAAAGGTCTCTAGTCAGTGTGAACTCGCTGGTGTCTCAACAGATTGGATGAGGTAGTGAATCTCTTCCGACACCTGGAGCAGGTGAATGGCCTCTCCCCAGTGTGAGTGCGCCGATGTGACTGCAGTTGTGATGACTGAGTGAATCCCTTCCCACACTCAGAGCAGGTGAACGGCCTCTCCCCAGTGTGAATTCGCTGGTGCGTCAGCAGACGGGATGAGATACTGAATCCCTTCCCACACTCAGAGCAGGTGAAAGGACTCTCCCCAGTGTGACTGTGCTGATGTACAGTGAGTTCAAATGATCGCCTGAACCTAGTGCCACATTGAAAGCACCTGAACGGTCTCTCATTGGTGTGAACACGTTGATGGGACATCAGTTCCCCAGAGCTTCGATAGCACTTCATGCAGTCTGGGCATTTAAAAGGTCTCTCAGCAGTGTGAACTCGCTGGTGCATCAGGAGGCGTGATGAACAAGTGAATCTCTTCCCACACTTGGGGCAGGTGAATGGCCTCTCCCCAGTGTGAGTGCGCTGGTGAGTCAGCAGGTGGGATGACTGAGTGAATCGCTTCCCACAGTCGGAACAAGTGAATGGCCTCTCCCCTGTGTGAATGCGTTTATGTGCCAGCAGTTGGGATGACTGAATGAATCCCTTTCCACACTCAGAGCAGATGAACGGCCTCTCTCCAGTGTGAATTCGCTGGTGTATCAGCAGGTAATATGAGGTAGTGAATCCCTTCCCACACTTGCAGCAGGTGAATGGTCTCTCCCCAATGTGATGTCGTTGGTGTGTCAACAGGCTGGATGAATGAGTGAATCTCTTCCCACACTCAGGGCAGATGAACGGCTTCTCCCCAGTGTGACTGCGCCGATGAGTATCCAGGCCAGAGGGGTAACTGAATCTCTTCCCGCAGTCCTCACATTTCCATGGTTTCTCCCCAGTGTGACTGCGCTTGTGTTTTGACAGGCCAGATGATCGGCTGAAACCTTGTCCACACACAGAACACATGTACATTTTCTTTGCACTGTGAACGGTGCTTTTTCCTTCCATGTTCAAAATCCAATGATATTCAGGTCATGATAAATTGGCGAATCTATCAGATCCTAATGTGATGTTTAGTTTCAGTTTCCCGACTACAAATTCTCACCTTCTAACACTCTGTGAAATTGATTTAAAGCAGAAAAAAGATAGTGAGAGAGAACCCACAAAAACAGAGAGAGAGAGGGAGGGGGAGAGAGGTGGAGCAGCAGGGGGCTAAGGAGAAGGATTTTATATATATACACACAACTCGACCAGAACTTTGACAGAATCTGCTAAACCCTCAACCTCCACCACCGAGAACGACCAGGGAAGCAGGTGTATGTGAACACCATCACCTACAAATTCCTCTCCTAGTCACTCATGGTCTTGACCAGTCTGACATTCAGTACTGGATGAACAAAAATTTCCTCCATTTAAATAGTGGAAAGATCAAAAAAATTGTCTTCAGTCCACGCTACAAACTCCACTCCCAGCCACTGATTCCATCCCCCTGCCATGGAACTGAGAGGCTGAATCAGACTGTTCACAACTTCAGTGTCACATTTCACCCAAATATGGGCTTCCAAACACATATCCACCAGGACCATCTATTTCCACGTCAGTAACATCGTCTGACTCTATCCTAGTCTCAGCTCATCTACTGCTGAAGCTGTCACCCATTCCTTTGTTACCTCTGGTCTTAACTATCCGAATACACTCTCAGACAGCCTTCCACATTCAACCTCCCTCTAATGTTGAGCTCACCCAGACCTCCACTGCCGTGTGCTTCATCGCACCAAGTTGTGTTTGCCCATCACCCCTGTGCTCACTGACCTACAAAAGCTCCCATTTAATAAGTACCTACATTTAAAAATTTTCATTCATTTTCAAATTCCTCCATGATCTTGTCCCTCCATCCCTGTAATTTCCTCCATGCTCTTGTCCCTCTGTCTCTGTAATCCCCTCCATGGTCTTGTCCCTCCCTGTCTCTGTAATCTCCTCCATGCTCTTGTCCCTCCCAGTCTCTGTAATCTCCTCCATGCTCTTGTCCCTCCCAGTCTCTGTAATCTCCTCTTTGCGCTTGCCCACCCCTATCTCTGTAATCTCCTCCATGCTCTTGTCCCTCTCTGTCCCTGTAATCTCCTCCATGCTCTTGTCCCTCTGTCTCTGTAATCTCCTCCATGCTCTTGCCCTTCTCAGTCTCTGTAATCTCCTCCATGCGTTTGCCCTTCCGTCCCTGTAATCTCCTCCATGCTCTTGTCCCTCTGTCTCTGTAATCTCCTCCATGCTCTTGCCCTTCTCAGTCTCTGTAATCTCCTCCATGCGCTTGCCCTTCTCAGTCTCTGTAATCTCCTCCATGCGCTTGCCCTTCCGTCTCTGCAATCTCCTCCATGCTCTTGTCCCTCTGTCTCTGTAATCTCCACCTTGCGCTTGCCCTTCCCTGTCTCTGCAATCTCCTCCATGCTCTTGTCCCTCCCTGTCTCTGTAATCCCCTCCATGCTCTTGTCCCTCCCTGTCTCTGCAATCTCCTCCATGCTCTTGTCCCTCCCAGTCTCTGTAATCTACTCCATGCTCTTGTCCCTCCCTGTCTCTGCAATCTCCTCCATGCTCTTGTCCCTCCCTGTCTCTGCAATCTCCTCCATGCTCTTGTCCCTCCCTGTCTCTGTAATCTCCTCCATGCTCTTGTCCCTCCCAGTCTCTGTAATCTCCTCCATGCTCTTGTCCCTCTCTGTCTCTGTAATCTCCTCCATGCTCTTGTCCCTCTCTGTCTCTGTAATCTCCTCCATGCTCTTGTCCCTCCCAGTCTCTTTAATCACTTTGTGCTTGCCCATCCCTGCCTTTGTAATTTCCTCCATGCTCCTGTCCCTCCCTGTCTCTGTAATCTCTTCCATGCTCTTGTCCCTCCCTGTCTCTGCAATCTCCTCCATGCTCTTGTCCCTCTCTGTCTCTGTAATCTCCTCCATGCTCTTGTTCCTCCCAGTCTCTGTAATCTCCTCTTTGCGCTTGCCCATCCCTGTCTCTGTAATCTCCTTCAGCCGCACAATCCTCCAGAATATCTGCGCTCATGTAACCCCTATTGAGCATTCCTAATTTTAATCACTCCACCTTTGGTGGCCGTTCTTTCAGTTACCAGGGGCACTAGCTGTGGAGTTTCTTCCTTTAACCTCTCCACCTCACTTTCCACCTTTAAGACATTCCTCAAAACCTACCTCTTCAGCCAAACTGATGGACATCTGCCCTAATATCTCCTCGTGTCACATGTTGCTTTATAATGCACCCTGTGTAACAACTTGGAATGTTCTATTACACAAAAGACACTATATAAATACAAATTGGTGGGTTTTTTTTCATTGGGATCTTGGTGTCGCTGGCTAGGCCAACCTTTATTGCCCATCCCTGATTGTCCTTGAGAAGGTGGTGGTGAGCTGCCTTCTTGAACCACTTGCAGTCCCTGTGGTGTAGGTAGATCCACAGTGCTGTTAGGGACAGAGTTCCAGGATTTTGAGCCAGCGACAGTGACAGAATGGAAATATATTTCCAAGTCCGGTGAGTGACTTGGAGGGGAACTCCGAGGTGGTGGTATTCCCATCGATCTGCTGCCCTTGTCCTTCTAGATAGTGGTTGTGTTTTTGGAAGGTGCTGTCAAAGGAGCCTTGGTGAGTTCCTGCAGTGCATCTTGTAGATGATACACACTGCTGCCACTGTGCGTCGGTGGTGGAAGGAGTGAATGTTTGTGGATGGTGTGTCAATCAAGCAGCTGCTTTGTCCTGGATGGTGTCCAGCTTCTTGAGTTTTGTTGGGGCTGCACTCATCCAGGCAAGTGGAGAGTATTGCATCACAATACTGAGTTGTGCCTTGTAGATCGTGGACAGGCTTTGGGGAGTCAGGAGGTGAGTTACCTACTGCAGGATTCCTAGCCTCTGAACTGTTCTTTTAGCCACAGTATTCATATGGACAGCCTAGTTCAGTTTCTGGTCATTGGTAACCCCCAGTGGGGGATTCAGCGTTGGCAATGCCACTGAATGTCAAGGTAGGTGGTGGGGGGGCGATGCTTAAGATTCTCTCTTGTTGGAGATGGCAACTGCCTGGCACTTGTGTGGTTTGAATGTTATTTGCTACTTGTCAGCCTAAGCCCTGAATATTGTCCCGGTCTTGCTGCATTTGGACATGGACTGCTTCAGTATCTGAGGAGTAGCGAATGGTGCAGAACATTGTGCGATCATCAGCGAACATCCCCACTTCTGAAGACAGTCATTGATGAAGTAGCTGATAATGGTTGGGCCTAGGATACAACCTGAGGGGCCCCTGAAGTGATTTCCTGGAACTGAGATGATTGCCCTCCACAACCTCAACCATCTTCCTTTGTGCTAGGTATGACTCCAATGAGCGGAGAGTTTTCCCCCTGATTCCCATTGACTCATTTTGCTAGCGCTCCTTGATGCTACTCTCGGTCAAGTGCTGTCGCAGTCACTCCCACCTCATCTCTGGAATTCAGCTCTTTTGTCCATGTTTGAACCAAGGCTATAATGAGGTCAGGAGCTGAGTGGCCTTGGCAGAACCCAAACTGAGCATCAGTGAACAAGATAAGGCTAAGCAAGTGATGCTTGATAGCACTGTTGACGATCCCTTCCATCACTTTACTGATGATCGAGAGTAGACTGATGGGATGGTAATTAGCTGGATTGGAGTTGTCCTGCTTTTTGTGGCAGGACACACTTGGGCAAGTTTCTACTATACCGGGTACATGCCAGTGTTATAGCTGGAATAGCTAGGTTAGGGGAACAGGACGTTCTGGAGCACAAGCCTTTGGTACTATTGCCTGAATACGGTCAGGGCCTATAGCCTTTGAAGTATACAGTGCCTTCAGCCATTTCTTGATATCATGTGTAGTGAATCGAATTGGCTGAAGACTTGCATCAGTGATGCTGGGGACCCTCAGAGGAGGCCAAGATGGATCATCCACTTAGCACTTCTGGTTGAACATTGTTGCAAATGCTTCAGTCTCATCTTTTACAATGATGTGCTGGGCTCCCCAATCATTGAGGGTGGGGATATTTGTGGAGGCTCCTTCTCTAGTGAGTTGTTTAATTGCCCACCATTCACAACTGGATATGGCAGGACTGCAGAGCTAAGATCTGATGGTTGTGGAATCGCTTAGCTCTGCCTATCGCTTGCTGCTTGTGCTGTTTGGCACACAAGTAGTCCTCTGTTGCAGCTGCACCAGGTTGACACCTCATTTTTAGATATGCCTGGTGCTGCTCCTGGCATGCCCTCCTGCACTATTCATCACCGGTCCTTAATCATAGCTGGGTGAAAATCCTGTAACTTCTCATGTAACATTATTGTGGGAGCACCTTCACCACACAGACTGCAGCGGTTCAAGAAGGTCAAACATCATCTTCTCCACAGGTAACTGGGGATGGGTAATATCTGCTGCTGGTCTTGTTAGTGATGCCCAAATGCCAAAAATACATTTTTGAAAATGTATATGCAAAACAGATAAAAATAGTTGTTGCTGTAACAATATCCTTTTCCATTATACAAACAGTGTCTGTTTAACAATCTGATCTCTCCTGGAATTTACCTCCCTTTGACAATTTCACATTGGAAATTGATGGACCTGACTGGGTTTCAAAGTCCTCGGGATTAAACCCAGCAGCTTCTCCTCCATCTCAAACTGACTCAACAAAGGTAATTGGACAAGCACCTGAAGAGAAAGAAAATGCTGGGCTACGAGGAAAGAGCAGGGGAGTGGGATTAACTGATTTGTCCTTGCAGAGAACCAGCATGAACTCGATGGGCTAAAGGACTCCTTCTGTATTGTAATCATTCAATGATTCTATGATTCAATGACAAATAACCAACACAGGAGGCAAGGGACAACCTCTGCAGCCAACACCCACCCTGATATAAATCGGTTCTTAATTGGTCCATCTCTGTTTCTAGGTTCGGTTCTGTGAGAAACGCCTGCAATAAAATGAAAGCAAAATACTGCAGCTGCTGGAAATCTGAAATACAAAGGACAAATGCTGGAAAAACTCAGGAGGTCAGGCAGTATCTGTGGACAGAAAAACAGAGTTAACATTTCAGGGTATACTGAATAATTTATGGGGAGTAAAAAAGGTGCAACATTTGATGGCCAAATATAAACTCAGAAACAAAAGAGAAATGGGCAAAAGCACTAAAAGCAATTCCTGGCTATGAAAGATACTGTAGGTAGATAAAGCTGGGAAGCCAGCAGCACATGGTCAGGGGATGGGCAGCTGTGGAAACCTCATTTCCACATGGTTGGTAGGAGTAACAGTAAAATACGAAATAGAGCTAAAATACACCCATTATTAGAGACAGAGGAAGTTAGACAACGGCAGAGAGGTGATCAGGGAGGGCAGAGGTGAAACGGAGCAATGGATGGACATGGATTCTGATCCACAGTAAAGGAGCCAAACCAGCCCCAGAGCCATGGAACCTCTCACAAATAACAGTGCATAGCACTAAAAGCTCTAAAATGTAGATGAATGGTCAAAAATACTCACATCTGAAACAATTTTAGTGTTCAATTTTAAAATCTCCCACTGGAGCCTGCAGCTGGAAAGATATCAGAAGCACTGGAGTCAGAGAAAAATCTCCCAGTTGAGGAAATACCCGGGGAGCGGGGTGATGTCACCGAGCAATTGTCAGTGTGTGATGACATCACAGACACGAACACAGAACATCTGGGTCTGTGCAAACCAGTGATCACCACACATTATGAAGGATGTGAGGGTCCTTGAGAGGGTGCAGAGGAGATTTACCAGAATAGTTCCAGGGATGAGGGATTTTAGTTGCAATATTAGGTTGGAGAAACTGGGATTGTTCTCCTTAGAGCAAAGGAGATTGAGGGGAGATTTGATCGAGGTGTACAAGTTTATGATAGGTTTAGATAAGATATTAGTTAATCATAAAAGTATCATTGATACAGGTTTAAGATAAAATCTACAGGAGAATGTAAGGAAGAAATTTGACACAGTGAGTGGTAATGACCTGGAACTCAATGCTTACACTCAAAGGCCGATAATATCCAGGTCCTGATCAATCGAGTGACCCCTGTCAGATCTTAACGTGATCTTTGCATTGAGTAAATCCTTCCCTTCTAACCCCCTGTAAAAGGACTTTCCAAAGCCCATCCCTGTCAGTCCAGGATAGAAATTCACAACATTCTCTCCTCCTGCTGAATATTGACTCTGTAAAGGTGGCAGCCATTAACCCGGGCCTGTCACTGGAGACACAATCCCACAGCCTCCGCTCCACAGAAACAAACTCAGCACCATAGATTATTATTCTGGGTTCAGAGCCACATCGGATGTTTATGATCCCTCCCCGTCTACCCAGTCTCATCTCTCCCTTCATTCCGCCATTTCTCTTGTTTCACCCTCATGTTTCGAACCCACCCAGGATTACAGGTATCTCTGGGACATACAACGCTGGACTGCTGTTCTTGCTGCATCCTGAGATCCACACTCAGTGCCATGCATCGCCATATGAACACACTCGACCTCTCCCTCCAGCAGCACCAACTCACACTATCTCAAAACTGTCCTCGTCTCCAGTTCCATTTTATTCTTTGTCTCATCTGACGCCTTAACAAGAAACATTGTCTCTTCCTTTCAGGTTTTAAGGAACGTGAGCTTCAACAACTTATTGATACCAACGCCCATCCAGGAACCTCCACCCCTTCCCGTCCCACTGACCCCACCCCATCTTCTAATCCCAGCCCTTGCCATGCATTCACCATGCCCTCTGACCTTCCCCTCTCTGATGCTGAATGTTCAGTATTCAGCAAAGGACTCAGTTTCACACCCTTTCGCCCTCACCTTGATGAATTCCAGGCTCAGCATGATGCTGAACTCTTCTTACGTCACCTTTGTCTCTGTGCTCACTTCTTTGGGCAGGAGTCCTCTCCCCGTTCAACAAATCCTTTTACCCACCTGCAGTATTCTCCCCCCACCTGGACCCCTCCCTCTGGCCTCTTCCCTGCTCTTGATCTTTTCACTGAGAACTGTCAGGGTGACATCAGTTGTCTCAATTTCTCTGTTCCTCTCACCCACTATAACCTGTCTCCTTCTGAACTTGCTGCACTCCGTTCTCTCAGGTCCAACCCTGATTTTATCAAACCTGCTGACAAGGGTGGTGCTGTTGTTGTCTGATGCAATGACCTCTACCTCGCAGAGGCTGAGTGCCAACTCTCAGACACTTGACACTTCCTCCTACCCCACCCCCCCAAAGACCATGACCCCCACCACCGAAAATCAAGACATTGTTTCCAGGACTGTCACTGACCTCATCTCCTCTGGAGATCTTCCCTCTACAGCTTCCAACCTCATAGTCTCCCAAACCCGGACAGCTCGCTCCTACCTCCTTCCCAAAATCCACAAACAGGACTGCCCTGCTAGACTGAATGTCTCAGCCTGTTTCTGCCCTGCAGAACTCATTTCTTCCTATCTTGACTCCGTTCTCTCTCCCCTTGTCCAGACTCTTCCCACCTACATCCGTGATTCCTCTGAAGCCCTACGTCATATCAACAATTTCCAGTTCCCTGGCCCTATCCACCTCCTCTTCACCATGGATGTCCAATCCCTCTACAACTCCATCCCCCACCAGGATGGTCTGATGGCTCTTCGCTTCTTCCTTGTACAGAGGCCTGAACAATTCCCATTCACCACCACTCTCATCGGTCTGGGGGTGCAATTGTTCTCTCACTGAACAATTTCTCCTTTAACTTGTTTCACTTCCACTGAATAAAAGATCTGGTTATGGGTACCCGCATGGGTCCCAGTTATGCCAGTCTCTTTATGGGGTATGTGGAACATTCCTTGTTCCAGTCCTACTCAGGCCCCCTCCCACAACTCTTTTCTTGGTACATTGATGACTGTTTCGATGCCGCTTCATGCTCTCGTCTGGACCTGGAAAATGTTATCAATTTTGCTTCCAATTTTCACCCTTTCATCACCTTCACATTGTCCATCTCTGACACTTCCCTTCCTTGACCTCTCTATCTCAATTTCTGGTAGTAGGCTGTCCACCAATATTCACTACAAGCCCACCGATTCCCAAAGCTACCTCGACTGCAGCTCCTCACACCCTGCTTCCTGTAAGGACTCCATCCCATTCTCTAAGTTCCTTCACCTCCACCACATCTGCTTCGATGATGCCACTTTCCAAAACGGCACTTCCGACATGTCTTCCTTAACAGAGGTTTCCCATCCACTGTGGTTGACAAGGCCCTCAACCTTGTCTGACCCATCTCCCTTGCCTCTGCCCTCACATCTTCCTCTCCCTCCCAGAACCATGATAGGCTCCCCCTTGTCCTCACTTTTCACCCCACCAGCCTCCACATTCAAAGGATCATCCTCCGCCATTTACACCAACTCCAGCATGATGCCATCACCAAACACATCTTCCCTTCACCACCCCCTGTCGGCATTCTGTAGGGACTGTTCCCTCTGGGACACCATGGTCCACTCCTCCATCACCCCCAACATCTCATCTCCCTCCCACGGCACCTTCCCATGCAATTGCAGAAGGGGCAACACCTGTCCCTTTACCTCCTCCCTCCTCACCATCCAAGGGCCTAAGCACTCCTTTCAGGTGAAGCAGTGCTACCCTTGCACCTCCCTCAATTTAGCCTACTGCATTCGCTGCTCCCAATTCAGTCTCCTCTACATTGGAGAGACCAAATGGAGATTGGGTGACCACTTTGCAGAACACCTTTGGTCTGTCCACACACATGACACAGATCTTCCTGTTGCTTGCTATTTCAACACCCCATCCTGCTCTCATGCCCACATGTCCATCCTTGGCCTGCTTCAATGTTCCAGTGAAGCTCAACGCAAACTGGAGGAACAGCACTTCATCTTCCGATTCGGCACTTTACAGCCTTCTGGACTTAACATCGAGTTCAACAACTTCAGACCATGACCTCTCTCCTCCATGCCCACCCCCTTTTTATCCTCTTTTTTCAATATTCATTCTCAGTTCTTAATTTTCATTTTTTCATTTTTAATATTTATTTTTATCCACTTGTTTTTATTTATTTTCGTTTTTATTCATTATTTTATCCCCACCTTTTATCCTATTTTTAATCTTTTTTTCCCACCACCGTCCCCTCCCCCCACCCCCACAAGGGCCACCTGTTGCTTGTTCATGTTGTTCTTTCCAGGGTGCTGACCCTTGTCCTGCTATTATGACATTCTGCTTTCTGACCTTAATGCCAGCATCAGTACCTCCTTTAGCCAGCACCATTATCATTAACACCCCTTTGTCCTTTTGTTCATTACATCTTTGTCAATCTCTCCTTTGCCTCCACCTATCACTGGTCGTCTCTCCAGCTCCACCTGCTCCACGCACCCCCCCCCCTCCCCCCACCTTAAACAGTATAAATTTCATCACATTTTTTCTTCTCTTTAGCTCTGAAGAAGAGTCATTAGGATTCGAAACGTTACCTCTGTTTCTTTCTCTCCGCAGATGCTGTTAGACCTGCTGAGTTTTTCCAGCATTTTCTCTTTTTGTTTCCGCCATTTCTCTTCCCGCCGGTGGATCTGACAAACACGCGACTTCCTATCGCCATTAACCGCACTGCGCATGCTCCAAATCACACTGCCTCGGAGAGTGATTGACGGCAGCTCCGGACCAATAGAAAGAGGGGGCAGAAGTGGAGGACCCAGCTGGAGGGGCTGGTCCTCCAAGCAATCGGAGTGAATGAGGGGCGGGGCTAAGCCCGGATCTCCCTCATTGGAGAAAACTGGACCTTTCTGTTTGTGGCTTTAAACAGATGAAACCCTGCGGGTGTGGAGCAAACATTTCACTGTCGCTGGGTGAACATCCGAGTACTCCCTTCCTAATAGCACTGTCGGTGTATCTACACGACAAGCACTGCAGCAGTTCAAGAAGACAGCTCACCACAGCCTTCTCAAGGGCAGTTAGGGGTGGGCAATAAATGAATTTTGAATAATTGTTGGTGAAATGTGGGAACGTGATGAAACAATGCATAAACAATTCAAGGGCTGAATTAAATTACTAACTGGGCAGAAAAGGAATGTCAGTATTAGAACAAGGAGAGTGTGAAGAAGAGACAGACTCGAAATGTTAACACTGTTTTTCTCTCTCCACACATGCTGCCAGACCTGCTGAGTTTTTCCAGCAATTTTTGTTTTTGGAACCAGAGCTGACCCTGGTTTCAAGAAATAAACTCAGATGGGTTAGGACAGGTTAGGGAGAAGGTTAATTCTGTCATCATTCAGAACAACACAGATTATAAAGGAACAACTGATCTCAAAGATAATCTCTTTCATAATGTGTAGAGGACCCGTGCTGAGTCAGGTTTAAAGGTTTGAAATGATATATGTTTTCTGGGTGGGACAATCACATTAAAATTTTTAACTCAGATTGGGATATGGATTATTGCAGATTTGGATCAGTGCATCAATCCAGGAAGCCTTAAAATCAGACAGACAGTATTTCTGAACCAAGGATCAAAATACACAGGGGCAGTGGGCAAATTCAACCCACAAAAAATCAAACACAAGGACAGCCCCTTGGAGAAAAACCTTTATGGGAAACAGAATATGTGAGCAACAGCCCCTCCCATCACAGGTTCTGTCTCTCCCAAACTTACTGCTGTTGCACAGACAGAATCTGTGATTGTTGAAGCAGCTTTGGCATCCATTTTGACGAAGGAATCTTGCTGGCATGATGCCTGGTTCAGTGGTTGTAGAGAAGCTGTGTCTTCTTGGCACAGAACTAGAGGGTTTCATAGCAGTCTGAACCTTGTAAGGAGCAATAAAACATCGGAGACAAGTAGAACTCCCCCCATTCTGCTGAGAAAGCTACGATTTCTTTTATACATTTCAGGAGGTTGGATGAATGAACACTCGGGTGTACAGCACACGAATTTGAGCAAGCAAGTATTTTGAACTTACTTGCTAGTCACATAATGCCAAATTATAAATTAAACTAATATACATTTGTCCAGGTTTACATTAACTACAGTTCTTTGCTGGTTAACGCTTACAGACAACATGCAGAACCCCTGTCTGCGCTGACCTCAGCTGATGTAGTCAGGTTACCAATGAGTTTGGAATGTAAATTCACACACAATGAAGATCAGAATCATGAGAGTTTTTTTTCCTGCTGCACCATCCGATCCAATAAACAGTCTGCATTTATTTACCAAATATACAAGCACTTTATGAAATGAACAGTTTCCAGTAAAACGAGTAAAACCTAAAACCAAGTATCAAAAGCATCTGGTTAACTTAATATCAACAAAGTGGAATGTTTTCAATCTATTTTGGTGATTGCAGCAGGTCCTGTTTTCATCCAGAAAGAGTTTCATTTGACACAGAATATTATAAAGTGTCTTTATTTGATGGTGGATAAACAGGGGATTTAATATAAACCCTGTTAAATGCTACTTTTTCAAACAGGTTTTCCTGCAGAGGGCTGTAGAGGTTGGATCGTTAAGCATATTCAAGGCTAAAAGAGACAGCTTTTAATCAGTGAGGGTATCAAGGGTTATGGGGGAAAGGCAGGAAACTGGAGTTGAGGATTAACAGATCAGCCATGATCTCATTGAATGGTGGAGTAGACTTGATGGGCCAAATGGCCTACTTCTGCTCCTACGTCTTATGGTCTTTCTAAAGAGAGAAGGAACACATACAGAGAGTCGCCAGTAACTTCAACTTATATATAGACAGTGAAAACAGAAAGTCAGTCAATCAGTCATGCAGTGAGATCATACACGAGGCAGATCATTTCTGCAATATGTTTATTTTTAGAAATACAGAACTTATAAACTTCCAAAGGCACCTTGCCACACAAGTGCAGGAGAATCAACATTTGCATTTTCACACGTCCTCCTTACCCACTCTCCTGGGGCTGCAGATGTGACATATTCCCAATAAGTTACCTTGTGCCAAATAGTTAGAATCTCATTTTGGAATTGGAGCATGGGAGACTTATTTAAAATAAATTGACAAAAACATCTTAATTATAGATTTGAAGTTAATAGATTTAATATATAAACAGTCTTTGGTATTGGTGCTATCTTATCTATCTAAAGAAGTAAACTGGAAAACAAACTTCAACACAGACTGAGAGAAGCCCTTCCCACACTCGGAGCTAGTGAACAGCCTCTCCCCAGTGTGAGTGCGTTAGTATACAGTGAGTGCTGTGATTTCATCACCTACTAAAGGAGTTTGCTGGAATGAAAAAGGAGCCCCTGACAAACAAAAATTAGTTCCCGAAAATCAAAGAGTAGCCCTCGAGAAAATGTTAAGAGACATTGAAAAAAAAAATTTGATTCCTGCAGTTTAATCCTTCAGACACTGAATTGTAGATTTTTCACCAAATACCAATTTATGATTGAAGTAAAACTTCATAATTTTATTGTAAAGGGGTTCCTGTTGAGAGTTCTTGAATTAAGGGGAAGAATCACAGATGGCGTGTTTAAAAAGGGACACTGCAGCCCAGAAAATCAGTGACATAGCAAGAATATTAAATTCCACCCTGTTATAGGATTGTTAACATCAGCAGAAACTAACAAAATTTCTCCTAACCCTAACCCTAACTTGCTGCCTGTGAGGGGAGTGGCAATGGACGTGGTGAATGATCTCAAAAGGAAATTGGATAAACACTTGAGGGAAATAAATCTGCAAGAATACAGGGATAGAGCAGGGAAACGGGACTGACTGGATTGCTGGCATGGACTCAATGGGCCAAATGACCTCCTCTATGTCATAATGTCTTGGTGACTCTTGTGTGCAATCTCGCCTCGTAAATTAACCCTTCGGGTTCAGATATTATTCAGGTAAATCTGTGCTACACTCTCTCCAAGGCCATTCTATCCTTCCTAATGTTTGCTGCCCAGAACTGAACACGGTTCTCCAGGTGTGCTCCAGGGTTTGTGTGTCTCAGTGCTTTTCCAGTCACACTGCTTCAGGATCACATAATAGTTACAGCACAGAAGGAGGCCATTTGGCCCTTTGTGTCTGTTCTGGCTCCCTAAAGGAGATATCCGCTGTGTGCCACTCCTCTGCCTTCTCCCTGTAGCCCCGCAAATTCTTTCTTTTCAAACAATACAATCATTTCCTTTCGAATGCCTCAATGGAATCTGCCTCCATCACACTCTCTGGCAGTGCATTCCAGAGTCCAAACACTGGCTGTGTGATAAAGTTTTTCCCATATGACCATTGCTTCTTTCCCCAATTCCTTCAATCTGTGTCCTCTGAATCTCTATTCTCCCATCAATGACAGCAGCTTTTCCCTGTTCACTCTGTCCAGGCACTTCATGACTTTCAATACCTCTATCAAATCTCCTCTCAACCTTCTCTTCTCCAAGGAGAACAGTCCGGACTTCTCTAATTTATATTTATAACTGGTCCCAGGGATGAGGGACTTCATTCTCATGAATCTTTTCTGCACTCTCTCTAATGCCTTCACATCCTTCCCAAAGTGTGGTGCCCAGAAATAGACACAATACCCCAGTTGAGACCAAACCAGTCTTGTATCCAAGTTTAACATCACAATTTTGCTCTTGTACTCAATGTCCCCATTAATAAACCCCAGGATACCGTGTGCTTTATGAACTGCTTTCTCAACCTGCCCTGCCATCTTCACCATAGACACATATACATCCAGGTCTCTCTGCTCCTATACCCACTTTAGACTTGTATTCTTTGTTTTCTATTGTCTCCCAGCATTCTTCTGACCAAAATGAATCACATCACACTTCTCTGCGTTATATTTCATCTGCTACTCATCCACCCTGTCTTCCAACCTGTCTACGTCCTTTTGAAGTTCCACACTATCGTCCTCACAGTTCACAATGCTTCCAAGTTTTGTAATGTTTGTGAATTTTGAAACTGAGCACTGTACACCAAGGTGTAGATCATTAATAGTTTTTCAGGATTGGCAGAGCTCCTAATGCTGATCCCTTGGGAACTCCACTATAAACGTTCATCCAGTCCGAAAAACAACCATTAACCATGACTCTTTGTTTCCATGCGCTCAGCCAATTCCGGATCCATGTTGTTACTGTCCCTTTGATCACATGAGCCATAAATTTTCTCACAAGTCTGTTGTGCGGCACTTTATCATATGCCTATTGGAAGTCCATCTACACCACATAAACAGAATTACCCTCATCACCCCTCTCTGATGCCTCATCAAAAAACTCAAGCAAGTTAGATAAGCCGGTTCTGAGAAAGAGTCATATCAGACTCGAAACATTAACTCTGTTTCTCTCTCTACAGATGCTGCCTGACTTGCAGAGTTTTTACAGAACTTTCTATTTTTATTTTGGATAAACATGATTTGCCGTTATTAATTTTGTCCTGAATTATCGTTTCTAGAAGCTTCCACATCACAGAAGTTAAACTGATAGACCTGTAATTGCTGATCTTAAGAGCCTTTCTGTACAAGGGTGGAACCTTTGGAATTCTCCAGTCCTCTGGCATCACCCGAGTATAAGGAATACTGAAAAGTTCTGGCCAGTGCCTTCGCACTTCCCACTCTCACTTCCCTCAGTATCCGTGGATACAAACCTGGTAATTGTCCATTTTAAGTACAGACAGCCTATCCAATATCTCATCAATTTTAAACCCTTCAGGGGTCTCAATTACCTCCTCTTTCACCATGACCTGTGCACGTCTTTTTCTCTAGTAAATACAGGTGCAAAGAATTAATTTAATACCTCAGTCATGCCCCCTGCCTCTATGTGTAAATCACTTTGTGGTTCCTAATCAGCCCCACCCATCCCTTTATCATCCTTTACCTATTTATATGTCTAGAGAAGACATTTTAATTTCTTTCTATGTTAGCCATCAATCTCTTTTCATATTTTCTCTTTGCTTCTCTTAATTGCTTTTCCAATTCTGCTCTGAACCTTTCTTATTCAGTTTGGTTCTATTTTACACCTGACATCTGCAATAAAGCACACTTTTTCTTCTTCATCTGTTGTTTTTGTCGTCGCAAATGCTCTGGATTTCTTAACCCTATATTTTGCCTCGTGGGAATGTACCTTGACTGTGTCCAAACTATCTCTTTTTTCAAGGCAGCCAATTTTTCAGTTCCAGTTTCACCTGCCAACATTTGATTCCAACTTAGCTGGGTCAGATCCATTCTTACCCCACTGAAGTTCATTATTCTCATGCTTACCTGAAATCTTTGCCTACAGACAAGCTGTTTCACTTCTACATTTAAAAGTTGGTGATATTCAGGCTCTGATGAATAGAATGACTCTGTCAGATGTTTGGATTGAGTCTGTCAATCCTCCATTGCCAGTGTCTTGTAAATTTACAATAACCATCACTATAAATCCGGAATGGAAACTGAGAAGGGACAAACATTTCTCTTGATTTGAGTTTGCTGTGTGCAAATCCTCCCCTTCTAAGCCACTGTAAAGATAGTTTCCAAAATCCATCCCTATCAGTCCGGGATAGAATTTCACAATATTCTCTCTTCCTGCTGACAGGGACAGGGATGTCCGCGCATGCGCCCTGCTGCACAAGATGGCGGCCGTTAATCCGGACCTCTTACCGAGGGACGCGGATCGGGGCAACTGCCGCCCACAGATACCAGCGAGGAACAGGTAGCTTATTATTCTGCTTCAGAACGGCTCAAGGTGTTTTCGAAACCTGCCCGTCCACCCGCCAACTGCATCTCTCCCTCAATTCTGCCCTTTATCTTACCGACTGCGGACCTGACAAACAAGCAGATTTCCTTCGTCCTCACTCACACTGCGCATGCTCCAAACTCGAGCCGGGATTGCACCTGCTCACTGATATCCAGCTCCAGCAGCCACACTGCGCATGCTCCCGTCACAATGCCTGGGTGATTGACAGTACCACTGGACCAATAGGAAGAGGGTGCAGGACCAAAGGGTGCGGCTGGCTCTCCAACCAATCAAAGTGAATGAAGGGCGGGGCTGAACCAGGTTCTCCCTCATTTGCTGAAACTCTGCAGATTTTGAAAGCTGATTTGTCTCAAATTCCAGGAGAAAGCTGGACCTTTCTGTTTGTGGCTTTAAACAGATGAAACTCTGTGGGTTTGGAGCAAATATTTCAACATTTGTTACTGAAATGTGGGAACATGATGAAACAAGGCACAAACTTAAAGGAATAACTGGGCAGACAGGGAATGTCACCACAACAAGGGGAGTCCATGGTTTCATTAAATGAACTGGCAAGAGGGTTAGGACAGGTCAGGGAGAAGGTTAATATTCAGAACAACACAGAATAGAGAGGAAAAACTGATCTCAAAGACAATTTGTTGTAACGTGTAATGTGGAGGTGATGTGCTGAATCAGGTTTAAAGAGGTTAAACATGTTTTCTATATTGCACAATCACATCAAAGCTTCAACGATGAGACATGAAAGCCCTTGACATTAATCATGACAAGTGGGAAGCTAACTGATGATTGATGCAATTGGAAACACCAGCTGTTAGCAGAAGTTCACCACCACAGCAACATGTGGTTTCAGAAACTCCAACAGACAAACAAAGTGTGGGCAGAGATCATCCCACAACACGAGTCAGGAATACCTTCATACGAGGCATTTTTGCCTTTACAGAATCGGCTTGTTCAGCCATCAGATGAAGTGTAGCCGATCATCTCATCTGATCTCACCAAAGTTCTGAGGCTGCATTCCAATCATCTCTCACAAATGGATGGATGCTAAACATATGGGACAATCACATTAAAATCTGGAACTCAGATTGGGATAAAGATTGGTGTTAGGTGGGAAGGTCTGGATCAATGTCTTACTCCAGGAAGCTTTAAAATCAGAATGACAGCATTTCAGAAATTATTCCTGTGATATCAGTGATCCCATTCCTATCTGTTAGTAAGACCGATGGGAGTATTTAGTGGAGACAGTAGCATGCTGGAGGATGATGTACACAAGGGTTTTCTGAACTGAGGATAATAGTGAGGGGAAGGGAAGGCATCTTGGAAAAAAAACAGACACTCCATGTTGTTACAAAGGAAGTTGGACCTTCCACTTGGGTAGACACAACACATACACACACACAAAAACCCATATGGATACACTTCCTATCGATCAGGTGGACCCCTTATATTGATGGTCTCGTTGAAGGTCAGGCCACAGAGCAGAATAGATGAAAAGATGGCTACAAACTCCCTGTAAATCTAACCCTCTGATTTCGGTTTTGTAGCCATCTTTCCATCCATCTGCTGCCTGGTCCTTCACTCCACACAGCCTGATCTTGGTCACCTTGTGCACACTGTTATGGGTGACAAGCAGGTTACAAAACAGAAAACAGAGAGAAGAGGTTAAGGGTAGTGACTCAGACTGGTAAAAGGTGGGAATTGATGTTCTACAGGGAGCAATGCTGGGACCACTATTATTCAAATTTATATAAATGATTTGGACTCAGATATCAGAAACCCAATTTTAAAATTTGGGAGCAGAATTACAGTAAATCACAGATAAGAATTCCCAGTTAACAAAACTTTGTACAGTTCATTAGATCTTTAATTCAGTAGCAGAGTGTACAATGACATGAGGAAGTGATGAACTGATTTATTTATTATTAATTGATTACCAAATTGGGAAGTGCAGTTAATACTGAGGAAGACTGCAACAAAATCCTGTGATCTAACACACACATCATTATAGCGGGGAATTCTTGGAAATATGTGTAGGTCCTTCTTTATCTGGAGATCAAGTGTCTGTTGTATAATTGTCCCGGGGTTAAAAGGATCCTGTGAATTCCTCCTTGTGTTATTTTAATACAGACTTTACACTATTTACTTTTAGCTACGTTTTACTACGTTAAAGGTGCTATGTCACTACCAGTTGTTGTTGACGTTGGCTTAAAGTAGTGGACTCAGGACTGTCACCAATAAACCTTAAAAACTTCACAGAATAATCACCACAGTCATTTTTAAACTGGAGACTTATTCCTGCCATTTCAGTTTCAGTCAGGAACAGAGCACAGTTTTACACCAATCTCTGATTTAACATCATGTTTCCAGACTGCCTGACTCAGGTTGTACAACCACAGTTGTAAAGGAGCCTTCTGCTCTCTGCCCAGCAGCTTTGAAACACATTGGTTACGAAACAGAAATCAGAGGGTTAGATTTACAGGGAGTTTGTATTTTTCCATCCATTTTTCTATGTGGCCTTGGACTCCACAGCCTGACCTTGGTCATCTTTAAGCTGTATGTACTGCACAGAAGTGGCTGTGACACATTTCTCACACACCTCAGGATTAATCCACATGTGGGTTTTGCTGTCAGTAAAGAAATATGAGAAAGACCAAAGTGTCATTTGTCCCTCTCAGTGTGACCCTGAAGGACTGTGTCCAGGCTGAAGTTCTGTTCCTGCCGTATGATCCTCCCCCAGATTGTCCTTTGAGCTCCAGCCAGGTGATGTTAAACACTCAGGTGGGAAAGACAAAATTGTACAACAATGTGTGAAAAACAAAGTTTGACCTGCTATGTGACATTTATCCAGAATATTAAACAGCAGCCCATTGAAATGATTTATTTACTTATATACGGATTAGAAGCAGAAGTAGGCCACTCGGCTCCTCGGGCTTGTTCCGCCATTCAATAAGATCATGGCTGATCTGATTGTAATCTCAACTACACATTCCTGCCGACCCCAATAATCTTTCACCCCCTTGCTTATCAAGAATCTATCTACCTCTGCCTTAAATATATTCAAAGACTCTGTCTCAACTGCCTTTTGAGGAAGAGAATTCCAAAGTCTCACAACCCTATGAGAGAAAAATTAATTCCTCATCTCTGACTTAAATGGGTGTCCCCTTAAACAGTGGCCCCTAGTTCAAGATTCTCTCAGAAGAGAAAACATCCTTTCCACATCCATCTTGACAAGACCCCTCATGATCTTATGTGTTTCAATCAAGTTACCTCTTACCCTTCTAAACTCCAGCAGGAACAAGCCTATTCTGTCCAACCTTTCCTCATAAGACAACCCGCACATTCCTGGTATTGATCAACTAAACCTTTGCTGAACTGCTTCCAATGCATTTACATCTTTCATTAAATAAAGAGACCAATACTACACACAGTACTCCAGATGTGAGCTCACCAGTGCTCTGTATAACTGAAGCATAACCTCTCTACTCTTGTACTCAATTTCTCTTGCAATGAACGATAACATTCTTTCAGCTTTGCTAATTACTTGCTGTACTTGCTAACCTTTAGCAATTCATGCACTAGGACACCCAGATCCCTCTGAATCTCTGAGCTCTGCAATCTCTCACCATTTAAATAATATGCTTCATTTTTATTCATCCTGCCAAAATGGACAATGTCACATTTTCCCACATTATACTCCATTCGCCAGATTTTTGCCCACTCACCGAACCTATTTGTATCCTTTTGTAGCCTCATGTCCTCTTCACAATTTATTTTCCTACCTATGTGTCATAAGCAAATTTAGCAACCATACCATCGGTTCCTTCATCCAAAACATTTATATAAATTATAAAGATTTGAGGTCCCAGCACTGATCCTTGTGGCACACCACTCATCATATCCTGCTAATCAGAAAAATACCCATTTATGTCTACTCTCTGCTTCCTGTTAGCTAGCTAATCTTCTATTAATGTCAATATGTTACTCCCTACACCATGAGATTTCATTTTCCACCATAACCTTTAATGAGGCACCTTATCAAATGCCTTCTGGAAATATAAGTACAGTACATCAACCAGTTCTCCTTCATCCACAGCACCTATTACTTCTTCAAAGAACCCAATAAGTTAGTAAGCATGATCCCCCTCTCACAAAATCTTGTTGACTCTGCCTGATTAAACTTGAAGTTATCTAAGTGCCCTGTTATAATGCTTCTAACATTTTCCCTATGACAGATTTTAAGCTAACTGGCCTATAGTTTCCTGCTCTCTGTCTCCCTCCCTTTTTGAATAAAGGAGTTACATTTCCTATTTTCCTATCTGATGGAACCTTCCCCGAATCTAGCGAATTTTGGAAAATTAAAACCAATGCATCAACTATCTCACTAGCTACTTCTTTTAAGACCCTAGGATGAAATCCTTCAAGACCCTGGGACTTGTCATCCCGCAGCTCCAACAATTTGCTCAGTACCACTTCCCTGGTGATTGCAATTTTCTCGAGCTCCTCTCTCCCTTTCAATTCCTGATTTACAGCCATTCCTGGCATGTTACTTGTATCCTCTATAGTGAAGACGATGCAAAATACCTGTTCATCTGCCATCTCTTTATTTTCCATTATTAACTCCCCAGATTCACTTTCTATAGGAGCAACCTTCAATTTGTTAACTCTTTTCATTTTTAGATATCAACATTTACTTTTACTATCTGTCTTTATATTTCTACTTCACTTTCTCTTATACTCGACTTTTTCTCTCTTTATTAATCTTTCAGTCATTCTTTTCTTTTTTAAAATTCTGTCCAGTATTCTGTGCTGCCACCCATCTTTGCACAATTATATTTCAGCAGAAACAAACTCCAGCTATCAGAATGAAAGAATTCAATCCTGAACAGGATTAACAGCAACAGTAACCACAGATTTCAATCCCCATAGTCACTTGTGAACTCGCTGATGTGTCAGCAGGGCGGATGACTGAGTGAATCCCTTCCCACACATGGAGCAGATGAATGGCCTCTCCCCAGTGTGAACGCGCTGGTGTGTCAGCAGATCCTTTTCACCTTTAAAGGTCTTCTCACACTCAGAACATTTAAAAGATCTCTGATTAGTATGAACAAGTTGATGTGTCAGAAGGTGGGATGACCGAATGAATCCCTTTCCACACATGGAACATGTGAATGGCCTCTCGCCAGTGTGAACTCGCTGATGTGTCAACAGGTCAGATGAATTGGTGTATCCCTTCCCACACATGGAGCAGGTGAATGGCCTCTCCCCAGTGTGAATTCGCTGGTGTGTCAGTAGTTTGGATGGCCGATTAAATCCCTTGCCACAGATAAAGCAGGTGTATGGACTTTCCCCAGTGTGAATTCTCTGGTGATTCAGAAGCCTGGATAATCGATTAAATCCCTCTCCACACAAGGAACAGATGAAAGGACTCTCTCTTGTGTGAATGCGCTGGTGTGTCAGCAGGTAGGATGACTGAGTGAATCCCTTCCCACACACGGAGCAGGTGTATAGCCTCTCTAAACTGTGAGTTTGCTGGTGCCTCTGAAAGTTTGATGAATAACTGATTGCCTTCCCACACACGGAGCAGATGACTGAACTCTGCTCAGTGTGAACGTACTGGTGTCTCAGAAGGTTGGATGAACTAGTGAATCCCTTCCCACACATGGAGCAGGTGAATGGCCTCTCCCCAGTGTGACTGCGTTGATGAATTTCCAGCTTTGATGGGGAACCAAATCCCTTCCCACAGTCCCCACATTTCCATGGTTTCTCCATGGTGCCAGTGTGCTCGTGGCTGTCCATGTTGGATGGTCAGACCAAACCTCGTACACAGTTTAGTCCTGCTGTGAATGATTAGATGTTTTTTCAGGCTGTGCAATTGGTTAAAACATTTCTCCTTCTACATTAAAGGTTCAATGATATCCAGCACTTGATGTATTGAGTGAATCTGTCAAATTTTGACATGATTTTTGGTTTGAGTTTCCTGTCAGCAAATCTTCCTGTTCACCTCCTTGAACTGCTGTAGTCCATGTGGTGTCATCGCTGTTAGGAAAGGAGTTCCAGGATTTCGACCCAGCAACAGTGAAGGAACGGCAAAATATTCCCAAGTCTGACTTATGCTGGAGAAAAAGTTATTGATAAAGCAGCTGAAGATGGTTGGGCCTAGGATACTGTCCTGAGGAATTCCTGCAGCGATGTCCTAAGATTGAGAAAACAAAGAATAAAAAAAAATTAAACTGATAAATGTTAAATTGTGTTGTTAATGAAAGAGTTACTCATTTAATTTTTCAGAGATGACTGATGCCCCAGGGGTTCACTCTGACTCCGCTGACTGACTGACTCAGGGTCCAGTCCTCAATCCCCCGATTGGTGACTGAACTCGCTGCTCCCTTTGCTCTTCCGGCCTCTGAGCTCCTCCTGCTGTTGTTTCCCAGGACAGTCAATGCCCGCTGTCCAACATGACCATGTCAGATGGAGTTCAGGGGCTCAGAGGAAGAAAAGAAAATGAGGCGGTGGATCTGAGTTGGGAAAAACAAGGAGAGAAACAGGATTCAATGGAGAAACTGAGCGGGGGGCGAGCGCAGCCTCAGGAACAGCGAGTGCGGCTCTCAGAGGCCGAATGAGAGCGGCCGGGCCCAGCGGCCGTGGGGTGATCTCCCCGGGCTGGGGGTGGGGAGGGGCTGCACATTAAAGCGATGCTGCAGCGCCTCCCCCATCCTCGCCGTCGCTTCCCGGTTTCTTCTCCCGTTTCAACCGAGTCCGACTCACAACAAAGGAGCCGCCCAGAATGCCCCGCGGCTGGCCCTGGGGAGCATGCGCACTCTCAGCGCCTGGGGAAAGGAGCGAGTTGGATAGACCTGTTTCTGGGACGCGGCGGATTGTGGGAACCCGGGCCGCCATTATTCTAAGAATCTAACAATGGTTCCACCAGAGAAGGACGACAGCTGGCCTATCTTATCTGCGAGAATCACTTAGCTAATCACACTCTCCCGCCTTTTCTCCATAACCTTGCAATTGATTATTGATACAGGGCCTAGATTAATATCAACTGAAACATGGTCTAATGTAGGGATGACTGAGACAGGGCCCAGGTCCAGTGCAGTGATTACTGTTACAGCAGGAGGAGTAAAATAATCCAAGACCTGATCTAGTGCAGTAATGAAAAGGATGGTCCCTAATGGAATATTAAGCAAGACATGGTCTGACTCTAGTGCCAGAATAATTAAGATATATTGTGACATGACCCACTGTAATGTAACAGATAGAGGGCCCAAATTACAGTGGCACAGTCGACTGTAGTAGGTACTTTGACTAGTGTCGTGCAAATAGTTGGCTGGTCTCATATAGCAATAACTGAGTCATGGTCAAGATCAGTAAAAAGCAAAACAAGGCCGAGTGCATTATAAACAGGGACAGGGTCTAGTGCAGTAATAAGTACACCGGGTCTAGTGTACTATAAACCTGGACAGGGTCTAGTGCAGCTCAAAATAATAGTAAGAAATATTTGCATTTATATAGCTCATTTCATGAGCACCAAATTTGTCAAAGCACTTTACAACTAATTAGGTACTTTTGAATTGTTAGTAATGTTGTTACTAATGCAGGGCCTCGTGTAATATAGGTAGACATAATTAGAGACATGGTCAAAGAACTGAGACAGGGTCTAATGAAGTATAAACAGAAACATGGTCCAGTTTGTAACAACTGAGACAGCATCAAAGGCACAAATAACAGAGTCATGTGCAATATAAATAGAGACATGGTCAGGTCTGGTGATAATCAGAGAGGGTCTATTGCTGTCTATGTCTTGAATATAGCCTACTGTAATATGAGAGATATGGTACAATGCAGTAATAACTGAGACAGATCCTGGTTTGTTATTAGAAACATGGTCTAATGGATTAATAACTGAGGAAAAGGCTATAGTAATACAGAGAGATGACCTCATTAATTTAAATATATTCATGCTCTATTGTAATAATAACTGTCTAATAAGAGTCTAATTTAATATATACAGGTAATAACTGAGACAGGGCCTGGTATAACTGAAACAGTGACATTGCCTGGTGCAGTAAACTGGGATGGTGACTTCTGTAATCTAAGTAGAGATACATTCTACTTTAATAGAAACACTGACACAGTCTGTTTTAATATAAACAGGGACACAGTCTGTAGCTTTAATTCCTATTTTATCAGCAGAAACAGGCATGGTAATAAAGTTCAGTTGTGAAACAACTTTATTGAGACTAAGTCAGGACAAAGTTTATCAAAGATAAAAACAAAGAGAACTGCGGATGCTGGAAATCCAAAACAAAAACAGAATTACCTGGAAAAACTCAGCAGGTCTGGCAGCATCGGCGGAGAAGAAAAGAGTTGACGTTTCGAGTCTTCATGACCCTTCGACAGAACTTGATGAAGTCCTCAAGTTCTGTCGAAGGGTCATGAAGACTCGAAACGTCAACTCTTTTCTTCTCCGCCGATGCTGCCAGACCTGCTGAGTTTTTCCAGGTAATTCTGTTTTTGTTTCAAAGTTTATCAAGTTCATGTAAACTACAGTGAAAAACTCTGGCAGTGATTTACAGTTTAACATGGGTTATTCCACTTGTATCAAATCTGTTCTCTGTTTCTCCTTCTCTTGGCTGCTGGTGTCTGCTCCTTCTCCTCCACACAGGCTCGTTCAGGAGGATCTCTTTTATGTTGCCTCTTAACCAATTAACCTCTGCCTGTCCCCAATCAATGCTAATATCTGTGGTGATCATGCCCTGAGAATATTTCTCTTAACCAATCAGGTTTAGTTCATGGTAGCAATGTTAGCCTTATTTAATCATGTAATGTTCCATGTATTCACTGTGGTTCTATTTCCTCGTATCTGCACGTTGCTACGTCCTGTTGCCATTTATCTCAGAGAGGCCCCTACATTCCTGCCTTTGGCTCACACAAACAATCTTCAAGAACTTTAGCTTTTAGCTGCAGTAAGTGTTTTAGAGTCTGTCATTATTTCCCAGAATCTTTCTCCCTTGGCATTAATTTATATTAAGCCCTATTTCTCCATTTTCCGACCTCACTATACCACAAAAGGGGTTTTAACAGAGTTCAGTGTTAATAATTTTACACTATCTTCTATTCTAGACCTCTGGTTATTCTTTTTCCCACAACAGAAAACATTCTCTCTGTGCCCTCTCTATCGAAATCTTTCACAATTTTAAAGACCTCTATTAGGACACCCTTCAACCTTTTTTCAGGAGTGAAGAGACCTAGACTGTCAATCCGTTCCTAATATGTATTTCAGTTATCATCCTCGTAAATCTTCTCTGCTCCCTCTCCAGTCTCTCTCTTTCCTTTTTTTATAAAATGGTGACCAGAGCTGTACTCATTAGTTTCCGTGTGGTCTGACCAAGGTTCCAGACAGGTTTAGCAGAACTTTCCCACTTTCCAATTCCATTCCTCATGAAATAAAACCTAGTTCTCAGTTTGCTCTTTTTATGGCCTTGCTCTGATTGCTGTATTTATACTCAGAGGTCTCTTTGTTCCTCTACCCCACGCAGGCTCACACCTTCCAAGCAATAAGTGACCTCCTTATTCATCCGACCAAAATCTACTACCTCACATTTATCTGTGTTCAACTTCATTTGCCCCTTTCTCCCCATCTCTGATCTAACAAGCTGTAGCTACACTGGAGACATTTATATTTAACTTGTTCACTACATTCCTGATGACCCTGCTCAAACAGTAACCACAAGGATATTGGTGCATCGCTCTGAGTGTGAGTACAAGGCTGTGTCACTATCATAGATACCGATTCCTTGGTTCATATCGCCATACAAAGACCAGCTCTTTACACATCTGCTTTCTGCACAATTGTAGCAGGCATGGGCAAGGATGTGAGGCTCATTAATACACCCACATTTCATAATAGCAAAAGTTCCACTGGGACAAAGGTTCAGGCATTTTCCATTACAGGCAAAACACAGAGAAAAGAAAGACTTGCATTAATATAGCACCTTTCACCACTTCAGGATGTCCCAAAGTGCTTTACATCAGGTAAGTCCTTTTAAAGCGCAGTCATTGTTGTAATTTAGGAAACACATCACAATCAATTTGCACACAGCAAGCTCCCACACACAGCAACATGATAATGACCAGATCATCTGTGTTTGTCACATTGGCTGAGGGATGAATATTGGCCAGGACATCAGGAATAACTCCCCTGCTCTTCTTCAAAACAAAGGCCAGTGTATCTTTTACATCCAACTGAGCAGTCAGGTGGGGGGCCTTGGTGTAATATTCTCAGTTGAAAGACAACATCTCTGACAGTGAGGCACTCCCTCAGTACTGCACTGGAAAGTCAATCTCAGTTTTTGTGCTGAGTGGCTGAAGTGCAACTTGACCCCACAACCTTCTGGTTGAGAGTGTTACCCACTGAGCCGTGGCTGACCCAGTATTACAGCCGCACACTGGCACCTTAACATTGTCTCATCAGCTTCATAGTTTCATTAGATACATTTACTGAGTGGATTTCAATTTAAGCCAGGTTTTCAGATGTGATGATCCATTCACACATCGAAGGTGAGAGAAATGCTGTGGGACACACACACGTTCAGGAGCTGAAAGTGATTAACAGGCTGAGTTTTGTGTTTCGTGATCCCGACTGTGTTACCAATGCCTTCCCTGGATCCCAAGGCTAGGACAGACAGCCTGGAAGATATGAGGAGCTGGGACTTGTCCATGAGAGTAACTGAAGCTATGAGGACTGAAATAATCTCGAGTTAGAAAGGAGAAAAGGTTCAGTCCTGGATGTGATTCTCAGCAGCAAAAACAAGAAAATCCAACTTTGCCAGTGACCTGTGAACTCGCTGGTGTCTCAGCAGGTGGTGTGAACAAGGAAATCCCTTCCCACACTCGGAGCAGGTGAACGGCTTCTCCCCAGTGTGAATGCGCTGGTGTAAAGTGAGTTGAGGTGATTTCCTGAACCCTGTCCTGCGGTGATAGCACCTGAACGGTCTCTTCTCAGTGTGAACACGTTGATGGTATATCAGTTCTCTGGAAGTTTTATAGCACTTCCCGCAGTCAGAGCATTTAAAAGGTCTCTCCTAAGTGTTAATGCGTTGCTGTCTCAGCAGGTGAGATGACTGAGTGAATCTCTTCCCACACTCGGAGCAGAGGAACGTCCTCTCCCCACTGTGAACTCGCTGGTGTCTCAGCAGGTTGGCTAACAGAGTGAATCCCTTCCCACACTCAGAGCAGGTGAATGGCCTCTTCCCATTGTGAGTGTGTTGGTGTCTCACTAGATCAGATGACTGAGTGAATCTCTTCCCACACTCGGCGCAGTGGAATGACCTCTCCCCAGAGTGAGTGTGCTGGTGTTTCACCAGATCAGATGAATGGGCAAATGTCTTCCCACACTTGGAGCAGAGGAATGGCCTCTCCCCGGTGTGAACCCGTTGGTGTGCCAGAAGGTTGGATGACCGAGTGAATCCATTCCCACACACGGAGCAGATGAAGGTTCTCTCCCCATTGTGAACACCCTTGTGCTTCAGAAGTTGGACTGAATGGGTGAAGCTCTCCCCATACACAGAGCAAATGAATGGCCTGTCGCTGGTGTGAGTGCGCTGGTGTCTCAGCAGTTCACTGTGTCTTTTAAAGGTCTTCTCACACTCTGAGCATTTAAAAGGTCTCTTATTGGAGTGAACAAGCTGGTGCTCAGTGTAATGGGAGGACTGAGCGAATCTCTTCCCACACTGGCAGCAGCTGAACCTATACTTGGCGTGAACTTGCTGGTGCTCAGTGAGATGCACTGACTTGCTGAACAACTCCCCACAGTGAGAGCAGCTGAATGGCCTATCGTGTGTGTGAAGGAGCTGGTGCTCTGTGAGCCAGGAGGACAGCCTGAACCTCTTCCCGCAGTGGGACCAGCTGAACGGTCTCTCATCAGAACTTGCTGGTGTTGGACCAGTTCCTCAGAGGTTTCAAGGCTTTTCCCAGAGTCAGAGCATTGAAGGGGCTCCTCATCAAAGTGATTGAGCTGGTGTGCCAGCAGGTTGGATGAACACATGAATTTCTTCCCACACACAGAGCAGGTGAACAGACTCTCACTACTGTGAGCTCGCTGTTGTGTCAGCATGTTAACTGGCTGTATCAATCCCTTCACAAAAGAGCAGGTGAACAGCCTTTCACTATTGTGAGCTCGCTGTCATGTCAGCATGTTTACCAGCTGTATCAATCCCTTCACACAGGAGGAGCAGGTGAACAGCCTCTCACCGGTTTCCAACTGAGACAGTCAATTAAATCCTTCAGATATACAAATCTTCAGATCCAGATGAATTGAGAGACTGACAGATTTTGATGTAAAGTTTGGTTTACTTTTCCTGACTGCAAATCTTCCTCTTCTTTTTTCTGTAAAATAAGTTTACAAAGAATTTAATGGAACATACATTATACAAACAGGCTAATCGGTCTATCTAGTATGTCTTGGAGTTTCTACTCCACAGGCGTCTCCGCCCATTCTGCTGACCTCATCTCAGCCTTTCAGTTTATCTTTCTCATCCCTTTCTTTTCTTGTTCTCATCTAGTTTACTTTTGAAAGCATTTAAGGCATTTGTCTCAACCAGTTCCTGTAGTAGGGAGTTCCAAATTCTAACAACTGAGGACAGAAATATCTTTGGTTTCCTCTTGGATTTATTACGAACAAGAAGTGTAAACATTCTGTCCACATCTATCTGTCCAACCCAATCAGAATTTTAAAGACCTATGTCAGAGGAGTTTGAGTTTGCTGTGTGTAAATCCTCCCTTTCCAAATCGCTGTAAAAGGAGTTTCCAAAATCCATCCCTGTCAGTCCAGGATAGAAATGCACAATATGCTCTCCTCCTGCTGACGGGGATAGGGATGTACGCGCATGCGCTCTGTTGCACTTAGCCCCCTGTAAAGATGGCGGCCGTTAAGTGCGGCCTGTGACTGAGAACCGCGGCCCGCAGCTACCTCCCCGTTCGCTGCGACCTCGGCAGCACTAGCTCCTTATTCCGACGTTGAGGCTGCCAGTGGTTATTTATCAAGCCTCCCCATCCACTCTGCCGCCTCCAATCCTCCCCATCCACCGGCTTGACTCGATATTTGTGAACAACTTCGACCAGTTCCTGGTGCGGCCTCGACTGCGCATGCTCTGCTCAGTGCCCGCAAAGTGCATGCTCGAGTCACACCCGGTAACGCGCCTGCGCAAGAAGCTCCTGCAGCGAGGATAGGGCACGTTCTGCCCCGTCGCGAATGCTGGGTAAGACTCCGGTCATTGAAACATGATATTGTTGAATAGAAAATTATGTTTTGTGATCGATTGGAGTCACAGGGCCAAAATATAATATTATTAAATCAATTGATACGGCAACCAAAGTGCACGGGTCCTCCACCATGTTTCTATCCTGGGTGTAATTAATAGAAATTAATTCTTTAACAGATGGAAACTCACTGGACTGTCAGTGCATGGAGTTTTCCCAAGACACAAAACAGTTAAGCTGCCTCTTGCTGGTCAGAATGCACTGATTGTGAATCAAATCATTTGAACTTTCAAAGTTGGTGGATTGGGAGGTGAGAAAACTAAGTAAATCCTTTCTCATTCGTGAAATATGTGAAAGGTCTCTCTGCACTGTGACTGTGCTGCTGAGTCGGTAAATGGGATGACCAACTGAATCCCTTTCCACCTTCAGCTGGTGATGATATTTTCATGCTGTAATCTTACCCATCACTTTACGCTCAGATGAGAATCTCAAACCCTTCCTGAAATGATAAAAGCAAAATCCTGCAGCTGCTGTAAATCTTAAACAAAAACAAAAAATGCTGGGAAAACTCAGCAGATCTAGCAGCATCTGTGGAGAGAGAAATAGAGTTAACTTTTTGAGCCCATATGACACTTCTTCAGAGCTGACAAGAAGTGGAAATGTGATGAAATTTATACAGTTAAAGGGGCTGGGGCAGATGGAGCCCGCCCCCCCTCCCTTCAGTATTCCATAGGGACTGTTCCCCCCAGAACATCCTGGTCCACTCCTCCATCATCCCCAACACCTCATCCCCTCCCATGGCACCTTCCTATGCAATCGCAGAAGGTGCAACAGCTGCCCCTTTACCTCCTCACTGTCCAAGAGCCCAAACACTCCTTTTAAGTGAAGCACTGCTTCACTTGCACCTCCTTCAATTTGGTCTACTGCATCTGATGTTCCCAATGTGGTCTCCTCTACATCAGGGAGATCAAGCGCAGATTGGGTGACCGCTTTGCAGAACACCCCTAGTCTGACTTCAAGCATGAACCAAACTTTCCGGTCATTGCCATTTCAACACCCATCCTGTTCTTATGCCCACATCTCTGTCGTTGGCCTGCTGCAATGTTACAGTGAAGCCTAATGCAAACTGGAGGAATAGCACCTCATCTTCTGATTAGGCGCTTTACAGCCTCCTAAACTTAACATTGAGTTCAACAACAACTTCAGACCATGAACTGTCTCCTCCATTCTCAACCCTTTTTTCTAATCCCTTTTTTTCTACATTTAGTTTTTATTCCACGTTTTTATTTTCATTTTTATTCATTTATCCATTGTTTTATCCTCTTTTTGATATCCCCCTTCTATCCCATGTTCTATCCTTTTTTCCCACCCAACCCCACTCCACCCCCTCCCCAAACCCCATCCCCTATAGGGCCATCTGTTACTTGTTCCACGATGTTCTTTCACACAATGCCACTTTTGTTCTGCTATTATCACATTCTGCTTTCTTATCTTTATGCCACTATCCGCAACTTTTGTTTTAGCACTAACCACTACCATTAACACTCCCTTTGTCCTTTAGTTCATGACATTTTTGTCAATCCCTCCTTTGTCCCCACCTATCGCTGGGGCCTTCTATCCAGCCCCGCCTGCCCCACCCCCTTTAACAGTATAAATTTAATCACATTTCCACTTTTCTTCAGCTCTGAAGAAGGGTAATACAGACTCGAAACATTAACTCTGTTTCTCTCCCCACAGATGCTGCCGGATCTGCTGAATTTTTCCAGCATTTTCTGCCTTCCTGCAATGAGTTCCACATTCTCAGCCCTCTCCGGTTAAGGAAAACCAAATATTGCAGATGTTGGAAATCAGAAATAAAACAGAAAATGTTGGAATTTTCAGCAGATCTGCTTGCATCTGTGGAGAAAGAGACATAGTTTACATTTCAGGTCTGTGACCATTCATCAGAACTGCACTGTGTCTGTGCATACTCTGTTCTTCAATCCACTGAAACTGCCACTGAAAACTGCCCTCTGCGTCATAGGAAGTGCAAGGGACAAGTTTGTACGTGTGACCTAATGTACAATGTATGATGATATTTTTAAAAAAGAGCCCATGTACCAATAGATATTTACACTAATTAACCAAAGCTTTTAACCCTGACGTCTGCTTAAATAATTCACCTCTTTAACAAAGACAGGACCATACAGGTCACACACACTCTGTCTCCAGATTTCTGGCTAAACGAACTCCCCTGCCATTTTATAGATCTCTCTCTCTCTCTCTCTCGCTCTTTCTCTCTTCTATTCTGATCATATTGAAGAAACATGGTCCAGCCTTTGAACTGCCATTTCTTGAGGTGTCCTGGCAATTTCTAAAGACCAGAATTTCAATAACCTTACCCTAACAATTTTATCTTCCTCAAAGTAAAAATTACGTCTAAAATATTGATATGAAACATGAACAAGATGGTTATAAAAATATTTCTATGATTTCATTGTTTCAGTTCTTCAAAATGGTGATTGTTTTCTTGTGTGACTGTGTGCATTTGTTCAATGAAATATTTGTAAAAGGTAACAGTGGAGAAGGATTGAGAATTTTCAGTGTAGGACAGACGTGAAATGGATTAACAAAGAAGGAATGGATCAACATTTCCAATCAGAGCAGAAACAGATGACAGATACAGAATGGCTCTCCCACCTTTAGTTTCTTCAGTAGTTCTATTACCCTAATTTTTGCCTTGCATCATCATCCTTTTGTTATTCAATACCTCCAACCTTCAACCTTGTTATTCAATACCTCCAACCGATTACAAACCTCTCTTCAGGTATTTACCCCTCCCCCATTCTCTGACTGTGCATTTAAGAAAAAAATTATTGTGTCTTTTTTCCAGTTCTGATGGAAGTTCAGTGTCTTGAACCATTAACTGTTTCTCTCTCCACAGACTCAGTCTGACTCGCTCAGTAAGCCCAGCATTTCCTTTTTGTGAATTGGACTGAGAAATGTATGGTCAACTCCCCTTGGTTGCGGGTGTTTGACACTAATTTCCATAGTGCAGTGGGCAGAATGTTTGCTTTACACGTGAAATTCCTGCTTTGAGCCAGTGTGGAAACTTTGTGTTTCAATTGCTAAAGGTAGATGATCAGGCCACTGGACTAATAATCCAGAAGTGTGAACAAAGGTTCAAATCCCACCATGCCAGTGGGTGCAATTTAAAGTGAATTCATAAATAAGTCTGAAATGGAAAACTAGTTTCAGTAATGGTGACTATAAAGCTATCATCGATTGTCATAAAAACCCACCTGGTTCTCGAATTTCCTTTAGAGGAGGAAATCTGCTGTCCTTACCTGGTCTGACCTACTTCTGACTTCCGGCCCATGGTGATGTGGTTGACTTTTAACTGCCTTCTAAAATGGTTGATCAAGCCACTAAGTTCAATGGAAATTAAGCTTTGGTCATAACTGCTGGTCTTGACAGTGACCCCCCACATCCCATCTAACTATATAAAAAAATGATCAATTAACATTTTGTTCCATTTGTTTTCGAACAGCGTGACAATAACTGTTGCTCATTCTTTATTGGCTCCTTCTTTAACTTCTTAAACAGGTCACATTAAGTGAGAGAAAACTGATCCACAGCGACCCAAAAACAAAATACTGCAGAAGCTGCAAATTTGAACTCAAAACAGATATTGTTGGAAACACTCAGCAGGTCAAACAGCCTGTATGGAGAGGGCAATAGCATCAATGCTTAAAGTGAGTGAACATTCATCAAAAGTTGAAGAATTTAGAGTTGTAACAGTTCACAAACAAGTACAGAGTCAAGGATAAGAGGTGATGAGGAGGAATGAACATTGTTGATGGAAGGCAGGAGTTATTAAATGATAAAGAGGAGGATAATACAAGACAAAATTTTGTGATGAGACAATAAACTGATGGGACAAGTGAACAAGTAAAAGGCAAGTCCAGAGTAGGCATAAATAATAATAGCAGAACCATTACCAGCACTTACTGTCTGAAATAATGAGAGTGGTGATTATGATCAGTGTAGAAGGCTGAGGGCAGAGAGTTCAGACCGGGCATGGGGCAGAGAATTAATATAGCAAATGACCAGATGCTCAGGAATATATTTGAAGATTGAATGGTGATGTTCCACAAAGCAGTTGCTCTATCTTGATTTAGTCACCTTAGTGTGGAGGGGATCACATCATAAGCAGTGAATACACGATCCTAAATTGAAAGAAGTACACGTAATTTGCTGTATCACTTGGAAAGTGTATTTGGGGCCCTGGAATGTGGGAACTGAGGAGGTGAAAGGGTAGTTGCTGCATCGGCACAGGAATAATGCCAAAACTGCAAGGTTATACCTATCAAGAAAGACTGAACAAGCTGGAGATGTTTTCCCTGGTAAAGAGAGTGAGAGATGACCTGATCGAGCTTTTCAGATTATAAAATGGGTTGACAGGGAAGACAAGTGGAAGATGTTTCCAGTTGCAGATGGATGAGAATAAATATAAATTCATTATCAATAAAACTAATGTGCAATTCAGGAGATATGCCTTCATCAGGAGATACAGATAGAAAATGCTTCAAATCCTCACCATGTCTGACAGCATCTGTGGATTGGGAAAGATAATTAACATTTCAGCTTTGTGCACTGACACAGTGCAGTTCTGATGAAAGGTTGCAGATCTGAAATATAAATTATATCTCCCCTCTGCAGATGCTATCAGATCTGCAGAAAATTCCAGAATTGTCTGTTTAAATTTCAGAATTACAGCATCTGCAGTATTTTTTTTTATTGGGAACAGGTTGAAAATCTGGAATTCATCATCGGAAGGGTTTGAGATCCCCATCTGAGCTGGAAACTGATGGGTCAATTCATACCCACGAATAGATCGTTCACCAGCTGAATGTGGAAATGGATTCACTCAGTTATTCTATTTACTGACACAGCAGCACAGTCACTCTGGAGCATGACCACTCAGATGCTACAAGCGTTCTATTGGATGTATTCAGTTTGTCCACCTGTTCACACCCCAGCTTTAAAAGTTCAAAGGATTTTATCCACAATGGGTGCACTCTTACAGGCAAGACATGGTTTAAATTTTCCATGTATGGGGAAGAAAAATCACTTGTTCACCTTCCAAGCTGCTGAGGCCCCAGTGAGTTCACACTTAACTGTAGTGGTTTGTTCTGTTGTTAATTACACCGATGGCAGAATTATGGTGGAGGGCCACTTAATTTGCTGTATAAATTAATTTATTGGTTTTCTAGCTTGGCCTAAGGCTCCATCGTAATCCGATCACAAATCATAATTTTCTATTCAACAATGCGATGTTTCAATGGCGCGGCTCGTACCCAGCATCCGCGACGATGCAGAATATGCCCTATACGCATTAAAGGGAACCCTGGCGCAGGCGCAGTGGCGGGTTGTGAATGGCGCATGCGTAACTTAGGTGCTGGAGCGACAGTGAGGCGGTCGTCTCGTCTTCGCAACCGGTGAACAACGGCTGATTTTTGGACGGTAATGGAGGCGGCGGAATGGGCGGGAAGGCCTCATAAACACCCAGTGGAGGCCTGGGAACAAAAGTAAGAATGTACCAGTCTCGCATTTAGTCTAAGCGGGGCAGCAGCCGCAGGACTGATCCTGATGCCAGGCCCGGGTTAACGGCCCCTATCTTTTCGGGGTTAATGTGCAGCAGGGCGCATGCGCGGTCATCCCTGTCCCTGTCAGCAGAAGGAGAGAATATTGTGCATTTCTATCCTGGACTGACAGGGATGAATTTTGGAAACTCTTTTTACGGGGCGTTAGAAGGGGAGAATTTACTTTTAGGTGGTGATGGTTGAGGGTTTTTAAGATTTCGTCAAAGTTGTGATCAGATTGAAGATACATAAAACCTCTGCCCTTCTGCTCGCCCTTTCTCTGTCTCCTTCCTCCCATAGAGGCCAGGGTCTTGTAGGTCCAGACTGACTGGCAGGTTATCCTAACCTGAATATCATAGAAGTGTGAACGAGGAAGGAAAAAGCAGTGTTTACAACAGGGAGAAACAATACATGTGTGCTGTGTGTGAATGAGAATTCAGCCAATCATCTAGCCTGTCGAGACACAAGTGCATTCATACCAGGGAGAAACTGTCTCAATGTGGTGACCGTGGGAAACATCTGGCTTAGTTGTAGAAATATAAAATTCCTCTCCTATGCAACTTCCTTTCCCTCTTTTTCTCTCAATCTTCCCATAGAGGCCAGAGTCTTGTGTAGAGTGACTCGGTGGCAGGTTCCATTCCCTGAAGGACATTAGTGAACCTTTTGGATTTTTACAACAATCCAGCAGTTTTCATGGTCACTTTTTCCAAGAGCCAGCCCCAAAAATTACCAGATTCATTCAGCTCAAATTCACAACCTGCCTTTGTGGGTTCTCTCTCACTCCCTTTTTTCTTTTGAAAGGCTGTCCTTCAAAATGATCGAGGAGACTTGAGTTCTTTGCAGATATAATAAGCAAAGTGGATAAAGGGGAGCCAGTAGTTAGAGTGTATTTGGATTCACAAAAGGCATTCAATGAACTGTCACATTAAAGGTTACTGCACAAGAGAAGAGCTCATGGTGTTGGGGGTGATATAATAGCATGGATAGAGAACTGGCTAACTAACAGGAAAGAGTGAGTTGGGATAAATGGGCCATTTTCAGGCTGGCAAACTGAACTAGTGGACTGCCACAGGGATCAGTGTTGGGGCCTCAACTATTGACGATCTATACTGATGTCTTGGCTGAAGGGACCATAGCATTGTAGCTAAATTTGCTAATGATACAAAGATAGGTACAAAATCAAATTGTGAGGAGGATACAAAAAGCCTGCAAAGGGATATAGATTGGTTAAGTGAGTAGGTAAAAAATGGCAGATGGAGTATAATGTGGTAAATGTGAGGATGTCCACTTTGGCAGGAAGAATAGAAAAGCAGAATATTATTGAAATAGGGAGAGAGAGAGACTGCAGAATGCTGCAGCACAGATGGATCTGGGTGTCCTTGTATGTGAATTGTGAAAAGTTAGCATTCAGGTACTGCAAGTGATTAGGAAGGCAAATGAAGTGTTGGCCTTTATTGCAAAGAGGATGAAGTATAAAAGTACAACTGTACAGGGCATTGGTAAGACCACACCTGGAATACTGTGTACAGTTTTGGTCTCCTTACTTAAGGAGGGATATACTTGCACTGGAAGCAGTTCAGAGAAGGTTCTCTTAGCTGATTCCAGGGATGAGGGTGTTGTCTTATGAGGAAAGGTTGGGCCTGTATCTGCTGGAGTTCCAAAGAATAAGAGGTGATCTTATTGAAACATACAAGATTCTGAGGGGTCTTGACAGAGTAGATGCTGAGACTTGTTTCCTCTCATGGGGGGATTGAAAATTAAGGGATACTGTTTAAAAGTGAGGAGTCTCCCATTTAAGACGGTGATGAGGAGGAATATTTTCCTCTCAGAGGGGCATTAGTCTTTGGAATTCTCTTCCACAGAAAGTGTGGAGGCTGTGTCACTGAATATTCCAAGGCTGAGTTAGACAGACGTTTGATCTACATGGGAATCAAAGGTTAATGGGATTGGGGACAGACAGGAAAATGGAGTTAAAACCACAATCAGATCAGCCATGGTCTTATTAACGGGAGGTGCGGCCTCAAAGGGTGAATGGCCTACTCCGGTTCCTATCTCTTATGATCTTGCCTACCTGAGCATACATTGTTATCTCCCTGCAGTCTCCAGCTTTCTATCTCACGACAAAGCGCACAGCCATTTTTGTATTGTTATTCATGTTCTGACATTTAAGTTTGAATTGATAATATAAACTATGAATAAAGGAGCCAGTACTGGGTGAAAACCCATTGGAAACAGCCTTCCAATCACAAAAAAACACCTATCGACTGTCATTCATCACTTCCTGCCATTGAGCCTATTTTTGATCCAACTTGTAACTTGCTCTGGGATCTCATGAGGTTTTATTTTTCTGCCCAGTCTGCCATGTGAGACCTTGTAGATGTGGAGAGAATGTGGGAGAATCCAAAACTAGGGGCCAGAAACACAAGATAGTTACTGATAAATCCAATAGGGAAATAAGGAGGAATGTGTTTACTCAGAGCGGTTAGAAAGTGGAACTCACTACCACAGGAAGTGGTTGTGGCAAAAAGCTGAGATAATTTCAAAAGGAAACTTGGCAAATGCGTGAGAGAAAAAGGAATAGAAAGATAAAGTGAAAGACTGAACTGAGGTAGATGGGATGGAAAGAGAAGCATGTGAAATATAAAGACCAGCAGAGACTAGTTGGGCTGAATGGCCTGTGTCTATTCCATATATTTTGTGTAATTCTCTGTAAACTTTTTTTACAGGGCGTTAGGAGGGGAAGATTTACAGATGGGAAACTAAAACCAATTATCAAGATCTGACAGAGTCACTCGATTCATCAGCGCCTGAATATCATTGGCCTCTGAACACGGATGGATAAATGTTTGTCCGTGGGAAGAGATTTCAAACATCAGTGTGACTGGGAAAGCACCGAGACATAGACACACCCAAGTGTGAGTGTTCCAGTACACAGCCTGAAATGAAATCACACCATTCAGAGCGAGGAGAAAATGTACACGTGTTCTGTGTGTGGACGAAGCTTCAACTGATCTTCCAAGCTGGAGAGACAGAAGGGCACCTGCACCATGGAGAAACCATGGAAATGTGGGGACTGTGGGAAGGGATTCATAAACCAGTCGCAGCTGGAAACTCATCGATGCACTCACACTGGGGAGAGACCGTTCTCCTGCTCCTTGTGTGGGAAGGGATTCATTAATTCATCAGATCTTCGGACACACCAGCGAGTTCACACTGGAGAGAGGCTGTTCACCTGCTCAGCCTGTGGGAAGGGATACACTCAGTCAGCCCACCTGCTGGCCCACCAGAGAGTTCACACTGAGGAGAGGCCATTCACCTGCTCTGAGTGTGGGAAGGATTCTCTCGGTCATCCCACCTCACTGCACACCAACTGGTTCACACAGATGAGAGACCTTTTAAATGTTCTGACTGTGAGAAGAGCTTTAAACGCAGGTACCAGTTGCTGACACACCAACGCTTTCACACTGGGGAGAGGCTGTTCACCTGCTCCGAGTGTGGGAAGGGATTCATTCATTCATCTGACTTTCTGATACACCAGCGAATTCACACTGGGGAGAGGCCATTCACCTGCTCTCTGTGTGGTAAGAAATTCTCCCGATTATCCCGCCTCACTGCACACCAACTGATAACACTGATCAGAGACTTTTTTAAATGTTCTGACTGTGAGAAGAGCTTTAAAAGCAGGCGTGAATTGCTAGCGCACCAACGTACACGCACTGGGGAGAGGCCCTTCACCTCCTCTGAGTGTGGGAAGAGATTCGTCCATTCATCCAACCTGCTGAGACACCAGCGAGTTCACACTGGAGAGAGGCCGTTTACCTGCTCCGAGTGTGGGAAAGGATGCTCTCAGTCATCCCACCTGGTGAGAACCAGCGAGTTCACAAGTGACTGCAGGGGTTGGATTCTGCTGTTATTGCTGCTGTTAATCATGCCCAGGATTGAACCATGTTTATTCTGAAAGTTTGTGTTTCTTTCTGCTGATGTTAATGATTGAGCTGAAGTTTAGTATTCTGGTTATATATCAAGTAAACTCCCTTTGTTTTAAACATATTGTAGATTTTTGTCTTTCCCACCTGAGTGTTTAACATCACCTGGCTGGAGCTCCGAAAGGACAATCTGGGGGAGGATCATTCGGCAGGAACAAGAACTTCAGTCTGGACACTGTCCAGGAGCATGATGACCATCGTGTCCCTGTTGGATAAAATCAAACACTGTTTATTTTCCTTCTAGTTATCTGACCTTTTCAGTTTGTAGAGTTTACACTGATTTCCATGGTAACACAGATATTGTGTTTCCTTCTCTTGTTACTGAATACTCAATCTAAGATTTGTTTCTCCCAATCAATTTAGATCAACATATGGACCTTCCATAGTAGCCCCCCAGACTGACCCCCTTTAACAATGTTTTTAACATGATTTCATCTCCCATCGAACAGTTAATGTAACAGATGGGTTGCTTTTCCCTGGAGGTGTTGAGATGGGCAGCACCATCTTCTCCACTGCCTGTAGCAGGATGCTGAGGTTTGTTGAAGGTTCTGGAGAAACTGGTCATGAGTCTGTCAAGTAGCCATGGGGAGTGGGACCCGGGGGGATTCACAATCTGGACTGGCCGACCTGTCATGAGCTGAAATGGCCTGTGACCGGGGAGTGAACAGGAGGGCAGTGACTGGTCATGAAGACACCAGACAAGGCAGTGACCCAGTCATTGGCCTTAACCAGATCATCAGCTCCCTTCATGACAGCTTTTTCATTGTTGTTTCTCCAGAGTGAATAAAGCTCTTGACCATCCCACTGGACTCTGGGTGGTCGTGGGTTAGGAAATATTATTCCACAACCACACGATGACAGAGCTGTTGTATTACTATTGCTGTGAAATTAGAACCTTTATCACTTCTATCCTTTTCAAAAAGCCCCATCTGGTATAGATCTGTTCCCACAAGATTTTAGCTGTAGTGACTGCATCATTTTTACAGACAGGGAAAGCTTCAATCCACCAGGTAAACATATATATAACTACCAGGATAGATCGGTCCCTTCCTTTACTGTGGGTTGTGGGCCTGTATAAGTTTCCCAGGGACATAATTCAGATGGGACATCCCATTGGCATCTTAGATTTTGCAGGGCCAGATTCATCTGGACACAGATGACACAGGTTCAGGTGATAATGGGCATCCTGGTGCATCCTCAGCTACCAAGAGTAATTAAGTAACATATTGAGGACTGGAAACAGAGAAACACTCCCCTAATTTGATTCATAAACAAAATTCATTCTTTTCTAAGCCATGAAGATGTGAACCAAATCAAAATTAGAGCCATCCCTCATAATAGAAAACCTCATCACGTAGGATGAGTGAATCCTTACTTGCTGTGAGGGATGAGGGAAAACCTTTCCAATGCTGTACGTCCTCTTTGACCATAGTCACATCAGGGTCAGGGTCCTGACAAGTTTTCAAATCAGGTTTAACTGGAGTCTCGTACTTGTGCAAATGATTGTGTTTTGAATGGATCCCATGGAATCCCCTCTGGGGCAGCTTTCCTGGTGAGTCAGTCTGCCTGGTTATTACCATTACTCTCTGCACTAACTCCTGCTGCTGATGTAGCATCACATTACAAATCACAATTTGTCCTGGACACTTATCAGCAATATCCGAAATCATTCAGAGTTTGGATTGGTGGGTGAGTGGTTTCCTTTCTGCTGTGAAGAAGCTATGTTTTTTTTTCCAGAGAGGTAAGTTTTCCCTGAGGGAGTTACACCAAAGGATAGTTTCAGGATAGTTGGACCTCCCATCAGTGACAGTTTGAAGGGCTGTGATCACAATAACAGCAGACTTCTGGGCTAAATATTGTAGTGGGTATTTAATTAAGGTACTACAGCTATCATGAAGCAAAATCACAGCACTGGTCTGATACAGTCCTTCTTTATAAAACCGAGATTCATCCACAAAAACCCAAGTGGAGTTTAACAGTTGTGTGGCCTTCATAGGCCCATTGGACACAGCCTCTTTCATCTGACAAGCATATAGTATTCTTTCATACTGCAACATCCCAGCCAATTGATATTTGTGAGGTTACAGGATATTAATACCATGCTTTGTAACTTAATAATTAATCTACTCTATCACACTGGGGATACTCCCTTAGTTTGGTCCTTTCTTTATAATGCCACTGTGGTATCTGGGCTGTGTAGAATTATTCAATTAAACTCCACCAGGCACTCTATGACCTTAACTGTTAAGCAATGTATTTAAGGATGTTGGAGATCTGAAATAAAAACAGAAGATTCTGGAAAAACTCAGCAGGTCTGGCAGCAGCTGTGGAAAGAGAAACAGAGTTAATGTTTCAAGTACAGTACGACTCTTCAGAAGTGAAGAGAGGTAGAAATAGGATGGGTTTTTTGCTGTTGAAAAAGGGTGGAACGGTCAGGTAGAAAGATAGTGAAGGTCAGGGATAGGTTAGAGGGTGGGAGAAATTAAATAACAAAGATATAATTGAATTAAAGGCAAAAAGAGTGGTAAAGGCTGTAACAAAATAAACAAAACACTAGCTGAATGAAAAAGTAAATTAATTGGAAAAGCAAAATTCAAAATGTGTTTGATTTATCTTTGATCTGAAAATGAAGTTACGTAAAGTTGACACAATTGTGTGCATTTATGACTGGTTTCTCCACCCTTTTGCAAACAATCAGAGAAGTTACCCCTTTCCACTGACAGCATCATGACGATTTGAGCTAAAGACTTTGCCTTTTAAAGATTTGGCTAGTTCCCATTTGTATCTTTTGAGACAAAGTGCTTGAGAATGGGAGATATGAGAGTTATCTCCAACCTGATTGCAAATACTTCTGTGTCTGATGCAAAAATATATTATGTGCATGTCACATTGGATGGTAACATTCCTCCAATACTCCTGAATGAGATAGAATGGTAATTAATGGGATGCTGCACTTCGAATAAATGAGAAAAATCACAACACCAAATGGGAATTGGAATGACTCACTCTGAGTACAGTTCAATAGAAAAGATCAACCTGGTATTGTCACGACTCAAAAGGGATAGTGCACTGTAAGAGCAAGGCCCACTGGTCCCTGAGCTGAGACAAATGTGAGAAGTTTGATTAAACCACCAAATTTCCCCAATTTTACCTAACTGTAATTTAATTTAGAATAACAGAATACACGCACCAAGTTTGTAAAGTTAACAAGTAAATAACTGTTTATTAAACAAATCATCTGTAACCAGTGGCAATCGGAAGAAAAATGAACTGCTAACTTTTCACTCTATAACTTAAACACGACCCCTTCTTAACCCCTATACACAAACACACACACACACACACACACACGCATACAAAACATGGGTTTTAAGGATGAGGTAAAAACAGTTCAATGGCACCAATCCAGACTATGGGATTAAATGGGTTGGTTTTTATTGATGTCTTCCGAAATTCCTTGCAGCTCATTGTTAATGACACGAAATGATCTTCCATCACTTTCTGACTGTGTTCACTGGTTAAAAACGTGCTTTTCAATGTCTCTACTGGTGATTTTCCTCCTTTCCCTCTTGCTTGGGGTTTTCAAAGCAATCAGGTCACAGGGATATTAAGAAATTTGTTATGGCAGAATTATTGAAATCTTTCAAATACAGGAGAGAGAGGTTTCAGGCGTGTCCTCTTTGCGGGCTAGGAGCTGTTCTCTCTGCTCACTGTGCTTTCATACAAAACCTTGATCACCTGATCAGGAGCCAATTAAAACATTGTTGCTAGGTAGTTCTCCTTTCCAGCTACATACTGTCCAATCTGGCACTCTGTTCCTGGGAATCGCAACATTGTATATTTTACATCCTGCAGCACTGGTAGTTTTAAAGCCACAATCCAAGAAAATAAATTATATGTTATTTACAACAGCCCAACAGAAAATAAAAACCTATGTTCCTTACAGTGTCCATGTCCACTCTAGTGAAAGTCAGGAAAGTGCAGAATCAATCTTCAATATTTCACAGGGGCATCATTCAGATGGGACATGTCCATTGGGATCTTTCATTTCAAAAGGCTAGTGACGAACATCCTCGTGCATTCTCAGCCATCAATAGCAATTATGAACAGATGGAGGGCTTGAACGAGAAACACTCCCCCAGTTTAATCCCAAAACAAAAATAATTCTTTTTGCAGGCATCAAGGTGTCACCCAAGTCAAATTAAAGCTATCCTTGTGATAAAAAACCTCATCATGTAGGATGAATGAGTCCTTATTTGCTGTGAGGGATGACGGGAATTCTTCCTTGTAGTGTATGGCCTCTTTGGCCTTAGTCACATCAGCGTTAGGGTCCTGACAATTTAAAATCAGTTTTAACTGGAGTTTGTCATATCGGTGCCAATGATTGTGAATTTTCAGAATTGGGGATAGAGAGAGAGGGGAACCAGTGACTGTGGGATTGAACTCAGCAGAATCAGCAGCACCTTCAGGAAAGGGGAGAGGGAAAACAGTGGGAAAATCCTTAAAATTTCTGTGTATTTCCAGGGGAGCGCAACAGTTTAAATCAATTCGAGAAATTGAGCATGGCAGAGCATCAATTCACTAAGACTTGTGTGTGATTTCTTTTAATCTATCTCAATTTGGTCGCATTTTTTTCTCGTTTCTATTTGGAGCAGCAATGGCGCTGCTCTTACCCAACATTCCCTGCGGAAGCGAACGTGCCCTATTCACTCTATAGGAGTCCATTGCGCAGCCGCAGCACTGCACAGTGTCTGGAGCATGCGCAGTATCAGTTTGATGAGAACCCTGCGAGTGCTGGAGACGATTCTTGCAACGGGTCAGAGTCAGCGGGACGGAGGGACGAAGGGAGCCGGGAATTGGATGGGGCAATGGGGAGGTTGAGGAGGCGTCATAAATAGCTGATGTCGTTCCCAAATCCCTAATAAGACCTTGCAAGTCTCGCGTCTGCAGCACCGAGTCTTATTACCGGGAACAGGCCCAGGTTAACCGTCGCCATGTTGGTTCTGCGGGTAGAAACGCGCATGCGCGAATACCTTCGTGACGCAACAGAGTGGTCTTCAGGGTCCCGGTGACCAGGAGAGAACAACATTGACTCATTGATTTCATTCTCATTCTGCACACAGGAGTTGGTGACAGGCTTGGGTTAATGGCAGTCAACTTTAGAGAGGCAAAGTGTTGCAGGGAGCATGCACGGTCGTCTGAAGAACATGAGAACAGAAGCAGCAGAATAAGCAGTAAGCACTTGGCCCATCAAGCCTTCTCCATTCAATAAGATCATGGCTGATCTGATTGTGGCTTTAACTCCACATTCCTGCCGCCGTCCCCCAAACCCCATAACACTCGATTTCCTTGTAGCTCAAAACTCTCTTTGACACAGCCTTGAATAAATCCAATGACCCAGTCTGCACTGCTCAATGGGGAAGAGAATTCCAAAGACATAAAATTCTTAAGATTACTGTTTAAGCACAAAAATTTGAAAATTCACATCCTTGTGAAGAGAATAAATTTCTCTTCATCTCAGTTTTACATTGGAGATGCCTTGTTTTTAAATTGTGTTCCCTAGTTCTAAATTCCTCCATGAGGGGAAACATCCTCTCAGCATCTACCATGACAAGCACCCTCAGAATCTTACATGTTTCAAAGAGATCACGTCTCATTCTTTTAAACTCCTATAAGTATAGACCCAACCTGCTCAACCTTTCCCCAGGAATCAGCCAAGTGAACCTTCTCTGAACTGCTTTCATTGCAAATATGTCCCTGCTTAAGTAATCCTGGGCCAAGAGCAGAAGGAGAGACATTGTGAATTTTTATCCTGGACTGACAGGGATGGATTTTGGAAACTCCTTTTATAGGGAGTTAAAAGGGGGGAGTTTACACACAGCAAACTCAAACCAAGTGAAATGTTTGTCTTTCTGAATTTGTAATCTGAACTGACACTTATGACTTTTGTAGTCTTTTATGGGGAGTTAGAAGATATGAAGATTGTGAGATTTTTCTCTTACTCCAGTGCTTCTGATATATTTTCAGCTTCAGGCTTCAACAGGTTCAGAAGTGAGTATAATTGAACATTCATGTACACTTTAGAGCTTTTAGTGCTGTGCTGTGGTTCCATGGCTCTGGGACTGGTGTGGGTCCTTTACTGTAGATCTGAATCCATGTCTATCTATTGCTCTGCTTCACCTCTGCCCTCCCTGATCACCTCTCTGTCATTGTCTAACTTCCTCTGTCTCTAATAGTGGGTTTATTTTAACCATGTTTAGTAATTTACTGTTATTTCTGCCAAATCAGGTTCCCACTGTTGCCCACCACCCCCCAGGTTTTTTTAATTCATTCATGGGATGTGGGCATCGCTGGCTAGGCCAGTATTTATTTCCCATCCATAATTGCCCTTAGAAGGTGGGGGCGAGCTACCTTCTTGAACCATTACAGTCCTTCTATTGTAGGGATTTGAAAACAAGGATGTGAATTTTCAAATTTTTGTGCTTAAACAGGAACCTTTGTAGGTCAGTGAGCCCAAGGATGATGGGTGAACAATACTTGGTGCAAGTAAGGATACAGGCAGCAGTGATTTACATGACCTCAAAGTTACAAGGAAGTGAAATGTGGGAGGCTGGCTAATAGTGCCTTAGACTAGTTAAGCCCATAAGCAATAAAGGAATGGATGAGTGTTTCAGAAGCAGATGAGCAGAGACAAGGACAGAGTCAGGTGACATTACTGAGATGAAAGTGGTCTTGGTGTTTATACAGGTATGTGGTCAGAAGCTCTGTTTGGAGTGAATCTGAGGTTGTGAACAACGTGGTTCAGCCTCAGACAGTTGCCGAGGAGAGGGATGGAGTCAGTGGTCAGAGAGTGGAGTTCGTAGCGGGGACTGAAGACAATAGTTTTCATCTTCCCAATGTTTAATTAGAGGAAATTTCTGTTCACCCAGAACTAGATGTCAAACAAGTCAGGATGGTGTGAGACTTGGAGGCAATGGTGTTTGCGTACACCTGCTACCCAGGTCCTTTAGCTGATAGAGGTACAGGGTTTGGGAAATTCTGTCAAAGTTCTGGCTGAGTTGTAGATGTATAACATCCCTCTCCTTCACTCCTGCCTCTTCCATGTATCTCTCTTCTCCCTTAGACGCAGTGTCTTGTGTAGGTCCAGGTTGGGTAGCAGGTTCCCTTCAATGAAGGACATCAGTGACCATCTGGCAGCTTTCACTTTTTCCTAGTCTCAGACCCAGGAATTATCAGATTCATTCACTTTAGTCTCACAACCTGCCTTACTTTCACAATCCTTTTTTTCTGTTTGAAATCAATTTCACAGGGTATTAGAAGCGGAGGATCTGCATTTGGGAAACTCAGCTCAAACATCACATCAGGATCTGACAGAGTCGCCCAGTTTATTGTAACCTGAATATCATCAGATTCTGAACATGGAAAGAAAAAGTGCTGTTCACAGTGGGGACAAACCGTACACGTGCTCTGTGTGTGGACGAGGCTTCAGCCAATCATCTGGGCTCACAAACCATAAATGCAGTCACACTGGACAGACACCTTGGAAATGTGGGGACTGTGGGAAGGAATTCAATAGTCTGTCAAAGCTGAAAACTCATCGACACAGTCACACCGGGGAGAGACCGTTCACCTGCTCGGTGTGTGGGAAGGGATTCACTCAGTCATCAATTCTGCTGAGACACCATCGAGCTCACACTGGGGAGAGGCCATTCGCCTGCTCTGAATGTGGAAAGGGATTCACTCAGTTTTCCATCCTGGTGACACACCGGCGGGTTCACACTGAGGAGAGACCTTTTAAATGTCCAGACTGTGGGAAGTGCTTTAAAAGTTCCTGGGAGCTGATTTCCCATCAAAGTGTTCACACTGAGGAGAGACCTTTTAAATGTCCAGACTGTGGAAAGTGCTTTAAAAGTTCCAGGGAACTGATGTCCCATCAACGTGTTCACACTGAGGAGAGACCTTTTAAATGCCCAGACTGCAGGAAGTGCTATAAAAGCTCTGGGGAATTGATGCGACATCAATGTGTTCACACTCAGGAGAGACCGTTCAGGTGCTCTCACTGTGGGACTGGGTTCAGGCAATCCTCTCAACTCATTGTACACCAGCGAATTCACACTGGGGAGAGGCCGTTCACCTGCACTGTGTGTGGTAAGGGATTCACTCAGACATCCCACCTCATGAAACACCAGCGAATTCACACCAGGGAGAGGCCGTTCACCTGCACTGAGTGTGGGAAGAAATTCAATCGTACATCCCACCTGCTGACACACCAACAAGTTCACAAGTGAATTCTGGATTTACAGGGATTTACAGCTTTGGGAGTGGAACAGAGAGGAAAAAGTGTTCCATAGAAACTAGAATAATCTGTTCTGAATTGCTATCCTGGACTGACAGATATGACTTTTGTAAACTCCTTTTACAGAATATTAAAAGGAAGGATTTGCAGATGTGAAACTTAAACCAAATGTCATATCAAATTCTGGTTGACTTACTTGATGCATCAGGACCTGAATGCCATTTATCTTTGAATGTGGAAAGAGAAACGTTTGTCTGTTCTGTCTGTGGGAAAAGATATCAAGCATCAGTGTGACTGGAAAAGCACCGAGGCACACACACCCGAGTGAGAGTGTTCCAGTGAACTGACTGCGGAAAGAGCTTTAACCAGTTACACACCCTGAAAATACATTGCATTGTTCACAATAGGGAGAAAACATACACATGTTCCCTGTGTGGACGAGGCTTCAACAGATTATCCAACCTGGAGAGACACATGGACACAGACACAATGGAGAAAACATGGAAATGTGGGGGCTGCGGTAAAGGATTCGATTATCCATTCCTGCTGGAAAACCATCGACGCAGTCATACTAGGGAGAAGCTGTTCCTCTGTTCTGTGTGTGGGAACGTATTTATGAAGTCATCCTGCCTCATGTTACACCAGCGAATACACACTGAAGACACGCTGTTCACCTGCACAAATGTGGAAAGAGGTTCAGGCAGTCATCCACCCTCACCTCACACCAGCGAGTTCACAATGGGGAGAGGCCAATCACCTGTGTGTGTGGGAAAGGATTCACTCATTCATCCAATCTGTGGTCACACCCAAGAATTCACACTGAGGAGAAGCCTTTCAGCTGTATTTCCGGTAGAAAGAGGTTCAGCCAGTCACCTGACCTCAAGGCACACCAGCGAGTTCATACTGGGGAGAAGCCGTTAACCTGCTCTGAGTGTGGGAAGGGATGCACTCAGTCATCCACCCTGCTGACACACCAGCGAATTAACACTGGGGAGAGGCTGTTCATTTGTTCTGTGTGTGGGAAGGAGTTCACTAATTCATCCAGCCTTCTAAAACACCCTCAGATTCATACTGAGAAGAAGCCATTCAGCTGCACTTCATGTGGGAAGGGTTTCAGGCCCTCACTGCTCACCAACGCAATCACACCGGGAAGAAGCCATTCACCTTCTCCATATGTGGGAAAGGATTCACTTAGTCTGGCAGCCTGCATTTACATGAACGCACTCACACTGGGGAGAAGCCATTCACCTGCTCCATATGTGGGAAAGGATTCACGTAGTCTGGCAGCCTGCATTTACATGAATGCACTCAAACGGGGGGAAGCCATTCACCTGTTCTGTATTTGGGAAGGGATTCATTCAATCACGGTATCTGCTGCCACACCAGTGAGTTCATAAGTGATTCCAGAAGTTGGATTCTATTGTTTTTGCTGCTGTAAAAAACATCCAGGACTGATAGTCTGACAATATTTGGTTTGTTTCTGCTGATGTTAACAGCCCTATAACTGGCTGGAGTTTAATATTCTGGAGATGTCACTGATTTTTGGAGCTGCAGTGTGCCTTTTTAAAAACGCCATCTCTGATCTTTCCCCTTAATTCAAGAATTCTCAACAAGAACTCATTTATAATAAAATTATGAACTCTTACTTCAATCCTAAATTGGCCTTTGCAAAATCTAAAATTCAGTGTCTGAAAGGGTCCACTGATTAACATCTCCAATTAGAAAGTGCTGATTGTTGGCAAGGATTAATCAGGATCCACAGGACACGTGTGATATAAAAATCATCATGCTATAGAAAAACAAAGGTGACAGGGGAGATTGCAACACTACAGGGGCATCTCACTCCTTAGCGTCACTGGGAAGGCCTTCACTGGGGTCATGCTTAAGAACTTCATCTACTTGCAGACTGAGTGTATCCAGAAGCACAGTGCAGTTTCTGTGCTGCCAGATCTACAGTGAACATGATCATCTCCATACACTAGCTACAAGAGGATGTAGGGAACAGGATATACCTCTTTACCTTACTGTTGTAGATCTCAATAAAGCATTTGACAACGTCAGCAGGGCAGGACTCTTCAAGATTTTGGAGAAAATTAACTGTCCCCCAAAGCTTCTCAGTCTCATCCACTCCTTCATGACAACGTGTAGTGACTGTACAGTTTGAAGGCACCACTTGCGATAGTTTCAGGGTGAAGAATGGAGTGAAACAGATGCCTACACCGAAAACAATAGCCCACAATGACACCTGATAACCCCGAATAATAATAACTTCAATCAGAGAGATACAACAGGGAGATGTGTCATTGAACGATGAAATGAGTCATGAGATAAGTACTTTTAAAGTTCAGAAAGGGGTTGTCTAAATCAGTGCCTCCCAAACTTTTTCCCAGTGTGACCCCATTTTAATGCCTCAGACTTTGTGTGACCCCAGAGTGAAAATTTGAGGGGACGAGAGTTGTGCCAGGGGTGGTGTGGGTTGTGGGGGTGGGGGGGTGGGGGGTGGGGGAGCAGTGGGGGGCTTCAGCTGTTGAGCGGGTTTGGGGAGATTATTAATGTATTTGAACTCTGATTATTAATGTAATAGCCTCCCGATTATTCATTTATAGGATGCTGATTATTGACACATTTGGCAAATAACTTAAATGTGACAGGATTCTGATAGTTGATGCCATAGGACACTGATTATCAATTGAAATAATTCTGATTATTAATGTATTAGCATCCTGATAATTGCAATAATTTCCTGATTATTGAAGCAATAGGCAGCTGATCATTAAACATGGTTTCACAGTATCTTTACAGTGCAGAAGGAGGCTATTTGGCCCATCGAGTCTGCACTGGCTCTCTGAAACAGCATTCCACATAGCCCCACTTATCCCCATAACCTTGCACATTCCCTTTTTTTCAGGGAGCAATCCAATTCCCTTTTGAATACCTCGATCAAACCTGCATCCTCCACCCTTTCAGGAAGTTTGTTCCAGACTCCAACTACCCTCTGGGTGAAAAAAAATGTCCTCATATCACCTTTTGCCAATTATTTTGAATCTGTGCCCTCTAGTTCTTGATGTTCTCTTGAGTGGGAACAGTTTCATTATTTATCCTGTCCACACCCCTCAGGATCTTGAATACCTGTATCAAGTCTCCTCTCAGCCTTCATTTCTCCAAGAAAAACAGTCCCAATCTCTCCATTCTATCCTCACAGCTACAGTGCTTCATCCCAGAATCACTCTTGTGAATCTCCTCTGTACTCTCTCCAATGCCTTCCCATCCTTCCTCAAGTATGGTGCCCAGAACTGGACATAGTCCTCCAGCTTAGGCCTAACTAGTGAATTAGACAAGTTCAACATGACCTCTTTAGTCTTGTACTCAATGCCTCTATTAAAAAAGCTGAATATACTATATGCTTTATTAACTGCTCTCTCAACATGCCCTGTCATCTTCAATGACCTACGTACGTATACACTGATGTCCCTCTGTCCTGCACCACCGTTAGAGGCTCTCCCTTTATGTTATACTGCCTCTCCATATCTTTCCTGCCAAAACGAATCACCTCACATTTCACTGCATTGAACTTTATCTGTCACATTAATACAACTGGAATTATGTAATTTGATCCTGATTATTAATGTAATTAAACCCTGATTAATGTAAAAGGATGCTGATTATTTATACAATAAGATCCTGATTGTTGATGCAATAGGCACCAGACTATTAATGTAATAATATCCTGATTATTAATGAGTTGGGATCCTGAATCTTAAAATAATTGGACTCTGATCATTAATGTAATAGAAACCTGAACATTGATGTAATAGGATCCTCATTATTAATGCAATAGGATTCTGATCATTATTGTAACAGTGTCCTGGTTATTGATGCAATATGATCCTGAACATTAATGCATTACAATCCTGATTATTAATACATTATGATCCTGGTTATTGAAGAAATCAGCTTTCCAGAAAAAACGAACACATGTACAATGTGCACAACCTTTTCACAAACTTAATTTGCAGCAGCAATTGCGCCTGAGAGAGGAGGCCATTAGGCCACGCCCACCAACAAAAAAAAACTGTGAGGATTTAAAGAGGCCTCGCAGCTGTCAGGAAACAGTTGGAGCTCCACAGCAGCCATTGCTGCCTCGTAGCTCGCGAGCCCAAAATCTCGGTTCACACCCCACTGAGGTTACGACCTTCAGTTTGGGAAGCCCTGACTTTCACTGGGACTATAAAATGGGAACTGGCTTTGAAAGCTCTTGTCACAGTCTTAAGCATTTAAACCCTCTCTCCCTCCAGTACGAACTCATTGATGTGTTTCGAGGCTGGATGAGCGAGTGAATCCCTTCCCACACATGGAGCAGGTGAATGACCTCTCCCTGGTGTGCATGTCCTGATGACTTTCCAACTCAAATTGAATCCCTTCCCACTGTCCCCCATTAACACAGTTTCTTCCTAGTTGACTGTGCTTGTGTCTTAACAGGCCAGATGTTCGGCTGAAACTTCCTTCAGTGATATGGGGAAAGATTGGGGGGAGGTGGGATAAACTGGATCACTCTTTGAAAGAGCCAGTGCAGATTCGATGAGCTTCTGTGCTGTACTCTGATGAGATCCTATGATTCGATAACAGGATAATGATTCATAAGAAATACCGTAAGATTGAACCATAGAGCTCAGATGGTGGCCATTCAGCCCATTGTGTCTGTACTGTCTCTCTGAAACTGTTGCCATTCTGTCCCACTCCCCTGATCTTTCTTCCGAGCCTTGAAAATCTCTCCTTATGAAGTAAAAATCCAAATCACTTTTGAAAGTTACTATTGGATCTGCTTCCACCAGTCATTTAGACAATGTGTTCCAGATCAAAAACAAAAATTGCTGGAAAAACTCAGCAGGTCTGACGGCATCTGTGGAGAGAAAGACAAAGTTAGCATTTCGAGTCTGTATGAATCTTCATCAGAGTTTATCCAGCAATTTTTGTTTTTGTTTCAGATTTCCAGCACCCACAGTATTTTGCTTTTATATTAATGTGTTCCAAATCATCAGAACTCACTGAGTAAAATAATCTCTCATCTTCACCCTGGATTTTTTGCCAATTATTTTAAATCTGTTTTCTGTGGTAACCAACCATCCTGTCAATGGAAACAATTTCTCTCTATGTAGATAAGAACTGCTCAAAAATGTCCACACCTCTATTAAATCACTCCTTAAACTTCTCTGCTCTAAAGAGAACAATCCCAGCTTCTCCACATAACAGAAACCCCTCACCCTGAAACTATTTTGGTCAATGTTCCATGCACTCTGTCCAAGGGCTTGACATCTTTCCTGAAATGTGGTGCTCAGAACTGAGAACAATATGTGAGCTGAGGATTAAAAAGTGATTTATAAAGTTTCAGTGTGACTTCCTTGCTTTTGTGCTTCATGTCTCCATTAATACATGGAGGGCCCCCATTAGCTTTTTTTAAACAATTTGATCAACTTTTCCTGTTACCTTCAAAGATTTGTGTCCATACACTCCCAGGTCACTCTGTTCCTGCACTCTGTTTAAAATTGTACCGTTTAGTTTATTCTGCCTCTCAATCTTCCTTCCAAAATGTATCATTGACTGTGAGTCACTTTGGGATGTTCTGAGGGTGTGAAAGATTTGAAATGAACACAAGATCTTTATCCTCCACGTACTGTCCACAGGGGAGTTCTCCTGGTACAGTGGGACCAACCTTCGTGTTTTAACTAACACCACCAAAAAAACAGGATTAATCGGTCACTCTTCTGTTTGCTGTTTGTGGAACCTTGCTGTGTACAAACTGGCTGTTATGAAACAGTAATAACTTGTATTTATATAACACGATTATTATAATAAAATGTTCCAAGGCACTTCAGAGGAGTTTTATAAAGTAAAAATTGGACACTGAGTCACATAGGGTGATGTTATGACATAGCATGTGGTAAATGCTGAGCTGTTCAAATCCCAGAGGGAAACTTGAAACAACTGTCACAACTAATTTACAATTTGTATGTTTCGAGATGCAGGCTTTGAATTCAGTAATAACAGGACCACCAAGTCTTAAGAGGTTTTTATAAAACTAAGTTAAACATTTATTAACAAGAAGAATGATTTTTAAGCACACACTTTGTCTACAAATTATCACTATAATAACTTCTAAACCCCCTAATTAATTTAACTCCCAGTTACACTTCCGTAAGGCAACAGTAAGACACACAGATTTTAAAAGGCTCAGGTAAAGTAAACTATACCCTGAACAGTTGAATTCAAAGTGAGTTCTCTTAACTTCAGTCCCTAGAGACAGCAGTTTGGTACATACAGGCTGAAGGCATTTCACCCTTGTTAGATCTTAAAAGTCTACCCTTAGACATAGCCTTCGCTCCTTTTGTACATATTTTCCCCTTTGAATGCAAATTTCCATTATTTCACTATGTCTTTGCACTTTATTTTTCTGATAATAAAAATCTCTCATAGCATAAAGTTTTACCAGTAATCTTTGGGAAAAATAAACACACTGTTCCTTAACTCTACCTGGCTAGGTGACACATTTCGCTCCTTTGAAAATAATCTAGTCTGATTTATTTAAAAATACAAATTTCTCCCTTTACACTTCACATTCTAAAACTTCCCCATGTTTACCTAATTAACATTTCAAACCTAACTTCTCTTCTTACATCAAAGCACCCAGACTAGCTGCCTCTAATTCAGTTAAGTCTCTCTCACACGCACACAGACACGGACTCTATTTTACAATAAATTCCAATAACATTTTGGACATTATTCTATCTTCCTGACAGTGATATTAGGGTAAATAGAGAAAAGCTTGACTGGAGAGGCAGATTTTAACAAGATTTTTAATCAGGAGAGAGATGGAGAGTTTAGGGAGGGAATTTCAGAGTTTGATGCCTCAGCCCTGCCACCAATGGTGGAATAATTAAAATCAGGGATGCGAAAGAGACCAGAATGAGAAGCACAGATATTTCAGAGGGTTGTGAAACTACAGGTTAGAGAGATAGGGAGAGATGGAGGAATTCGAAAACAAGGAGCTGAATTTTCAAATTGAGGCATTACTTGACCTCGAGCCGACATAGGTCAGTGAGCCCAGGGGTGATGGGTGAATGGAACTTGGTGTGAGAAAGCACTCGGGCAGCAGAGTTTAGGGTGATCTCACGTTTCCATGTGGGGTGGGGTGAATGTGCGAGGCTGGTCATGAATGTATTGGAATTGTCAAGTCTAAAGGTAACTCGGGCATGGATGAGGGTTTCAGTAGCAGATGAGCTGGGGTGGAATGGAGACAGGCGACGTTATGTAGATTGCAATATCAGGTATAGTGATGGTGTGGATATGTGATTAGAAGCTCATCTTAGAGTCAAAGCTGACACCAAGATTATGAACAGTGTGGTTCAACCTCGGACAGTTCCCAGGGAGAGGGATAGACTCGGTAATTAGGAAACAGAATTTGTAGTGCTGACTGAAGACAATGGCTTTGGTCTTCCCAATCTTTAATTGGAGGACATTTCTGCTCATCCAGTACTGGATGTCGGATAAGAAGTTTGATAATTTAGTAACAGTGGAGGAATGGAGAGGGATGGTGGTGAGGTAGAGCTGGGAGTAGTCAGTGTACATGTGAAAACTAATATGTTGCTTTTGGATGATGTCACCAAATGGCAGCATGTGGATGAGAAATAGGAGAGGCCAAGGATAGATCCTTGGGGGACACCAAGTTCAAGGACTTTGGAGAGGAAAGGAGGGTTGGAGATGGGGTGGTAGTTTGCCAAAACCGTGGTGACAAGGGTTTATTTTTCAGGAAGGGTAAGATTGGTTTATTTAAAGATGAGAGGGGCAAAACCAGAAGAGAGAGACAGAACCTTGAGCAATATCAGCTAACATGGGAGAGTTAGATAGTCAGCAGTTTAGTGGGAATAGGATTGAGGGACTCTGACTGGGCATGACGGGAGATAGGAGAGAAACTGGAGAAAGATGTGAGTTCAGGGCTGAGACAAGGGGGAACTTTGGAGATGGTTCGGCCCAGTGGGCTAGTGGTGGCAGGGATGCAACAGAGGCAGCTGATTGGATTGTCTCAATCTTAGTGACAAAGAAGCTCCATGAGCTCCTCACACTTGTTGTTAGGGGTGAGGATGGAGGCGGGGAGAGGGAGAGCCCTTCAAAAGGAATTGACTTGTATTAGAGATGTTAAAAGGATTAAACACTATTTAACACAAAGCTGATTTATTTGACTTCTATTCAGAATGTTAGCCCTTTTAACTGGGTTGGAGTTTATTTACATCAGCAGAAACAGACCCCAATGAACATGATTCAGTCCTGGATATGATTAACAGCAAAATCCAATCACTCTATTTACTTGTGAATTTGCTGGTGTCTCATCAGGTTGGATGACTGTGTAAATCTCTTCCCACACTTCGGGCAGGTAAATGGCCTCTCCCCAGTGTGAACTCGCTGATGTGTCAGCAGGGTGGATGACTGAGTGAATCCCTTCCCACAATCCCGACAGGCGAATGGCCGCTCTCTGCTGTGAATACGCTGGTGTACACTGAGGTCAGATGATGTCTTGAACCCAGTCCCGCAGTGAGAGCACTTGAACGGTCTCTCGTCAGTGTGAACACGTTGATGGCGCATCAGAACCCCAGAACTTTTAAAGCAGTTACCGCAGTCTGGACATTTAAATGGTCTCTCATCAGTGTGAATACGTTGATGGGACATCAGTTCCCTGGAACTTTTATACCATTTACTGCAGTCTGGGCATTTAAAAGGTCTCTTGTCAGTGTGAACTTGCTGGTGATTCAGCAGGGTGGATAACTGAGTGAAACCCCTCCCACACTCAGAGCAGGTGAAAGGTCTCTCCCCAGTATGAACTCGCTGGTGCATCAGCAGGTTAGATGACCGAGTGAACCCACTCCCACACACACAGCAGATGAACGGCCTCTCCCTAGTGTGAACTCGCTGATGTTCAGTGAGTTGAGATGATTGCTTGAACCCAGTGCCACAGTGAGAGCACCTGAATGGTCTGTCATCAGTGTGAACACGTTGATGGAGCATCAGGTCCCGGGAACTTTTATAGCACTTCCCACAGTCTGGGCATTTAAAAGGTCTCTCATCAGTGTGAACTCGCTGGTGTGCCAGCAAGTCAGATGACTGAGTGAATCCCTTCCCACACTCTGAGCAAGTGAATGGCCTCTCCCCAGTGTGAAAACGCTGGTGTGTCATTAACGTGGATGAGGTGGTGAATCCCTTCCCACACACGCAGCAAGTGAATGGTCTCTCCCCAGTGTGAACTCGTTGGTGTGCCAGCAGGGTTGATGACTGAGTGAATCCTTTCCCACATTTGGAGCAGGTAAATGCCCTGTCTCCTCTGTGAACTCGCTGGTGTTGCAGCAGGTTGGATGACCGAATGAATCCCTTCCCACACTCGGAGCAGATGAATAGCTTCTCCCCAGTGTGACTACGCCGATGAGTTTCCAGTTCAGACGAGGATTTGAATCCCTCCTCACAGTCTTCACATTTCCACAGTTTCTCCCCACTGTGAACGATGCTTTCTCCTTCCATGTTCAAAATCTGATAATATTCAGGTTACAATAAATCAGACAACTCCATCAGATCCTGATGTAATGTTATGTTTCAGTTTCCCGACTGTAAATCCTCCCCTTCTAATACCCTGTGAAATTGATTTAAAACAGAGAAAAGGGAGTGAGAGAGAACCCACAAAAACACAAAGGCAGTTTGTGAAATTGAGCTGAATGAATCTATTATTTTGTGGTATAAGAAAAAAACTGCGGATGCTGGAAATCCAAAACAAAAACAAAAATACCTGGAAAAACTCAGCAGGTCTGACAGCATCTGCGGAGAGGAACACAGTTAACATTTCGAGTCCGAATGACTCCATCAGAACTAAGGAAAAATAGAAAAGAGGTGAAATATAAGCTGGTTTAAGGAGGGGTGGGACAGGTAAAGCTGGCTGGAGGGCCAGTGATAGGTGGAGATTGCCAAGTCACAGACAAAAGGACAAACGGATGTTGATGGTGGTGATACTAGCTAAGAAATGTGCTAATGGTGACATTAAGGGGAGAAATCAGGACGAGCAAGGTACAGATGGCCCGAGTGGGGGTGGGGTGGGGGGACAGGATCAAAATAGGCTAAAAGGTAGAGATAAAACAATGGATGGAAATACATTTAAAAATAATAGAAATAGACGGGAGAAGAAAAATATATATAAATTATTGGAAAAAGGGGGATCGGAAAAGAAGTGAGGATGGAGGAGAGAGTTCATGAACTAAAGTTGTTGAACTCAACATTCAGTCCGGAAGGCTGTATCCCTTCCCCCCACCCCACCCCACCGCACTAGGGCTATCTGTACCTTGCTCGTCCTGCTTTCTACCCTTAACGTCACCATTAGCACATTCCTTTGCTAAAATCACCACCGTCAACACCTCTTTATCCTTTTGTCTATGACATCTTTTGGCAATCTCTACCTATCACTGGCCCTCCATCCAGCTCTACCTGTCCCACCCCTTCTTAAACCAACTTATATTTCACCTCTTTTCTAATTTTCCTTAGTTCTGATGAAGAGTCATTCGGACTTGAAACATTAACTGTATTCCTCTCTGCAGATGCTGTCAGACCTGCTGAGTTTTTCCTGGCATTTTGTGGGGCTGACACTAGGAAAAAGTGACCATGAAAACTGCTGGATTGTCAAAAGAACCCAACTGGTTCACTAATGTCCTTCAGGGAAGGGAACCTGACACCCAATCTGGGCTACACAAGACTCTGGCTTCTATAAGAACACAAGAAAAACGGCCTGTTGAGCCTGCTCCACGATTCAACACGATCGTGGCTGATCTTGGTATTCACTCCACTTTCCCGCCTGCTCCCCATATCTCTCCACTACCTGAGAGACCAAAAATCTCTGCATCTCAGCCTTAAATATATTCAATGATGGAGCATCCACAACATTCTGGGGTACAGAATTCTATTTGACAAGAGAGATGGAGAGAGAGAAAAAGATGGAGAAGTGCGAGAGACAGAGAGGGCATGAGACAAGTGGGAGAGAGAGAGAGGGATGTGCGAGAGACAGGGGGCAATGGGAAGGCATTTTATAGACCAACAACTTGAACCACAATTTGACAAAATCTCCCAAGTCCTCAACCTCCACCACCTAGAAGGACCAGGGTAGCAGGTGTATGTGAACACCATCACCTCCAGGTTCCCCTCCAAGCCACACATATTCTGATGTCTGACATCCAGTACTGGATCAGCAGAAATTTCCTTCATTTAAATATTGGAAAGATGAAAGTCATTGTCATCAATCCTCAATTCAAACTCCACTTCCTGGCCACCAACTCCATCCCTCTCCCCAACAACTGTCTGACGCTGAACCAGACTGTTCACAACCATGGTGAAATAATTCACCCCAAGATGAACTTCCAAACACATATCCACATCATCACCAAGACCTCATTGCCCGACTCCATCCAAGGCTCAGCTCATCTGCTGCTGAAACCGTCATCCATTCCTTTGTTATCTCTGGATTTAACTCTGGCTGGAGGTTCTAGAACTAAGGGCCACAGTCTCAGAATAAGGGGCCGGTCATTTGAGACTGATGAGGAGGAGTTTCTTCACTTAGAGGGTGGCGAATCTTTGGAATTCTCTGCCTCAGAGGGCTGCGGAGGCTCAGGCTCAGTCATTGAACATGTTTGAAATCAATATTTTTGAGATTGATTCAAAAAGTAGTGGCAGCAGAGTCTTTAAATATCTTTAAGAAGAGGTAGATAGATTCTTGATAAGAAAGAGGGTGAAAAGTTATTGGGAGTAGGCAGGAATGTGTTGTTGAGGTTACAATCAGATCAGCCATGATCATATTGAAAAGTGGAGCAGGCTCGAGGGGCCGATGGGCCTACTTCTGCTCCTAATTTGTATGTTTGCTGGATTTCTCATATTAAAAACATCAAAGTACATGGGGATAGTGCAGGAAAATGTTGTTGGAAAACGTTGTTGAAATAGAAGATCAGCCATAATCTCATTGAATGACGGAGCAGGCTTTAAGGGCTGAATGGCCTATTCCACTCCCATTTCTTATATTTTCTCCTAATGCACTCCGAGCCTGCCACCCAAATTCAACTGCCCTCTAATCTTGAGGTGATCCAAAACTCCGCTGCCTGTGTGCGGACTCTCACTGAATTTTGTTTACCCATCACCCCTGTGCTCTCTGACCAACAAAGGCTCCAGGTAAGCACCATCAAAATTTTAAATTTCTCATCTTTGTTTTCAAATCTCTCCATTGTCTCACCCCCACCATCTCTGTAATCTCCTCCAGCCTCACAACCCTCCAAGCTCTCATTCCTCTCATTCCATCTTCCTGCGCATTCCCAATTTTAATCCCTCCATCCTTAGCGTCCATGCCCTGAGCTGCCAAGGCCATAAACTGTTGAATTTCCTTCCTAAACCTCTGTCCCTCTCTATTGTTCTGACTTTAAGATTCTCCTTAAAACCTACCTCTTTGACCAAACCTTTGGCCATCTGCTCTCATATCTCCTTACATGACTGTGTCAAGTGTTGCTCTATAACATTCCTGTGAAATACCCTGGAAAGGTCTATTACATGAAAGGCATGATATAAATACACATTGTTGTTGTTGATTTGGACATATATCACTGTTCCTTCATCATTGTTGGGTGAATAACCTGTAACTCCTTACCTAACATCATTGTGAGAGCATCTTTACCACACGGACTGCAGCGGTTCAAAAAGGTCAAACATCATCTTCTCCACAGGTAACTGGGGATGGGTAATATCTGCTGCTGGTCTTGTTAGTGAAAGGGTAGGGGAGTGGGACTAGCTGATTTGCGCTTGAAAAAAGCCAGCACAGACAGGACGGGCTGAATGGCCTCTGTCTGTATTGTAACCATTCAATGATAAAGAACGGACACTGGAGACCAGGGACCAACCTCTGGAACCAATGCCCAGCCTGATACAAACCGGCTCTTCATTGATCTGGGAGCTGCGGCCTCGCTCGGTGTAAACGGGGGAGGGGGACCGGTCAGTTTATTTCCGGGGTTTGCGGTTTACACAACATGTTTCCGGAGCCTCTCCGTCCACCCGCCGGATCCATCGCTCCCTCCGCCCCGCCATCCCCCCAACCCCCACTTTACCCATTGCGGACCCGTTCCCCATCGCCATTACCCGCACTGCTCATGCTCCAGTCACAGCCTGGCCCCACCCCTTCATTCATTCCGATTGGTTGGAGGACCAACCGCCCCCGCTCAATCCTCTAGTCCCGCCCCGATTTCCTATTGGTCCGGAGCTGCCGTCAATTACCCGGGCATTGTGACGGTTTCAAACGCTGAGAGCGGCCACAGACTCAGTCTGACTTGCTGATTCTTGGCAGCATTTTCTGTTTGGGAATTAGAGCTAGAGATGGATGGTCAGTTCCCCTCTGTCCGGGGGGATTCACACTCATTTCCCCAGTGCAGTGATTATCACGTTTACTTTACACGAGAAAGTCCCCGGTTCAATCCCGGCTGGAAACTTTGTGTTTAACATTGTTACTGATGAGGAATTAACAGTGAGTTTAGTTTTATGTTGAACAGGGTGACAGTTACTGTTGTTTCAATCTTTAAAAGCTCCTTCTTCACCTTTAAACAGGTAACGATAAGTGAGAGAAAACTGATCCACTCTGACCCCAAAAACAAGATACTGCAGATGCTGCAAATCCGACCTCAAAACAGAAAATGTTGGAAACATTCAGCAGGTCAAACAGCATCATTCACAGTGAATGTTTCACGTCGCTGAACTTTTATCCAAATTGGAAAATTTCCCAGGTTTAATAGTTTATAAACAAGTCCAGAGTCAGAGAAAACATGGGCAGACAGAAGGAAACAACAAACGGTCTTGTGACAGGATGGAAGGCTGGAGAGAATAAATGATAAAGGGGACAATGGTGCAAGGCAACATTGGGTGACCAGACAATTAAAGAAACTAATGGGACAAGTAAACAAATAAGACAGGTTCAGAGGAGGGATAAATGGTAACAGCAGAATCATTACCAGCATCTACTACCCTAAAAATGGGAGTGATGATTGTGATATCAAATTATTAAAATTAACATTGAGTCTGGAAGGTTGTAAAGTGACTAATCAAAGATGAGCTGCTGTTCCTCGAGCTTCTGTTGGGCTTTATGCGACAGTACAGGAGGCCGAGGACTAAGAGGTCAGACTTGAAATGAGGCTGAGAATTAAAATAGTAAATGAGAAGCTCAGGATCACACTTGCAAAGAGAATGGTGATTTTACATGAAGCAGTCACCCAATCTGGATTTAATCTCCACGGTATAGAGGAGACCACATTATAAATTGTAAGAAGTACAAATAGATCACTGTGTCACCAGGAAAGTGTGTTTGGGGATCTGGAACATGGAAAGGGAGGAGGTGGCAATGAATCTGTTTCAATAAGTTTGTAACAGGCCAATGCACAATTGTTCTGCTGTGCTTTATATTTTAATGGGAATTATCAAATGTTTTTACCACTATGATCTTGGCTGGTGGACTACGATGTCCTTGCATTTCTCTGTTGATCTATCCAGGAGGGCTAGTGTGCTAAGAAAGCTTGGTTTGTAAATTACTGTCAATGTGAACGTGATAATGGAACATTTGTATATCAAAGGGCAATGATACCTGATCACTTATCGAGTGAGTGAGTTTGTAACAATGTAACTCAAATGATCACAGCTACTGCAGGTGATTCTCTGGCTACAAGCTGGCAAGAAAGGAAGCAGGAGCGTGCAGTCTCACCCAGCTGGACACCAGTGGAGAGGCATTGGAGGAGGATGGAGTTGTCAGTGGTGCCTGCTGCCCTTGTTGTTCTAGATGGTAGTGGTCGTGGGTTTGGAAGGTGCTGTCTAAGGAGCCTCAGTGAGTATGGAAACAGGAGAGGGAGAGCACTTCAAAGGAATTAACTTGTGTCATAGATATTAAAAAGACTCGGCACACTGTGCGTTCAACACAAAGCTGATTTATTTTAATTATATCCAGAATATTAGCACCTACAACTGGGCTGAAGTTTATTAACATCAGCAGAAACAGACCTGAATGAACACGGTTCAGTCCTGGATGTGATTGGCAGAAAAATACAATCACTGTCGTGACTTGTAAACTTGCTGATGACTCAGCAGAGTGAATGACTGAGTGAATCTCTGCCCGCACTCGGAGCAGGTGAATGGCTTCTCCCCAGTGTGAACTCTCTCGTGTCTCAACAAGTGGGATAACTGAGTGAATCCCTTCCCACACAAGTAGCAGGTGAATGGCTTCTCCTGGTGTGAGCTCACTGGTGTAGTGAGTTGAGATGATCGCTTGAACCCAGTGCCACAGTGAGAACACCTGAACTGGATTTCATCTATGTGAAAACGTTTATGGGATATTAGTCCCCCAGAACTTTTATAGCACTTCCCACAGTCTGAGCATTTGAAAGGTTTCTCCCTAGTGTGAACTCGCTGGTGTCTCAGCAGGTTGGCTAACCAAGTAAATCTCTTCCGTCACTCGGAGCAGGTGAACAGTTTCTCCCCAGTGTGAACTCGTTGGTGTGCAGTGAGTTGAAATGATGCCTTGAACTCAGTTCCACAGTGAGAGCACCTGAATGATCTCTCCTCAGTGTGAACCCATTGATGGGACATCAGTTCCCCAGAACATCTATAGCACTTCCCACAGTCTGAGCATTTAAAAGGTCTCTCATCAGTGTGAATTCGCTGGTGTCTCAGCAGGTGGCTTGACTGAGTGAATCCCTTCCCACACTTGAAGCAGGTGAATGGTTTCGCCCCAATGTGAACTCGTTGGTGTGTAATCAGCTGTGATGATCGAGAGAATCCTTTCCCACACATGGGGCAGGTGAACGGCATCTCCCCAGTGTGAATTCGCTGGTGTACAGTGAATTGAGATGATTGCTTGAACCCAGTCCCACAGTGAGAGCATCTGAATGGCCTCTCGTCAGTGTGAACATGTTGGTGGAGCAGCAGTTCCCATGAACTTTTAGAGCACTTCCCACAATCTGGGCATTTAAAAGGTCTCTCCCAGTGTGAACTCGCTGGTGTATCAGCAGGTTGGATGACTGAGTGAATCCCTTCCCACACTCAGAGCAGGTGAATGGTTTCTCCCCAGTGTGAACTCGTTGGTGTGTAATCAGCTGGGATGATCGAGAGAATCCCTTCTCACACACAGAACAGGTAAACGGTCTCTCCCCAGTATGACTGCACCGATGAGTTTCCAGCTCACGTGGGTAACTGAATCTCTCCTCACAGTCCCCACAGTTCCATGGTTTCCCTCCAACTTGAACAGTACTTTTTCCTTCCATGTTTAAGATGCTGTGCTATTCAGGTTACGATGTATTGGGCAACTCCTTCAGATGCTGTTTTCTGACTGCAGATCCTCCCCTTCTAATATCCTGTGAAGCTGATTTAAAACAGAAAAAGGGGAACACAGACAAACACAAAGGCAGGTTGTGAAATTGAGCTAAATGAAGAGAGAGAGAAAAAAACAGAGGGTAGAGAGAGATTTTATATGTTTTATATATCTACAGCTTGACCAGAACTGTGAAGGAATCCCCAAAACCCTCAACCTCCACCACCTAGGCCCAGGGTAGCATGACTTCCAAATTCCCCTCCAAGTCACACAACGTCCTGACTTGTTTGAAATCCAGTCCTGGATGAGAAGAAATTTCCTCTATTTAAATATTGGGAAGACTGAAGCTGTTCTCTTCAATCCCCACTGCAAACTCCACTGCCAGCCACCGACTCCATCCCTCTCCCTGGTAACTGTCTGAGACTGAACCAGGCTGTTCACAACCATGGAAAAATATTTCACCCAAAACTGAGCTTCCAAACACATATCCAGATCATCACCAAGACCGCCAATTTCCACCCCAGTAACGTCACCGACTCCACTCTCATCTCAGCTCAGCCCCTGCTGTAACCATCATCCAACCCTTTGTTACCTCTAGACTTAACTCTCCTAACACAATCCCAGCCAATCTCCAACATTCAGCCTCCCTGTAATCTTGAGGTCATTCAAAACTCTGCTGCCCTTGTGTTCACTGACTTACAAAGGTTTCCGGTTAAGAAGCAGCAAAATTTTAAAATTCTCATCCTTGTTTTCCTCTCTGGCTGCGATCATCCCTATCTCTGTAATCTCCTCCACCCACATAACCCTCCACTCAATGCATTTCCTCTCTGGCTGCGATCATCCCTATCTCTGTAATCTCCTCCACTCACATAACCCTCCACTCAATGCATTTCCTCTCTGGCTGCGATCATCTCTATCTCTGTAATCTCCTCCACACGCACAACCCTCCACTCAATGCATTTCCTCTCTGGCTGCGATCATCCCTATCTCTGTTATCACCTCCACCCACACAACCCTCTGAAACATGTGTTCATCTACCGCCGGCCTCTTGAACATTCCCCATATTAATCATCCCACCATCGGTGCCGATCTTTCCGTTACCAAGGTCACAAGCTTTGGAAATTCCTCCTCCGTTCACCCCGCTCTGCAGCAGCAGGAGCCCCTCAGCTGTTCCCCTGCTCTTGTAAATGGGGACCGATAGCTTCTCATTCGGGAGACTGCAGCTTACACAACATGTTTACGAAACCCTCCCATCCACCCACCGGATCGTTCACTCCCTCAGACCCTTGATCCCTCCCTCACCGATTGCGGATCAGAGAAAGAAGCTTCACTCCATCGCCAGTGCTCACTCCGCGCATGCTCAAACACTGTTTGACACCGCACATGCGCACTGACTCCTGTTGTGTGGAGAGGGGACATTCTCTACCACGGGGAATGCTGGGTAACCCCTTCCCCCATTGAAAGTCCAAATTAGGATATCCTGATTTGCTTTCCTGTTGTGGAGTGGTAGCTGGGTCGGAGGGTCCAATACTAAAACTAAGAAACAGATGAAACCGAAAGCCAACTGCATGGACCCTCCATTACCCAGCAGAAAAAAGGAGAATGGGAATTAATGGCAAATTGAGAATCCCCAAAACAGCAAAAAAACAGAATTTCAACCCTACAGTCACATGTGAACTCACTAGCATCACAGCGAGTGGGAAGAACAGGAGAATCACCACCCATACACACAACATTTAAACAGCCTCACTACTGTGTGAAAGTGCTGAACATGCATCAAATGCTTTGAACTTTCAAAGTTGGCAGGAAAACTGAGTAAACCCTCCTGTACTCGTGAATTACCTGGATGGTCTTTCTCTATAGTGACTGTGCTGCTGTGTCAGTAAATGGGATGACTGAGTAATCCCTTTTCACTCAGCCAATACAAACTCTCTCCCTGGTGCCACAGCACCTATGATTTTTCAACTGAGACTGGTAATGAAATCACTCCTTAAAGGAGACAACAATAGCTTGCATTTATACAACACCTTTAATGCAATAGCAACTTTATTAAGACTTACTCATTCAATAGTGAGGATGATTTGCACCATTGATGCTTACTTGAATCTCCCATTTGCAGGTATCTTGCATTTGTTCTCACCGAGGTCATAAAATGAATGCAGCAAAATCAGACGTGCTGAGATTTTATGACACACTTGAGTGGAAATAGATGTTCTTATTTCACTGTGCTCACATATTAGCCGTTCATTCAGTCAACAACAGAAATGAATGCGTCTTTCGATACAGATTAACACAGTTACTCACCATGTCAAAGATGTCTCATAGTAATGTATGCTCAGAATAACTAAGAAGGATCAGATAATACCACATCATTCTCAAATCTGTTCCCTGTAAATATCTTTGATGATTCTGTTGAAATGCTGACTGTTGTGCTAACGTTCAGATCAGACCCATATCAAGTGCATTACCTGATGTCTGCCATTCTTTTGTTTTCCAGTCACGTTTGCAATTCGCTGTTGTATATTTCAGAGAGTCCCAAGTCAACCGAGGGCATTAATATCAAACAGAAATATATTAATACTGAATGTTGAATAACATAAAAAATTGCTGAGAGAAGTTTGTTGAATTTCGTCTTCTGAGGAGGAGAAGGGCGTTCCTAATGATTGAGCAGAAAGGATTGCTGTCTGAGACATTTGCTAGACTGAGCCTTCTGCATTTTGAAATTCAAAACAAACTGAGGCTTCAGGTGGAAACCAACAGTTCTCTTCCTGTAGCAAGAGTTATGATCTCTCAGTCTAACCATTGGAATCCTCCAAACATCCTGTTTCCTAAACAAATATTTATCCTCTGTAAGATTCTGGTGCAGGAACAAAATTATTTCAAACGAAATGAAGTAAACGAACAACTGAAGCATGTGATCTTGGCAGGGCTCTGTTGAGCTCCTTAACAAACATTTTCCTCTGTCATATAGCACCCTCGATTGAATGGTTGTGGAGCAAAAATAATAAAATTGTATAAATCAGCTAGGATATAATGAGATGTTTGATCAGAAAAAAAAACACTTTCGTAAATTCGATATGAGATCAAGTGTATGATTACATCATATTCATATGGCGAAGTATATTAGGAACCCAAGTCCAAATCGTCGTGAACATTGTGAATTCAGGCAAACTAGGCATGGATTCTGCAGAAACTACATTTTCAAAAGGAAATCGAGCAATTTAATGAGAGGGAGAAAAAACTGTATTTTAAAGAGAGAGAAGCAAATTGTGATTAATTAGTTTGCTCGCTCAAAAAGGGGACAGAGGTCGGATGGTATGGGTACATGGTGATATGCCATTTTATGATTAGATTGTTATATCAGTCTTGCTGCAGCGTTCCTGATAATAGCAGCTGAATTCCATTTCTCCAAAACAAACACCCAGAGTGCTGCTGCTGTGTTAGAACGCAGTTTAACATTCCCGCCCGGCTCATTGGAAGCATGGTAGTTTCTGAAGTTTAGTGGTCGTCGTGTTCACCTAACGTGCAGAAGGTCCCTGGTTCAAAACCGAGTAGCAACATTATTGAAACTTACTCATTAAAGAGTGAGGGTAATTTGATCATTGAAACTTACCTGTATCTCCAATGTTGCAGCCATGTTGCATTTGCTCTCAGGCAGGTCTTTTATGAGATTTCATGACACACTTAAGTGGAATTAGATGTTCGTATTTCACAGCGCTCACATATTAGCAGTTCGTTCAATCAACAACAGAAATTAATGGGTCTTTTGATGCAGATTAACACAGTTACTGACCATGTCAAAGATGTCTCATAGTAATGTGTGCTCACAGAGGGAACAAATATAATTAACACGTCATTCTCAAACCGGTTCCCTGTAAAATTCTTTGGTGATTCTGTTGAAATGTTGACTGTTGTGCTAAATCTCCAATCAGAGACCGATATCAAGTGCACTACCTGGTACCTGGCATTCTTTTGGTTGCCAGTAACGTTTGCAATTCGATGTTGTTGTATATTTCAGAGAGTCTCAAGTCAAGTGAGGGAATCAATATCAAAAAAAATATTAATGATTGAGCAGAAAGCATTGCTGCCTGAGACATTTGCAGGACCGAACTTTCTGCATTATGAAATTCAAAACAAACTGAGGCGTCAGGTGGAAACCAACAGTTGTCTGCCTGTAACAAGAGTCATGACCTCTCAGCCTAACCATTGGAATCCTCCAAGCATTCTGGTAGATCAACACAGTAAAGACAGACTCAAGCGATGCTGTAATTTAACCAGAGGAAATGAGAGCTGGTATAGAATCACTCCTTTAAATAATCGGGCTTCAGAATGAAGTGTCAGGAAAAATGACCCAGACAGATGTGGAAACCAAGGCACAACGCAGATCTCCTGTCTTCTACATGGACGCGAATTATGCGCCAGAAAGCTTCTCAGCAGGAACTAAGAGGGATCACATATAATGAATGCATCATTCTCAAAACTGTTTCACCAGGTGGAAACAAACAGTTGTCTTCCTGTAACAAGAATCATGACCTCTCAGCCTAACCTTTGGAATCCAGGGCTGTTAAACATTTTCCTCTGTAATATCGCACCCTCGATTGAAGAGCTGTGGAGCAAAAGTAATAAGATTGTATAAAGCAACTCGGATATAATGATCAGAAAAAAATAACACGTTCGTAAATTTGAATTGAGATCCATTGCATAATTACACCATGCTCATATGGTAAAGTATATTAGGAAACCAAGCTCAAATCGTCATGTCATTGGGTCAGGGCAAGCTTGTGAATTAAGGCAAACCAGGCATGGATTCTGTAGACTAATTTTTCAAAAGGGAATTGAGCAATTTAATGAAAGGGGGAACATAACCAGGTTTGTTAAAAGAGAGAAGCAAATTGTGATTAATTAGTTTGCTCATTTAAAATGGGGAAATAGGTTGGATAATGGTAGGGCCTCTTATGCCATTGTATGGATACATGGCACTGTGCCATTTTATTATTACATTGTTATATCAGTCTTGCTGCAACATCCCTGATAAGAGCAGCTGAATTCCATTTCTCCGCATCAAGGACCCAGGGTGCTGCTGCGTTATAGCGCAATTTAACATTGCAGACAGACTCATTGCTACCACGGCAGTTTCTGTAGCGTTGTGATTATCATGTTCGCCTAACACGCGAGAGGTTCCCAGCCCAAAACCAGGCAGAAGCATTATTAAAGCTTATTCATTATATAGTGAGAATGATGATTTGCATCGTTGAAGATTACCTCAATCTGCCATGTTGCATTTGCTTTCACCGAGGTCATAAAATGAATGCAGCACCATCAGATGTGCTGAGGTTTTCATGACACACTTGAGTGGAAATACAAGTTCGTATTTCCATCGTCCCACATGTGAGCAGTTCGTTCAGTCAACAACAGAAATGAATGGGTCTTTCGATGCAGATAAACACTCATCGTGTCAAAGATGTCTCAAAGCAATGTGTGCTCCTAAAGACAGGCAAAGAGGGATCAATTATAATTAACGCATCATTCTCAAAGCTGTTCCCTGTAAAATTCTTTGATTTTGTCGAAATGCTGACTGTTGTGCTAAATCTCAAATCAGACCCATATCAAGTGCATTACCTGGTGTCTGGCATTCATTTATTTGCCAGTCAAGTTTGCAATTCGATGTTGTATATTTCAGAGTCTCAAGGAATCAATATCAAAAAAATATTAAAACTGAATGTTGAATAACGGAAAATAATGCTGAGTCAAGTGTGTTGAATTTCATCTTCTGAGGAGGAGACGGGTTTTCCTAATGATTGAGCCGGAAGGCTGTAAAGTGCCTAGTTGGAAGATGAGGTACTGAACCTTCAGTTTGCATTGAGCTTCACTGGAACATTGCACCACGCCGAGGACAGACATGTGGGCATGACAGCAGCGTGGTGTGTTGAAATGGCAAGTGACATGGAGGTCTGGGTCGTGCTTGCGGACAGACTGAAGGTGTTCCACAAAGCAGTCACCCAGTCTGCATTTGGTCTCTTCAATGTAGAAGAAACCGCATTGGGAGCAGTGAATGCAGTAGATTAAATTGAGGGAAGTGCAAATGAAATGCTGCTTCACTTGAAAGGAGTGTTTCATACTAAAGTGTGCTCATTCGGACAGGCGCTAGCGACGCTGTAATTGAACCACAGGAAATGACATAATCACTCCTTTAAATAATCGGTCTTCAGAATAGAGTATAAGGAAAAATGACTCCGGGAGATGTGGAAACTGAGACGCAGTGCAGATCTGCTGGCCTCCCTCCTGTTTTCGACATGGATGCGATTTTTGCACCAGAAAGATTCTCAGCTGGAACAAAGAGGGATCAAATATCATGAACAAATCACTCTCAAAACTGTTCCCAGTAAAATTATTGGATTTTGTTTCAAAGCTAACTGTGCTCAATTTCAAATTAGCACCATATGATTTGCATTATCTGCTGACTGGCATTCTTTGGTCCCTCAGTCATGTTCGCAATTCGAGGTTGGTGTGTATTTCAGAGAGTCTCAATTCAAATGAAGGCATCAATAACAGATAAAATATTAATATTACATATAGAATAGTGGAACAAATACTAAGTAAAGTTTGTTCAATTTCATCTTCCAAGGATGAGAAGGATGTTCCTAATGATTGAGTAGAAAGCATTGCACCAGGAGACATTTGTTGGACGCACACTTCTACATTGAGAAATTCAAAACAAGCTGAGGTACCAGGGTGAAACCAACAGTTGCCTCCCTGCAACAAGCGACATGGCCTCTCAGTCCAACCATTAGAAACCTCCAAACATTCTGGTAGCCCAGCACTGCCCTATTTGCTGCACAAATATTTATCCTCTGTAAGATTCTGGTCCAGGAACAAAAATTATTTCAAACCAAATGAAGTAAACAAACCAGTGAAGCACGTGCTCTTGGCAGGGCCCTGTTAAACTCCGGAACAAACATTTTCCTCTGTAAAATGGCACCCTCGATTGAAGGGCTGTGGAGCAAAAGTAATAAGGTTGTAAAAATAGTAAGATTAAAAAAATGACACTTTCGTAAATTCAATACGAGTATCAATTGCATAATTACATCATGTTCATATGGTAAAGTATATTAGGAACCCAAGTCCAAATCGTCATGTCAACCTTGTGATTAAAGCAAACTAGGCATGGATTCTGCAGAAACTACTTTTTCAAAAGGGTATTGAGCAATTTAATAAAAGGGAGAAAAAAAACAGGTTTATTAAAAGAGAGAAGCAAATTGTGAGGTCTGATGGTGGAAGGGCCTGTTATGCGATTGTTGGAATACACGGTGCTCAGCCACTTTATGATTACATTGTTATGTCTGTCTTGCTGCAGCATTCCTGCTAATTGCAGCTGAATCCATTTCTCTGCAACAGACACCCAGAGTGCTGCTGTGTTGCAGCGCAGTTTAACATTCCAGACAGGCTCAATGGAAACATGATGGTTTCTGTAGCATAGTGGTTATCACATTCACCCAACACATGAAAGGCCCCGGTTCAGTTAGAAATGAGGGTGATTTGTAAGCTTACTTGAATTTCCTATGTTGCAGGCATGTTGCATTTGCTTTCACCGAGGTCATAAAATGAATGCAGCAAAATCAGATGTGCTGAGATTTCATGATACACTTGAGTAGAAATAAATGTTCGCATTTCACTGCACTCAAATATTAACAGTTCATCCAGTCAGCAACAGAAATTAATGCATCTTTCAATACAGATTAACACAGTTACTCACCATATCAAAGATGTCTCATAGTAATGTGTTCAGAATGACAGACAAAGAGGGATCAGATATAACTCTCAAATCTGTTTCCTGTAAAATTCTTTGATTTTGTTGAAATACTGACTGTTGTGCTAAATCTCAAATCAGACACATATCAAATGCATTACCTGGTGTCTGGCATTCTTTTGTTTGCCAGTCACGTTTGCAATTCGATGTTGTTGTATATTCCAGAGAGCTTCAAATCAACCGAGGGCATTAATATCAAAAAATATATATTAATACTGGATCTTGAATAACGTAAAAATGCTGCTGAGTAAAGTTTGTTGAATTTCGTCTTCTGAGGAGGAGGGCGTTCCTAATGATTGAGCAGAAAGCATTGCTGCCTGAGACATTTTCTGGACCGAGCTTTCTGCATTATGACACTCAAAACAAACTGAGGCACCGGGTGGAAACCAACAGTTGTCTCCCTGTAACAAGAGCCATGACCTCTCAGTCTAACCATTGGAATCCTCCAAGCATTCTGGTAGATCAACACTGCCTTTTTTCCTAAACAAATATGTATTCTATAAAGATTTCATTCCCTGGACAAAATTATTTCAAACCAAACGAACAGAACGAACTATTTCAGCATGTGATCTTGGCAGGGCTCTGTCTAACTGTACCAATGATTTCCCTCGATTAATGGGTTGTGGAGCAAATACAATTAGATTGCGTAAATAACTCAGAAATAATGAGGTTTTGATCAGAAAAATGAGCACTTTCGTCAATTCGACATGAAATCAAGAGATAAGTAAATAATGTTCATATGCATAGTACGTAAGGAACACAAGTCTAAATCTTCATGGCATTGGGTGAGGGGAACAGTGTTAATTAAGGCAAGCTGGGAATGGAATCTGCAGAAACTCCTTCTTCTGAAGGGAATTATGCAATTAATTGATATTCAGAAAAATAACAGGTTTGCTAAAAGAGAAAAGGAAACAGATTAATTCGTTTGCACTTTTAAAAAGCTGACAGAGACAGAGGATGATGGAAGGGCCATGGTATGGACACATGGTATTATGCCATTTTATGATGACATTATTATATGAGTCTATCTATAGCATTCCAAATTAAAGCAGAGGAGTTCCAATTCTCCCAGAGAGCTGCTGAGTGACAGCACAGTTTAAGCAGTCACACTTCAAACTGACAGAAGCAGTTTGAAAAACCTCTCAATGTTTCATTGATTAAAACTCTAATATAAATGTCCCAGATCTTAAACATCTGTTTCATTATTTTATCCTATTTTACAGACCAAGTGATCGGTTGAATTTTGGGCACCGTAGATTTTCATGAGCTCTTTATTGAAATCTCGATATTCCGAATTTAAAATGTGTCCTCTTGATGACTCTAAAAATGAAATACCTTCAGATTCTTTCCGAATTTGTAACTGAGACAATCATGGACAGTATTTCTGGTTTCCTGATTGAAATTTTCGAGATAACTATGGCTGTATTCTAATTGTAGCTGATAATTCCCCTGTAGTTTGAATTCTCCGTGTAAATAAATAACTTTTCTCATTCTTCATTCACAATTATCCCCTTCCTTTTATGTTGAGCTCCTGTTTTCTCTTTCTGGTGTCTGTTCCTATTGTACATACAGTTGGCAGCTCAGAGGGAATGTGTTCTGTTCTGAATGTGACGCTCATATTCACTTCAGTTAATTTTAAAATAAACTGTTCTGTAAAATGTTCTCTGAAATTGTTAATAAATCATTAATGTGAAACGAACTATGGTTCTGACAAAATCCTTTCTCTAAGGCCCATCGACACCACTCCACTTTCCCTATTACACGGTTTCCCCCTCTCCCCTCCCCCTAGCCCCCCCCCCCCCCCCCCCCCCCCCCCACCCTCCACACCACCCCCCCCAACCCCACCCCACCCCACCAGCACCACCCCCCTTTGCAGACAGGTATTTTTCACCAGTCCTGTCTGGGATGTGGGGATGTGTTTGAATCGAAGACCCGTCAGTGAAAGAGTCACTCCGCCACCCAGCGGCTCATTGGTGTTAATACATCTTTCCCTCAGAGTGAGGGGAGCCTCAATCATATCCTGGTCTGTCAGCTAATTGTAAACAGCAGGACTCGGCTTCATCAGAGGCCGATACAGGGCAGTACGTGGAGAAAGAAAGCTTCCTTTGCACTGTCACATCAAGCACTCCCAGGGTCTGTGCAGCAGGGGTTAGATAGAGAATAAAAGTTTTTTTTCTCTTTATCCTTTAATGAAATGAGGGTGTCACTGGCAAGGCCGCCCCGAACAGCCAGGCTTCCGAGGCCGTTTCAGAGGGCAGTGAAGTCACATTGCTGTGGACCTGGAATCACATGTCGGCCAGGCTGGGTAAAAGTGGCAGATTTCCTTCACTTAAGGACAGTAGTGAAGCAGTTGGGTTTTTACGACAATCAGTGATTGTTGCCATGGTCACCATTACTGGGTCCAGTTTTCAATTCCAGATTTTATTAATTGAATTCACATGCCAGCAGCTGCCATGTTGGGATTTGAACCTAAGCCCCCAGAGCATTCACCTGGATTCTCTGTACCTTGTCTAATTAAACACTCACAAGGCAGAGACGTCACAATCCACCTTCTCAAGACAATTAGGGATGGGCAATAAATGCTGACCCAGACAGCCACTCCCATATCGCATAAATGAATAACAAGGAATACACATATACCACACACAGAACATTTGGTACAAACCCAGGGATGATTCCGAGAGGCTGAAGCTGATCTGACACAGACACGTTTTTAAGCAGTAATCCTGCAAATTATTACCACAGTTTGGGGTTTAATAGGAACGCCAGGTAGCACAATCGTGGAAATTCCCAGGCCCTGCGGCCTGCCTGATGCAACAAACAACTGAAATCACAGAACTTCACCCCAGGGATCCTCTCTCCCTGCTCCACTCCCTCTGTGACCATCCCCCTGAACTCAATGACCATCACCCCAGGGATCCTCTCTCCCTGCTCCATTCCCTCTGATACCATCCTCCTGAACTTACTGAACATCACCCCAGGGATCCTGTCTCCCTGCTCCATTCCCTCTGATATCATCCCCCTGTGCTCACTGAACATCACCCCAGGGATTTCGTTGCATCTCTTCAGAGACCCCTTCAAACACCCCACACACCCCCTCCCCCCGCCCCATCATGGGAATATCAACAGAGTTTTTTGGTCAGACCCCAATATCTTCCAACATTTTCCTTCTGATGCAGAGAGCCGTTTTTCCTTTAAAATCCTAGAGTTCAGGTGCTTGTTGATGAACATTGTAAGATTAAGGGAGGAAAAATTGCTAGCCCACCTGAAGGGTTCGGAATGATATTTAAGAAAGGGTAGTGCTAGTGTTTAATCTGTTCCTCTGTCCCAGTCTCTCTCCAACTCTCTACCACTCGACTGTTCAGGACATCTCTCCCCTCTATGCTGCATTTATACTTAACTTCTACCGCTGCGCTTCCCAGTTTCTCGGTCCTTTCTCCAGTCTCGGACATTTTCAGTGGGCGCACAGCACCTTTAAGATGCCAAGGGGTCACAGTCCTGAGTCAGCATCACAGGCGGCTCAAACTTCACTGCTCAGCAGAGAGTGGAGATAGCCTATGATTTCCCGCACCTGAATCAATGTGGGTAATAACCAATCATGGTCTAATGGTGTGCGGAAAGCATTATGGCGTCATCCACTGCGGGCCAATTGGCCTCAGCCATTTTTGTCTGATGTCACACCTTGCTCATATCTGCAGTTAATTGAAAAGAAAAAATGACGTCAGTTCTTTTCAGAACATTCAGTCAACCTGATCGCTCATTGGACCATGAAATGCAATGATTCCGAGAGTCCAATATTTAAACTTCTGTTCCATAACAGCGTCAGTTTATGACGCTGGTTACAAATGTAGCATCATGTGCGATGCAAGGTCATGCCAGAGTAAAGTTTCCTTTCATCCCCAACTGAGCTGTCCTAGCAGATGATGTTGGCCAGGCGGACCAAATCCACAAAGGAAACATGGCCATGCTATCACAACGGTTTTACAATTTGTATTCATTATGAGAAGATTTGTGCACTGAATTCAGAAGTAATGAGTCCATTAACACCTTTATAGATTGTAAAACTAAGTTAAAACATTTATTGACAAAAGGAATGATTTCAAGCACGTGCAAAAGATTACAGTTACTTAATACTATAACAAATTCCAAATCCCTAATTAACCTCACTCCAAACTATACACCCTCTTTACGACAGCAGTCCAAAATAGCTTTAAAATTTAAATAGCAAGCAAGCAAATTTACCACAGCACCTACGCGACAGTGGAATTCCAAAGGCTATCCTCTACCTTTGGTTACTGGACACAGCAGGCGTCTGCTAAAGTGGCTGGTGGCTTCCCCAAGGTTGTTTTGCACTGTCCTATTAGATCTTACATGGCCCACCAACATAGCCTTCCATTCCTCTTCATATATGTTTCTCTCTCTTTAATCTATAAATTCTATTGTTCTTTGTGTCTTTGGAAATTTACTTTTCCCATGATACAAAAAATTTTCATGTTGCTAATATGGTCAGTACCTTTGGGAAAAGAAACACACTACTTGGCCTTTTTTACCTTCCTTCACTTATCTAAAAATGCGAATTTCCTTCACAGTATACTGCTAAGACCTCATCCATGTTTACTCAATAACAATTAAAATACCTTTTGCTCCTAATTTATTTTGATAATTTGAAGCTTGCAGTCTATCTGGCCCAAATTCAATTAAATCACTCAGACAGAACCATACACTCACCACTATAAACGTACTTTACAATAAACCACAATAACGTAATGAAAAGATCTGTTAGTTTCATGGCACGGCTCTGACCTGTGACACTGATGAACTGTCTGCTCTGTAGGTTTGGTCAAAGGTGGAGCCCTTGAGCGACTCCAGATGGAATTCTGTCTGTGAAATATCGACTCTAAATGAAAATATTCACGAATATCTCTGGATTGTCATCATGGCAGATTAATATGTTTTTATTGTGTTGATTGCATTATTATTGTAACTGTTTCCCTTTTTGTACCGTTTCTTTATATTTATTCTGAGATTATTTTAATACCAGTTATCTTGATACCACTTGTGTAACTTCCACAAATTCAATGGAACTTCACACGGTGCAATGGTGTGCTTCAGTTCTCTTAATATATTCAGAGAATGAATTTCTATTCGCAGCTTTGAATCCTATATTTCTCATGAATTGGATGAGTGTACGCAGTTGAACTATTTTTATTCTCATTGTGTTTGAAATTAATATTTAAACGCCTGTTTGGGTGAGAACATATTGGACAACAGATGGCTGACAAAGTTTGGTGAATATTTTCATCAGATCAAAGCGCACAATCCGGAACTGTGATGGCAATGGAAGTAGGAAGGGAGGAGGATGAGGAAGAGACTTTTGTCATTGCAGGATGATGTCAAGCCACCAAGTTTTCAGTTAATATCGGAACACACTCACCACTTATGCCACAAGGACGAGGTACAGCAAAGGAATCAAGGGCTGGGAAATTGGTGTTGAGGCCCAGGATCCTCCGTGAGCTTATGAAGTAGCTTAGCAAGCTTGAGCGGCCTTTTGGCAGACTACTGGTCTGATTTCTTATGTTCTCATTCAGTGCCGATCCCAGTCATGACGATGACTAACAGTATCTGTGGTAGTGTGGCCGAGCGGTCGAAGGCGCTGGACTTAAGTTCCAGTCTCTAACGAGACGTGGGTTCGAATCCCACCACTGCCAGCCGATTATTTTGGGGACTTCGTGCAAATCGCTTCCGGCGGAGGGGCGATTGCTAAAATTTATAGCAGGAAAGTGAGCGGTGTTTCCGATTGGTCGGAAGCCCGACGAGAGAAAATGTGAATATAAATTACAAGGCGACTGGGAAAAGGCCGGCATTATGAGACTAGTTGAGTTGCTCTTCCAAAGACCCAACAAGAACATGACGGGCCGAATGACTTCCTTCTCTTCTGTAATCATTCTGTGATTTTATATGACCCCTATTGGTCAGCGCACAGGGTCTGCAGGCGAAAGCGGAGTTGTTAAGGTGATGGATTGTCCCCACGTAGGGTCCCATCCATCCAGTCTACACTTCTCATTCCTGATTTTAACCAGGCGTCAACAGATACAGGACTAATTATCTGTTCAATGGAATAAAAAACACAGTCAAACACTTTGTTTTTTGCTATTGCATTTACAAGCATTTACGGAATTTGCTGTCGGATTTGTGAAAACAAAACTGAGCCAATTTGGTGATATCTTTGTTTTCTGAGTGTTTGCCTGTCCTTGGGTCTCTGTCACTCTCGCTCTTATATACATGTGTGTGTTTCTGTGTGTGTGTCAATACGCTTCAGTTCCCCACTTTTACCAATCAAAACTTTATTTATTTTAGTTGGGTAGCTTCATATTAAAATCGGACAAACAAAAAAGAGCAGCTTTAAAACATGCAAGAGTGGAATTCCGGCTCTATTTGTTTTTGAATGGAGACTGCTCAGCGCCTAAGTGCCCGTATGTTACAAATTGGGGGATAATTGACATTTACACTGAGCAACATTAAAACAGTCAGAAATCGAGTCCTTGTGGTGGAGGAGTTAAGGCAATGGACACACCGAGAGAATGAATTTGTAAATGCAAATAGTCCAAACTGAAATCCTTCAGACCTTAGGAACTGTTTCTCCTGCGGTCATACTTCAGAAGGAACAGGAAAATTAAAGTTCAATCCCAAATGTTATAATCACCTGGAAAGGCTGAACAGTCTGAAGCTCTTTACTCTAGAAAAGGGAAGGCTGAACGCTGGCCTTATAGAAATGGAGTGCTTTGTCCCTGTTTTGAATCTGATCAAACAAATAATGAAAAGTCTAGAAACATAGAATGAAATGTTTACATTGAGTTGTAGTTCTTAAGATCACATTTTGTCATTTGCTGGATCAGCATTTTTGTCTAACTGTCTCATTAAATTACAACACTGACTACACTTCAAAAGCACTCCATCAGCTGGACAGTACTTTCTGTTGCCCTGAGTTCGTGAAAGGCTCTGTTTAAACGTAAGTCTTTTATTCTCTTCCGTCTTTCAATCTAAGTTAACAACCACATGGAATGAAGTTTATCTGTTCCGTTCAGTGTCGAACCAACTCTCTGTCCCTCTCTGTCTCCGTATATCTGCTTTCGCCCTCCCAGTCTCTCTGTCTCTGTCTCCTTTACCTCTTTGCAAAGTGTGAAATTCTGAGACAGTTTGAGAGTGTTAATGGTGAGAGGCTGTTTTCCCTTTGGCTGGAGCGTCTAGAATTGGGCTCACCTTCTGCGGATAATGTGTCAGCCGTTTAGGGATGAGATGAGGAGACATTTCTTCACTCAAAGGGTTGTGAATCTTTGGAGTACTGTAGCCCAGACATCTGCAGATCCTCAGTCGGCGAGTACATTGAAGGTTAAGATGGACAGATTTTTCGATTCTAAGGAAATAAAAGGTTAGCGCGATGGGGTGGAAAATTTGTATCGCGGCTGGGAATCTGCCATGATGTAAACAAGTGGCAGAGCAGGTTCGAGGCGCCTGAAGGCCGCTTCCTGCTCTTTTCCTTACAGTTCCAATGAGCCGTGTCACAAAATCTTTAGACGGGGAAGCTTCAGTTGAAGTGAAGTGTGCTGTGTTTTATTTTGATGGGAAGAACAAGGAGAGACAATACAAATATGAATTTCTGTGAGGGAAAAGGAGCCTGTGTGGAACCAGCAGATTGGCTCTTCCAGAGAACTGGCACGAACATGCCGGGGCGAATGTCTTCCTGCTCTGCTGTAGCCACCTATTATTTTATATGAACACTGTGAGCATGCGCGTAGTCGTGGCCGAGTGGTTAAGGCGATGGATTCGAAATCCATTGGGATTTTCCCACGTAGGTTCGAATCCTGCCGACTACGTTTCCTCATTATTCCCGATTTCACCCAGAATAAATTATTGGTAAATTGTAGAAAATAAACTCTGCCGCGTTTTCCTATTTCCGTTCATCTGCCACATCTCAAGGAGTGTGGACATCTCAGAAGGTTTTGGGGTTCTGGGAGACTAAAGAGAAAGAGAGGGGCAAGGACATGGAGGGATTTGAAAACAAGCAGGAGAATTTTAAACTAAAGATAGTACTTGTCCAGGAGCCAATGTAGGTCAGAAAGCACAGGGGTGATAGGGGAATGGGACTTGCTGCGAGTTCAGACACTGGCAGCAGAGTTTTGAATGACCTCAAGTTTACAGAGGGTAGAATGTCCACTCACATTCCAGAACTCACATCCTGGTGGATCAGCGCTGCCGTGTTTCCAAGGTCAATACTGATCCTTATCAGGTGCTATACACAGTGCTGCAGGAAAAGCAGCCCCATTCTCACCCATATTCTGCCTTGTACCAACATCGTTGTAACCAGTGCTTTGCAACCGATCACAGCCTTTCTCTTTTATTCTTTTACTTTCCGACCCGACACCTACATTTGTTCTCGACCTGACGCACATGTGACATTTTCATTTCTGATGCGGAGCTTCAGTTCCAACTCCACTGATTCGGGCAGAGCTGTAACGCACTTTACGTTTTCAATCAGGAACTTAATAAAGTCGTTTTAATAAAATAATTAAGCGGCTAGCTTCTGACCGGGATGTAAACATGGGCCTCAGCGGTGAGATCGCCGAATCCTAACCACTGGATTACCAAGGAAGCTGCTTGCTGCGCTTGCATCTCGGGATATCCACGCGGCTTTTGCCATTTTCTTCATTCTGGACCATTTTCACGAGGGCGAAGTTTCTCCGACAAAATGTCATGTTAAGATCGAACATAAATTATTTCTTCAGCCAATGAAAACCAACATAGTTATTGGCTGGAACATGAAATCGACAGTGTGGTGAAATAGTCCCTAAGCTGTGAATTGCAAAACTCAATTTCCAAAACCCACCAACCTAATCACTGCGGCTCCTGTGAAACTGACAATGCAACTGATAGACATCAAATTCTTTACTTTCACGTCACATTTTTTAACTCGTATTCTCCATCTCAGACATTTCTAGTTCAAAAAGATACAAAAGGAATCTTTCCAATCTGCTGTTTCTCTCTGAACCATTTTAATATGAAACTACAAAACTAAAGTGAATGTAGTTGTAAAGCGTGAAGTGAATGCGATGGTAAAAATTCGTTCACCTGCTTGTGGAACTGAGCCGCATTGATACATTCCGGATCCTAACCACTCGCTGTGCAACATAAATCTGTACGCTTTGTTTCCTGTTGCCTCTCCTCTCCGACCAAAATGAATCACTTCACACTTCCTTACATTAAATTTCAGATGCCACTTCAGATGGATTTGTTGAAGAGCCCGAAAAGGGAACCGACTCAAACTGGAAATGGAAGCGTGAAAATGAAAGAAGAGAAGTGACGGGTTTGTAGATCCCGGGGGAAAGAAAGTCCAGGATCAAAATAAATCAAAATACTGCGGATGCTGCAAATCTGAAACAAAACCAGAAAATGCTGGAAAAACTCAGCCGATCTGCCAGCAGCTGTGGAGAAAGAAACAGAGTTAACGTTTCGAGTCCGTATGAAGAAGAGTCATTGGGACTGATTGGAATGCTCTTGGCAAAAAGCTGCCATACACAGATGGGCCGAATTGTCTCCTCATGTGCTGTACTATTTTATGGCGACATTGTTAAATCAGTCTGTCTCCAGCATTCCTAATGACAGCAACTGAATTCCATTTCTTCAAAACAAAATCCCAAAGTGCTGCTGCATGGCCGCACAGTTTACCGTTTCAGTCAAGCCTATTGAGGATTGGGCAGTGAAGGGTTTCTCTAGCGTCGTGACCCTAACACCCAAATAGTCTCCAGGTTTGAAACCCGGGAAAATGTTACCGAAATCAGCTCGTTTAAGTGCACTTGCGTATTAGGGCCACGTGACAATTGGTCTTCTCGAAATACTACAGAACATCCCACAATAAAAGAAAAGTGACATTTTATCGCACCCGAAGCAGTAAACGCTGTAAAACACTTTCCACTATCACTCGACAGACATATCAAGTTCTGTCGAAGGGTCATGAGGACTCGAAACGTCAACTCTTTTCTTCTCTGCCGATGCTGCCAGACCTGCTGAGTTTTTCCAGGTAATTCTGTTTTTGTTTTGACATATTAACAGTTCGTTCAGTTAGCATAATAAATGAACCTGTTTATTGCTGTAGGTTAACATACTTACTCGTCGTCTCAAAGATGAATAACAGTAATGTGTGCTCCTAAAGACATTCGAAAACGGTACTGTAATTGAAACAGAGGAAATAGCAGACACGCTACATCATCACTTTGTCAGTCTTCGGCAGAGGAAGAGTAAAACTGCCAGGGTGCGATAAAATGTCCGAGGAAACCAAGGCTCAGTGCAGGCATGGTGAAATCCCTCCTTTCTTATTCAGTCTGGAAAGAAGAGACATGAACGGGATTTAGGCCCCAGAATGTAAAAGAGGCCATGAGCCTATTTGAAAGAAGAGCGGGGGAGTTGTTAGTTGGCAGGTGGAAAAATGGAGGAGGAACCAAAACAGGAAACCCAGTCTCCAGTTCTGTGAATATTTACAAACTCTTTAGGAAACGGAATCAGGGGAATATGAAATGTGAGCTGTCCGACTGACCAGGGCCTCTCCGGAATGTTAAGCCATGCTGTCATGCAGCAGCACTCTGGGTCGCTGTTTCGGTGAAATGGAATTCAGCTGGTATTATCAAGAATGCTGCAGATAGACTCATATGACAATGTAATCATAAAACGGCAGAGCACCATGTATCCATTCAATGGCATAAGGGGCCCTTCCATAATCCTGTCTCGATCAGCTTTTTTAAGAGCAAACGAATTAATCTCAGTTTCCTTCCCTCTTCTTGTAAACCTGTTATTATTCTGAATCTCAATTAGTTGCACAATTCCCTTTTGAAAAAAGAGATTCTGCAGATTCCATGCCTAGTTTACCTTAATTAACACTACTTACCTCACCCAATGCTATGAAGATTTAGACTAGTGCTTCTTATACAGCTATGCATATGAACATTATTTTTCTATTGACTTCATATGGAATTAACAAAAGTGCTTATTTTTCTGATCAAGCATCTCATTATTTCTGAACTGATTTACACAATCTAATTACATTTTCTCCACAAACCGCTAATCGAGGGTGTTATATCACAGTGGGAAATCATTGTTACAGCTTACCAGAGCCCTGCCAATATCAAAGGCTGGCATAGTTTGTTTTGGTTTAAAATGCATTTGTTCGGGGAAGGTAATCTTACAGAATACATATTTGTTTGGGGAAAATGTTGATCTACAAGAATATTTGGAGGATTCCATAGTTAGACTGAGAGTTCATGTCACTTGTTATAGGAAAACAACTCTTGGTTTCCGCCTGGTGCCTCAGTTTGTTTGAATTTCAAAAGGCAGAAGGCTCAGTTCAGCAAATGTCTTAGGCAGCAATGCTTTCTGCTCAATCATTATGAACACATTTCTCCTCCTCAGCAGAAGAAATTCAACAACATTTTCTCAGCAATTTTTTTTTACCTTATTCACCATTCAGTATTAATGTATTTGATATTGATGCCCTTGGTTAACTTGAGGCTCTCTGAAACAGACAACATCGAATTGCAAACTTGACTGCCAAACAAAAGAATGCAAGTCACTAGGTAATGCATTTGATATGGGTCTGATTTGAGATGTAGCACAACAGTCAGCATTTCAACAAAATCAAATAATTTTGCAGGGAACAGGCTTGAGAATTATGCGTTAATTAGATCTGATCCCTCTTGTCTGTCTTTATGAGCACACATTACACTGAGACACCTTTGAAATGGTGAGTAACTTTCTTAAGCTGCATCAAAAGAACCATTGATTTCACTTCTTGACTAAACACAGCTGCTAATACGTGAGCGGAGTGAAATACGAACATCTGTCCACTCAAGTGTGTCATGGAATTTCAGCACGTGCTGATTTGGCGGCATTCATTTTGTGAACTCGGTGAAAGCAAATGCAATATTCAGATAGGAGATTGAGGTAGGCTTCAACAACGCAAATTATCCTCACTATTTAATGAGTAAGTTTTCATAATGTATGTGCTCGGTTTCGAACCGGGGACTTTTCGCGTATCGGGCGAATGTGACAACCACTACACTACCGAAATTGATACATTACTGCGTCTATCTAGAATGCTAAACGGCGCTATAACGCTGCAGCAATCTGAATCCCTGTTGTAGAGAAATGAAATACAGCTGCTATTCTCAGGAACGCCTCAGCGAGACTGATGTAACAATGTAATCATAAAATGGCCTAGCACCGTGCATCCAATCAAAGGCATAAGAGGCCCTTCTATCATCCGATCCGAGGCCCCTTTTTAAACGAGCACACTAACTAATCGCAATTTGCTTCTCTCTCTTAATGAACCAGTTTTATTCCTCCCTTTCATTAAATTGCTGAAGTTCCTTTTGAAATAGTCATTTCTACAGAATCCATGCCTGGTTTGCCTTAATCCACAAGGTTCACATGACGATTTGGATTTGGGTTGCTCAAATACTTCGCCAGATGAACATGATGTAATTATGCAATTGATCTCATATCAAACTTGCGAAAGTGTTATTTTTTCAACCTTACTAATTTTACAATCTTATTATTTTACTCCACAGCCCTTCAATCGAGGGTGCGATATTACAGAGGAAAATGTTTGTTCGGTAGTTTAACAGGGCCCTGCCAAGATTGCATGCTTCAATTGTTCGTTTACTTCATTTGGTTTAAAATAATTGTCTTCCTGGACCGGAATCTAACAGTGGATAAATATTTGTGTAACAAACATGGCAGTGCTGAACTACCAGGGTGTTTGGAGGTTTCCAATGGTTGGACTGATTGTCCATGTCACTTGCTGCAGGGAGGCAACTGTTGGTTTCACCCTGGTGTCTCAGCTTGTTTTGAATTTCAAAACGTAGACGTGTCCATCCAGCAGCAAATGTCTCCGGGTGCAATGCTTTCTGCTCAATTATTAGGAAAATCCATCTTCACCTTGGGAGATGAAATTGAACAAACTTTACCCACTATTTGTTCCGTTACTTAATATTTGAGCTGTTATTGATGCCGTCATTGGAATTGAGACTCTCTGAAATATACACCAACCTGGAATTTCAAAAATGACTGATATCCCAAAGAATGCCAGTCAACAGGTAATGCAAACCACATGGTGCTCTTTTGCAATTGAGCACAGTTAGCTTTTAAACAAAATGCAAGAATTTTACTGGGAGCAGTTTTGAGAAGATGCGTTCATTATATTTGATCCCTCTTTGTTCCAGCTGAGAAGCCTTCTGAGGCCTACATTGCCTCCAAGTAGAAGACAGGAGGGAAGCCAGCAGGTCTGCATTGCACCTCGGTCTCCAAGATCGCTGGTTCATTTTTCTTGATACTCTATTCTGAAGACTGATTATTTAAAGATGTGCTTCTGAACCAGCTCTGTCATTTCCTCTGGTTCAATTGCAGCATCGCTTGTGCCTGTCCTTATGTGCACACTTTGGCATGAGTCATCTCTGTGAGATGGTGTGGAATGATGTAAATCTACTTGAAATCCCACTAAATTCTGTTGCTGGCCAGACGAACTGCTAAAATGAGTTAAAAAACAAACATCTATTTCTAGTCAGTGTGTCATGAAATTTCAGCATTTCTTATTTGGCTGCATTCATTTCAAGGCCCAGGGAAGAGCAAAAGCACCATGGCTGTAGCATGTGAGATTCAGGTAACATTCAACAACAAACCTGACATTCACAAATTTTCCTCTCTCAAAATTGGCAGGCTTGGATAATGTTTCTGCCCAGTTTCAAACCGATGATTTTTCGCATGTGAGGCAAAGGTGACAACCACTACACGACAGAAACATTGGCCAGACATGACTGCAGTGAGCCTATCTGGAATGGTAAACTGTGCTGTCATGCAACAGCGCTTTGGCTGTTTGGATGGGAGAAATGGAATTCAGCTGCTATAATTGGGAATGCTGCAGACAGACTCAGATAACAATGTCATCATAAAATGTCTTAACACCGTGTATCCATACAATGGCCCTTCCATCATCTTGTCTGTGTCAGTTTTTTAAAAGAGCCAACGAATTAATCCCAGTTTCCTTCTCTCAGTTAGTGAACTTGTTATTTTTCTGCATATCAATTAATTGCATCATTCCCTTTTGAAAAAGGAGTTTCTGCAGATTTCATGCCTAGTTTGCCTGAATTAACAACGTTTCCCTCACCCAATGCCATGAAGGTTTAGACTTGTGTTCCTTACATAGCTATGCATATGAACATTATTTACTTATCTCTTGTTCTCATATCGAATTGACGAAAGTACTTACTTCTCTGATCAAACATCTCATTATTTCTGAGTTATTTACACAATCTGATTACATTTGCTCCATGACTCGTTAATCGAAGGTGTTATTTCACAGAGGAAAATGATTGCTACAGTTAAACGGAGCCCTGCCAGGATCACATGCTGTAATAGGTCATTTTGTTCAGTTGTTTAAATATAATTTTGTTCTGGGATCGTAATTTTACAGAATATATATTTCTTTAGGAAACAGGATAGTGCTGATCTACCAGAATGTTTGGAGGATTCCAATGGTTAGACTGAGAGGTCATGTCACTTGTTACAGAAAAACAACTCTAGGTTTCCACCTGGTGCCTCTGTTTGTTTGAATTTCAAAATGCAGAAGACTCGGTTCAGCAAATGTCTTAGGCAGCAATGCTTTCTGCTCAATCATTATGAACACACTTGTCCTCCTCAGCAGAAGAAATTCAATAAACTTTTCTCAGCAATTTTTTTTTATCTTATTCACCATTCAGTATTAATGTATTTGATATTAATGCCCTTGGTTGACTTGAGGCTCTCTGAAATAGACAACGTCGAATTGCAAACTTGACTGGCAAACAAAAGAATGTAAGTCACGAGGAAATTTGCTATGGGTCTGATTTGAGATGTAGCACAACAGTCAGCATTTCAGCAAAATCAAAGAATTTTACAGGGAACAGGCTTGGGAATGATGCGTTAATTAGATCTGATCCCTCTTGTCTGTCTTTATGAGCACACATTACACCGAGACACCTTTGACACGGTGAGTACCTTTCTCAAGCTGCATCGAAAGACCGATTGATTTATCTTATTGACTAAACGAGCTGCTAATATGTAAGCGCAGTGAAATACGAACATCTATCCACTCAAGTGTGTCATGGAATCTCAGCAGGTGCTGATTTTTCTGCATTCATTTTTTGAACTCAGCGAGAGCAAATGCAATATCGGCTGCAACATGGGAGATTCAGGTAAGCTTCAAAGATGCAAATTATCCTCACTATTTAATGAGTAAGTTTGCATAATGTTTCTGCCCGGTTTCGAACCGGGGACCTTTCGCGTGTTAGGCGAATTTGATAACCACCACACTACAGAAACTGATACATTGCTACATCTATCGGGAATGCTAAACTGCGCAATAACGCTGCAGCAATCTGAATCCCTGTTGCAGAGAAATGAAATACAGCTGCTATTCTCAGGAACGCTGCAGCGAGACTGATTGTAACAATGTAATCATAAAATGGCCTAGCACCGTGCATCCAATCAAAGGCATAAGAGGCCCTTCTATCATCCGATCCGAGGCCCCTTTTTAAACGAGCACACTAACTAATCGCAATTTGCTTCTCTCTCTTAATGAACCAGTTTTTTCCTCCCTTTCATTAAATTGCTGAAGTTCCTTTTGAAAAAGTCATTTCTGCAGAATCCATGCCTGGTTTGCATTAATTCACAAGGTTCACATGACGATTTGGATTTGGGTTGCTCAAATACTTCGCCAGATGAACATGATGTAATTATGCAATTGATCTCATATCAAACTTGCGAAAGTGTTATTTTTTCAACCTTACTAATTTTACAATCTTATTATTTTGCTCCACAGCCCTTCAATCGAGGGTGCGATATTACAGAGGAAAATGTTTGTTCGGTAGTTTAACAGGGCCCTGCCAAGATTGCATGCTTCAATTGTTCGTTTACTTCATTTGGTTTAAAATAATTGTCTTCCTGGACCGGAATCTAACAGTGGATAAATATTTGTGTAACAAACATGGCAGTGCTGAACTACCAGGGTGTTTGGAGGTTTCCAATGGTTGGACTGAGTGTCCATGTCACTTGTTGCAGGGAGGCAACTGTTGGTTTCACCATGGTGCCTCAGCTTGTTTTGAATTTCAAAACGTAGACGTGTCCATCCAGCAGCAAATGTCTCCGGGTGCAATGCTTTCTGCTCAATTATTAGGAAAATCCATCTTCACCTTGGGAGATGAAATTGAACAAACTTTACCCACTATTTGTTCCGTTATTTAATATTTGAGCTGTTATTGATGCCGTCATTGGAATTGAGACTCTCTGAAATATACAGCAATCTGGAATTTCAAAAATGACTGATATCCCAAAGAATGCCAGTCAACAGGTAATGCAAACCACGTGGTGCTCTTTTGCAATTGAGCACAGTTAGCTTTTAAACAAAATGCAAGAATTTTACTGGGAGCAGTTTTGAGAAGATGCGTTCATTATATTTGATCCCTCTTTGTTCCAGCTGAGAAGCCTTCTGAGGCCGACATTGCCTCCAAGTAGAAGACAGGAGGGAAGCCAGCAGGTCTGCACTGCACCTCGGTTTCCAAGATCACTGGTTCATTTTTCTTGATACTCTATTCTGAAGACTGATTATTTAAAGATGTGATTCTGAACCAGCTCTGTCATTTCCTCTGGTTCAATTGCAGCATCGCTTGCGCCTGTCTTTATGTGCAGACTTTGGCATGAGTCATCTCTGTGAGATGGCGTGTAATGATGTAAATCTACATTGAAATCCCACTAAATTCTGTTGCTGGCCAGACGAACTGCTAAAATGAGTTAAAAAACAAACATCTATTTCTAGTCAGTGTGTCATGAAATTTCAGCATTTCTTATTTGGCTGCATTCAGTTCAACGGCCAGGGAAGAGCAAAAGCACCATGGCTGTAGCATGTGAGATTCAGGTAACATTCAACAACAAACCTGACATTCACAAATTTTCCTCTCTCAAAATTGGCAGGCTTGGATAATGTTTCTGCCCGGTTTCAAACCAGTGATTTTTCGCGTGTGAGGCAAAGGTGACAACCACTACCCTACAGAAACATTGGCCTTACATGACTGCAGTGAGCCTATCTGGAATGGTAAACTGTGCTGGCATGCAGCAGCGCTTTGGCTGTTTGGATGGGAGAAATGGAATTCAGCTGCTATAATTGGGAATGCTGCAGACAGACTCAGATAACAATGTCATCATAAAATGGCTTAACACCGTGTATCCATACAATGGCCCTTCCATCATCTTGTCTGTGTCAGTTTTTTAAAAGAGCCAACGAATTAATCCCAGTTCCCTTCTCTCAATTAGTGAACTTGTTATTTTTCTGCATATCAATTAATTGCATCATTCCCTTTTGATAAAGGAGTTTCTGCAGATTTCATGCCTAGTTTGCCTGAATTAACAACGTTTCCCTCACCCAATGCCATGAAGGTTTGGACTTGTGTTCCTTACATAACTATGCATATGAACATTATTTACTTATCTCTTGTTCTCATATCGAATTGACAAAAGTACTTACTTCTCTGATCAAACATCTCATTATTTCTGAGTTATTTACACAAACTGATTACATTTGCTCCATGAATCGTTAATTGAAGGTGTTATTTCACAGAGGAAAATGATTGCTACAGTTAAACGGTGCCCTGCCAGGATCACATGCTGTAATAGGTCATTTTGTTCAGTTGTTTAAATATAATTTTGTTCTGGGAACGTAATTTTACAGAATATATATTTCTTTAGGAAACAGGATAGTGCTGATCTACCAGAATGTTTGGAGGATTCCAATGGTTAGACTGAGAGGTCATGTCACTTGTTACAGAAAAACAACTCTAGGTTTCCACCTGGTGCCTCTGTTTGTTTGAATTTCAAAATGCAGAAGACTCGGTTCAGCAAATGTCTTAGGCAGCAATGCTTTCTGCTCAATCATTATGAACACACTTGTCCTCCTCAGCAGAAGAAATTCAATAAACTTTTCTCAGCAATTTTTTGTATCTTATTCACCATTCAGTATTAATGTATTTGATATTAATGCCCTTGGTTGACTTGAGGCTCTCTGAAATAGACAACGTCGAATTGCAAACTTGACTGGCAAACAAAAGAATGTAAGTCACGAGGAAATTTGCTATGGGTCTGATTTGAGATGTAGCACAACAGTCAGCATTTCAACAAAATCAAAGAATTTTACAGGGAACAGGCTTGGGAATGATGCGTTAATTAGATTTGATCCCTCTTGTCTGTCTTTATGAGCACACATTACACCGAGACACCTTTGACATGGTGAGTAACTTTCTCAAGCTGCATCGAAAGACCGATTGATTTATCTTATTGACTAAACGAGCTGCTAATATGTAAGCGCAGTGAAATACGAACATCTATCCACTCAAGTGTGTCATGGAATCTCAGCAGGTGCTGATTTTTCTGCATTCATTTTTTGAACTCGACGAGAGCAAATGCAATATTGCCTGCAACATGGGAGATTCAGGTAGGTTTCAACGACTAAAATTATCCTCACTATTTAATGAGTAAGTTTTCATAATGTTTCTGCCCGGTTTCGAACCGGGGACTTTTCGCGTGTGAGTCGAACGTGATAACCACTACACTACAGAAACTACCGCAGGATCATTAATCCTGTCTGGAATGCTAAACTGCGCTGTAGTTAAGCAGCAATCTGAGTCTCTATTGCGGAGAAATGGAATACAACTGCTGTTCTCAGGAACGCTGCAGCGAGACCGATGTAACAATGTACTCATAAAATGGCCTAGCACCATGTATCCAAACAATGGCAAAAGAGGCCCTTCCAATTTCCGATCTCAGGCCCCTTTTTAAACGAGAAAACAATTTCATCACAATTTGCTTCTCTCTCTTAATGATCTATTTCTTCTCCCTTTCATTAAATTACTCAATTCTCTTTTGATAAAGTCATATCTGCAGAATCCATGCTTGCGATGTCTTAATTCACAAGGTTCACATGACGATTTGGACTTGGGTTCCTAATGTACTTTACCAGATGAACATGATGTAATTATGCAATTGATCTGATATCGAATTTGCGAAAGTGTTATTTTTCCAACCGTACTATTTTTACAATCTTATTACTTTTGCTCCGTACCCCTTCAACCGGGGGTGCGATATTACAGAGCAAAATGTTTGTTCCGAAGTTTAACAGGGCCCTGCCAAGATCACGAGCTTCGATTGTTCCTTTACTTCATTTGGTTTGAAATAATTTTGTTCCTGGACCGGAATCTAACAGAGGATAAATATTTGTGGAACAAACTGGGCAGTGCTGAGCTACCAGGGTGTTTGAAGGTTCCCAATGGTTGGACTGAGGGTCCATGTCACTTGTTGCAGGGAAGCAACTGTTGGTTTCATCCTGGTGCCTCAGCTTGTTTTGAATTTCAAAATGTAGACATGTCCGTCCAGCAAATGTCTCCGGGTGCAATGCTTTCTGCTCAATCATCAGGAACATCCTTCTCATCCTTGGAAGACGAAATTAAAGAAACTCAGTATTTGTTCCGTTATTCTATACTTAATATTCATATTTTATCTGTTATTGATGCCTTCGTCTGAATCGAAACTCTCTAAAATATACACCAGCCCCGAACTGCAAACATGACTGACAGACGAAAGAATGTCAGTCAATAGGTAATGCAAATCATACGGTGCTCATTTGAAATTAAGCGCAGTTAGCTTTTAAACAAAATCCAAGAATTTTACTGGGAATAGGCTTGAAAATGATGCGTTAATTAGATCTGATCACTCTTTCTCTGTCTTTGTGAGTACACGTTACAATGAGATACATTTGACATGGTAAGTAACTGTGTTAAGCTGCATCGAAAGACGTGCTGATTTTGCTGCAGATAAAAACAAAAAACTGCGGGTGCTGGAAATCCAAAACAGAAATAAAAATACCTGGAAAAACTCAGCAGGTCTGGCAGCATCTGCGGAGAGGAACACAGTTAACGTTTCGAGTCCGTATGACTCTTCAACAGAACTAAGTAAAAATAGAAAAGAGGAGAAATATAAAATCTTTTATACCTTTCACTTCTTCTATTGATTAAGTGTGTTCCTCTCCGCAGATGCTGCCAGACCTGCAGAGTTTTTGCAGGAATTCTGATTTTGCTGCACGCGTTTTATGACCTCGGTGAGAGTAAATGCAATTTGCATGCAACATTGGAGATTCAGGTAAGCTTCAAAGATGCAAATTATCCTCACTATTTAATGAGTAAGTTTGCATAATGTTTCTGCCCGGTTTCGGACCGGGGACCTTTCGTGTGTGAGGCAAATGTGACAACCACTACACTACAGAAACATTGGCCAGACATGACTGCAGTGAGCCTATCGGGAATGGTTAACTGTGATGTCATGCAGCAGCACTTTGGCTCTTTGGATGGGAGAAATGGAATTCAGCTGCTATAATTGGGAATGCTGCAGACAGACTCAGATAACAATGTCATCATAAAATGGCTTAACACCATGTATCCATACAATGGCCCTTCCATCATCTTGTCTGTGTCAGTTTTTTAAAAGAGCCAATGAATTAATCCCAGTTTCCTTCTCTCAATTAGTGAACTTGTTATTTTTCTGCATATCAATTAATTGCATCATTCCCTTTTAAAAAAGTAGTTTCTGCAGATTCTATGCCTAGTGTGCCTGAATTAACAATGTTTCCCTCACCCAATGCCATGAAGGTTTAGACTTGTGTTCCTTACATAGCTATGCATATGAACATTATTTACTTATCTCTTGTCTCATATCGAATTAACGAAAGTGCTTACTTCTCTGATCAAACATCTCATTATTTCTGAGTTATTTACACAATCTGATTACATTTGCTCCATGACTCATTAATCGAGTGTGTTATTTCACAGAGGAAAATGATTGCTACAGTTAAGCGGAGCCCTGCCAGGATCACATGCTGTAATAGGTCGTTTCGTTCAGTTGTTTAAATATAATTTTGTTCTGGGAACGTAATTTTACAGAATATATATTTCTTTAGGAAACAGGATATACCAGAATGTTTGGAGGATTCCAATGGTTAGACTGAGAATTCATGTCACTTGTTACAGATAGACAACACTTGGTTTCCACCTGGTGCCTCTGATTGTTTGAATTTCAAAATGCAGAAGGCTCAGTTCAGCAAATGTCTTAGGCACCAATGCTTTCTGCTTAATCATTATGAACTCACTTCTCCTCCTCGGCAGAAGAAATTCAATAAACTTTTCTCAGCAATTCTTTTTATCTTATTCACCATTCAGTATTAATGTATTTGATATTGATGCCCTTGGTTGACTTGAGGCTTTCTGAAATAGACAACATCGAATTGCAAACTTGACTGGCAAACAAAATATACGTCACCAGGTAATGCATTTGCTATGGGTCTGATTTGAGATGTAGCACAACAGTCAGCATTTCAACAAAATCAAAGAATTTTACAGGGAACAGGCTTGGGAATGATGCGTTAATTAGATCTGATCCCTCTTGTCTGTCTTTATGAGCACACATTACACCGAGACACCTTTGACACGGTGAGTACCTTTCTCAAGCTGCATCGAAAGACCGATTGATTTATCTTATTGACTAAACGTGCTGCTAATATGTAAGCGCAGTGAAATACGAACATCTATCCACTCAAGTGTGTCATGGAATCTCAGCAGGTGCTGATTTTGCTGCATTCATGTTGTGACCTCGGTGAGAGCAAGTGCAATATTGCTTGCAACATGGGAGATTCAGGTAGGCTTTAATGACGCAAATTATCCTCACTATTTAATGAGTAAGTTTTCATAATGTTTCTGCCCGGTTTCAAACCGGGGACTTTTCGCGTGTGAGGGAAACATGATAACCACTGCACTACAGAAACTGCCGCGGGCTCGTTAATCCTGTCCGGAATGCTAAACTGCACTGTAACTCAGCAGCAATCTGGGTCTCTATTGCGGAGAAATGGAATACAACTGCTGTTCTCAGGAACGCTGCAGCGAGACTGATGTAACAATGTAATCATAAAATGGCCTAGCACCATGTATTCAAACAATGGCAAAAGAGGCCCTTCCAACATCAGATCTCAGGCCCCTTTTTAAACGAGAAAACTAATTCATCACAATTTGCTTCTCTCTCTTAATGATCTATTTCTTCTCCCTTTCATTAAATTACTCAATTCTCTTTTGATAAAGTCATTTCTGCAGAATCCATGCTTGCGCTGCCTTAATTCAGGGTTCCTAACATCCTTTACCAGATGAACATGATGTAATTATGCAATTGATCTCATATCGAATTTGCAAAAATGTTATTTTTTCAACCTTACTATTTTTACAATCTTATTTCGCTCCATAGTCCTTCAATCGAGGGTGCGATATTATAGAGGAAAATGTTTGTTCCGAGGTTTGACAGGGCCCTGCCAAGATCGCATGCTTCAATTGTTCAGAGATAAAAACAAAAAACTGCGGATGCTGGAAATCCAAAACAAAAACTGAATTACCTGGAAAAACTCAGCAGGTCTGGCAGCATCGGCGGAGAAAAGTGTTGACGTTTCGAGTCCTCAAAACGTCAACTCTTTTCCTCTCCGCCGATGCTGCCAGACCTGCTGAGTTTTTCCAGGTAATTCTGTTTTTGCTTCAATTGTTCGTTTACTTCATTTGGCTTGAAATAATTTTGTTCCTGGATCGGAATCTAACAGTGGATAAATATTTGTTTAGGAAACAGGCCAGTGCTGAGCTACCAGAATGCTTGGAGGTTTCTAATGGTTGGACTGACCAGGAAAGCTGACAAGCAAGCCTTCAAAATCACTGATGATCATTTCTTTACCCCTTATTGCCCTTCAGTTCACTGACACTGTCGACAGGTTTCTCACACAAAAACGTTTGTTTGGTTAACGTTTGGTCACCAGCCATGGAACCCAGGCCGTGATGGAGAAAGCATTGATTCCGAACCACCCGGGTCCACCATCACCAGCTCCGTGCTGCTCTGTCCATCATTCTTCTGTCAGTTAATCCATCCTGCCTCGCTCTCTATCACAGATCCTCCCTTTTGTTCTTTTACGAAGTGAATCCTGACTTCAATCAGGAAAAGCTGGAAATAGCAGGCAGAGAGAAACAGTTTTTTTTTCCCTCATTCGTTCATGGGATGTGGGCATCACTGGCTAAGCCAGCATTTATTACCCATTCTTAAATTGCCCATTTTTTCAGGGGGTAGTTAAGAGACAGCTACATGTGGGCTAGTCCAGGTAAGGACAGCGGATTTCCTTCCCTAAAGGACATTAGTGAACCAGATGGGGTTTTGTAGACTTTTAATTCCAGATTTCCATTGAATTAAAATTTCACCATCTGCTATGGTTGGACCACCAGAGCATTACCCTAGGTCTCTGGAATACCAATCCAGTGAAAATATCACTATGCTACATCAAAACTGGTAAATGCTAGCGATGTAACAGGTTTGAAACAGATACGGAGAGGAGGAAAGAACAAAAGGGAAGGTCTGTGATAGGTTGGGAGGGGCAGGGGAGATGGAGGGGGCAGCAGACTGGTATTGTCACTGGACTAGTACTCCAAAGACCCAGGGTAGTGTTTGAATCCCACTGTGGCAGGTGATGAAATTTGAATTAAAAGTCTAAATGATGAAACCATCAATTGTCCTTAAAAACCCATCGATTTGCGAATGTCCTTTAGGAAATCTGCTGTCCTTACCTGGTCTGGCCTACGTGTGAATCTAGATGCACAATAATGTGGTTGACTCTGAAATGGCTGAGCAAGCCACTCGGTTCTCAAGAGAAATTAGGAATGGCCAATATAATGTTGGCCCAGCCAGTACTGCCTACATCCCATGAATGAATGAAAAAAGCACAAAATGGATGATGATGCCATTCTGTATCAATCAGTTCTCTCCCACACTGAAAACTCTCAATCCTTCCCCTCCATTACCCGGGACAAACATTTCATTGAACAAGCCACACAAGTAACACAGGAAAAGAAATCTTCACTGTGACTTGGATAATTTCAGGTGCAGTTCCTTAATTTCCCTCTTGTAATTTTATGAATTAGACAATTCTCAACTGGATCCCATCGGATGTGGACCCGATGCTATCAGCCCTCCAGGAAGTGACTATTCTAATTCTGTGACTCTGAGCAGTTCTGTATGTGCAGGGGCTTGAGTGGAACTTGCCACTTTTAAACTGTCATAAGAACATAAGAAATAGGAACAGGACTAGACCATTCAGCCCCTCGAGCCTGCTCTGCCATTCAATAAGGTCATGGCTGATCTTGTGTTTCGATTTCCACATTCCCATCTAACCTGATAGCCTTTGATTTCCTTGCCTAACAAGAATCTATCTACCTCTGCCTTAAAAATATTCAATCATCATTCATTGCATATCAGACCCGCGCCTACAAACTGCTCTCCCACTCTTCCAGTGAAGAAAAGTGATTTCACTCCTAACCCAACAACTGTGATGTTAACAAAGCGGGATGGAGATAGACTCCATTTAAATGCGGTGACACTACTGGAAGAATAGAGAGCTGGGGTTCACTCTGGAAAACAGCAGCAATGTTTAAAGTTAATAATCTGAATCTGTGCTTTGTGTCTTAGGACGTTTGGCCCATATTGGAGTATCTTGCATCCCAGGGATGGGCAGTAACCCGCTGATTGAAGTTGCTGTCACTGCTTTCTGTTCGCAGTGGGTGACTGGAGAGGGTGGGGCAAAATCCTTCTGCTTTCCCCTGTCTCACTTACTGCAGAGCAGGGAAGACAGAATCGTTGATGGGTTTGTTGCCCTGTCTGAAATGTAGCTTTGATCGACTGTTCGTGATGGAGATCATGCTGCAGGAGCCTTTAATAATATTGCACAAATCAGCTGGAAAGTGCAGGCTTGAGGGAAGCTTTCTGAACCATCAGGACTGGAAATGGGAACAAGTGGAAGATTCTGTCTAGTTTCAGTGTGTACAGACTGTGGAGGGGAAGAGCTAATGTCACACGGCTGTAAGGTATTATATACAGTTAATATTTAACAATAAAGGTGAATTATTGCTCACACTTAAAATTTGTTTCAAACCAGGGACCCAGCCAGGAACTATAGTTCCTATTTTTTATAATTGATAATCAATGTATATCGATAAACCTCTGGCAGACCTATATACTCTGCATTTTAATTGGATTTATCAGATGTGTGCACCACTATGAGCTGGGCTGTGGACTGTAATGTCTTCACTCTTCTCTGGTGATCTTCTCCAGAAAAGCTGGTGTAGATAGAATCACTTGGTCTGCAAGATACAGTCACTGTGAGGATGATAATGGAACAATTTTCTGACAAATGTTCAGTGACACCCGATCACTTACCAAGTAATTATGTAAAAATCTAATTCAAATAATCACAGCCGCTGCCGATGAGGGAGGGAAGCAGCAGAGGCAGCTGATCGGATTGTCTCAATCTTAGTGACAAAGAAGCTCCATGAGCTCCTCACACTTGTTGTTGGAGGTGAGGCTGGAGGGAACAGGGGTGAGAGAGAGCACGTCAGAAGGAACTAACTTGGGTTAGATATATTGAAAAGACTCAAGATAGTGTGTGTTTAACATAAAGCTAATCTAATTGACCTTTACCTACAATATCAGCCCGAATAACTGGGCTGGAGTTTATTAACATCATCAGAAACGGACCCCAATACACATAATTCGGTCCTGGATGTGATTAACAGCAAAATCCAACCATTGTCGTTACTTGTGAACTTGCTGGTGTCTCAGCAGTGTAGATAAATAAGCAAAGCCCTTCCCACATTCAGAGCATGTAAATGGTCTCTCCCCAGTGTGAACTCGCTGATGTGTCAGCAGGTTGGATAACTGGGTAAAACCCTTCTCACATTCAGAGCAGGTGAATGGCCTCTCCCTAGTATCAACTCGCTGGTGTCTCAGAAGGTTGGATGGGTGAGTGAATCCCTTCCCACATTCAAGGCAGATGAATGGTCGCCCCCCAGTGTGAACCCGGTGGTGTGTTAGCAGGATAGATAACTGAGTGAATCCCTTCCCACACTCAGAGCAGGTGAACAGCCACACCCCAGTGTGAACTCGCTGGTGTATAATGAGTTGAGATGATCACTTGAACCCAGTCCTGCAGTGAGAGCGGCCTCTCCCCAGTATGAACACTTTGATGAGACATCAGGTCCTGAGGGCTTTTAAAACACTTCCCACAGTCTGGGCATTTAAAAGGTCTCTCATCTGTGTGAACTCACTGGTGTCTCAGCAGTTTGGATGACTGAGTGAATCCCTTCCCACACACACAGCAGGTGATCGGCCTCTCCCCAGTGTGATTGTGCTTGTGTGCAGTGAGTTGAGACAACCACCTGAATCCAGTCCCGCAGTGAGAGCCCCTGAATGGTCTCTTGTCAGTGTGAACACGTTGATGGCGCATCAGTTCCATGGAATGTTTACAGCACTTCCCGCAGTCCGGACATTTAAAAAGTCTCTCCCCAGAATGAACTCGCTGGTGTATCAGCAGATAGGATGAACGAGTGAATCCCTTCCCACACTCGGAGCAGGTGAACGGTTTTCCACAGTGTGAGTGCGCCAATTACTTTCCAGATTAGACGGTGATTTGAATCCCACAATCCCCACATTTCCATGGTTTCATCCTGTTGTGACGGCATTTATGTTCTGACAGGTCAGATGATTGGCTGAAGCCTCGTCCACACACAGAACACGTGTACGGTTTCTCCTCACTGTAAACGGTGCTTTTTCCTTCCATGTTCAAAATCCAATGATATTTAGGTTATGATAAATTGGACAACTCTGTCAGATTCTGATGTGATGTTTGATTTGAGTTTCCCGACTGCAAATCCTCTTCTTCTAATACCCTGTGAAATTGATTTAAAACAGAAAAAGTGAGTGAGAGAGAACCCACAAAAACAGGTTGTGAAATTGAACTGAATGAATCTGGTAATTTATGGGGCTGGCACCAGGAAAAAGTCACCATGAAAACTGCTGGATTGTCGAAAAATCCAACTGGTTCAACAATACCTTCAGAAACATAGAAACTAGGAGCAGGAGTTGGCCATTCAGCCCTTAGAGCCTGCTCCACCATTCAATATGATCATGGCTGTTCCTCTATCTCAACGCCATATTCCTGCTTTCTGCTTTACCCAATGATGTCCCTAATATCCAAAAAATTATCAATTTCTTCCTTGGCTATACTCAGTGACCCGGTTTCCACAGGTTTCTGTGGTAGGGAATTCCACAGGTTTACCACCCTCCGAGTGAAGAAATTTTTCTTCATCTCAGGGAAGGGAACCTGCTACGTGGTCTATGCCCACTCAAGACTGTCCACAAATTTCAAAATTGTGCCTGAACACTGAGGTCTGGGTTATTTATATGCATCAGGAACAGCGCGGGTCCGAACACTGACTCCTGGGGAACTCCGCTCTTAACCTTCCTCCAGTCTGAAAAACATCCATTAACCATGACTCTCTGCTTCCTGTCACTCAGCCCATTTCGTATCCATGTTGCTGCTTTCCTTTTATCCCATGAGCTATAATCTTTGCTCACAAGTTTGTTGCATGGTACTTTATCTAATGCCATTTGGAAGTCCATGTAACACAACATTAACAGCATTACCCTGAACACTTTCTGTTACCTCATCAAAAATCTTAAGCAACTTAATTAAACGTGATTTTTCCCTTAACAAATAAATGCTGGCTTTCCTTAATTAACCCACATTTTCTCAAGTGACATTAAATTTGTCCTGAATTACCATTTCTGGAAGCTTCCCCAGCACCAGGATTAAACTGACTGGTCTGTAGTTCCTGGGCTTTTTACACCTTTTTTGAACAAAGGTGTAACAATTGCAATTCTCCAGTCCCTGTGTCAGCAACTCAATCTCAGGAAGACTGGAAAATTATGGCCAGTGCTTCCACAATTTCCACTCTCATTTCACCTCAGTATCCCTGGATGCATCTCATCCAATCCTGGGGTTTTGTCAACTTTGTCAGACAGACTATCCAATATCTCCTCCTTATCAATTTTAAACCCCACAAGGGTCTGAACTATCTCCTCTTTCACAATCACCTGTGCAGCAGGTAAAGGCAGATGCAAAATATTCATTTAATACCTCATCCATGCCCTGCCTCCATGTATAAATCAACTCTTTGGTCTCTAATTGCCTCCACTCCTCCTTTTACCACTCTTTTACTATTTACATGCCTATGCAAGACTTCTTGATTTATTCCCATGTTTGCTTTCAGTCTCTTTTCATGCTCTCTTTGCTTTTCTTATTTGGTTTTCCAAATCCCTCTGAACCTTCTCTATTTAGCCTGGTTCTTGGTTTTATTGTCCAGCTGACATGTGTCATAAGCACACTTTTTCTCCTTTATCTCAATCTCTATCTCTTTTCTCATCGAGAGAGCTGTGGATTTGTTTACCCTACTTTTCCCCTTCATGGGAATATATCTTTACTGTGTCAGAACTCTCTCTTTAAGGGCAGTCCATTGCTCAGTTACAGTTTCACCTGCCAACATTTGATTCATAAGACCATAAGATGTAGGAGCAGAAGTAGGCCATTCGGCCCATCGAATCTGCTCCGCCATTCAAAGAGGTCATGGCTGATCTGATAATCCTCAACTCCACTTTCCTGCATAACCCTCGATTCCCTTACAGGTTAAAAATCTGTCTATCTCAGCCTTGAATATTCTTAACAACCAAACCCCTACAGCTCTCTGCAGTAAAGGATTTCACAGATTCACTACCCTCTGAGAGAAGAAATTCTTCTTCATCCCTGTCTTAAACGGGCGACCCTTCACTCTGTGATTATGCCCCCTGTTCCTAGACTCTCCCACTTAGCATCTACCCTGTCAAGACCCCTAAGAATCTTATATGTTTCAATAAGGGCGCCTCTCACAATTCTAAAGTCCAATGACTACAGGCCCAGCCTCCTCAACCTCTCCTCCTAAGAAAACCGCTCCATACCCGGGATCAACCTCAAGAACCTTCTCTGGACTGCTTCCAATGCTGATCTTTGCTGAGAGAAGGGGACCAAAATGCTTTACAGTATTCTAGGTGCAGTTCAACTAGTGCTTTGTAAAGTTTTAGCAAGGCTTCCCTATTTTTAAATTCCATTCCCTTTGAAATTCCAACTTACCTTGGTGAGATCCATTCTTACCCCACTGAAGTTGGCTTTCCTCCAGTTAATTATTCTTACTCTTATTTGAAATCTTTGCACACAGGTAGAACAGATAAGTTGTTTACCTTCCACATTAAAAGTTTCATGATATTCAGGTCCTGACAAATCAAATGACTGTCAGATCTTGATATGATGTTTAGTTTGCGTTTCCCATCCGTCAATCCTCTGCCTCTGATACCGAGAAAAGAAATTTCCAAAATCCATGACTGTCAGTCCAGGATAGACATTCAAAGGAAAAATACATTTCTCTTGGTTTGCGTTTGGTGTGTGTAAATCCTCCCCTCTTAACCCCCTGTGAAAAGAGTTTCCAAAATCCATCCCTGTCAGTCCAGGATAGATATTCTCAATATTTTCTCCTCCTGCTGACAGGGAAAGGGATGAACACACATGTGGGGGGCATTTTAATGATAGTGACCACAACATGGTACAATTTAAGCTTGTTTTGGACAAAGAAATAGACAAGTTGCAAAAAAAATGTTTTGGATTGGGGGAGAGCAGATTTTCATAAAATAAGGCAGGATCTGGCCAAGGTAGACTACGAACAATTACTTGTGGGGAAATCTACAGAAGAGCAGTAGGGGGTGTTCAAAAAGGAAATGGGAAGGCTTCACATGTTCCCTCTAGGGTGATAGGAAGGGGTACCAAGCCGAGAGAACCATGGATAACCAGAGATATTCAGGATACGATGAGAAGGAAAAGAGAGGCTTTTAGCAGGTACAAGAAGAGCAAATCAGTGGAGGCATTAGTGGAATACAGAAAGTGCAGGGTGGAGCTTAATCACAGAGTGCAGAAGAGGCCTCGGCCCATCGAGTCTGAACCGACACATGAGAAACACCAGACCTACGCACCTAGTCCCATTTACCAGCACTTGGCCCATAGCCTTGAATGTTATGATGTGTACTTTTTAAAGGATGTGAGACAACACGCCTCCACCACCCTCCCAGGCAGTGCATTCCAGACCGTCACTCCGGCTCCACCCACAGATTTACCCCTTGGTCCCTAATGGGTCCTACTCTTTTCCTGGTTATCCTCTTCTTATTGATATACTTCTGGAATATCTTGGGATTTTCCCTGCTTTTCTAGCCAGAGCTTTCTCATATCCACTGTTTGCTCTCTGAATTGCTTTGGGAGTATCTTGGGCTACAGGAAGATATAGACAGGATGATCAAATGGGCAGATAAGTGGCAGATGTAAATTAACCCTGAAAAGTGTGAGGTGATACACTTTGGAAGGAGTAATTTGACAAGGAAGTATTCAATGAACGGCATGACACTAGGAAGTTCTGAGGAACAAAGGGACCTTGGCATGTGTGTCCATAGATCTCTGAAGGCAGAGAGGCATGTTAGTGGGGTGGTAAAAAAGGCAAATGAGGCATTTGCCTTTTTCAATCAAGGCATAGATTACAAAAGATGGGAGGTCATGTTGGAATTGTATAGAACCTTGGTGAGGCCACAGCTGGAGTACCGTGTGCAGTTCTGGTCGCCACATTATAGGAAGGATGTGATTGCACTGGAGGGGGTGCAGAGGAGATTCACCAGGATGTTGCCTGGGATAAAACATTTAAGTTATGAAGAGAGGTTGCATAGACTTAGTTTGTTTTCATTGAAGCAGAGAAGACTGAGGGGTGACCCTGATCGAGGTGTACAAGATTATGAGGGGCATGGACAGGGTGGATAGGGAGCAGCTGTTCCCCTTAATTGAATGGTCAGTCACGAGGGGGCATAAGTTCAAGGTGAGGGGCAGGAGGTTAAGTGGGGATGTGAGGAAAAACTTTTTACCCAGAGGGTGGTGACGGTCTGGAATGCACTGCCTGGGAGGATAGTGGAGGCGGGATGCCTCACATCCTTTAAAAGCTGGAAATCTCTTCTTGGCCTCCACCTATCACTGGCTCCCTATTGAGCTCTCCTGTCCCACCCCTTCTACCAGCTTATATTTCATATTGCATTTATTTTTATTCTTATATTTTATATCTCATTTCTATATGACTTAGTTCTGATGAAGGGTCATACGGACTCAAAACGTCAACAGTATCCCTCTCCGCAGATGCTCTCAGACCTGCTGAGTTTTTCCAGGTATTTTTGTTTTTGTTTTAGATTTCCAGCATCTGCAGCATTTTGCTTTCATCCTTTAAAAAGTACCTGGATGAGCACTTGGCACGTCATAACATTCAAGGCAAGTGGCAAGTGCTGGTAAATGGTATTAGGTGGGTAGGTCAGGTGTTTCTCGAGTGTCGGTGCAGACTGGATGGGCCGAATGGCCTCTTCTGCTCTGTGTGATTCTGAGTCCAGCTGCACATTTCCCACTAGAAAGATGGCAACGGCGCATGCGCCCTGCTGCACATTGTCCCCTATACAAATGGCGGCCGTTTACTCAGGTCTCTCTCCGAATGGAAAGCGGGCCCCACCTGCCGCCGCCTCGTTCGATGCAACCGTAGAACCGGTAGCTTCTTAATCATGGTCTCAGACCTCTACTGGGTGTTTATGGAAATCCTCGCCATCTCCGCCACTTCCACTCCTCCCCACTCACCCGTTCTCGATATTTCTCAGTCCTTCGGTCAGCTCCGGACTCTGAACCGCGCATGCTCCAGTTTGAGTTCACAATGCGCATGTTCCTGTCGCTGCCCGGTACTGCGCCTGCGCAAGGAGCTCCTCTAAATCCTAAACAAAAACAGAATTACCTGGAAAAACTCAGCAGGTCTGGCAGCATCGGCGGAGAAGAAAAGAGTTGACGTTTCAAGTCCTCATGACCATTCGACAGAACATTCCAGCATCCGCAGTTTTTTGTTTTTATTTTTTCCTCTAAATCCTGGCCGAGCCGGAGCCGCCCACATCTCGTGAATGAATAAAAAGAATAGGGTCCATTCCGTCCCGCGGCGAATGCTGGGTAAAATGCTGCCATTGAAACGTGATAGTGTTCAACAGAAAATTATGTTTTGTGATCCGATGCTGATTGGAGCCACAGGGCCAAGGTATAAAATTATTATAAGAGAAAAATTCTGCGGATGCCTAAAATCTGAAACAAAAACAGAAAATGCTGGAAAATCTCAGCAGTTCTGACAGCAATGTGAATAGAGAAACAGACTTGATGTTTCCAGTCCGTATGACTCTTCTTCAGAGCTGACTCTTGTTCAGCTATGAAGAATCTTACGGACTTGAAACGTCAAGTCTGTTTCTCCACAGATGCTGTCAAACCTGCTGAGTTTTTCCAGAACTTTCTGTGTTTGTGTTACATAAAATTATTCAGTCAATTGATACGGCAACCAAAGTGCACTGGACCTCCACCATAGTTCTGTCCCAGTATAATTAACAGCAGAACATACATCAATGGTTAATTGTGAACTCACTGGACTCTCAGTAGATGGTTTGAACAAGTGACCTTTCTTCCCATATACAGAACATTCAAACTCTGTGTTGTCAGTAGGAATGTAGCAATTTTGGATCAAAGCCTCTGAAGGTTTAAAACTGGAGTGTTAACAGGTGGGAAAAGTGAATCAACCCCTTTGCACAAATACAGTATCTGAATGGTCTCTCTGAGGTGTAACTGTGTTGCTGTGTCAGCGAATCGGGTGCCCGAGTGAATCACTTCTTCTGAGGAAGAGTCATACAGATTCGAAACATTAACTGATTTTCTCTCCACAGAAGCTACTCGACCTGCTGAGTTTTTCCAGAATTTTATGCTTTTATTTCAGATTTACAGCATCCGCAGTATGTGGCTTTTATATGAGTCATTTCCATATTGAGCTGGTGAATGACCTTTTCGTGATTTTACTCATGATTTTCCATCTCAAACTGGGATCTCAAATCCTTCTGATAATCACAGAAACACAGAATTGTAATGGCACAAAAGGAGGCTATTTGGCCCAACGTGTCTACTGGCTCTCCAAATGAGCATAATGACTTAGTGCCATTCTCTGCCTTTCCCCTGTAGCCTTGCACATTGTTTCTATTCAGATAATCGCCCAATGCATTTGAATGCCTGGATTAAGCCTGCCTCCACCACACTTCCAGGCAGTACATTCCAGACTCGAACCACTCACTCAGTGAGTTTTTTTTATCACATCACATTTGCTTCTTTTGTAAACCACTTTAAATCTTGTTCTCGATCCTTTTATAAGCAAGAAGAGTTCCCCCCACCCTCCAATCTACTCTATCCAGCCCCCTGATGATTTTGAACATCTCCATCAAATCTCCTCTAACTTTCTCCACTCCAAGAAAAACAGTCCCAGCCTCTCCAATCTATTTTCATAACTGAAGTTTCTCACCCATGGAACCATTCTTGTAAACCTCGTCTTCACTCTCTCCAATGCATCACATCCTGTCTATACTGTGGCACCCAGAACCGTACACAATACTCCAGGTGAGGTCTAGCTAGTGCCTGATATAAATTCAGCATAATCTCCTTGCTGTTGTATTCTATGCTCCATTAAAAGCCCAGAATACTGTATGCTTTATTAACGGCTCTCTTCATCTGTCCTGCCACCTTCAATGATCTATGCACATATACACCGAGGCCCGTCTGTTCCTGCACCCTCTTAAGAATTGTACCCCTTATTTTATATTTCTTCTCCATGTTCTTTCTACCAAAATACATAATCTCACACTTCTCCACATTAAATTTCATCTGTCATCTGTCTGCCCACTCCACCAACTTGCCGATGTCCTTTTGAAGTTGCCTGCTGTCTGCCTCACAGTTTACAGTGCTTCCAAGTTTAGTATCATCCGCAAACTTTGAAATTGTCTCCTGCACACCAGGATCTAGATCATTAATATTCATCAGGAAAAGCAAGGGTCCCAATACCTGCCTCTGGGGATCTCTACTAGAAACCTTCCTCCAGCCAGAAAAATATCCATTGACCATTACTCTCTGTTTCCTATTACTCAGCCAATTCTGTATTCACATTACTATTGTCCTTTTTATTCCATGATCTATAAATTTTCTCACAAGTCTGTTGTGCAGCACTGTATTGAACGCCATTTGAAAGTCCATAAACACATCAAGAGCATTCCCCTCATCAACCTTCCCTGTTACCTCTTCAAAGAGCTCCAGCAAGTTTGTTAAACACGATTTCCCTTTTAGAAATCATTGCTGGCTCTTTCTGATCAATCCACATTCTTCCACGTGATGACGAATTCTATCTCAAATAATTTCCTCTGGAAGCTTCCCCACCAATGAAGTTAAACTGACTCGTCTGTAAATGTTGGGCTTATCCTTACAACATTTTTTGTGCAAGGGCATAATGTTTGCAATTCTCCAGTCCTCAGGCACCTCCCCTGAGTCAAAGGAAGACTGAACGATTATGGCCAGTGCCCTTGCAATTTCCACTCTCACTTCTTTCAATGTCCTTGGATGCATCTCATCCAGTCCCTGTGCCTTGTCAACTTTAAGTACCAACAGTTCAACCAGCATTTCTCCCTTAACAATTTTGTACCCTTCCAGTGACAGAGGTTCCTCCTCTTTCACCATGCTTCCTTGATAAAGACAGATGTGAAATATTTATTTAACACTTCACCTTGCCTCCATGTGTCATCCCCCCTTTTGGCCCCTAATCGACCATACTCCTCCTTTTACCATCCTTTTATGTACCTATAGAAGATTTTGGCATTCCCCTTTATGTTGGCTGCCAGTTTTTTTTCTCATTACCCCTCTTTGCTTCTCTTACTTGCATTCTCACCTCCCCTCTGAACCTTCTGGAGTCTGATTGGTTCCCAATTGTATTTGCTATCTGACACCTGTGTCATCGGCACACTTTTTCTCCTTTATCTTCATTTCAATCTCATTTTTCATCCAGGGAGCTCTGGATTTGTTTGCCCTATCTTACCCTTTTGAGGGAATATACCTCGAACCATTTCTTCTTTGAAGGTAGCCCATTGTTCAGCTACATCTTCCCGCCCTTTGGTTCCAGTATATCCGGCCCAGTTCTGTTCTTGCTCTATTGAAGTCAGCCCTCCCCCAGTTAATTATTCTTACTCTGGATTGCACATTGTTCTTTTCTACCATCATCCTAAACCTTATGATAGAATGATCCTTGTCTCCTGAATATTCCCCCACTGATACTTGATCTACTTGGCTCACATTGTTTCCAAGAACCAGGTCTGGCAGAGCTTCCTTTCTTGTTGGACTGGACACAAGCTGTAGAAAATTTGCCTGAACACACCCTAGGAACTCTTGCCCCTCTCTACTCTTTACACTACCACTATCTCAGTCTATATTCAGGAAATTAAAGTCCGTCATTATAACTACTATATAATGTTTGCACCTCTCAGCTATTTCCCTGCAGATTTGTTCCTCTACATCCTTCCCACTAGTTGCTGGTCTATAGCCTACACTGAGCAATGTAATTGCACCATTTTTGTTCCTTAGCTCTAGCCAAATTGATTCTGTCCTTGAACCCTCTGGGCCATCCTCTTTCTCCAGCACTGCAATGATTTCCTTAATCAATACAGCCACCCCTCCTGTTTTTCTTCTTGCCCGATCTTTCCTCAACACGTTGTACCCAGGAATATTTAACACCCAGTCCTGCCCTTCCCTGAGCCAGGTCTCTGTTAATGTCACAACATAATATTTCCACCTGGCAGTCTGCACCTGTAACTCAGCAATCTTATCTACTATACTCAGTGCATTCACATACATATAGTATAACCCTGATTTTGAGTGTGTTATTTTCTCCCTCACTCCCTATTTGCTATTCTAGTGTTATCTGTCTCTCTCAGTATTTTGTGCACCTTGGTATTACTCTCTAATATTCTCTCCTGGTTCCCACACCCCTGCTGAATTAGTTTGAAGCCACCACCACCACCCCCCACCACCCCCCACCTCCCCACCCTCCCCCAACAGGACAAGCAAATACACCTCAAGGAGCTCAGTCCTGGCTCTGTTCAGCTGCAACACTTTCAGCTTGTACAGGTGCCATCTTCCCTCAGAGCCGGTCCCAGTGTCCCAGGAATCTAAAGCCCTCCCTCCTGCAACATCTTTCCAGCCACACATTCATCTGCCTTATTCTCCTATTTCTATATTCACTTCCTACTTAAGTCATTGGTACCAACGTGGACCACAACCTCTGGCTGTTCACCCTCCCCCAGAAGAATATCCTGCACCCACTCGGTGACATCCTTGACCTTGGCACCAGGAAGGTAACATCCCATCCTAGAGTCTTGGCTACGACCCCCGAAACACCTCTCTGTTCCCTTAACTAACGAATCCCCTATCACTATTGCTCTTCCTTTCTTCTTCTTCCAACTTCTCTTGCAGCTGGTGTATGAAGAAGATCATGTCCACTGTAGAACTACCAGCAAGAAACACCACTGTGCTTCTCCATAGACTCGGTGTGCAAAAAGATAAAGTCTTTAAAACATGACCCAAGTGAAGGTCTTCCTAGTGACACTAAGGATTGAGATGTCCCTATAGTCACAATCTCTTCTGTCACCTTTGTTTTTGGTTATTGTGATGATTTTTGTGTCACGCATGTGGAATGGTTCCTACCTCCCAACAGAGAAGTGGGTGCTAACAATAGATGGGACTTTCCGTGCTTGAGCAGTTCAGCTGGAATTCCAATAAGCCAGGTGACTTTCTGCTTGCTGAACAATCATGGCTTTTTCAAGCTCGAGTGAGGGTTCCTTGTCCAACTAACCATGACAGGAAGTTATTGGAGAGTCAAACAGAGACTGGGAGATGTCCATCTCATGGGCGTACAGATCACAATATTGTTCAACCCAGCAGAACATCTGATTACTTCTGTTGGTGAGCACTTCACCATAAGATTTCAGTGGGAGTCAACTTTAGTGATGGTCAAACCAAGTGCCCTGTTCATCCAATCATGACGTAGCACATAGATTTCCTACGTTGCAGGCTGGTTGAATTTCTTGACGCAGGTCGATCCAGTGTTTATTTGCTGTTATGATCAATGCATTTGGTGAAGTAGAGATATATAAAATCCCAGAGAGAAACTTTAAACAACTGTCATAACCTATAATTTTAAGTGTTATGTTTGAGGTGTGACCTTAAATTCAGGAATCAGACCATCAGTTCTCGAGGCTTTACATTAAACTAACTGAAACATTTATTAATTTACACAGGTTAAAACATATACACACGGCTACAAATGACTACTATTATAGCTTTTAACAAATTCCCAAACTAATCTCCATTAAGGCAACAGCAACCCATAGACTAAACCAAACACCAGGCGAAGCATTTTCATCTCACAAATTCAAAATGTGATTCTTTTCACTTTGGAGCCAGTTGGAGGCTTGCAGCTGCCTTTTCATCTTACATCGCCTCTGCCTGCACACCTGAAAACTATTGAAATTATACCCACCAGCCCCACTGAATGTTAATTCTCATTGTATCAACAACCTCTTTGAAATTCACCTTTTATGAATAAAACCCCTTTCATACTACCAATTTCATGAGTAATATAAACATATTGCTTGGTAGCTGCTAGAAAAGCGTCAATTTTCACCCTACTTCTTGAATGCTCTCTTCAAAAAATGCAAATGCACGCTCTCTCTCTTGCATATCAAATCTCGTACATATCAAAGCACCCAGATTACAATTAAGACACACTCACAGACTAAACCTCTATTTTGAAAGAAAAATATTTTCCAAAATATTATTGACATTAATACCTTCATGACATTGAACAGTATCTCCCTGTCTTTTACACGACTGTCTTGGCTACTTTCAAGTTACAGGGGGTTCTAGCTGTTGGGTCTATGTTGTGCATCAGGCAGGCTTTGCTTTTTACTTCAATGAACAATGTCATGTCTGCTGCTTAGTTCTCAAACCAGCCTTTGTTGTGGGTTCCACCTTTATCAACTGTTGCTGCTGCTGTGTCAGAAATGATTGAACTCAGCGACTTCCAAGCTTCATCAATATAAATGTTAATCGATGAATCTTTTATTGATGTGCCTGTAAAATATTTTACTATTTTGATTCTTCTTTGATAACTTAGTTTCATAATGGAGGTGTCACGGTGAAGAATGTGGAAGTTAGTAAGCATTGTCAGCAAGGATTAATCAGCACTTTCTAATTGCAGATGTTAATCAGTGGAACCTCTCAGAGGCTGAATTGTAGAGTTTGCACCAAAGACCAATTTAAGATTGAAGTGAAAGTTCATTATTTTATTGTAAGTGAGTTCCAGTTGAGAGAGGAAAGATCACAGATGGGGTTTTTAAAAACAGACAGCCGTGAAAATCAGTGACATCTCCAGAATGTTAAACTCCAGCCAGTTATAGGGGTTGTTAATGTAAGCAGGAACAAACCTGATATGGAAACATAGAAAATAGGAGCAGGAGTAGGTCACTCGGCCCTCGAACCTGCTCTGCCATTCAATATGATCATGGCTGATCCTCTATCTCAACACCATCCTCCCACTCTCTCGGCATTCCCCTTGATACCTTAAGAGTCCAGAAATCTATCTATTTCCTTCTTAAATATGTTCTATGACTCGGCTTTCACAGGCTTCTGTGGTGGAGAATTCCACAGGCGCATCAAACACTGAGTGAAGGAGTTTCTACTCATCTCAGTCCTAAACGTTCTGCCCAGTATCCTGAGATGGATCCCTTGTTCTCGACACACCTCCACCCCCTCTTCCCATCCCCAGCCAGAGGAAACATCATCCCTGCATCCAGTCCGTCCAGCCCTGTCAGAATTTTCTATGTTTAAAATAGATCCCCTCTTGTTCTTTTAAGCTCTAGTGAACACAGGACTAGTCAGCCCAATCTCTCCTCATGCGACAATCCTGCAATCCTAGGAATCAGTCTGGTGAACCTTCGCTGCACTCCCTCTATGGCAAGTATATCCTTTCATAGGTAAGGCGACCAAAACTGTGCACAATATTCCACAATACTATCAATCCTGGATGTGATTAACAGCAGCAATAATAACAGAATCCAACCCCTGCAGTCACTGATGAATTTGCCGGTGTCTCAGCAAGCTTGTGAATGCTTTCTCACACGAGGAGAAGTTGAAAGGTTTCTCCCCAGTGTGAGTGCGTTGGTGAGTCAGAAGGTTGGATGACTGCCTGAAACTCTTTCCATATGTAATGCAGCTGAATGGATTCTCCTCGGTGTGAATTCGGTGATGTGATTGGTGGGTGAATAACCGAGCGAATCCCTTCCCACACAGGGAGCAGGTGAATGGTCTCTTCCCAGTGTGAAGTCACTGGTTTCTCACCAGGTCGAATGACTGAGAAAACTTCATCCCACACACGGAGCAGGTGAATGGTTTCTCCTCAGTGTGAGTGCGCTGGTGCGCAGTGAAGGTGGACGACTGCCCGAAACTCTTTCTGCAGTGAGTGGCTTCTCCTCAGTGTAAACTCGCTGGTGCGTCCAAAGACCGGATGACCGAGTGAATCCCTCCCCACGCACGGAGCAGCTGAAGGGCCTCTCCTCAGTGTGAATTCTCTGGTGTAACATCAGGCAGGTTGTCTTAGTAAATCCCTTCCCACACACGGAACAGCTGAATGGTTTCTCCCCAGTGTGAATGCATCGATGGATTTCCAGTTGGGATGATGAATCGAATCTTTTCCCACAATCCGCACATTTCCACGGTTTCTCCATGGTGAGGGTGTCCTTGTGTCTCTCCTGGTTGGACAATAAGTTGAAGTCTCATCCACACACAGAACAAATATATGGTTTCTCCCCACTGTGAATGGTGTGATATTTTTTCAGGCTGTGTAACTGGTTAAAGCTCTTTCCACAGTCAGTTCACTGCAACACTCTCACTAGGGTGTGTGTGTGTATTGGTACTTTTCCAGTCACACTGATGTTTGAAATATTTTCCACAGACAGAAGAAACAAACATTTCTCCTTCCACCTTCAAAGGTTCATGATATTCACGTCCACAATAATCAAGTGACTCAAACCAAGATGCTTGTTTAGATTTCTCCATCTACAAATCTTTTAATATCTGCAAAAAGAGTTTACAAAATTAATTGTTATAAGTGTAAGCAGGCTGTAGAGATTCAGGGTAGACAATTTCAGTTTTTTAAAATATTCTTTCTCGGGATGTTGGCATTGCTGGGAAGGCCAGCATTTGTTGCCCATCCCTGATTGCCCTTGAACTGAATAGCTTGCTAAGCCATTTCAGAGGGCATTTCAGAGTCAATTACATGTAGATCAGACCAGGCAGATTTCCTAAAGGACATTACTGAACCAAATGGATTTTTACAATGTTCAATGACAGTTTCATGGTCACCATCACTGAGACAAGCTTATAATTCCAGATTTATTAATTGAATTTAAATTCCACCAGCTGACGTTAGGGGATTTGAACCTCTGTCCCCAGAACATTACCTTGGGCCTTTGGATTACTAGTCCAGTGACATTACCACAACACCATTGCTTTCCCTTGATGGAATATATTTTCCTCTTGTTCCCCAAAACTGTAAATCCATATCCCATATACACTCCACCTCCATGGACTAAAATGTGAACCCATCACACCTTCTCCAACATTTCTTTCCTCAGCTCCCAGTTTTTTCCCTCCCTGCAATCTGGCTCGATTCAGTTCTCCAGCCACTCTGTACAGGGGAATAAAATCAATCATTTTCTCTCCTGGTCACTGGGACCCTGAAGCCCCGCTTCACCAAGAAAGTAAAAGTCCTGGAGCTACAAACACGGGACCTGCAGGTTCTTATTGGGGGTTTGGGGCCTCCAGCGCGTGTTTCTGAATCCTCCCCGCCCACCTCCCAGGGTTTCCTTCCTTCCCACAGATCAGATCTTCATTACATAAGAGATAACACTTTGGGCTCAAATCATTGTCCCCCCCATCCCCCATCCTCTGATGTGAACCATCCTCCACTCGCTGACCCAGGATGGCGGCCGTTAACCTGGGCCTGTTCCCGGGAGGGAGAAGCCCCGCAGCTGCAAACCAGGAGCTGACAATTATTCCTCAGGGTTTGCGGATCCACAAAGTGTTTCCAAATCCTCCCCGTCCAGCCGCCGGCTCCATCGGTCCCTCCCCCTTTTTTTTTTGAAGAGAGCATTCAAGAAGTAGGGTGAAAATTGATGCTTTTCTAGCAGCTACCAAGCAATATGTTTATATTACTCATGAAATTGGTAGTATGAAAGGGGTTTTATTCATAAAAGGTGAATTTCAAAGAGGTTGTTGATACAATGAGAATTAATATTCAGTGGGGCTGGTGGGTATAATTTCAATAGTTTTCAGGTGTACAGGCAGAGTGTGTGTGTGTGTGTGTGTGTGTGTATGCATGTCTGTGTATGTGAGTGCTGTTTAAACCTCACATTTACATACGCAGACCCCACTCCTCTTGGAACAACACTAAGAGTCTGCTGCTTTCTAGATCCATCCAATCCCCTCACTATTATCCTCAGATAGTTCACAATTACCTTGTGTACATCATCCAGCAACAGGTCTATGTTCTCCATTTTAAGTACTTCCATCGATCAAACCAACAGAGAACAATGAGATTGTTACTTTCACAGTAATCAGTTCTGAAATATTGTCAATCAGATTTTAAGGCTTCCTGTAGTACATATGAACATATGAATTAGGAGCAGAAGCAGGCCACTCGGTCCCTCGAGCCTGATCCACCATTCAATAAGATCACAAAAAGACTGTAACCTCAAGTCCATATTCCTACCTACCCCCGATAACCTTTCACCCCTTGTACATCAAGAATCTATCTAGCTCTGCCTTAAAAATATTCAAAGACTCTGCTTCCACCTCCTTTTGAGAAAAGGAGTTCCTCCGAGGGAAGAAAAAATTCTCCTCATCTCTGACTTAAATGAGTGACCCCTTATTTTTAAACAGTGACTCCTAGTTCTAGATTCTCCCACAAAAGGGAGTCCATTCATCCAAGTCATTTATATAACTCGTAAAGTTGGGGACCCAGCGCTGATCCCCATGGCACACAAATCATCATATCCTGCCAACCAGAAAAATACCCATTTACGCCAAATCTCTGCTTCCTGTTAGCTAGCCAATCTTCTATCCTTGCCAATATGTTACCCCTGCACCATGAGCTTTTATTTTCTGCAATAACCTTTGATAATCTTTTAAATGAAAACCAAATCAACAAAATTGGGATAAATCAGGCACAGCCCCTAATTCAGGTCAGCTGTAAAACCAAGAACAAAGTTTAAAGGAAACTTACAAACTTTAAATTAAAATGTGCTTAAAGGGGTCAACAAAACACCCCAGTCACCGCGGTGCCCACTGAGCATTGAAGGCCTCGAGAGTGCCAGCCTATGTTCCAGATTTTAATATAATTGTTCAACGTACCTCATTTAACTGCTTTATACCTGATTCAGCACACCCGTCCACATATACTACAAGAGATTGTCTTTGAGATCAGTTTTTTTCCTTTTTTTTTGTTTGTGTTTGCCTGAATGATAACAGTTTTAACCTTCTCCCAATCCTGTCCTAACCCTTCTGTCGGTTCAATTATTGAAACCAGGGTCTCGCCTGGCTGCCCAGTGATACCTTGAAGTCAGCCTTTGAATTATTTGTACATTGTTTCATCATGTTGCCACATTTCACTTAAATATGTTGAAATATTTGCTCCACATCCATAGAATTACATCTGTTTAAAGCCACAAACAGAAAATAACAGTTTTTTCCAGGAGTTTCAGACAAATCAGCTTTCAAAATGATGCAGAGTTTCAGCCAATGAGGGAGATCCAGGCTCAGCCCCGCCACTCATTCACTCCGATTGGTTGGGGGAAGCAGCTGCTCCTCTTCCTATTGGTCCGGAGCTGCCGTCAATCAGCCGGACATTAAGAGCTGGAGCATGCGCGCTGCGGCTGACGGAGCTGGTCAACAGTACGCAAGAGTCTGGAGCATGCGCAACGCGATCGATGGCTTTGCGGAAAGAGGCACCTGTTTGTCCCGGAGAAGCGGAGTCAGAGCGAGGCGGTGGGTGGGAGGATTTGGAAACACTTTGTGGATCCGCAAACCCTGAGGAATAATTGTCAGCTCCTGGTTTGCAGCTGCGGGGCTTCTCCCTCCCGGGAACAGGCCCAGGTTAACGGCCGCCATCCTGGGTCAGCGAGTGGAGGATGGTTCACATCAGAGGATGGGGGAGGGGGGACAATAAATAAGAGGTTACACTTTGGGCTCAAATCAATGAGGAATCTGATCTGTGGGAAGGAAGGAAACCCTGGGAGGTGGGCGGCGAGGATTCAGAAACACCCGCTGGAGGCCCCAAACCCCCATTAAGACTCATTGATTTTATTGTCAGTCTGCAGACAGGAGCTGGAGAACTGAACCCAGGCCGAGGAGAGGGAGGGAGAGAGAAAACTGGGAGTGGAGGAAAGTAATGGTGGAGATGGTGAGATGGGTTTGGATTTCAGCCCAGGGAGGAGGGAGAGTGTGTGGGATGGGGATTTACAGCTTTGGGGGAACCAGAGGGGAAAAATGTTCTATATAAACTAAAATTGTTTTGAATTTTTATCCTGGACTTACAATTAAGAATTTTCAAAATTCCATTTACAGAATATTGGAAGGGGAGGATTTATAGATGGGAAACTCAAAACTTCACATCAAGATTTAACTGAGTCTTTCCATTCATCAGGACCTGAAAATCATCAGCCTTTGAATGTGGAAAGAGAAATGTTTCTCTGCTCTGTCTGTGGGAGAATATTTCAGCTGGAGTGAAAGTGTTCCAGTGCACTGACTGTGGAAAGAGTTTTAACCAGTTAACAAAAAACATCACACCATTCAAAGTGGGGAGAAACCATACATGTATTTTCTGTGTGGATGAGGCTTCAATTGATCGTCCAATCTGGGGAGACACAAAGGCCAGGCACCACACCACGGAGAAACCTTGGAAATGTGGGGACTGTGGGAAGGGGTTTTATTATCCTTCCCGGCTGGAAGCTCATAGACGCATTCACACCGGGGAGAGGCCGTTCACCTGCTCTATGTGTGGGAAGGGATTTACTAAAGTCAACCTGCCGCATGGCACACCAGCAAATTCACACAGGGAGAGAGCCTTCAGCTGCTCCATGTGTGGGAAGGGATTCACGCGGACATTCAGCCTGCAGTTACACCAGCGAATTCACACTCGGGAGAGGCAGTTCAGCTGCTATCACTGTGGAAGGAGGTTCAGGTGTTCATCTGACCTCAATGCACACAAGCGAGTTCACACTGGGGAGAGCCCGTTCGCCTGTTGTGTGTGTGGAAAGGGATTCACTCATTCATCCAGCCTTCTGACACACCAGTGAATTCACACTGAGGAGAAACCATTCAGCTGCACCTACTGTAGAAAGAGCTTCAGACAGTCATCCAGCCTCACTGCACACCATTGCACTCACACTGGGGAGAGGCCGTTCACCTGCTCCATGTGTGGGAAAGGATTCATTCAGTCCTTTAGCCTGCTGTTACATGAACGTTCTCATACTGCAGAGAGGCCATTCACGTGCTCCGTGTGTGGGAAGGGATACACTCGGTCATCCCACCTGCTGACACATCAGCAAATTCATAAGTGATTACAGGGGTTGGATTTTGCTGCTATTGTTGCTGCTAATCTCATCCAGGATTTGGTTTGTTTCTGCTGATGTTTACAACCCCTATAAGTGATTGAAGTTTAATATTCTGCAGATGTTGCTGATTTTCAGGGCTGCAGTATCCCTTTTTAAATATACAACCTGTGCTCTTTCCCCGTAATTCTCAAGATCTCTCAACACAAACTCATTTGTAATAAAATTATGAACTTTTACTTCAATCCTAAATCGATCTTTGGTGTAAAATCTACAATTCAGTGTCTGCAAGGTTCCACTGATTAACATCTCTAATTAGAAAGCGCTGATTAATCTTTGCTGACAATTGTTACTGACTTACACATTCTTCTTCAGTTACACCTTTATGAGATTAAATTAATAAGGAACATTAAACACAACAGTAAAATATTTTACAGGGTCATCAATAAAAGCATCATCAATCAACATTGATATTGATTAAACACAAGGAGAAAATGCTTGAAAAACACAGCAGGTCTGGTAACATCCATGGAGAGGGAAACAGAGTTAACGCTTTGAGTTGAATATAGCTGTTGAACTCAAAACATTAATTGTGTTTTTGCTTCCACAGATGCTGCCAGACCTGCTGAGTTTTTCAAGCACTTTCTGTTTTTGTTTCGGATCTCCAGTATCTGCAGTATTTTGCTTTCATTGATATTGATGAAGTTTGGAAGTCGCTGAGTTCAATCATTTCTGACACAGCAGCAGCAACATTTGGTAAAGGTGGAATCCACAACAGAGACTGATTTGAAACCCAACAGCAAGAGCACTGCATAACTTGAAAGTAGCCACGACAGCTGTGCAAAAGACACGGAGATCCTGTGTAAATAACACTGGATCAGCCTATGTCAAGAAATCCAAACTGCCTGTGCCAATAGAAACATCCATGCTTTGGATGATGGGGTCAAAGGCGCATGGTCTGACCATCACCAAAATTAAACACCTGAAATCAGCATATGGTGAAGTACTCACCGATAGAAGTAAACAAATGTCTCGCTCGGTTGAACATTACTGTGAGCTGTATTCCTGTGAGACAGACATCTCCCACTCTCCAGAAGAACAGAAACTGTGCTGTGCTTCCGGATGTACTTGGTCTGCAAGTAGATGAAGTCTTTAAGCATAGGTCTTCCCAGTGACGTGAAGGAGTGATATGTCCCTGTAGGTGTTGCAATCTCCTCTGTCATTTTTGTTCTTGTTTATTGTGATGATCCTTGCATTACACGTGTCCTGTGGAATGGATCCTACGTTCCAACCGAGAAGATGGAGATCATGAAGGTGAGGCAGTAGATGGGACTTTCCATGCTTGAGCAGTTCAGGTGGAATTTCTTCCTTGCTGGGTGCCTTTCTGCTTGCTAAGCAATCAATCCTTCCTATAATTTGGTGCCCAGTACGGTACACAGTATTCCAGCTGAGGTCTAACGAATGTCTTATATAAATTCAGCATTACCTCCCTGCTCTTGTGTTCTATACCCTTGTTAATAAAGCCCAGGGTGCTATATGCTTGATTAACTGCTCTCTCCACCTGCCCTGCTACCTTCAATGATCTATGCATATAGATCAAGTCTTTGTGCTTGGGTTTGGAGCAGGAATAGGCCACTCGGCGCTTGGAGCCTGGTCCACCATTCAATAAATCATGGCTGCTCTGACTGTAACCTCTCGCCTATGCCAGATATCCTTTCAACCCCTTATTTATAAAGAATATATCTACTCCCCTTGAAAACATTCAAAGACTCTGCTTCCACTGCCTTTTGAGGAAGGGAGTCCCAAAGACTATCAACCCTCTGAGAGAAAAAAATTCTTCTCATTTTTGTCTTAAATGGGTGGCTCCTTATTTTTAAACAGTGACTCCGAGTTCTTGACAAGAGGAATCATCCTCTCCACAGCCACCCTGTCAAGACCCCTCAACATCTTATATGCTTCAATCAAATCGCCTCTTAGTCTACTAAACTCTAGCAGATACAAGCCTAGCCTGTCCAGTCTTCCCTCAAAATACAATTCGCCTTTTTCTGGTATTACCTTTGTAAATCTTCCCTGAACTGCTTATAAAGCATTTAGATTCTACCTTAAATAAAGAGATCAATACTATACACAGTACTCCAGATATGATCTCACCAGTGTCCTGAACAATGAAGTATAACCTTCCTACTTTTGTATTCAATTCCCCTCACAATAAATGATAACATTCTATTCGCTTCCCCAATTACTTGCTGTGCCTGCATACTAGCCTTTTGTGATTCCTACGCTAGGACTCCCAGATCCCTCTGAATCTCAGAGCTCTGCAATCTCTCACCATTTATATAATATGCTTCTCTTTTATTCTTCCTGCCAAAATGGTCAATTCCACATTTTCCCACATTATATTCCATTTGCCAGTTCTTTGCCCACTCACTTAACCTATCCGTGTCTCTTTGTAGCCTCCTTATGTCCTCTTCACAACTTACTCTCCAACCTACCTTTCTATCATAATTGAAGCAATAGGCAGCTGATTATAAATGCAGTAGGAACCATGTAATTACTGTAATTAGATTCTGATTATTAATATAATAGAATTCTGATTATTATAATTTATATAATTTATATAATAAGATCCTGATTGTTGATACAATAGGCACCAGCCTATCAATGTAATAATATCCTGATTATTAATGTGTTGGGATCCTGAATCTTAAAGTAATTGGACTCTGATCATTAATATAATAGGAACCCAAGCATTGAGGATCCTCATTATTGATGCAATAGGATTCTGATTATTAATGTAACAGTGTCCTGATTATTGATACTTTTTTTATTCATTCATGTGATGTGTGTGGGATTTATTGCTCATCCCTCATTGCCCTTGAGAAGGTGATGGTGAGCTGTCTTCTTGAACTACTGCAATCCATGTGGTATAGGTACACCAACAGTGCTGATTTGTTTTTAGTGGTTTTGATACAACTGAGTTGCTTTTTAGGCCATTTCGGAGGGCATTTAAGAGTCAACCACCTTGCTGTGGGTCTGGAGTCACATGTAGCCCAGACCAGTAAGGACGGCAGATTTCTTTCCATGAAGGGCATCAATGAACCAGATGGGATTTTACGACAATCAACAATGGTTTCATGGTTGTCATTGGACTTTTAATTCCAGATTTTAATTGAATTCAAATTCCACCATCTACTTTGGTGGGATTTGAACCCAGGTTCCCAGAGCATTACCCTAGGTCTCTGGATTACTAGTCCCGTCACAATGCAACTGCCTCCCCCATCTGCCACTGTTCTGAGGGTGTGAAAGGTTCTAAATGAACACGAGTTTTCAGCTCCACATACTGTCCACATGGGAGTTCTCCTGGTGCAGTGGGACCAACATTCATGTTTTAACTAACACACCAAAAATACACGATTACTTGGTCACTCGTCTGATTGCTGCTTATGAATATGCTCAAGGCAGAGATCAATTCATTTTAATCTGGAAAATGCACAATGAAGTTGCACATTAATTGCAAGTTCCTCCTATCACTGTTCAGCAATCATTAACTGAACTTAACTTGACCTACTGTCACCATGCTCAAATCTTGTCATTCTCAGACACGCTATTCTACATGTCATAATTGAAGAATTAAGAGTGAAATGGCCAACTGCTTCATTGTAAGGAGTAGAGACTCCATAGTGTTACAGACTGGCTGGATCTGCTCACCCCATCCAATCTTTTATTCAGCTAATGGGAAAATGACTAAAATGCTGCAACATACAGGCATTTGGGGACAATGGTGAGTTTTCTGCTCAGATTAGCCCAGGTCTCCATATTATAAGGACTGGAGAAGATGCAAGAATAATTTACTGGAGTGTTGCTGTAACTGAAAGATTATACCTACCAAGAAAGATTGAACAAGGTGGAAATGTTTTCTCTGGAAAAGTGAGTGAGGGGTGATCTGATCAAGGAATTTAAGATAACAAAAGTGTTTTTACAGGGTTGATAAGTGGAAAAATTTCCATTTGCCAAGGTCGAAAATAAATATAACTTAGTAATAAATTTAATGTGCAGTTTAGCAGCAATTTCTTTAACTGGAGATAAAACAGAATGGAAGTACTCAGCATATCTGGCAGCATCTGGAGATTGATAAACAGAGTTAACGTTTCAGGTCTATGAATTGATGTGGTGCAGTCAGGATGAAAGGTTATAGATCTGAAATGTAAACTATGCCTCCCTCTCCAACAATGTTACCAGATGTGTTAACTATTTTTTCTTGTTGCTAATCCAGATTTCCAGCATCTGCAGTATTTTGCTTTTCTTTAACTGGATAGTGTTAAGAGTGTGGGTCTCATTACCAGAAGAGTTTTGGATCCTCGTCTGAGCTGGAAACTCATGAGTAAAATCTCACCACAAAATATCATTCAGCAGCTGAAATGGATTCTCTCGGTTATCCCATTTATTGAGACAACAGCTCAGTCACACTGGAGGAACACCATTCAGATACTTCACTTGTGTGGAGGGATTTATTCTATTTTTCCACTCGAGCTTTAAAAGTTCAAAGGATTGTTGCACAATCAGAACATGCTTATTAGCAAGGAGCAGTTTAGCTGATTTGATTTTAATAAGTTTATATCTTGGTCCTAATAGCTCCAACCAAAATCGGAAAATGAAGAGTATAATTTTCAACAGGACCGTATTTCAATGGCGGGGAGTTTACCCAGCATGCTCCGCGGGGTGTTCTATCCAGACCGCAGGAGCTTCCTGCGCAGGCGCACTGCTGGGCATAACCAGAGCATGCGCAATACGGTCTCCGACTGGGGCATGCGCAGTGCAAATTGGGCCTGGCGTTAGCCGGAGAAGCGAGGAATAATGGAGTTCTGTCGAAGGGTCACGAGGACTCGAAACGTCAACTCTTTTCTTCTCCGCCGATGCTGCCAGACCTGCTGAGTTTTTCCAGGTAATTCTGTTTTTGTTTTGGATTTCCAGCATCCGCAGTTTTCTTTGTTTTTAATAATGGAGTGCGGTTGATTAATGGAGCCGCTAGGTGGGTGGAGAGGATTTGAGCCATCGGAGTGGGCGGAGAAGCTTCATAAACACTCGGTGGAGGCCTCAAAACCCGACTAAGAAACTACCGATCCTGTTTACACGGAACGGGGCGAGTGATCGTGAACTCCTCTGGGTCACAGGCCCGGGTAAACGGCCGCCATCTTTATAGGGCGTCAAGGTGCAGCAGGGCGCATGCGCGGTCATCCCTGTCCCTGTCAACAGGAGGAGAGAATGTTGTGAATTTCTGTCCTGGACTGACAGGGATGGATTTTGGAAACTCCTTTTACAGAGGATGAGAAGGAGAGTATTTACACACAGCAAACTAAATCAAAAGAAATATTTCTTTCTTCATTTTCTATCCTTGATTTACAGTGATGGTTTCCCTAAACTTGCAGGTTACTGGAAGTGGAGGATTGAGAGATGGGAAACTCAAACCAAATATCACATCAAGACCTGACAGAGTCACTCATTTCATCAGGACCTGAGTATCATCGCTCTTTGAACGTGGGAAGGAAAAGCTTTGTCTGAACTGTCTATGGGAGAAGATTTCAGGTGTGACTGGAAAAATGCTGAGACACACAAACCCTGGTTACAGCACACCTGGAGAACTGTGTTCAGTTCTGGGCAACAAACATCAGGAAGGATAGAAAGGTCTTGGAGGGAGTGTAACACAGATTTACCTGAGTGATATCTGAGCCCCAAGGGATAAATTACAGAATGAGATTACTCATAAAAGTCACAGAGTCATTATGGCACAGAGAAGGCCATGTGGCCCATTGAGCTCATGCCAGATCTCTAGAGCAATCCAATCAGCCCCATTCCCCTGCTGTATCCCTGTATCTTTGCAAGTTTATTTCCATCGAGCATCTATCCAATTTCCTTTTGAAATCATTCATCATGTCCATTTCCATCCCCCTCATAGGCAGTAAATTCCAGCTCATTACCATTCACTGTGTAAAAATATTCTTCCTCACATCTCCTGTACCTTTTACCCAAAATCTTAAACCTGTGTCCTTGAGTCTTTGTACAATCAGCTGATGGGTGCAGCTTTTCTTTGTCCACCTTATCTAAACCTGTCATAATCTTGTACACCTCTACCAATCTCCCCTCAACCTCCTTTGCAGGAACCATTCTGGTAAATCTGTGCACTTTTCTCAAGGACCTTCACACCCTTCCTGAAGTGAGGTGACCAGAACTGAATGCAATTCCCAAATTCTGGCCTAACCAAAGCTTTATAAAGATTCAGCATAACTTCCCTGTTTTTGTTCTCAATACCTCTATTTATGAAGCCCAAGATCCCTGGTGTTTCTCTAACTACCCCTCAATATGTCCTGCCATAAGAAATTGGTCTCACAAATGGTTTAATCATCACCCGTACTCACAAACCTATATAATGATACAAGATTTAAAATAGTTCCTGTAATATGTGCCCTGAATACCATACACCCATCCCCAAGGTTATGTCATCCCATCTACAAAGAGCTTGATGTTCGGATGATAAGGGAATTATCCGGGGATTTCATAAGTGAGAATGCAGGGAGAGAGATAGGTGGACTATGACCCCGGTGTTAAGGCAGTTTTGGGAAAACACTGAAATTGTCCCTGTGATAGTGACACCAGTAAAAAGGGTGGAAGGAAGAGAGGGATCAGTGACTGGGCTGGAATAGGGGCCACGGCTGGAGAATATGTGGGAACAGGACGAGGCTGTGAGGCAGCAATGGACAGGAATCTTCAGTAAAAGAAATAAAAGGCAGTGAGATGAAATCCTGGAACAACAAGAAGGAGTGAAATCCAGAAAAGAGACGGTGGACGGACTGATCGAGAGAAAGGGAACGGTCAGTGAGATCATTCAGCAGAATAAGATTATAGTGAAAAGTCAGAACATGTCTAAAGCTGTTCCCTGTGTGGTGTAAGGAGGGTTTTTATAGGATCAGGTACATCAAGGCCAGGAGGACATTGAAAAACAATTGAGTCCAACAATACAGAGCCCAAAGGGTCTGGAGGGGGAGGATTAATAATCCCAGGGAGTCACAGGCTGCACAAACTTCGAGTGTGAGCCCAGACCCATTTTAAAACAGTGAACAAATAAATCCTAGATTTCACTGAGACTCTTTTCCATGTCCCAGCTCCTGTAAATACTGACTGGAAAGGGAGAGGAATTTCAAGATGCTCCACTCCGCTGGCTGCTCGTGTTGAAGTGATCTCCGATCAGATTAATGTGCTTCTGCTGTGAGTATTCAATGAAGTGTCTGAACCTTTCATTGTGCTTCCCATCCAATATCCCCCTTGTCCATGGAACTTCCGTTTTACCAACTGGAAAAAAAAATTGCCCGTTCACAGATTGGTCTTGATGGCGGTAGGATTACCCAGAATGCCTCATGGGTCAGAAATCCCCCTATCAATGAGAACAGGAACCCTGATTGCCGGCGTGGGGGCTGGGCTGTGCTCAGAGCATGTACAGTGCAGCTGGTGGAAAGGGACTGAGGTGGAACAGGCAGCTTAGGAGGCCGGAGGAGATTGTGGGTGCACAGGAGGAATTGGAGCCATGGGGTGGGCCAGAATTCAATTATCCCAGATAATCCTGGAGGGCTGTAAGACTGGAAACTAACACCATCTAGATCAGAGAGGACGGGGATGATGGTGAACAAGATTTGGTGTAAGGATGAGCAGCCATTTTGAATGAACTCCGGTTTCCATGGAGTTGAATCTGGGAGGTCGACAAGACGCATTGTTGAATCATCCAGTTTAGAGGGAACAAAGGAATGGATGAGTTTCACAGCAGATTAACTGAGGCAGGGACACAGCTGGGTGATGTTACTGAGGTGGAAATGGGTGGTTTTAGTGATTTGTAGTCAGGAATTCTGCTTGGCCTGAAATATGACAACAAGATTGTGAACAGTCTGGTTCAGGCCCAGAGAGCTGCAAGAGAGAGGGATGGAGTCGGTGGTTAGGGCGTGGAGTTTGTCGTGGGGACTGAAGACAATGGCTTCCCTCTTCCCAATATTTAAATGGAGGAAATTTCTGCTCATCCTGTACTGGATGTCAGACTGGATAGTGTGTGATTTGGAGGTGATGCTGTTCACTGACACTTGTTACCCTGGTCCTTCTAGGTGGTGGTGGTTGAGGCTCTGGGGATTCTGTGAAATTCCTGGATGAGTTTTAGATGTATAAAACATTTCTTCATCCCCTGCATCTCCCACCTCTCTCTCTCTCCTCCTATGGAGACCAGAGTCTTGTGTAGACCCAGTCTGGGTTTCCGGTTCCCTTCCCTGAAGGACATTTGTCAACCAGTTGGGTTTTTATGACAATCCAGCAGTTTTCATGGTCACTTTTTCCTTATGTCAATTCCACAAATAACCAGATTCATTCAGCTCAGTTTCACAACCTGCCTTTATGTTTTTGTGGGTTCTCTCTCACTCCCTTTTTTCTGTTTTAAATCAATTTTACAGGGTATGAGAAGAGGAGGATTTACAGTCAGGAAACTCAAACCAACATCACATCAAAATCTGACAGAGTCTTCCAATTTATCGTAACTTGAGTATCATTGGATTTTGAACATGGAAGATAAAAGCACCATTCACAGTGAAGAGAAACTGTACACATGTTCTGTGTGTGGACGAGGCTTCAGGCAATCATCTGGCCTGTCGAAACACAAGTGCAGTAACACTGGGGAGAAGCCATGGAAATGTGAGGACTGTGGGAAGGGATTCAAATCTCCAGTGGAGCTGGAAAAGCATCAGCGCAGTCACACTGGGGAGAGGCCGTTCACCTGCTCCATGTGTGGGAAGGGATTTACTCTTTCATCCAACCTGCTGAGACACCAACGAGTTCACAGTGAAGAGAGGCCTTTTAAATGCCCAGACTGCGGGAAATGCTATAAAAGTTCCTGGGAACTAATGTACCATCAACGTGTTCACACTGACGAGAGACCATTTAAATGCTCTCACTGCGAGACCGGGTTCAGGCGATCATCCCAACTCACTGTACACCAGCGAATTCACACTGGGGAGAAGCCATTCACCTGCTCTGAGTGTGGGAAGGGATTCACTCAGTCATCCGACCTGCTGAAGCATCAGCGAATTCACACTGGGGAGAGGCCATTCACCTGCTCCACGTGTGGGAAGGGATTCACTACCTCATCCACCCTGCTGACACACCAGCGAGTTCATACTGATAAGAGACCTTTTAAATGCTTGGACTGTGGGAAGTGCTTTAAAAGTTCCTGGGAACTGATGCATCATCAACGTGTTCACACTGACGAAAGACCATTTAAGTGCTCTCAATGTGGGACTGGGTTCAGACAATCATCTCAACTCACTGACCATCAGCGAATTCACACAAGGGAGAGACCATTCACCTGCTCTGAGTGTGGGAAGGGATTCACTCAGTCATCCAGCCTGCTGACACATCAACGAATTCACAGAGGGGAGAGACCATTCACCTGCTCCAAGTGTGGGAAGGGATTCACTATCTCATCCAGCCTGCTGACACACCAGCGAGTTCACACTGGGGAGAGGCCGTTCACCTGCTCGCAGTGTGGGAAGGGATTCACTACCTCATCCCACCGGCTGAGACACCAGCGAATTCATAAGTAACTACAGTGATTTGATTTTGCTGTTAATCGTATCCAGGACTGAACCCTGTTACACTGTTAACTGGAGCCTGTTTCTGCTGATGTTACTAATCTCCAGACCACTTACAGGGGCTAATATTCTTGACAAAAATCAAATAAGCAGTTTTGTGTTAAACGCAAATCCATCGAGGTTTTTTGAATATCTCTAACTCAGGTTAGTTCTTTTTGAAGGGCTCTCCCTCTCCCCATCTCCTCCATCCTCACCTTCAACAACAAGTGCGAGGAGCTCATGGAGCTTCTTTGTCACTAAGATTAAGACAATCTGATCAGCTGCCTCTGCTGCTTCCCTTCCACTAGCCTACGGGGCTGAACTGCCTCTAAAGGTCCCTGTTGCCCTAGCCCTGAAATCACATCTTTCTGTTGTTTCCCTCCCATCTCCCCTCATGGCCTCTCAGAGCTCATCTTGTCCATGAAACTCACCTCCTGCTCCATCGACCCTACACTCACTAAACTGCTGATTACTCAATTTCCCCATGTTCACTGACTATGATAATAGTTTTCCCTCTCAGGTACTGTCCCTCTCGCCTTCAAATCTACCATCATTATACCCTTCTCAAAAAACAAATCCTTGACCCCACTGTCCTTCCAAACTGCTGCCCCATCTCTAGCCTCCCTTTCTTCTCCAAAGTCCTTGAACATGTTGTCACCTCCCAAATCCCTGCCCATCTTTCCCAGAACTCCATGTTTGAATCCCTCCAATCATGTTTCTGCCCCTGTCACAGTACTGAAACAGCTCTTACCAAAGTCACAAATGACATTCTATGTGACTGTGTCAAAGATAAACTTGCCCTTCTCGTCCTGTCTGCAGCCTTTGACGATGTTGACCACATCATTCTGCATTTTCGCCTCTCCCCTGTCGTCCAGCTGGGTGGGGCCGCTCTCTCCTCGTTCCATTCTTCTCTATCTAATCATAGTCAGAGAATCACTTCCAATGTTTTCCCTTTCCACTCACACAGTTACCTCTGATGTCCCCAGAGGATCCACCTTGGTCTCTTATTTCTCATCAACCTGTTCCACACAATGACATCATCTGAAAACACTGTCACTTATCACATTTACACCGACAGCTCCCAGCTGTGCCTCACCACCACCTCTCTCAACTTCTCCACCCTTGGTAAATCATCAGACTGTTTGTCTGATATCCAGTGGTGGATGTCCAGAAATTTCCTCCAATTAAATATTGGGAAGACTGAAGTCATTGTTTTCATTGTCTGAATGACTGGTAGAAGCAGATTCAATTGTAACTTTCAAAAGTGATTTGGACTTTTATTTAATTAGGAAAGATTTGGAGGGCGATCGGAAAAGAGCAGGGGAATGGGACAGATTGGTAACATTTTCAGGCACAGTACAGGGACAACGGGCTGAATGGTCACCATCCATGCTCTTTGATTCTATCATATGTTTATTATGAATCATTGTATTATAAATCATAGAATCTGTTAATAGTACACCAGAGAAGGAGGCCAAGTGCTGGTAACTTTCGATGAGCTATCCAGTTAGTCCCACTCCCCCATTCTTTATCCCATCCCTGCATCATTTCTCCTTAAAATATTCATCCAATTGCCCTTTGAAGATCACTCTTGAACCGGGTATCCATCGCCCTATCAGACAGCGCATTCCAAATCCTAACCACTTGTTACTGAACAGATTTCCTCCTGATGCCTCTGGTTCTCTCGCCTTGAATCAGTGTCCTCTGGTTATCAAACCCATTGGTCATTGGAAATATTTTCTCCTTATTCACTCTATCTAAAGCTTCATGATTTTAAACAGGTCTATCAAATCTCCTCTTTGCTTTCTCTGTTCCAAGGAGAACAGCCCCAGGTTCTCTCATTGATCTGTGGTCCTGTGATCCACCACCACTGGAATCATTGGAGTCAATCTCCTCTGTGCCCTCTCCAAAGCCTTCATGTCCTCCCTAAAATGTGATGCTCAGAATTGGACACAATCCTCCAGCCGGGGCAGAACTAATGTTTCTTATTGTGAGACTTCCTGATCTTTGTACTCTCTCTCTCTACTTATAAAGCCCAGCATCCCGTCTGTTTCATTGACTGTTTGTTAATCTGTCCTCACACCTTCAGAGATTTGTGCACAAACAAACCCAAGTCTGTCCTTTTCTGCATCCTCTTCAAAATTAGACCATTCGGCCTGAGTCGTTTCTCCTCAGAACGTTGGGATCGGATGAAGTCAGCTGTACGAGACTCCTGTGCCCAGACCATTGGGTTTGAGCATCGTCGTCACCAGGACTGGTTCAATGAAAATGATGCTCAAAACGTGACCTCCTGTAACAAAAATGAACAACCTTCATTGCCCTGCAGAACAACCCGAGGTTGCAAGAAGGCAGAGTTCCAACAGCTCAAAGCTGACGGCCAAAGACAATAAAGTACAAGTGGTGGGAGGAGCAAGCCCGAGATCCCCAACAATACGCTGACCGTCGTGACAAGCAAAGCTTTTTGAAGCCATCAGGGCCAAATATAGACCAAGATAAATGGACAAAATCCCCTTCATACACAGGATGGTGTTTCTCTCCTCGGGGATGACAATGTCATCCATCAACACAGGAAAGAGCATTTTCAACAACTCCTCAACTCTGAATCCACAGTGGCAGTTGATACTGTCCAGGCGATTTCCCCAGTACCTTGGGCAAGGTGGTCAGCAGCTTAGTGGGAATAGGGTCGAGGGGCTAGAAAGTGAATAAGATGAGCTCTGACAGGGCATGATGGGAGATAGGAGAGAAACTGGAGAAAATGTGAGTTCAGGGCTCAGACAAGGGGGAATTTTAGAGACAGTTTGGCCTTGTGGGCTCGTGGAAGAGAGGGAACAGCTGATCAAATTGTCTCAATCTTAGTGACAAAGAAGCTTCATGAGTTCTTCGCACTTGTTGGAGGTGAGGATGGAGACAGGGGAGACGGAGAGCACTTTTTTTATTCATTCACAGGATGTGGGCATCCCTGGCTAGGTCAGCATCTATTGCCCATCCCTAACTGCCCTTGAGAAGGTAGTGGTGAGCTGTCTTCTTGAACCACTGCAGTCCATGTGATGTAGGTACACCCGCAGTGCTGTTAGGGAGGGAGTTCCAGGATTTTGGCCCAGTGACAGTGAAGGAACGGGATATATTTCCAAGTCAGTGTGGTGACTGGCTTGGAGGGGAACTAGCAGGTGGCGGTGCTCCCATCTATCTACTGCCCTTGTACTTCAGTAGAGGTTGAACGTTTGAAAGGAGCTGTTGAAGGAGCCTTGGCGATTTGCTGCAGTGCATCTTGTAGATGGTACATATTGCTGCCACTGTGCGTTGGTAGTGGAGGGAGTGAATGTTTACAGTGCTGGAGGGGGTGCCAATCAAGGAATTAACCTGTGTTAGAAATATTAAAAAGACTCAACACCCTCTGTTTATAAAGCTGATTTATTTGACTTTTATCCAGATATTAATATCTATAACTGGGCTGGAAATTAATAACATCAGCAGAAAAAGACCCTAATGAACATGGCTGTGTCTCTGACATGATTAAGAGCGACTCTTGCGGTCACCTGTGGACTCTCTGGTGTCTCAGCAGGTGGGATTTCCGAGTGAATTTCTTGCCACACCCAGTGGAGGTGGTCTCTCTCCAGCGTGGATCCTCTGGTGCACAGTGAGCTGATATAATTGCCTGAACCCAGTCCCTCACTGAGAGCACCTGTACGATTTCTCCTCAGTGTGAACACGTTGATGGCGCCTCAGTTCCCCAGCACTTTTATAACACTTCCCACAGTCTGGGCATTTAAATGGTCTCTCCCCACTGTGAACTCACTGGTGTGCCATCAGGTGGCATGATCGAATGAATCCCTTCTCATACTCGGAGCAGGTGAACGGCCTCTCCCCAGTGTGAATCCTCTGGTGTTCAGTGAGATGACATGATTGCCTGAATCCAGGCCCACAGTAAGAGCACCTGAACAGTCTCTCCACAGCGTGAACACGTTGATGGCGCATCCGTTCCCCGGAACTTTTATAGCACTTCCCACAGTCTTGGCATTTATAAGGTCTCTCCTCAGTGTGAGCACATTGATGGGACATCATTTCCCCAGAGCTTTTATAGCACTTGCCACAGTCTGGACATTTAAAAGGCCTCTCACCAGTATGGACATGTTGATGGCGCGTCAGTTCCTCAGAACTTTTATAGCATCTCCCTCAGTCCAGGCATTTAAAAGGTCTCTCCCCAGTGTGAACTCACTGGTGTGCTGTCAGGTGGCATGATCAAGTGAATCCCTTCCCACACTCGGAGCAGGTGAATGGTCTCTCCCCAGTGTGAATCCTCTGGTGTTTGATGAGATGAGATGATTGCCTGAACCCAATCCCACAGAGAGAGCACCTGAATGGTCTCTTGTCAGTGTGAACACGTTGATGGAACACCAGTTCCTTAGAGCTTTTGTAACACTTCCCACAGACTGGACAATTAAAAGGTCCCTCCTCAGTGTGAACACGTTGATGGGACATCAGTTTCCCAGAACTTTTAAAGCACTTCCCACAGTCTGGACATTTAAATTGTCTCTCATCAGTGCGAACTCGCTGGTGTTTCAGTAGGTTGAATGATTGATTGAACCCCTTCCCACATTCAGAGCAAGTGAACGGCCTCTGCCTAGTGTGAATATGCTGGTGTCTCAGCAGGTTGGAAGACTAAATGAATCCTTTCTCACACATGGAGCAGGTGAATGGCCTCTCCCCAGTGTGAATTCGCTGGTGTGTCAGTGGAGTGGATGAATGAGTGAATCCCTTCCCAAATAGAGAGCAAGTGAATGTTCTCTCCCTGCCGTGACTGTGATGATAAGTTTCCATGTCAGCATCCCTTCTTATCGTCTCCATATTTCTCCAGTTCCTCCCTGCATGACTGCATTTATGGTTCATGAGGCTAGTTGATTGGCTGAAGCCTGGTCCACACACAGAACATGTGTTCAGTTTCTCTCTGAACACTGCTTTTCCTTCCATGTTCAAAATCCAATCATGTTCAGTTCATTATGAATTGGACGACTTCACCAAATCCTGCTTTGATGTTTGGTTTCAGTTTCCTGATTGCAAATCCACCTTTCTAATATCCTGTGAAATTGATTTGAAACAGAAAAAATGGACTGAGAGAGAACCCACAAAAACACAAAGGCAGGTTGTGAAATTGAGCTGAATGAATCTGGTAATTTGTGGGGCCAGCACTTGGAAAAAGTGACCATGAAAGCTGTTGGATTGTAGTAAAAACCCAGCTGGTCCACGAATGTCCTTTAGGGAGAGAAATCTGTCATCCTTACCTGGTCTGGCCTACATGTGACTCCAGACTCACAGCAATGTGATTGACTCTTAAATGCCCTCTGAAAAAAGGGAAAATAGGTATGGGCAGTAAATGCTGGCCAAGCCAGCGACACCCATAACCCATGAATGAATATTATAAAAAGAAAACTGCAGCTGCTGGAAATCTAAAATGAAAAGAGAAAACGCTGGAAATACTCAGCTCGTCAGGAAGTATCTGTGGAGAGAACAACAGAGTTAATGTTTCAGGCTGTGCAGAATGAACTATGGGGAATAAAATTTGATGGTCAATAAAAGCTCAGAAGCAAGAGATAAATGGATTATAATGCAGAAAAAAAACTGTCCCTGACTATGGAATATACTGTGTGAAGATAAAGCTGGTCAGCCAGCAGCACATGGTCAGGGGATGGGCAGCAGTGGAAACCTCATTTAGACACAGTCAGTGGAAAGAACAGTAAACTGCTAAACACAGCTAAAATATACTCATTATTAGAGACAGAGGAGATCAGACAATGGCAGGGAGGTGATCAGGGAGGGCAGACGTGAAACAGAGCAATGGATGGACATGGATTCAGATCCACAGTAAAGGACCCACACCAGTCCCAGAGCCATAGAACCTCTCACAGCGTAAAGAGCATAGCATTAAAAGCTGTAAATTTTAGATGAATGCTCAAAAATACTTTCCTCCAAAACAATTCCACCGCTTTCAATTTGAAAATCTCCTGCCGTAGCGTGCAGCTGGAAAGATATCAGAAGCACTGGAGTCAGAGAAAAATCTCCCAGTTGAGGAAATACCCGGGGAGTGGGGTGATGTCACTGAGCAATTGTTAGTGTTTGATGACATCACAGACACGAACACAGAATATCTGGGTCTGTGCAAACCAGTGATCACCACATATTATGAAGGATGTGAGGGTCATTGAGAGGGTGCAGAGGATACTTACCAGAATAATTCCAGGGATGAGGGATTTTAGTTGCAAGGTTAGGTTGGAGAAACTGGGGTTTTTCTCCTTGGAGCAAAGGAGATTGAGGGGAGGTTTGATGGAGGTGTACAAGTTTATCATAGATTTAGATAAGGTCTGTAAAGAAAAGCTGTTCCCTTTATCTGACTGTAAAGTGATTACAGGACACAGATTTAAGATTTTGACAAGAGATACAGGGGAATGTGAGAAAGAACTTATTTTTACACAGAGTGATAATGCCTAAACTCAAAGACCGATAATATCCAGGTCCTGAGGAATCGGGTCTGCTCTGAATGTGATGTTTGGTTTGATTTTCCCGTCTGTAAATCCTCCCCTTCTAACCCCCTGTAAAAGGAGTTTCCAAAACCCATCAGTGTCAGTGCAGGATAGAAATTCACACCATTCTCTCCTCCTGCTCCAGGATCAGTAAAAGGAGTTAAAGATGATTTCTCATTAACAAATCCATTGCTGCATTTCCTTCATTAACCCACATTTGTCCACTCGGGCCTGGCATCGGGAGAAAGCCCGCAGATGCCGTTCCGTTCGGTGCAATTGCGGGCCCGGTACTTTCTTAGTGAGGGTGTTGAGGCCTCCACTGGGTGTTTGTGAAGCCTCCCTTCCCACCCACTGCCCCTAACGCTGCCTCCGCTTATCCGCCTCCTTCCCGCCTGAAGATGAAACAAACAAGCGTCTATCCATGGACATCACCCGCACTGTGCATGCTCCAGATCACAATCCCAGGAATGATTGACGGCAGCTCCGCACCAATAGGAAAAGGGGGCGGTTCTGGAGGACCAAGCTGGGATCGACTGGTCCTCCAACCAATCAGAGTGAATGAGGGGCACGGCTGAGCGCGGGTCTCCTTCATTGGCTGAAATTCTGCATCATTTTGAAAGCTGATTTGTCTCAAACTCCAGGAGAAAACTGCACCGTTCTGTTTGTGGTTTTAAACAGATGAAACCCTGTGGGTGTGGAGCAAACATTTCAACATTTGTTAGTGAAATGTGGGAACATGATGAAACAATGTACAAACAATTCAAGGGCTGATTTAAAGAATTAACTGGGTAGAGAGGGAATGTCACCATTAGAACAAGGAGAGTCCCTGGTTTCAAGAAATGAACTGGCAGAAGAGTTAGAGCAGGTAAGGGAGAAGGTTAAATCGGGTTCAAAGGGGTTAAATGATATATGTTTTCTATGTTGGACAATCATTTAAATCTGAGACTCAGGTGAGCCTTTGGATTGGTGTTAAGTGAGATGATCTCGTGTATTACAATCAGACTCACAGATTCACTCTTTTTCAGAGCCATTCAGACTCGAACAGTTAAGACCATAAAATGTTGGAACAGAAGTAGGATTTTTGGCCCATTGAGTTTGCTATTCAATGAGAACATGGCTGATCTGAAAATCCTCAACTCCACTTCCCTGCCTTTTCCCCATAATCCTTGCTTCCCTTACTGATTAAAAATCTGTCTATCTCAACCTTGAATATACTTAATGACCCAACCTCTTCAGCCCTCTGCAGTAAAGAATTCCACAGATTGAATACCCTCTGAGAGAAGAAATTCCTCCTCATCTCCGTTTTAAATGGGCACCCCCTCACTCTGAGATTATGCCCTCTGGTCCTAGACTCTCTCAGAAGGGGAAAAAACCTCTCAGTATCTACCCTGTCCAGCGCTCGAAGAATCTTAGATGTTTCAATAAGGTTGCCTCTCATTCTTCTAAACTCCAATGATCATGCCCAACCTATTCAACCTCTCCTCATAAGAAAATCCCTCCATCCCCAAGATCAACCTCGTGAACCTTCTCTGGACTGCCTCCAATTCGAGTATATTTTTCCTTAGGTAAGGGGTCCAGAATTGTTCACAGTATTCTGGGTGTGGTCTAACCAGTGCTTTGCATATCTTTAGCAAGACTTCCCTATTTTTGTACTCCATTCCCTTTGAAATAAAGGCCAACATTCCATTTGCCTTCCCTTTACCTGTTGAACTTGTATGTTAGCATTTTGGGATTCGTGCACAAAGACTCCCAAATCCCTCTGTAATGCAGCCTTCTGCAGTCTTTCTCCATTTAAATAATATTCAGCTCCTCTATTCTTCCTGCCAAAGTGCATAACCTCACATTTTCCCACATTATATTCCATCTGCCAAGTTTTTGCTCACTCACGTAACCTGTCTATATCCCTCTGTAGACTCTTTGTGTCGTCCTCACCACTTGCCTCCCCAACTAATTTTTGTGTCATCCACACACTTGGCGATAGTACATTCACTTCCCTCATCTAAGTCATTAATATATATTGTAAATAATTGTGGCCCCAGCACTGTTCCCTGTGGCACTCCACTAGTTACATGTTTCCATCCTGAAAATGCCCCCTGTATCCCAATTCTTTGTCCTCTATTAGTTAGCCAATCCTCTATCCATGCTGATATACTACACCCAAAACCTTGGGTTTTTATCTTATTAAGTGGCCTCATGTGCGGTACCTTACTGAATGCCTTTTGGAAATCCAAATATATTACATCTACTGGTTCCCTTTTATCTATTTTGCTTGTTAGCCCTCAAAGAATTCAAATGAATTTGTTAGGCATGACTTCCCCTTCATGAATCCTTGCTGACTTTGCTTGATTAGATTATGTATTTCTAAATGCTCTGCTATTACATCCCAATGACAGATGTTAAGCTAACTGGCCTATGGTTGCCTGTTTTTTGTCTCCCCCACTTTTTGAATACGGGTGTTACATTGGCTGTTCTCCAATCCTCTGGAACTTTTCCAGAATTAAAGAATTCTTGGAAGATTACTATCAGTGCATCCACTATCTCTGTAGCTACTTTCTTTAATATCCTAAGATGCAACCCATCAGGTCCTTATCGGCCTTTAGCCCCATTAGTTTCCCTAGTACTTTTTCTCTGGTGATAGTTCTTGTATGTATTTCCTCCCCGCTTTTGCCCTTTGATTATTTGGTATTTTCAGAATGCTATTAGTATCTTCTACCATGAAAACTGAAGCAAATACTTATTCAACTCCACTGCCATTTCCTGGTTCCCCATTATTATTTCCCCAGCCTCATTCTGTAAGTGGTCTATGTTCACTTTGTCCTCTCTCTTCCTTTTTATATATTTAAAGAAGCTCTTTCTGTCCATTTTTATATTTCTTGCTAGGTTACCCTCAAAGTTTATTTTCTCCCTCTTTATTATTTTTTGGTCATCTTTTGTTGGTTTTTAAAACTTTCCCAATCCTCTGGCTTACCACCAATCTTTGCCACATTTTATGTTTTTTCTTTCAATTTGATACTGTCCTTAACTTCCTTGATTAACCATGGTTGGTTTATCCCCTTCCTTGAATCGTCCTTCCTCATTGGGATATATCTTTGTTGTGAGTCATGAAGTATTTTCTTAAATGTCTGCCATTGTTCATCAATCGTTTTTTCTGCTAAAGTGCTTCCCCAGTCCACTCCAGCCAACTATGCCACCATTCCATTGTAATTACCCTTATTTGAGTTTAGCACAGTTGTTTCCAACCTAAGTTTCTCACTTTCAAACTGAATGCTAAATTCTACCATATTATGGTCACTGTTTCCTAGGGAATGCTTTATTCTGAAATCATTTATTAAACCTGCCTCATTACACATTATCAGATCCAAACTCTGTTTCTCTCTCCACATTTGCTGTCAGACCTGCTGAGTTTTTCCAGCTTTTTCTGTTTTTATTTCAGATTACCAGAACCCGCAGTATTTTTCTTTTATAATAGTATTTCAGAACTGATTCCTGTGTTAGCAGCAATTCTATCACTATCTGTTGGTAAAACTGATGGAAGTATTTCAAGTGGCGAGCATAGGCGTGTTGGAGGTTGATGCACGAAGGGAATTTATGAACTGTCTGAGGATAATAGTGAGGGGAACGGAAGGGATTGGGAAAACAGCTAAGGAGAAGCAGCACACACAAACACCAACACACAAATATCCACATGCACCTTCTCTCTCTCTTTCTCGCTCACACCACCCCCGCCCTCCCCACACTGACACAGTCAGATACCCCCCATACACACACACACAAACTCACGGAAACACCCACACAAACAGACACATACTTCCTGTCCTATTGGATAGATAACGCCAACTAATTTGACTAACAATGGGGATAAAGCACTGGTCTGTAAGGACCACAATGTTCAACAAACTCAAGTAAACATTACCCTGCAGAAACTGCGAGCAGTTTTGACCATCCAATTCCACCCTTTCACTGAATGTTAAGCCTACATTGAACAACATCTGGGACAGAGACAACAACAAGCCTTGAACAATGAGCTGTCCATTGCGACCTTGGGTGATCAGCCCTGCTGGGAGATAAAATCAGCCCCGTCCCTCATTCACTCTGACTGGTTAGAGGACCAATCGCTTCCACTCACTCCTCCAACCCTACCCCTTCTCTCTATTGGTCCAGAGGGGATTTGGAGTGTTTATGAATGAAGGTGAAATAACTCATTACCTTTGGGAGGTTGGTTTGTGTGAACAAGTATCTCCCTGATTTTACTGAGTCTCTTTTCCGTGTCCCAGCTCCTTTGAATACTGACAGGAAAGGGGCTGGACTCTCAGCAGGCTCCACACCACTGACTGCTCAGGTGTTAGTGATCTCTCATCAGATTAATGCACCAGGAGGAGCCAGCATAAATGAAATGGAGAGAAACACAAGAGTCTGCGGCCCAACACCACATAGAGCGGGTTCACACACCCCAGGCTCGCTGGGTCATGGCAACACACAATTAATGATCAAAACAAGGAGACCATCCAGAAAACTATCAATACCTCACTCATTGTTTAAGGGACAGTATAAAGGACCTGACACTAGTTATTTTTCAGTTAGAGTAGTAGACACAGCTTCACCCTTCCCTACATTATATTTTTGACAGTTAAAGGCTTGTAGACGTGTGGTGGATATTTGAACGGTCAACATGTAGGAAACACAAATCAATTAAGTAGGGGATTCTTAAGTGCTACAGGTCCTTAATCTGGCGATCTTAATGCGGTGTAATTGTAACAACAATGAACAGGTTCCTGTGATTTCCTCCATCTGATATTTTATTACAAACTTTAACCAATTTGTTTGAGGCAAATGAATTTTCATCTGTCTAAAATGTTAGTCTCTGGACTGTCACGGAAACAGGTTAAATCTTTGCAGAATTAAGAGCCATTTTTTAGACTGGGAACTTAAAGCTGCCATTTCACTTTCAGTTAGGAACAGATCACAATTTCACACTGAAAGGGATAAACAGTTTTAGAAGTGTCTTTTAGTAAAAATAAAATATAAGCAGAAAAGCAGAACAGGAGAGTAGCAGATGTGCTTTAGACGGGGTAAGGAATGAGATAAACAAGCTAGTAGAAAAAAAGACAAGGCCAGGGAGTGGGTGTTGAAATCAAGGAGGCCCAGACTCCAATACAATCAGCAAGATATGGTGGTCTTACATGCATTAGAACAATGTTTGAAGTATCTACACACCGGAAATATGTAACTGAGACCGGAGAAGTGTGTGATTGTAAGTTGACAAGCTTAGAACGTGTGTATGTGACTCAAGGTGTATATAAGGAGAGAACACTAGTAACTTTTTAGACTACGGTCTTGGACTGCTCAAGGATGTCTCTCCATGTGTACACTTGAATAATAAAGGATCAAAACCTGCATGTGAGTCTTCTGGTTTGTCGAAACAAACTACAACAATACCAATCTATGATTTGACAGCACATTTCCAGCATTCACCGTTGTTCTTCTTGAATCTAAATGCAGTTGTAAAGGAGCTTTCTGATCCATTTCTAGGGGCTCTGAACCATGGAAGAGGGCAGCTGGGACACATTTTTTACATACCTCAGGATTCACCCACCTGGGGAGGTTATTGTCAGTGAACAGAGATGAAAAAGACCAAAATGTCATTTGTCGCTCTCAGTGTGACCCTGAAGGAATGTGTTCAGGCTGAAGTTCTGTTCCTGCTGTATGATCCTCCCCAAGGTTGTCCTTTCTGAGCTCCAGCCAGGTGAGGTTAAACTCTCAGGTGGGAAAGACAAAAATCAACAACAATGTGTTTTAAACAAAGCTAGTTTATTTAACATTTATCCAGAATAGCTGGAGTATGACATCAACAGAAACAAATCACAGCTGCCAGAGTGAACATGGTTCAGCCCAGGCTGTGATTAACACCATCAATAACAGCAGAGTGCAATTCCTGCAGTCTCTTGTGACCTCACTGGTGTCTCAGCAGGTTGGATGACTGAGTGAATCCCTTCCCACACTCAGAGCAGATGAATGGCCTTTCCCCAGTGTGAGTGGCTTCGTGCCTCAGCAGATCCTTTTTGCTTTTAAAGCTCTTCTCACAGTCAGAACATTGAATAGGTCTCTGATCAGTGTGAACAAGCTGATGTTTACTGAGCTGTGATGACTGAGTGAATCCCTTCCCACACAAGGAGCAGATGAATGGCCTCTCCCCAGTGTGAACTTGCTGATGTACAATGAGATCAGATGATCGCCTGAACCCAGTTACACACAGTGAGAGCACCTGAAAGTTCTCTCATCAGTGTGGACACATTGATGGGACATCAGTTCCCCAGAACTTTTATAGCACTTCTTGCAGTCTGCGCATTTAAGAGGTCTCTCCTCAGTGTGAAATCGCTGGTGTTTTAGCAGTTTGGAAGATCCCCAAAACCTCTCCCCACAGTGAGAGCAGCTGAACGGTGTGGAACCAATGTGAATTAGCTGGTGCCCCCTCAGTGTTGAAGGGTGTTTGAAGCTTTTTTCACAGTCACAACATTTAAAATTTCTCTCGCCGTTATGAACCAGCTGGTGTCTCAGCACAAGCGAGAAATCAGTGAATCCCTTCCCAAACACCGAGCAGGTGAACAGCCTCTCCACAGTGTGAATTCTCTGGTGTTCCAGTAGGGTGGATGACCGAATGACAGATGGAACAAGTGAATGGTCTCTCTCCAGTGTGACTGTGCTGATGAATCTCGAGCTCATACGGGTAATTGAATCCCTTCCCACAGTCTGTACATTGACATGGTTTCTCATCGGTGTGACTCTGCTTGTGTCTCAACAGACTGGATGATCCACTGAAGCTTCGTCCATACACAGAACACTTGTTTGGTTTCTCTCCACTGTGAATGGTGCTTTCTCCTTCCATGTTCAAACTCCGACTCAGGTACCAATGAATCAAGTAATTCTATCAGATCGTGATGTGGTGTTTGATTTGATCTTCCTGTTTGTAAATCCTCCCCTTGTAATAGCCTGTAAAATTAATTTAAAACAGGAAATAGAGAATGAGAGTGAACCCGCAAAAACACAAAGGCAGGTTGTGAAATTGAGCTGAATGAATCTGGGGCTTTGTGAGGTCAGCACCAGAAAAAAGTGACCATGAAAAGCTGCCAGGTTGTCATAGAAACCTGACTGGTTCACTAATGTCCTTCAGGAAAGGGAACCCACAACCCAGTCTGAGCCTACATGAGACTCTGGCCTGTATAACAGGAGAGACAGAGGTGGGAAGGGGAAGCAGGAGATTTGGAGGGATTTTATATACCTATATCTCAATCAGAACTTTGACAGAATCTCCCAATCCACAACTTCCATAACCTAGAAAGACAAGTGAAGCAGGTACCTGGGAAAGCATTACCTCCAGTTGCCCTCCCAGTCACACACTATCCTGACTTGGGTATATATCACTGTTCCTTCCTGATGCTGGATGAATACCCTGTAACTCATTACCTAACACCATTGTAGCAGCACCATCGCTACACAGACTGAAGCAGTTCAAGAAGGTGCCCAAACCATAATGTTGGGGCTGACAATCAATGTTAGCCTTGTTAACGATGCTCACATCCCCAGAATGAATTTAAGACCCTATAATTGTCAAGCGGATTAAAAACGTTCACTAAAATCCTTGTATCTAAAACAATACTCTTTGAGACTGTCCGGACAGTGTCTATTGGACAACCAGATCTCCCCTAGTCTCTCCCTCCCTGACAGTCTCACACCAGAAATTGTTGGGCTGAGGGAGATTCATATTGGACTCGAATCGTTAACTCTGTTTCTCTTTCCACAGGTGCTGCCAGACTTGCTGAGCTTTTCCAGCGCTTTCTGTTTTTATTTCCAATCTCCAGGAGTATTCTGTTTTTATTTGAGATTCTCCTCCATCTCCAGTTCAAACTGATGCAACAAAAAGGAGACCAGGGACTGAATTCCTCATCAACCCCCGCCCTGAAATAAACCGGCTCTTTCACTGCTCCGAATGTGTTTCCAGACTCGGTTCTGCGAGTAACGCCCGCAATAAAACAAATTAAAATGCTGCGGATGGGGGAGGCGCTGCACCATCACTGTAATGGTCCCGCCCACCCAGCCCCCGGCCGCTCTCATTCAGCCTCTGAGAGCCGCACTCGCTCTCATTGAGAACAAAAACAGAATTACCTGGAAAAACTCAGCAGGTCTGGCAGCATCGGCAGAGAAGAAAAGAGTTGACGTTTCGAGGCTGCGCTCCAGCCCGCTCAACCTGGACTCGCAACGCGCATGCTCCGCTCAGACGTGTTGGGACTTTCCGCGTCTGCGCATTACAGACCCTCTGATGGAGATAGGCCGTATTCATATTCGCTTAGCATTCTGGATTGGATCGTCTGCCATCATTACCGACATCTCTGCAGGCTGAGAGCTCCATTCCAATACCTTTGACATAGTTCGACATGTGCTTCGAGCGGGACAGGAGCAGAGATGTTTTTCTTGGTGACAGGCCGAGGTTGCCATCCTTATTGGGTCAACCTGCAGCAAGGCGCGTGCGCGGCCGCCATATTAAAGGGGGGTGATGTGCAGTATTGCGCATGCGCAGCCATGCCGGAACAGGAAGCCGGAAGAGAGAACGTTGTGACTTTCTTTCCGGGACCGAGAGTGAAATTCCTTTGAAACTCGAGAAGGGGAGGATTAACTAACGGGAACCTTGAACCAAACATCACGTCGTGATCTGAGAGTCACTCGATTCATCAGGATATGAATATCATCGGCCTTTGAATGTGGAAGCTAAAATATTTTCAGGTATCAGAGTGACTGGGAATCTTTTAATGATTTTCCCTAGTTACATTTGAGACTAATTACATCGATCTCATTGGGAAAGTTAAAGAATTTGGTGTTGCACTACGATGTATGCAGGCAAATTAACTCGTTTGCTGAAATAACTATATTAGCATACTTGGCAGCTAAATGGGTGGATCATTGACCTGTGTTATTAGTGAGAGTTTCTATCCCAGTTTTGATTAAAGTTTGTTGCCCATGTTGCATTTCACTCAGCCCATTGTGCCCGCGATGACCAACTAGTAGTCATCCAGCCTAATTCCAATTTCCAGATCTTGCTCTGTAGCCTTGTAGGTAAGTGTACATCCAAATACTTTTTAAATGTTATGAGGGTTTCTGTGTCTACGTTCCTTTCAGGCAGTGGGTTACAAATCTCCACCACCCTCTGGATGAACAGTAAATCCCTTGAATCCCTAAACCTCCTACTACTCCTAAATCCACACCTGTAGTTATGGGCCCCTCAACGATGGGGAATAGTGCCTTCTTAAGAAAGATAGGCTCTTGATTCGTAAAAGGATCAAAGGTTACGGGGAGAAGGCGGGAGAATGGGGTTGAGAAACTTATCAGCCATGATTGAATGGCGGAGCAGACTCGATGGGCCGAATGGCCTATTTTCTGCTCCTTTGTCTTATGGTCTCATTCAATCTATCTAGACCCCTCATAATTTTATACATTTCATTTCGGTCTCCACTCAGCCTAGCCTCTGTTCCAAAGGAAACAATCCCAGTCTATCCAATCTTTCCTCATAACTAACATTGTCCATCTTCTTAAATCTCTTCTGTACTCTCTCTGGTGCGATCACATCCTTCTTGTACTGTACACAGTACTCTAGCTGTGTCTTAACAAGTGTTTTATACAGTTCAAGCAGAATGCCCCTGTTCTTATATTCAATGCCTTGGCTAATAGAGGTAATTATCCTTTATGTCTTCTTAATCACCTTATCTACCTGTCCAGTTAACTTCAGGGATCTGTGGACACGCACTCAAGATCTCTCTGTTCCTCTACAATTCTTGGTCTCCTGCCATTTATCATGTGATCTTTTACCTTGTTTTCCCTACAATTTTTTTCCTTATTGTCAACCATGGCCATTTTTTGTATCATACGAACATATGAAGTAGGAGCAGGAGTAGGCCTTGCCCCTTGAGCATGTTCCACTATTTAATAAGATCATGGCTGATCTCATTGTAACCTCAACTCCACATTCCTGCCTACTCCCGATAACCTTTATCCCCCTTGTTATTCAAGAATCTATCTAGCTCATCAACAAATTTCTTATTCATGACCCATATATTTAAGTCTGAATCAGTGATATAAGCCGGGAATGGTCGACCCAGTACTAAGCCAGTACTGTTATTTCCACTAACTGTGTCAAAGTGAGGTTTCCACTGTTGCCCACTCCCCGGCTATTTACTGCTGATTTACCAGCTTTAACTTCCCATACTTAGGAATTGTTTTTCTTGCACTAGGGGTCATTTCTTTTCCATTTCTGAGCTTATATTGGCCATCTAATTCTGCTCGATTTTTATTCCCCATAATTCATTCTGTACGTCCTGAAATGTTAACTCTGATTCTTTCTCCACAGTTAATGCCTGACCTGCTGAGTGTTTTCCGCGTTTGCTCTTTTTACTTCAGATTTCTAGTAACTGCATTATTTTTTGCTTTTGTTTTATTGCAGATATTGCTCATAGAACCAAGTCTAGAAACAAATGATCTAATTGAGAGCCAGTTTATATTGGGGTGCTGGCAGAGGTTGGTCCCTGGCCTCCTGTTTCATGTAGTTATAGAATGATCACAATACAGAAGGAGGCCATTTAGCCCATCATGCCTGTGCTAGCTCTCTGCAACAGCAAACCAGCTAGTCTCACTCCCCTGTCCTTTTCTCATAGCCCAGCAGTTTTTCTTTCTCTCTTGGGGATTGCCCAATTCCCTTTGCTTTGATGTATTAGTTTGAGCTGGAGTGGAGATGGAAGTGAAGCTGCTGGGTTTTGCCCTGAGGAATTTGGAATCCAATCGGGATCGACAATTTCAGATGTGACACTGAAATTGACAGACACTGTCCGTACACAGTAAAAGGATATTGTTTTAGGAACAGGTATTTCTGTAGATGCTTTTAATCTATTTCACATGTGCATATTTTAAAAATTTATGCTTGGGATTTGGGTGTCACTAACAAGACCAGCAACATATATTTCCAATACCTAGTTGTCTTTAGAGAAGATGATGCTTGACCTTCTTGAACCGCTGCAGTCCATGTGGTGAAGCTGCTCCCACAATGCTGTTAGGTAAGGAGTTACAGGTTATTCACCCGGTGATGATGAAGGAAGAGTGATAAATGTCCAAGTCAATGACGATAATTTGTACTTAGATCATGCCTTTAATGTAATAAGACGTTCCAGGGCATTTCACAGAAATGTCACAAAGCAACTTTAGACACATGAGGAGACATTAGAGCAGTTAACTAAAAGCTTGGACAAAGAGGTAGGTTTTAAGGAATATCTTAAAGGAGGAAAGTGAGGTAGAGAGATGGAGATGTGTAGGGAGGAAATTCCAGGCTTGGGGTCTAGGCAACTGAGAGAATAGCCACCAATGGTGGAGCGATTAAAGTCAGGAATGGTCAAGAGGTTGGAATTAGATTGGTGCAAAGATCTTGGAGGGTTTTGTGACTGGAGGAGATTACAGAGATAGGGATGATCACAAACATGGAGGGATTTGAAAACGACGATGAGAATTTTAAAATTTTGGTGTTTCTTAAATGGGAACCTTTGTAGCTCAGTGAACATAGGGGTGATGGGTGGAACAAGTTTTGGTGTGAGTCAGGACATGGACAGCAGAGTGTTGGATCACAACAAGATTACCGGGAGCTTGAATGTGAAGGTTGGCCGGCAGTGTGTTAGGATGGTTAATTCCAGAGGTAACAAAGGAACGGGTGTGAGTTTCTGAAGAAGATGAGCTGAAACTAGAGTGGAGTCGGGCGACGTTATTGAGGTGGAAATAGGTGGTGTTGGTGATGATGCAGTCATGTGGTTGGAAGCTGAATTTGGGGTGAAACCTGACACTGAGGTTGTGAACAGTCTGGTTCAGCCTCAGGCAATTCCCAGGGAGAGGGATGGAGTCAGTGGCTAGGAAGTGAAGTTTGTCAATATTTAAATGGAGGTAATTTCTCCTCATCCAGTACAGGATGATGTGCAGTGATGGTGTTCACATACACCCACTACCCTGGTCCTTCTAGGTGGTGGAGGTTGAGGATTTGTGAAGTTCTGTCAAAGATCTGATCAAGTTATGAATACATAAAATCTCTTTCCTCCACCCCTGCCTCTCCCATCTCTCTTTCTCAATCTCTCCCATCTCTCTTTCTCCACTCCCATAGTGTCCAGAGTCTTGTGTAGCCCAGACCAGGTGGCAGGTTCCCTTCGCTGAAGATATTAGTGAACCAGTTGGGTTTTTATGACAATCTGGCAGTTTTCGTCGTCACTTTTTCCTAGTGCCAGCCCCACAAATTACTGGATTCAGCTCAATTTATGTTTTTCTGGGTTCTCTCTCACTACCTTTTTTCTGTTTTAAATGAATTCCACAGGATATTAGAAGGGGAGGATTTGCAGTCGGCAAACTGAAACCAAACATCACATCAGGATCTGTTGGAGTCACCTGACCTGAATATCATCAGATTTTGAACATGGAAGGAAAAGGCACCATTCACAGTGGAGAGAAACTGTACACGTGTTCTGTGTGTAGTCGAAGCTTTAGGCAATCATCTGGCCTGTCAAGACACAAGCGCAGTCACACGGGGGAGAAACCGTGGAAATGTGGGGACTGTGGGAAGGGATTCAGATCCCCATCTGAGCTGGAAATTCATCAACGCAGCCACACCGGGGAGAGGCCGTTCACCTGCTCTGAATGTGGGAAGGGATTCACTCAGTTATCCACCCTGGTGACACATCAGCGAGTTCACACTGGGGAAAGGCCATTCACGTGCACTAAATGTGGGAAGGGATTCACTCAGTTATCCAACCTGCTGACACACCAGCAAGTTCACACTGAGGAGAGACCTTTTAAATGCCCAGAATGCGGGAAGTGCTATAAATGTTCCAGGGAACGGATGTCCCATCAACGCGTTCACAGTGAGGAGAGACCTTTTAAATGTCCAAATTGTGGGAAGTGCTATAAATGTTCCAGGGAACTGATGTCCCATCAACGTGTTCACACTGACGACAGACCGTTCAGGTGCCATTACTGTGGGACTGGGTTCAGGTGGTCATCTCAACTCACTGAACACCAGCGAATTCACACTGGGGAGAGGCCATTCACTTGCTCTGAGTGTGGGAAGAGATTCACTCGGTCATCCCACCTCATGGCACATCAGCGAGTTCACAGTGATGAGAGAACTTTTAAAGCCCAGGCTGCGGGAAGTACTGTAAAAGTTCTGGGGAACTGATGTCCCATCAACATGGTCACTTTTATGAGAGACCGTTCAGGTGCACTCACTGCAGGACTGGGTTCAGGTGATCATCTCAACTCATTGTACACCAGCGACTTCACACTGGGGAGAGGCCGTTCACCTGCTCTGAGTGTGGGAAGAGATTCACTCAGAAATTCAACCTCCTGAAGCAGCGGTGAGTTCACAAGTGGCTGCAGGAGTTGGATTTTGCTGTTAATCACATTAGGACGCCACCATGTTCATGGAGGTATGTTTCTGCTGATGTTAATAAATTCCTGCCCAGTTATAGGTATTGATATTCTGGATACAAGTCAATAAAACCTAGTTCTGTCAGACACAGGCTGGCAAATCTTTTTAGTATCTCTAACACAAGTTAATTCCTTTTGAAGGGCTCTCAGTCTCCCCTGTCTCCTCCATCTTCATCTCCAACAAGTGCGAGGAGCTCATGGACTTTTTTTGTCACTGAGATTAAGCTGCATCTGCTGCCCTGGCCACATCCCTCCCTTCCACTAGCCCACCAGGCCAAACTACCTCTAAAGTTCCTCTTTGTCTGAGCCCTGAAATAATATCTTTCTCCAGTTTCCATTCTATCATGTGTCATGCCCTGTCAGAGCTCATCTTGTCCGTGAGACTTTCTGCTCCCTTGACCTTATTCCCACTAATCTGCTGACCATCAATCTTCCCCATGTTAGCTGATATTGTTAACAGTTCTTTCCCTGTATTGCTGAAAAAAGACATTTTGTCGAAGCTTTTCATCTTGCACTCAGCAGGACAATTGCAAGAATACTAATGTTAGGAAAAGCAACAACTTTATACTGTATGACAAGAGAGTGCTGATTGGTTGGCAAGTGGACTTTGATTGGTAAAGGCATTGACATGGAGAATGCACCAGTTAATGGTGACTGAAAGTTAACTGCCAAGCATTGTTTGAAATTTAAACTAGGTGGCTTGACTCTGATTGGTCAAGGCATTGTCCTGAGGAATTGAATGGCTATCACTTTGTGTTATGCTAGGTATGTAGGCCATATATCCCAAAGACTGGCGGATCATATTAAATAGCATGTCCTTTCCACTGTTCACTGTCAAATCTGAGACTCAGGTCCTTGTTTACCTGAAGCAGTGATCCCTGTGCTCCTAAGGGCTTCAGAGACTTAACAACCTACAGCAGGCACCTCAGAGCCCTGGAGAAGTCCCACCTGCGGTGCCTTCCCAAGATCCTCCAAATCCAGTGGATGAATTCTTGGAAGGTGTACAAGATGCTTTTTTTAGACCAGTGTGTTGAGCAACCGACTAGGGAACAGGCTATCCTAGATTCGGTATTGTGCAATGAGAAGGAATTAATTAATAATCTTGTGTGGGGTCCTTTGGGGAACAGTGACCATAACATGATAGAATTCTTCATTAAGATGGAAAATGAAGTAGTCTGATCTGAAACTAAGGTCTTAAATCTAAACAAAGGAAACTACAAAGGTAGGAGGCATGAGTTGGCTAAGATAGATTGAGGAACGTCATTAAAAGGCATCACAGTGGATAGGCCGATGGCTAATATTTAAGGAACGAATGTATGCATTGCAATGGTTATGCATTCCTTTCTCGTGCAAACCCACAACAGGGAAAGCTGCCTAACCATGGCTAACAAAAGAAATTTAGATAGTATTAGACCCAAAGAGGTATATAAAGTTGCTAGAAAAAGGAGCAAGTCTGAGGATTGGGAGCAGTTTAGAATTCAGCAAAGGAAAACCAAGAGATTGATTAAGGGGGGAAAAATAGAGTATGAGAGTAAACTTGCAAGGAACATAAAAGAGGACTGTAGAAGCTTCTATAAGTATGTAAAAAGTAAAAAAATAAGTAAAGATAAATGTAAGTTCCTTACAGTCCAAAATGGGAGAATTTATAATAGAAAGCAAGGATATGGCAGAACAATTAAATAACTATTTTAGTTCTGTGTTCAGAGAAGAAGACACAAATAACTTCCCAGAAATAATAAGGAACCAAGGGTTTAGTGAGAAGGAGGAATTGAACGAAATTAGTACTACTAAAACAATACTTATGGAGAAATTAATGGGACTGAAAGCCAATAAATCCCAGGGCCTGATATCTACATCCCAGGGTACTAAAGCAGGTGGCCGTGGAAATAGTGGATGCTTTGGTTGTCATCTTCCAAAATTCTGTCGATTCTGGAACAGTCCCAGCAGATTGGAGGGTGGCAAATGTAACCCCACTATTTAAAAAAGGAGGGAGGGATAAAACAGTGAATTACAGAACTGTTAGCTTAACATCAGTAGTAGGGAAAATGCTAGGGTCTATTATAAAGGATGTAATAACAGGACTCTAAGAACATATCACCGGGATTAGACAAAGTCAACGTGGATTTATGAAAGGGAAATCATGTTTGAAAAACCTACTGGAGTTCTTTGAGGATGTAACTAGCAGAATAGATGAGGGAGAACCAGTAGTTGTGGTGTACTTGGATTTTCAGTAATTTTTTGATAAAGTCCCACATAAGAGGTTATTGTGTAAAGTTAAAGCACATGGGATTGGGGTAAAATATTGGTGTGGATTGAGAATTGGTTAGCAGACAGGAATCAGAGGGTAGGAATAAACTGGTCAATTTTGGAGTGGCAGGGGGTGACTAGTGGGGTACTGCAGGGCTCAGTGCTGGGGCCTCAGCTATTCACAATATACATCAATGATTTGGATGAAGGAACCAAATGTAATATTTCCAAGTTTTCTGATGATGCAGAATTTGATGGGAATGAGAGCAATGAGGAGGATGTTAAGAGGTTTTAAGGTGATTTCAACAAGTTGAGCGAGTGGACAAATGCATGGCAGATGCAGTATAATGTGGATAAGTGTGAAGTTATTCACTTCAGTAGGAAAAACAAAATGGCAGAGTATTATTTAAACGGTGATAGTTTGGGAAATGTTGGTGTACAAAGGGACCTGGGTGTCCTTGTACACCAGTGACTGAAAGCAAGCATGCAGGTGGAGCAAGCAGTTAGGAAGGCAGATGGTATGTTCATTGCGAGAGGACTTGAGTACAGGAGCAAGGATGTCTTACTGCAGCTGTACAGGGCTTTGGTGAGATCACACCTGGTATATTATGTGCAGTTTTGGTCTCCTTACCTTCGAAAGGATATAATTGCCGTAGAAGGAGTGCAGCGAAGGTTGACCTGACTGATTCCTGGGATGGTAGGATTGTCATATGAGGATAGATTGGGCCGACTAGGCCTGTATTCACTGGAGTTTAGAGCAGTGAGTGGGAATCTCACTGAAATGTATAAAATTCTGACAGGGAAGGCCAGCCTGGATGCAGGGATGATGTTTCCTCTGGCTAAGTGTCTAGAAGAAGGAGTCACAATCTCAGGATACGGGTTAGGCCATTTAGGACTGAGATGAAGAGAAACTTCTTCACCCAGAGGGTGGTGAACCTGTGGAATTTTTGACCACAGAGGGCTGTGGAGGCCAAGTCACTTAATATATTTAAGAAGGATATAGATAGTTTTCTGGACTCTAAAGGCATCAAGGGGTATGGGGAGAGTGGGTGTATGTCATTGAGATAGAGGATCATCCATGATCATATTGAATGGTAGAGCCTGTCAAAGGGCTGAATGACCTCCTCCTGCTTCTATTTTCTGTGTTTCTATGGTCCAACAGCAGTGTCCACTCCCAGGTCAACCTGACCAGCATCGAGGCATGAATCACTCAAAACAAGCTCTGTTGGGTGGGTCAAGTTTCTATTACTGACATCAGACTCCCGAAGCAACTGTTCTGCTTGGAACTCAGTCACAGCAGGAGATGATCAGGAGGATGGCAGGCACTTTAATGATCTCCTCAACACACACCCTGAAGAGATCGGATATCCCCACCCATTCATGGGAGACCCTGGTTTGTGAACTGCCAAAATGGAGAAGGTTCATTCGGGAAGGCACCAAATACATTGAGAGACTTGGTTGGGAACATGCAGAGGGGAACACACACAGGCATTTGAGAGAGTGCATAAACCTCCAAAAAATCCACCTACTCAACCTTTCAGGCACAATCTGCCCCGCATGTGGCAGAGTCGGCAGATCAGGCATTGAACTTATCAGCCATCTCAGAACCCATCAAACCAGAGTGGAAACAAGTCATCCTCGATCCCGAGGGACTGCCTAATATATAGGCAGTTTGGTCAGACCAGGGAGGTGGGGCTCCCTTCCCAGTGACAGACCCAGGTTATCCAGGCTACCGGTTGCCACTTGAGAGAGGAGGGCGGGGCTTGTCCAGCCAGCAGGGCGCATGCCTGGCCATCTTGGTGAGGGGTCATCAGGTAATCAAGGCTTCAGGATCCCAGTGACCAGGAGAGAAAATGATTGACTCATCAATTTTATTCTCAGTCTGCACACAGGAGCTGGAGAACTGGGAATTGAGGCAGAAACATAATTGGAATCTGCACAGGGAAGAGGGGGAGTGTGTGGGATTGGGATTTGCAGCTTTGAGGGAAAACATGTTCCACAGAAACTCAAGTCATCTGTTTTGAATTTCTATCCTGGACTGACATGATGACTTTTGTGAACCTTTTTTACAGGGCATTGGTAGGTGAGGATTGGCAGACAGGAAACTCAAACTAAACATCATGTCAAGATCTAACAGTCAATCGATTCATCAGCACCCGGATATCATCAGTCTTCAATGTGAAAAGAGAAATGTTTGTCTGTTTTGTTTGTGGGAAAAGATCTCAAGCATCAGTGTAACTGGAAAAGCACCAAGACATACACACCAGAGTGAGTGTGTTCCAGCGCACTGACTGTGGAAAAAGCTTTAACCAGTTACACAGCCTGATAAAAACATCACACCGTTCACAGTGAGGAGAAACCGTACACGTGTTCTGTGTGAATGAGGCTTCAACCGATCACCGACCTGGACAGACACAAGGACACCAACACCATGGAGAAACCATGTAAATGTCGGGACAGTGGGAATGGATTCAATTATCCGTCTGGCCTGGAAGTTCATCGATGCATTCACACTGGGGAAAACCATTCATATTTTCAGACTGTGGGAAGGGATTCACTCAGTTATCCAGCTTACATACCCACCAGAGAAATCACTCTGGGGAGAGGCTGTTCACCTGCTCTGAATGTGGGAAGGGATTCAGTCAGTCATCACAACTGCTTTCACATCAGCGGATTCACACTGGGGAGAGGCCGTTTACCTGCCACAAGTGTGGAAAGGGATTTGCCGATTCATCCATCCCCCCCCCTGCTGAAACACCAGCGAGTTCACACTGATGAGGGGCCTTTTAAATGTCCAGATTGCGGGAAGTGCCATAAAAGTTCCAGGGATCTGATGCGCCATCAACATGTTCACACTGGGGAGAGACCGTTCATTTGCTGTTGTGCGGGAAGGAGTTCACTCATTCATCCAACCTCCTGAGACACCAGCGTATTCACTCTGATACAAGAACTTTTAAATGTTCTGACTGTGAGGAGAGCTTTAAAAATAGCAGTGATCTGCTGAGACACCAGTGTATTCACCTGCTGCATGTGTAGGAATGATTCTCTCAGGCATTCACTCTGCTGTAACACTAGCGAGTTCACACAGTGAAAAGACCGTCCACCTGCTCCATGTGTGGGGAAGGATTCACTCATTTATCCCAGCTGCTGAGACATCAAGTTCACAAGTGACTGCGGGGGTTGGATTCTGCTGTTATCGCTGGTATTAATCACATCCAGGACTGAACAAGTGGGTTAACCCTGAGGTGTGTAAGAAACGTGGCTGTGTGTCGCTCTTCCATGGTTCAGAGCTCCTCGACATGGAACGGAAGGCTCCTTTACAACTGGGTTTAGAGACAGGAAGAACAACGGTGAATGCTGGACACATGCTGTCAGATCAGAGATTGGTGTAAAACTGTGATCTGTTCCTGAATGAAAGTCAAACGGCAGGTTTAAGTTTCCAGGCCGCAAATGACTCTGGTAATTATGGTACGAGGATTTAAAATGTTTCTGTGACAATCCTGAGTTTACAATTGTAAGGCAATAGCAACAATAAGTTGTATTTCAATATGGAACCTTTAACCTCTCTCACCTTCCATTAACTTCAATGTGATGGAAACTGACAGTTGGAACCTGTCGACATTTGAAAGATATTTACAAATGATTCGAGGGTTTCTTTCAAGTTGGGATCTTCCTCTGTTCTGTCCACTCGAGGTGTTAGATACAAACTTTCTCCTATGAATGTCGAGCTGGAATATTGGGCTGTGATGTGTTTCCTTGTTTATCTTGTTGACTCTAAATGTTGAATCTTGTGGTTTCAGACACCAAATAATCAAGCTCACAACATCAGATTGTCTTTTCCTGACTTTATTAACAGCACTGCAATCATACAGAGTAATTCTTAACAAGGTTCTGGTCCTCAATGAAGTAATTATAAATGTCATCATTTTATATACTTCAGAGCCTGTAATATAGGAATGGTGGATTGGTCTGTAATTTTAATATAATTTTAATTCAATAATCCTTCCTCTAATATCTCGTCCACCGCTTCCCTCTTATCTGCTGAATTTGTTTGCCGATTTTTGTTATTACAGATTGTCACATACTAGATTATATAGTCTCTGTATTAAATTTTATGAATTTTCTTGTTGTAACTTACAATTTAGTCTTTGAGCTGTGAATGTGCCTTAAATAAAACACCATTATATTGAAAAAATGTAGTTACCCAATCCAGAGAACAGAGATAATACAGTGGATTCAGAGTTCCCTTCTCCCCAGCTTTGATCTAAAAAGCTGCAGCTACACTGGGGATATTTATATTGAATTTGTTCACTACATCCGCGATCTGGCCCTGCTCAAACCATAACCACAAGGATATCTGTGCATTACTCTGATAGTGAGCACAAGGCTGTGTCACTATCACACACAGATACCGTTTCCTTAGTTTACATCTCCATCCAAATACCAGCTCTTTACACATCTCCTTTCTACACAATTGCAGGAGACATGGGCAACTATGTGAGGCTCATTAATATTCACCCACATTTCATAACAGCAAAGGTTCCACTGGGTCAAAGGTTCAGTCATTTTCCATCACAGGCAAAATACAGGGCAGTACAGGCGCACAGTGACAGTTTAACAGAGTCTTATCAGCCTGCAGGCTCCTGCTAAATACAGAGTAATACAGGCGCACAGTGACAGTTTAACAGGGGCTTCTCAGCCTACAGGCTCCTATTAAGTACAGAGCAGCACCGGAGCACGGTGATGGTTTAACATAGTTTCATCAGCCTAAAAACAGAGACAAGGCAATGGCGGTAGAGTGTTAATTCTACTGGACTAGTAATCCAGAGACCTGGATGATTGTCTGGAGACATGAATTTGAATCCGAGGGTATCTGGGGAAATTTAAATTGAATTAATTCATAAACCTGGAATAAATCTAAAAAGGCTGGTCATGATGATCTTAAAACCATCAGATTTTTATAAACATAGAAACTAGGAGCAGGAGTAGGACATTCGGCCCTTCGAGCCTGCTCTGCCATTCATTATGATCATGGCTGATCATCCAACTCAATAGCCTGCTCCCGCTTTCTCCCCCTACCCTTTCATCCCTTTCGCCCAAGAACTTTATCTAACTCCTTCTCAAAAACATACGATGTTTTGGTCTCAACTATTTTCTGTGTTAACAATTTCCACAGGCTCACCACTCTCTGGGTGAAGAAATTTCTCCTCATCTGTCCTAAATGGTCTACCCCCTATGCTCAGACTGTGACCCCTGGTTCTGGACTCCCCCACCATCAGGAACATCTTTCCTGCATCTACCCTGTCTAGTCCTGTTAGAATTTTATAGGTTTCTATGAGATCCCCCCTCATTCTTCTGAACTCCAGTGAATATAATGCTAATTGACTCAATCTCTCCTCATATGTGAGTCCCGCCATCCCAGGAATCAGTCGAGTAAACCTTTGCTGCACTCCCTCTATAACAAGCACATCCTTCCTCATATAAGGAGACCAAAATTGCACACAATATTCCAGATGTGGTCTCACCAAGGCCCTGTACAATTGCAGCAAGACATCCCTATTCCTGTACTCAAATCCTCTGGCTATGAAGGCCAACATACCATTTGCCTTTACAGCCTGCTGCACCTGCACGCTTACCTTCATGTGGTTCCCTAATGCCATTTCGGGAAGGAAATTGGCCATCCTTCCCTGGCCTGGCTGACGTGACTCCAGAACCACAGCAATGAAGTGGACTCTCAAATGGCCGAGCATGCCATTCAGTTGTGTCAAAGTTCTACAGAAATTAAGAATCAAATCAGAGAAACCACCTTGCATTGACCCAGGTCCTGGAAATGACAACAGCACACCATGCCCCGTTGATCCTGCAAAGTCCTCCCTATAACAGCTGGACTTTGTGTCAATGTTGGCAGAGCTTTTCTGTCAGATCTAGGGTTTGCTTTAACTTAATAGTAAAACTTAAGTCAATTACAATTATGAGACTTGAGTTGGGGGAGCTGATATAAAAGGACTGTCAGTTCTGACTCACTACAGGATCATGCTGCTTACCAGTATGCTGTCACGAGCTTCACAGAATTTACTAAGTTAATCACAATAAGTACAAAATGCTAAATTTACCAAAGGCAGTGGAAACAGTCAGTTCACTTTGGAACACTCGCTCATGACTTCCAGCCAGCTACGGTGCTGTCTCTTGTTCTGTTGACTGTAATCTATCTTCTTCCTGCTCATCTTCCTGGAGCTGCCGCTATGCTCCTGAAAGCTGGTGCTTGTTAACCCTTTCTAGACACAGCCCCTGTGCATGATCAGTAGTGTTCCTGAACTCTGGTTCAGACGATGCATGATCAGTCCGATTGGTTTAGGTGGTACGTGATCAGTTTCTGATTGGTCATCTACTGATGCCATTTCCTTTAATCTCCTGAGTCTCCACACTCTAATGTGTCAGTTACTTGTGGGACTGTGCCCCTCATTATAGCTTTTCCTGTCATTTCATTAAATTTTATGGCATTCTACTGAGATAATTGGGTGACTTAAGCTGTTTTCTTTGCTTATTTGAGATAAGAAAACACGTGGAGTCAAGCCCTAACAGTTAACACTTAGAGGGAGGCGGTGGCATAGCAGACTAATATTCCAGTGACTCAGGGTAATGTTCTGGGAACCTGGATTCGAATCTCACCACGGCAGATGGTGAAAGTCTGATGATGACTTCCTTAGGGGGAGGATGTCTACTGTCCTTACCTGGTCTGGCCTACATTGACTCCTGACCCACAGCAATGTGGTTAGCTCTGAACAAGGACAATTAGGGATGGGCAATAAATGCAGGCCTATGCAGTGATGCCCACATCCCATGAACGATTAAAAAAAAAATCTTGGGCTCATTGTCCCAAATGCCTAATTGATGTATAGAAATCCTGTAGAGTTCTCATTACGGCAGGCGCCTCATCAATATGTTTAAGGAAACTGCTGCTATTATATGTTTTTATAGTGGCTGCCAGAGATTGGAACAGTTAATAAAAAGGGTACAAAGCGGCACATAGCCTGAAGCTAATACAGAAATTACAAAGTTACTTCAGGCCTAAAATCAATAGATAGTTTGCATAAAATCAGTGCATAAAGGTGATCAGTATGTCAAAGCTGAGATAGCAAGATACACATAAAAATACATTCAATTAATACATTTAATTGATGCATGTTCATAACTAACATGAGTCAAAAAAAACTACAAAAACTGATTGGAGAACTTAATTTTAAGCTTAAAGAACCAAAGATGGTTCTATATTGTTCAGGAAAGTGACTGCTTCTTTGAAGACACAAAAAGTTAAAAGGCTAAACTGACTTAAGACATAAGGCTGAAGATTTGAAACCCCACAATTGTTTTCTTCACACAATAGAGCCTTCTAACTCAAGAATAACTGATCAGTGTCAATGGCTGGGGAGTTAACAGTTCCAGACCTAAGCTCATCCAACCAGGATGGGGTTTGCAGCACTTACTCTGCAACTAAACCATAAATGTGTAGCTTTGCACCAGCCGAGGGCCATGTGCTGTATTTCACTTGTCAAAACAAAGAGCCAGTCATGTGGTACTGGTGTCCTACATTGATTAAATTAAGCAGAACAGCTTATTAGGTTATTTGATTAATACACTTCAATTTCTTGGTCATTACACATAACTAAACTAGAAACTAATTATTAAACATGACCCTTGTTATAGTCTCACAGACTAGTCAAGCAATAGCCTGACACAATCATACCCAGGAACAGACCCTAACGCAGATGGCAGCACAGAGCATACAGGGTGAGAGAGTGGCCCTGAGAGTCCTCCACATTGACTCCAGTCCCCCATGAAGTCTCAAGGCATCAGGTCAAACATGGGCATGGAAACCTCATGCTGATCACTGCCCTCCCTCAGCTGATGAATCAGTGCTCCTCCATGTTGAACACCACTTGGAAGAAGCACCGAGGGTGGCAAGGGCATTGAATGTACAGTGGGTGGGGGAAGGTCCATCACCAAGGCTGGCTCGCTTGCACCAATATTGACTGAGCTGGCTGAGTCTTGATGGACATAGCTGCTAGACTGGGTCTGAGGTAGGTGGTGAGGGAAAAACCTACTTGACCTCGTCTTCACCAATCTACCTGTTGCAGATCCATCTGTCCATGACAGCATTGGGAGGAGTGACCAACACATAGTACTTATCCATTTTCAGGCTGACAAACTAACTGGTGGAGTGTCATAGGGATCAGTGCTGGGGTCTCAACTGTTTACATCTGCTAGGATGAATGAACCAACTGTGTTATATCCAAATTTGCTGATGATACAAAGAGGTAGGAAAGCAAGTTGTGAGGAGGATGAAAAGATATAGATTGGTTAATTGAGTGTGCAAAAATTGTGGCAGATATAATGTGGAAAAATGTGAGGTTGTCTACTTTGGCAGGAACAGTACAAAAACCATAAGATTTACATGAGGACAGACTGCAGAAAGCTGCAGTACAGAGGGGTCCTGGTACATGAATGTCAGAAAGGTAACATTCAGGAACAGCAAGTAATTACAAAGGTATTTTTGAAAGGGGGCTGAAGTATAAAAGTAAGGAAGTCTTGCAATAACTGTACAGAGCATTGGTGAAAGAACAGCAAATGAACTGGGCACAGGTTTGGGCCCCTTACTGAATGAGGAATATGCTCGCATTGGAAACAGTTCAGAGAAGATCACTATACTGATTCCTGGAATGAAGGGATTGTCCTATGAGGAAAGGTTGAGCAGGTTGGGCCTAAACTTGTTGGAGTTTAGAAAAATGGGAGGTGATCTTATTGAACCATATAAGATCCTGAGGGGGCTTGACAGGGACAATGTTAGGAGGATGTTTCCTTTCGTGGGTGAATCTAGAACTAGGAGATGGCACAGTTTAAAGATAAAGGGTCTCCCATTTAGGATGGACACGAGAAGGAATTTCTTCTCTGAGGGTCAATAGTCTTTTGAATTCTCTTCCGCTGAGAGCCATGAAGGCTAGATCACTGAATATATTCAAGGCTGAGTTGGACATGTTTTTGATTGACAAGAGAGTCAAGAGTTATGGGGGCAGACAGGAAAGTGGGAGTTAAGGTCACAATTGGATCAGCCATGATTTAATGGAATGGCGGAGCAGGCTCAAGGGGCCAAATGCCTACTCTTGCTCCTAATTCTTGTGATCTTATGAGACAAAGTCCCATCTTCACACTGAGGATACCCTCCATCATGTTGTGAGGCACTATCACTATGGGACAGATTCAGGATAGGTCTAGATATAAACTGGGCATCCATGGGGTGCTGAGGTTCATCAGCAGCAGCAGAATTGTATTCAGCCACAATCTGTAACCACATGGCTCACATATCCCTCACTCTACCATTACCATCAAGCCAAGGGACCAACGCTGGTTCAACACGGAGTGTAGGAGAACATGTCCGGAACAGCACCAGGTATTCCTAAAACTGAGATTCTGGGACAATATGCTTCTAAACAGTGGCAGCAGCACGCTCGAGGCAATGATCCCACAAACAACGGATCAGATCAAAGCTCTGCAGTCCTGCCACATCCAGTCAAGAAAGGTGCTGGACAAGTAAACAACTAACAGGAAAAGTAGGCCCCTCAATCATCACCATCATCAACGGTGGCGGAGCCCAGCACATCAGTACAAAAGACTGGGTTTTGTGTTTAGTGATCCCAGGAATGTTACCAATACCTTCCCTGGACACCAAGGCTAGGAGGGACACCCTCGAAGGTATGGGGAGCTGGAACTAGAGAGAAACTGGAGGTTTGAGAACTGGAATAATCCAGTTAGAAAGGAGAAATGGCTCCAAAAATGGAGCAGTCAGCAACAGCATATCAATTAATCTCCTCTTATGTTGGAGAAATGTAGGTCTCAAAAGCGTGCCTGAAACAATTAGTTCATCTGACATTTATCCAGAATATTAAATTCCAGCTCAGTTTTCGGGATTACTTACATCAGCAGAAACAAAGCCCAACTATCAGAATGAACATGGTTCATTCCTGGATGTGATTAAAAGCAGCAATAACAGCAGAATCCAGCCCCTGCAGACTATTGTGAACTTGCTGGTGTCTCAGCAGATGGGCTGACCGAGTGAATCCCTTCCCACACTCAGAGCAGATGAATGGCCTCTCCCCAGTATGAGTGCGCTGGTGTGTCAGCAGGTGGGATGAGCGAGTGAATCTCTTCCCACACTCAGAGCAAATGAATGGTATCTCCCCAGTGTGAATTTGCTGGTGTCTCAGCAGAACACTTGTGGTTTTAAAGCTCTTCTCACATTCAGAACATTTGAAAGTTTTCTTATCAGAGTGAACAAATTGGTGTGATCTGAGGCTGGTTAAATAAATGAATCCCTTCCCACACACAGAGCAAGTAAATGGCCTCTCCCCAGTGTGAGTGCGCTCATGTTCAATGAGATTTGGTGATCGTTTAAACACCTTCCCGCAGTGAGAGCAACTGAACTGTTTCTTGGTGTGAACAACCTGGTGCCTGACCAAGTCCTTGGAGCTTTGAAAGCTGCTTTCAGTGCCTGAGGGGTTACACAGCCTCTCATCAATGTGAACTTGCTGGTGGGTCAGCAGGTGGGATGACTGAGTGAATCCCTTCCCACACACAGAGCAAGTGAATGGCCTCTCCCCAGTGTGACTACGTCGATGCATTTCCAGCAGGGATGGATAATTGAATCCCTTCCCGCAGTCCCCACATTTCCACGGTTTCTCCATGGTGTGGGTGTCCTTGTGTCTCTCCAGGTTGGTCGATCAGTTGAAGGCTCATCCGCACACAGAGCACGTGTACAGATCTCTCCACTGTGAACACTGTAATGTTTTTTCAGGCTGTGTAACTGGTTAAAGCTCTTTCCACAGTCAGTTCACTGGAACACTCTCACTTGGATGTGTGTGTGTCTTGGTGCTTTTCCAGTCACACCGATGGTTGAACTCTTCTCCCACAGACAAACATTTCTCCTTCCACTTTTCAAGTGTTCAAAGGCCAATAATATTCAGGTCCTGATGGATCGAGTAACTCTCTCAGATCTCGATCTGATGTTTGGTTTGAGTTTCCCATCAGCAAGTCCTCTTCTTCTAATCCCCTGTAAATGGAGTTGACAGAATCAGTATTACTATCAATGCAGGATAGAAATTCACAACAGAGTATTCTTGTTTCTATGGAACATTCCTTCCACTTGTTTTCCCAAACATGTGATCCAATAAAGTAAAAGAAACTAAAAGTAGCAACAAAGTTCCATTAAAAGCAAAGGGAACCTTCCCAACTAAACCAGAATATTGTTTCCAGTGTCTACAAGGCATTCTGTAACCTGAGGTGCCCATTGGTGTGGAAGGTATCGAGTGTATCGGTGGACACCGCATGTTCCCTCTCCAAGGTTTGGGCACAGACAAAACCACAGAAGAGAGGCCAGCAGCCAGTGGATCCACCCATCCTCTCCACAGATGGTCAGACCTGCTGAGTTTTTTCAGCAATTTTTGTTTTTGGTTTTCGATCTACAAAATGCTGTCTTAAACAAGAGCAACTCCAGGAGAAAATCCTCCGACTTATCCGCCTCCCCCTGGGTAGCAAGATTAGGTGCTGAAGTATAAACAAATGTGGAGGAGAAGCCCCTTCAGGTAACTATACAGGGACTGCGAGCTCTCCCACTGAAAAAAATACATGGTACATGGAGTCCTCTAGGCTGCAATCATCACCTCCAGCCCGGGAGTGGGTGAAGCTGTTAAACATCTTCTTGACCAAAAAGTGTACTTCCCGGCACTAGGACCCAGTGGGGAACAGATATTCTGAGCACCCCCCCACCCCCAACAACCCAAAAAAAATACCAGCGCATGCGCTCCGCTCCGCTCCTCGCTGAGCCAAGATGGCGGCCGTGAACCTGGGCCAATTCATGAGAAAAAGACCCGAAGCTGCAAACTCGAGACCTACAAGGTCTAATTCGAGGTTTGAGGTCTTCAAAAGGTATTTAGAAACCCTCCCTGTCCACCCACCGGCTCCATCGCTCCCTCCGCGTTTCCATTTCCTTACTGTCTGCAGATGAAACAAAGGAGCTTCTGCCCCGATCGCCATCACTCGCACTGCGCATGTGCAGAACATCGATCGGCATTGCGACTGCGCACGAATCGCCTGTGGTTTAGATAGGGGACATTCACCACCGCAGGGAATGCTGAGTAAAGACTCCGCCATTGAATGTTCTAATTAGTGTTTCTTTTAATATGATGTACAGATTCAGGCAGGAGGCAAGCAAGTTAGAAACAAAATTATACGTGAACTCAAGTGCACTCCATTATCCACTAGAAAGAAGGGTAGTGGGAATTGGTGAGGCATTCCATCTGAACATTGGAAATTGAAACATAATGAGGGGCAAATCAATTTGTTCTTTTAACAAACTTCAGCATGCAAAGCGAGAGATGCGAGACCTTTAAACCCTCATCAACTTGACACAGAAAGTGTCTGAAACTCAAAATAGGAGCTTCAGGGACTCAAAATACTGACAAAAGTTAAACTACTCTGTTGGGAAAAGATTTTTTTTCGGGTAACTTGCTTACCAGGGGTTCATACTGACTCATTTGACTATTTCAGGCCTCAATCCCCCCGGTTGGTGACCGAACTCGCTGCTCCTTTGCTCCTCCGGCCTCTGAGCTCCTCTTGCTGTTGTTTCCCAGGACAGTCAATGCCCACTCTCCAACATGACCCTTTCAGATGGAGTTCAGGTGCTCAGAGGAAGAAAAGAAAATGAGGCGGTGAATCTGAGTTGGGAAAAGCAAAGAGAAACAGGATTCAATGGAGAAACTGAACGGGGGCCGAGTGCGGCTCTCAGAGGACCAATGAGAGCGGCCGGCCCCGGCGGCCGTGCAGTGATTTCCCCGGGCTAGGGGTCGGGGGTGGGGAGGGGCTGCACATTAAAGCGATGCTGCAGCGCCTCCCCGATGCTCGCCGCCGCTTCCCGGTTTCTTCTCCCGTTTCCACCGAGTCCGACTCACAACAAAGGAGCCGCCCAGAATGCCCCGCGGCTGGCCTTGGGGAGCATGAGCAATTTCAGCGCCTGGGCTAAGGAGCGAGTTTGATAGAGCGGTTTCTGGAGCCCGGGGTATTGTGGGAACTGCGGCCGCCATTGGCCAGCGACTGTTTTATTCGAGGCTGAGTGGAAGTCGACGAGCTGAAGCGTTAACTCTGTTTTCTTTCCACAGATACTGCTTGGCCCGTTGGGTATTTCCAGCATGTTCCCTTTTTGCATTTCAGATTTCTAGAATCTGCTGTATTTTGCTTTTTTATTGCACAGACAGACCAGGTTTGAATTAGGATGGGTGTTGGATGCAGAAGCACATTGAGCTGGAGTGGAGATGGAGGAGAAGCTGCCGTGTTTAACCCATTGGACTAGGACTTAGGAATAGGACATTCAGCCCTTCAGGCCCGCCTCACCATTCAATAAGATCATGGCTGATCTGGTTGTGGTCTCGACTTCAATTTCCTGTCTGCCCCTGCCCCCGTAACACTTGGCTCCCTTGCCCATCAAAAATCTGTCTAACTCTGCCTTGAATAAATTCAATGACCCACCCTCCATTGCACTCTCAGAAAGTGAATTCTACAGGCTAATGAACCTCTCCTCACCTCAGTCTTAAATTTCTGCTCATCTCTTATTCTTAAACTGTGTCTCCAGGTTCTAGTCTCCTCCACTGGGCCAAAACCCAGAGGACTTGTTGAGCCCAGCAATTTCCAATGTGGGAAGCTAAAGAGAGGTAGATTCTAGGAGAAATTAGTTTGTTAAATGGACCCTGTTCCTCCGTTGCAACAGAAAACAGTATAGTTTTATTAAGAAGTATGTCTGCAGAGATTTAAATTAAATTTGCAAGTACAGAAATTTTTTTACTTCATTCTTGGGATTTGGCATCACCAGCAAGACCAGCACATGTTGTCAATTCCCAGTTTCCCATTGAGAAGGTGAGGGTGGGCCTTCTTGTTAAACGACTGTAGTCCATGTGGTGAAAGTGCTGCCACAATTCTCCTTAGTAAGGAATTACAGGATTTTCACCCAGTGACAATGAGGGAACAGGGCTACATATCCAACTAGAATGGTGTGTGACTTGAAGAGGATTTGGAGGTGATGGTATCTGCATGCACCTGCTGCTCTTGCCTTTGTAGATGGTGGAGGTGACAGTTTCTGTTAAACTTCTGGTAGAGGTGCAGATGTATACTGCTGTCATCTCCCAACTCTTTCTCTCTTGCAGGTCCAAACCTGATGGCAGGTTCCCTTCCCTGAAGGACAACAGTATACAGTTGGGTCTTTACAATAATCCGGCCACTTTCATGATCTTTTTTCTAATGCTGGCCCCATGAATTTTGCTCAATTTCACAACCTATCTTTTTGTTTTTGTCTCTCATGCTCCCTTTTCCCTTTTTTCAATTTGATTTACCAGGTATTAAAAGTATAGGGTGTACAGGTGGGAAAGCCAAACCAAACATCACACCCAGGATCTGATAGAGCTACTCAATTCCTCTGAATGTGAATATTATCGGCCTTTGAACATGGAAGGAAAAAGCACCCTACACAGTGGTGATAAACTGCATATCTGTTCTGTGTGTGGATGGGGTTTCAGTCGATCATGCGCCCTGTCAAAACACTGTTGGAGTCACACTGGGGAGAAACCGTGGAAATGTGGGGATTGTGGGAAAGGATTCAATTATCCCTCTGAGCTGAAAAGTCATCGACACAGTCATACTGGGGAGAGGTTGTTCATCTGTACTGAATGTGGGAAGGAATTTGTTCATTTATCTACCCCGGTGACACACCAGCGAGTTCACACAGGGGAAAGGCCATTGACCTGTTCCCTGTGTGGGAAGAACTGTATGTTTCTTTTTAGGCTCCTGAGACACCAGCAAGTTCACAATGACAAGAGAGAATTTCATTGCTCTGACTGTGATAGGAGCTTTAAATGTCCGTATGGACTGAGGGAGCACCAGTGCATTTACACTGGCTACTCACCATTCAGCTGCTCTCACTGCAGGAAGAGCTTCAGGCAATCGTCCAGCCTGTTGATACATCAACGAGTTCACACCAGGGAGAGGCCGTTCACTTGCTCTGTGTGTGGGAAGGGTTTCATTAATTCATCCAATCTGCTGATACACTGGCGAGTTCACACCGGGGGGAGACCTTTTAAATGCCCAGACTGTGGTAAATGCTATAAAAGTTCTGGAGACCTGGTGCACCATCAACCAGTTCACACTGAAGAGAAACCGTTCACGTGCTCTCACTGTGGGACTGGGTTTAGGCGATCATCTGACCTCACTGTACATCAGTGAGTTCACAATGGGGAGAGACCATTTACCTGCTCAAAATGCGGGAAGAGCTTTGTTCATTCATGCAACCTGTGGAGGCACCAGCAAGTTCACACTAGGGAGAAGCCATTCACCTGCTTTGTGTATGGGAAGGGATTCACTCTTCCATTCACCCTGCTGATGCACCAGCGGGTTCACAAGTGACTGCAGCGATTCTGCTGTTGCTGCTGCTGTTAATCACATTCAGGACAGAACCATGTTCATTCTGAGAGTTGGGATCTGTTTCTAATGATTTTCTAATGATAAACTCTTGTCCAGTTACAATTGTTCAAATTCTGGATGTGTCAAATCAGTTTTGTATTAAACACAGTGCCGTGTCTTTTTAAAATCATGAAGGCAAGTTAATTCTTTTTGAAATGCAAATGCTCTCTTTATTCTTTCACAACAGCCAGTTTGTGCACAGCAAGATCCCACAAACAGGAATGAGACAAAAGACCGATTAATCCAGATTTCTTTTTGTTGGTGTTAATTAAAACACGAATGTTGGTCCCACTGCACCAGGAGAACTCCCCTGTGGACAGTATGTGGAGCTGTTGAGATCTCCTGAGCTGCGAGTGGAGCTGATAGAGCTGCTGGGCCTGCAGTGTACCTTGAAAAACCGCTGTCTGGGCTCTTTCCTCTTAATTCACTGACTCCCAGTTGAAATTATTTCTGCAGCAAAATAGGTAACTTTGAACATCAATCTCAATTTAATCTTTGGAGTAAAATCTACAACTTTTAATCAGCTGTAAAACAGAAAGAAAGTTCTTGTGTTCATTTAGCACCTTTCAGATCCTCAGAACATCCCAAAGTGATTCACAGTCAATGATACATTTTGGAAGGAAGAATGAGGAGAGGCAGTATAAACTAAATGGTACAATTTTAAACAGAGTGCAGGAACAAGAACACCTTCTATGCAGAGAAATCGTTGGAGACAGCAGGACTATTTGATCAGGCTTTAATAAAGCACAAAGGGTCATGTCTTCATTGAAACAGGCTCAGAGTACAAAAGCAAGGAAGTTATAGTAAACTTTTATTAAACCACTGGTGAGACCTCAAGTGGATATCATGACCAATTCTGGACACCTCAGTTTTGAAAGGACGTCACTATCTCAGAGAGGGTGCAGGAGAGATTCAACAGAATGATACCAAGCATGAGGGATTTCAGTTCTGTGGAGGGACTGGAGATGTTGCGATTTCCCTCCTTCGAGCAAGGAGGTTAGGGAGAAATTTATTGGTGGTGTTCAAAATGCTTTGAGGTTTTGACAGGTAGATAGGAAGAAAATGTTTCCACTGGAGGAGAGTCAGTCAGTTCTAGAATTCCTTCCCTAAACATCTCCACCTCACATTCCTCCTTTAAGATACTCCTTAAATACTACCTCTTTGACGAAGGTTTTGGTCTCATCTGCCCTATTAATCCTTACATGGCTCATTGTCAAATGGTGATTGATCACTCTCCTGTGAAATGCATTGGGATGTTTCACAATGTTAAAGGTGCTACATAAATACAAGCTGTGGATGTGATAGTCATACTGGGTTATGGATTATAAATTGTACAAACATTAAAAAAGGAAAAGAGGAATTAAATCTGTCTGGTCTTTGATTACCTCTCCTCCATATCCAAACAAATGTATTAAACAACAATACTGAAGCAGTCACTGTCCCAATGCAGCAAGACCTGGGCAATATCCAGGCTTTGGCTGACAATTGGCAAGTAACATTCGTGCCTTACAAGTGCGGGGCAATCACCCACTCCAACAAGAGAGAATCTAACCATCGTCCCTTGACATTCAATGGCATTACCATCACTGAATCCCCCACTATCAAACATCCTGGAGGTTACCATTGACCAGAAACTGAACTGGACGAGCCATATAAATACTATTGCTACAAGAGCAGTAAGAGTTAGAGATCCTGGGGTGATTAGCTCACTTCCTGACTCCCCAAAGTTGTCCACCATCTACAAGGCACAAGTCAGGAGTGTGATAGAATGTTCTCCGCTTGTCTGGATGAGTGTAACTCCAACAACACTCAAGAAGCTTGACACCATCCAAGTCAAAGCAGCCTGCTTGATTGGCACCCTATCCATAAACATTCACTCCCTCCACCACTGATGAACAGTGGCAGCAGTGTGTACCACCTCCAAGATGCATTGCAGAAACTTGCCAAGGCTCCTTAGACAGAACTTTCCAAACTCACGACTGCTACTATTTAGAAGGACAAGGGCAACAGATACATGGGAACACCATTAACTGGAGGTTCTCCTCCAAGCCACTCACCATCTTGATTTGGAAATATATCGCCGTTCCTTCACTGTCACTGGGTCAAAATCCTGGAACTCCCTCCCTAACAGCATTGGGTGTACGTAAACGCAGGGACTCCAGTGGTTCAAGAAGGTAGCCCACTGTCACCACCTCAAGGGCAATGAGGGATGGGCAATAAATGGTGGCTGAGCCAGTGACGCCCACATCCCACAAATGAATAAAAAAGGGGCATGGTTGCACATAAGTAAAATATTGCAGATGCTGAAAATCTGAATTTAGAAACAAACAGAAAATGCTGACATCCAGTGGTATCTGCTTTTATTTCAGGGAATAGTGGGACTTGGTTCCAGTGGGACTAAATCCCTGTCTCCTTGGTACTGAACCCCTTGTACCAGTGGTATTCGACCTTGGTCTCCATGGGATTGAAACCTCAGCCACCAGCTCTTGTTGTCCTAAACTCCGCACCCCTGTATTGCGATTGTTTTTGACCGAGTGGGCCCCAGATTCTTGTGCTTCAGTTTTTTGTTACCCTCCCTCCATTGTTCTGAAACAGCTTTTGGCCCTCAGGTCTCCATGCTGCCAGAGAAAACCAATGTTTCAATCGGAGATTCGCTGCTTTGATGGTGTGTGTCTGTACCCAGAATGCACAGTGGGACAGAAATTCTGCCATTTAGTTTGTAGGGGGAACTCTCCTCAGTCATGTGCAGCATTGTTTGTCTCTTTCCACAAGTGGATAAGGGGTTTGTACTGAGGTCCCAGTAGTGTAAGGGTCATTTGGACTCGAAACGTTAACTGTGTTCCTCTCCGCAGATGCTGCCAGACCTGCTGAGTTTTTCCAGGTATTTTTGTTTTTGTTGTATTTCCAGCATCAGTAGTTTTTTGCTTTTATCCCAGTGGTGTAGTTTGGCTGGACAGGGGCCTTCCCTGTCCTGAACCTGTTCAGCAAGGACCACTCTTATTGTGGCAGTTCAAACCATTCAACAGATGGGGTTTGCCACGAGGAACTTGTCAGTGACTTTCTGTGGTTCCATTGCTTGATTCAGAGGATATCTGGTAGATCTTGCTCAGGAAGGGTGCTCCATATGGGGCGGTGAGATGTACGGCGGGCAGTAGATATGTTGAACAGGTCATCATGGAGTGGGTAGTGAGGAGCAGCACGAATGATTTCAACCAGCATCTGCATTTTAATCAGTTGGCGGATATGTGGGGGGAGTGATGTTTGCAAGGACAGGAAGCCAGGGGAAAGGAGTTGAGTGGAGAGTTCCAGTTATGACATGCATTGACAGTGAGATAACAGCAAACAACAATATAAACCTCCAATAACAGCCTCCACCGCTTCCCTCTGAGCCGAATCACAACCAAAACCTGAGAGCAGAGACAGTCCCAAAATCCAGGAAAGGCAGAGAGTGTCTGTAAATGGAAGACACTGGTCAGGGAAAGGCTGTAAATAGAGAAGAAATGGAGACTGGTCAGGGAGGGTCTGTAAATGGAGAAGAAATGGAGACTAGTCAGAGTGTGTCTGTAAATGGAGAAATGGAGGCTGGTCAGGGAGCATCTGTAAATGGAGGAGAAATGGAGACTGGTCAGGGAGCATCTGTAGATGAAAGAGGAATGGAGACTGGCCAGGGAGTGTCTGTAAATGGAGGAGAGTGGTCAGGGAGAGTCAGTAAATGGAGAAGAAATGGAGATTGGTCAGGGAGCATCCGTAAATGGATGAGAAACGGGGACTGGTCAGAGAGCATCTGAGATTGGTGATGACAGTTCTGTTATCTCATCTTTCAAATGCCTGACGTTCTAGTGGAGTACAAAGAAAATGCTTCAAAGACACTCTGAATGTCTCCTTGAAACAGTGACTTTGACCTTCATGACTGGGAGGAGCTTGTTACCAATTGTTCAGAATGGCAACAACTTGTCCATCCAGCTGCCTCACGCTCTGAGTCCCAACAGCTTAATGAAGGGGCACAGCAGTGGCAGAAATGGAGAAAAAAGGAAGCAATCCTGCACTCTGGATCCCACTACCTCGTAGAACATCCACCCCATGTGCTCAATAATCTGTGGGTTAAGAATCGGTCTGTTCAGTCACATGAAGACCCGTGGCAGAAACTCGTGACCCTGAGCATTATCCTAAAAATGAGGGAATGCTGATGACCTTCCAGAGGAGGAGGTCATGAAAGTGTGACAGATGGTAATTCCTGTGCTTCAACTAGAATTCCATCCTTGCTGGGAGCCTTTCTGCTTGCTACGCAATCAATGGACTTTTCCAGCTCAAATGAAGAAGATATCTGGTCCAACTCAATCGTGACAGGAAGCTGTATGAGAGTCAAACAGAAACTGGGAGATGTCCGTTTCACGGGAGTACAGCTCACAGTAATGTTCAATCCAACCCAGTGGGACATCTGTTTACTTCTGACAGTGAGTAATTCATCTACCAATTTCAAAGGGGCAACTTGGGTGATGGTTGGACCAAGCACCCTCTTGATCCCATCATACATAGCATGTCGATTTCCTTTGTCACAGGCAGTTTGGATTTCTTGATGTAGGCTGTTCCAGTGTTTATTTGCATAGTATCTCCCTGTCTTTTGGACAACTATCTTGGATAATTTCAAGTTATGCAGCATTCTAGCTGTTGGGTTTATGTTGTGTATCAGGTAGACTTTGCTTTTTGCTTCAATCGCAGATGTCATTGTGGATTGTGGCTGCTCACTTAACTATTTTTTGGAAATCTATGTTGGTAACTCTATGTCACAAATACTATAGGTGGTGTTTGGTAGATCAGTCTATTTTGTTTAAAGTTAAGGACTTTAGGCAAGATTGTTCCAAATAATTGAGGGTTCTAGATCATCTTAATCAGATTCATCTTCATTTCATGGTGAGTATGGAGACATAACTAGTCTGAAGGAGTAAGGTAGTTTATCCAAGAATAATAGTAGTTCTCCAAAAAGATGCTAGTATTTTGTCAGGGGGCATATCTGAAAACAGGTGATCAATCGAAGTAAAAGGTAAAATGTCGACACTTGTTTCGCATTTGGAGAAGTTAAAACAATTGAAAATTTGATTTAGTTTTAATTTTAAATCTGCTTTGTGGAGAAGTTGATGTTTAGTGGTTTTAAGACTTGATTAAATGTTTTTGTATCAAATACGACACTGACATAACATGATTACTTTAGCCTGCCATATTTACAATAGGTTAAGCTTCCTGCTAATGCACTCAGAAAACATGCTGGAAGGCCATACCATGAAATAGTGCACACTAACCTATGATTTCCATCTATTGAGATTATAAACATAAAAGATCACAATTTATGCTACGCGCAATTCAGCAGAAATTTACACTTAACAGTATTTGAAGACAGCTTTTTAAAGTTTTCTCAGGTGACAGTGGTATCTACCTCCAATGTATCAATTTAGGTGTATCCGGTTGGCTGTTGCTGCATTTACATGTCCCAAACTAGTGTTCTAGTGTTTACAGAATGAGATACTCTTCAATTTGACCTTCTGTGTATATATACACATATATTTTATATATTATTATATATTTGTTCCAAAAGGGTAAACTTTGCATCAAAAGTCCCTATTTGGGAAGGCAAGGGTTTATATCAGCAATAATATTTGGGTATATTAGCCTAATTATGAGTCATGTAACGAAATGTGTAGGTTTACATTTGCCTGTCACTTGTTTTTATATATTAGCAATTCTAATTCCCGATTGCCTATCTCGCACATTTCATTGTCCCTATTGTTGTCTTCCTATCACATTTTCTAGAGTGCTCTGCTGCTGAAAGTATTGGAGGGATGATATTAGCTTAGCTGTAGGAGACAGAGGGTGATGACAGAAGGCTGCTTTAGTGACTGGAAGCCAGTGTCCAGTGGCATACTGTGCTGGGTCTCCTATTATTCGTCATTTATATAAATGACATAAATGACCATGTGAAGGGTAGGATTAGTAAGTTTACGGATGACACAAAGATTGGCTGGGTGGTTAACAGTGAGGTTGAATGTCTTGGGCTACAGGAAGATATGGATGGATGGTCAAATGGGCAGATAAGTGGCAGATGGAATTTAACCCTGAAAAGGGTGAGGTGATACACTTTGGAAGGAGTAATTTGACAAGGAAGTATTCAACGAACGGCATGACACTAGGAAGTTCTGAGGAACAAAGGGACCTTGGCGTGTTTGTCCATAGATCTCTGAAGGTGGAGGGGCATGTTAGTGGGGTGGTGAAAAAGGCATATGGGACACTTGCGTTTATCAGTCAAGGCATAGATTACAAAAGTAGGGAGGTCATGTTGGAGTTGTATGGAGTGGCCTTGGTGGGGCCACAGCTGGAGTACTGTGTGCAGTTATAGTTGCCATATTATAGGAAGGATGTGATTTTACTGGAGGGGGTGCAGAGGAGATTCACCAGGATGTTGCCTGGGATGAAACATTTAAGTTATGAAGACAGGTTGGATAGACTTGGGTTGTTTTTGTTGGAGCAGAGAAGGCTGAGGAGCGCCCTGCTCGAGGTGTACAAGATTGTGAGGGGCATGGACAGGGTGAAAAGGGAGCAGCTGTTCCACTTCGTTGAAGGGTCAGTCACGAGGGGGCATAAGTTCAAGATGAGGGGCAGGAGGTTTAGCGGGGGATGTGAGGAAAAACCTTTTTTACCCAGATGGTGGTGACAGTCTGGAATGCGCTGCCTGGGAGGGTGGTGGAGGCGGGTTGCCTCACATCCTTTAAAAAGTACCTGGATGAGCACTTGGCACATCAGAACTTTCAAAGATATGGGCCAAGTGCTGGTAAATGGGATTAGGTAGGTTGGTCAGGTGTTTCTCGTGTTGGTGCAGACTCGATGGGCCGAAGGGCCTCTTCTGTACTGTGAGATTCTGTGATCTCTGCTGAGTAGGTCTTAAACCAGCCTTTGTTGTTGGTTCTACCTTTACCAAATGTTGCTGCTGCTGCATCAGAAATAGAAACATAGCAAATAGGAGGTCATTCGGCCCTTCAAACCTGCTCTGCCAGTCAACATGATCATGGCTGATCCTCTATCTCAACACCATAAACCCGTTCTCACCCCACACCCCTTGATGCCTTTACAGTCTAGAAATCTATCTATCTTCTTCTTAAATATATTCAATGACTTGACCTCCACAAGCTTCTGTAGTAGAGAATTCCACCCTGCGTTGAAGTTTCTCCTCATTTCAGTGCTAAATAACCCACCCCGTAGCCTGAGATTGTGACCCCTTGTTCTAGACCTCCCAGCCAGAGGAAACATCATCCCTGCATCCAGTCTGTCCAGCTCTGTCAAAATTTTATATGTTTCAATGAGGTCCCCTCTCATTCTTCCAAACTCCAGTGAATACAGGCCTAGTCGACCCAATCTCTCCTCATACCACAATCCTGCCACCCCAGGAATCAATCTGATAAATGATTGAAATCAGCAACTTCAAAGCTTCACCAATATCAATGTTGATTGATGAAACTTTTATTGATGTGCCTGTAAAATGTTTCATGATGAAACTATTTTGTTTCATTTGATTTCATAATGAAGCTGCCTCCATGAAAAATGTGCAAGTTAGTCAGCATTAATCACCCTTTTCTAATTGAAGATGTTAATTGGAGATAGAACGTAACAGGAGAGTTGAGGAGAATTTTTTTCACCCAGAGAGTGGTGGGAGTCTGGAACTCACTGCCTAAAAGGATGGTTGAGTCAGAAACTCTCGTAACATTAAAGAAGTATTTAGATATTCACTTGTGTTGCCATAGCCTCCAGGGCTATGGGCCAAGTGCTGGAAAAAAGGGACTGGTGCAGTCTGATCTTTGTTTAGCGGCATGGACATGATGGACCAAATGGCCTCCTTCTGTGCTGTGGACGTCTATGAGTCTATCACCTTACATACATCAAATGTAGATTTGCAAAGATCAATTTAGGATGAAGTAAAAGTTCATTTTATATTTTATAAAAAGGTTCCTGTAGAGAGCTCTTGTATTAAGGGAAGAGATCGCAGATGGTGCTTTTAAAAAGGGATACTGCAGCCCCAAAAATCAGTGGCAAATCCAGGATGTTAAACTCCATCCAGTTATAGGGATTGTTAACATCAGCAGAAACAAACATAATATTGTCAGACTATCAATCCTTGACGTGATTAACAGCAACATAACAACAGAATCCAAACCCTGCATTCACTTGTGAATTTGCTGATGTCTCAGCAGGTCTCGTGACTGAGCAAATGCCTTTCCACACAGGAAACAAGTGAAAGGCTTCTCTCCAGTGTGAGTGTGTTGGTGTATCAACAGGTTGGAAGATGTGGTAAATCTCTTCCCACACATTAAACAGGTAAACGGTTTCTCCCCAGTGTGAACTCGCTGGTGTGAAATGAGATCGTTCGACTGTCTAAAATGCTTTCCACAGTTAGTGCAGCTGAATGGCTTTTCCCCAGTGTGAACTCGCTGATGTACAATGAGATGGCCTGACTGCCTGAAACTCTTTCCACAGGAAGTGCAGCTGAATGGCTTCTCCTGAGAGTGAATTCGCTGGTGAGTCATCAGGTTGGATGACTTTGTGAATCCCTTCCCACATGTGGAGCAGGTGAATGGCCACTCCCCAGTGTGAACTCGCTGGTGTGCAATCAGACTGGATGAAGACCTGAACCTCTTTCCACAGGAAGTGCAGCTGAACGGCCTCTCTTCAGTGTGAGCTCGCTGGTGTGACATGAGATTAGTTGTCTGAGTAAATCCCTTCCCACACACGGAACAGATGAATGGCTTCTCCCCAGTGTGACCACGTCGATGGTTTTCCAGCAGGGATGGATAATTGAATCCTTTACCACAGTCCTCACATTTCCATGGTTTCTCCATTGTGCCAGTGTCCTTGTGTCTGTCCAGGTTGGATGATCAGTTGAAGCCTGATCCATACACAAAACATGTATACAATATACACTGATGTGAATGGTGTGATTTTTTTTTAGTACTGTGTAACTGGTTAAAGCTCAGTCAGTTCACTGGAACATAATCTCTTGGCCTGTGTCTCTTGGTGATTTTCCAGTTACACTGCTGTTTGAAATCAATTCTCTCAGACAGGACAGAGAATCATTTTTCCTTCTGCATTCAAAGGCTAATGATATTCAGGCCTTGATGAATCAAATGACTCAACCAGATCTTGATGCGAAGTTTCGTTTGAGCTTCTGGAGATCCTCCTTCCTAATAAAAAGGGATCACAAGTGCTATCACTGTTAGTACAGGGGAGGAATTGGGAACAAACATTTCTCGTTTCTAAAAAATACAGTTTTAAATCTCTTGTTCCACCAAAGCTGTAAATCCCCACCCCACACACTCTCCCTGGGCTGAAATCCAAACTCATCTCACCATCTCCACCATTTCTTTCCTCCACTCTCAGTTTTCTCCATCCCTCTCCCCTGCCTGGGTTCAGTTCTCCAGCTCCTGTCTGCAGACTGACAATAAAATCAATGAGAACAAAAAACAAAAGATACCTGGAAAAACACAGCAGGTCTGGCAGCATCGGCGGAGAAAAGTACAGTTGGCGTTTTGAGTCCTCATGACCCTTCAACAGAACTAAGTAAAAATAGGAGAGGGGTGAGATATTAGCTGGTTTAAGTTGGGGGGGGGGGCGGTAGAGAGAAGTGGCGGGGGTGAGGTTATAGTTGTTGGGACAAGCAAGCAGTGATAGAAGGAGATAACCAAAAGATGTCACAGACAAAAGAACAAAGAGGTGTTGAAGGTGGTGATATTATCTAAAAGAATGTGCGAATTCAGAATGGATAGCGGGACAAGCAAGGTACAGATAGCTCTAGTGGGGGTGGGTGAAATAAGACTAAAAGGGCATAAAAGGTACAGATAAATGATCGGTGGAATACATTTAAAATAATGGAAATAGGTGGGAAAAGAAAAATCTATATAAATTATTGGAAAAAAACAAGGAGGAAGGGGAAGAAACGCAAAGGGGGTGGGGATGGAGGAGGGTGTTTAAGATCTAAAATTATTGAACTCAATATTCAGTCCAGAAGGCTGTAAAGTGCCTAGTCAGAAGATGAGGTGCTATTCCTCCAGTTTGCGTTGAGCTTCACTGGAACAATGCAGCAAGCCAGGGACAGACATGTGGGCAAGAGAGCAGGGTGGAGTGTTAAAATGGCGAGCGACAGGGAGGTCTGGGTCATGCTTGCGGACAGACCGAAGGTGTTCTGCAAAGCGGTCGCCCAGTTTACGTTTGGTCTCTCCAATGTAGAGGAAACTGCATTGGGAGCAACAAATGTAGTAGACTAAGTTGAAGGAAATGCAAGTGAAATGCTGCTTTACTTGAAATGAGTGTTTGGGCCCTTGGATGGTGAGGAGAGGGGAAGTGAAGGGGCAGGTGTTGCAAATCTTGCGTTTGCATGGGGAGGTGCCGTCGGAGGGGGCTGAGGAGTAGGGGATGATGGAGGAGTGGACCAGGGTGTCACGGAGGGAATGATCCCTACGGAATGCCGCCGTGGGGGTGGGGGGGTGGTGAAGGGAAGATGTGTTTGGTGGTGGCATCATGCTGGATTTGGCAGAAATGGCGGAGGATGATCCTTTGAATGCGGAGGCTGGTGGGGTGATAAGTGAGGACAAGGGGGACTCTATCATGTTTCTGGGAGGGAGGAGAAGGCATGAGGACGGATGCGCGGGAGATGGGCTGGACACGGTTGAGGGCCCTGTCAACTACCGTGGGTGGAAAACCTCGGTTAAGGAAGAAGGAGGACATGTCAGAGGAAATGTTTTGGAAGGTAGCATAATCAGAACAGAGGATCATGGCTTTCATGATATCATGGAGTAGGCGGAGGATGGTGACAAATTTCAGAGGGCAGCTAAATTTGAGAGGGATACTGCATAAAACCTCACGAGTGACAGTGTAAAAGGCTTCTGGGAGGTTGAGAAAGGCCAAGTACATAGGTTGATGCTGTTCCTTGCATTTTTCTTGGGTTTTCCACGCAGTGAAGATCATGCCTGTGATGTCTCCCGATGGGGGAAAACCACACTGTGACTCTGGAAGGAGCTCTTTGGCCACTAAGAGAAGGTGATTGAAGAGGATCCTTGCAATGATCTTCCCTGTGGCAGACAACAGGAAGACTCCTCTGTAATTACTGCAATCAGACTTGTCACCCTTCTTGAATATAATCACAGTATCCCAAATATCCCCGGCATTCACCCCTCTTCTCAATGAGGAATATGAGGTTGTGCAGCTGTGCCAGGAATGTAACAGCAGCAGCAAAGCCCACATCATGAAAATGAATAAAAAAAGTGGAAGACAGAGTCTCGATTGAGCAGTTCTTCAAAATATTCTCTCCAGTGAGCACTGACTGCCTCCATGTCCTAAATGAACTCCATCCATGCTTGGCTTTCAGTGGGGTGGGTCCTGGAGTGTTTGGGTCATAGATGGTCTTGACAGCGCTGAGGTATTGGTGTCCATTTGTTATATATTTTGTGCGTTTTAACACCTCCCCTCATTGATTATTATCAAGGCAGGATCCAGGAAAATGTGGATCATTTTCCATATCTTGGTAGCTTCTCTTGTCAAAGGCAGACTAGATGATGAAATTCATCATCACCTCTAATATTGCAGCTCAGCCTTCAGCCAAATGAAGAACAGAGTATTTGAGGACCAGGATGTCAAACCCAAGATTAAGGTCATGGTTTACTGGGCAGCAGTGATCCCCATACTCCTAAAGGCTTCAGAGACTTGGGCAACCAATAGCAGGCACCTCAGAGCACTGGAGAAGTCCCACCAGCGATGCCTTCACAAGATCCTCCAAATCTGGTGGCAAGAAAAGTGGTTAGCCCACTGTGTCCTCTCCAAAGCCAATGTGCTCAGCATTAAGGCGCTAACCACTCAAAACCAGCTCCACTGGGCAGGACCTGTCATTTGTGTGCCTGACACCAGGCTCCTGAATCAACTGTTCTTCTTGGGACCTCAGTCACAGCAGGAGACTCTCAGGAGGATAATGGGAACATTCAGGGATGTCCTCAAAGCATCCCTGGAGTGAACAAACATCCCCACAGACTCATAGGATTCCCTGGGTTGCAGCCAAACAAACTGGAGGTTTATTTCTGAAGGCACCAAACACATTGAAAGACTTCATGAGGAGTATACAGGGGTGAAGTCGAGACTTCAGAGAGCACACAAACCACCAAACACCTCATCTACCCAACCTTTCAACCACCACCTGCCCACATGTGACAGTGTCTGCCGAATACACACCGGACTTATCAGCCATCTCCAAGCGCAATGATCAAAAATGGAAGCAAGTCATCCTCAATCCAGAGGGACTGCTTAAGTAAGAGAGTCAGGATGAATCAGAAGGGTGGGGTTTCTTTGGTGACAGGCCAAGTTACCCAGGTGATTGCCACCATCTTGGTAGAGGCGTGTTTAGCAGGCAGGGTGCATTCATGTCCATCTTGGTGAGAGAACAGAGAGTGGGCAGGGCTTCAGGGTTCCAGTGAGCAGGAAAGAAATTATTGACTCATTCTTTTTACTCTTACTTTGCACACAAGGGCTGGAGAGCTGAATACAGAGTAAAAGGAGAGAGAAAACTGGGAGTCGAGGAAAGAAATGCTGGAGATGGTGATATGGGTTTGGATTTTAGCATTGGGACGAGAGAGAGTGTGTGGGATGGAGATTTACAGCTTCAGTAGAAACTAGATTTCTCTGTTCTGAATTTCTGTTCTTACAGTTGTGACTTTTATAAACTTATTTTACAGGGCATTAGAAGGGGCGGATTTACAGATGGGAAACTCAAATCAAACTTTACATCAATTTCTGGTAGAGTCACTCACTTCATCAGGACCTGAATATCATCAGACTTTGGATGTGGAAGGAGAAATGTTTGTCAGTTCTGTCTGTGGGAAAAGGTTTCAAACATCAGTGTGACTGGAAAAACACCGAGACACATACACACCTGAGTGAGAGTGTTCAGTGCACTGACTGTGGAAAGAGCTTTAACCAGTTACGCAGCCAGGAAAAACATCACACCATTCACAGTGGGGAGAGACTGTACATGAGTTGTGTGTGTAAACAAGGCTTCAACTGACCATCCAACTTGGGGAGACAAAAGGACACCAGCAACATGGAGAAACCATGGAAATGTGGGGACTGTGGGAAAGGATTCAATTACCCATCCCTACTGGAGATTCATCGACGCACTCACACTGGGGAGAGACCATACACCTGTTCCAAGTGTGGGAAGGGATTCACTCAGTCCTGCCACCTGCTGACACATCAGCAAATTCACATTGGTAAAAGACCTTTTAAATGTCCAGACTGCGGGAAGTGCTGTAAAAGTTCCAGGCAACTGTTGTGCCTTCAACATGTTCAGGCTGACGAGAGACCATTCAGGTGCTCTCACTGTGGGACCGGGTTCAGGAAATCATCTCAATTCACTGTACACCAACGAATTCACACTGGGGAGAGACCATTCACCTGCTCCGAGTGTGGGAAGGGATTCACTCATTCATCTAAGCTGCTGAGACACCAGCGTATTCACTCTGATTTGAGACAATTTAAATGTCCTGACTGTGAGGCAAGCTTTAAAAACAGCAGTGATCTGCTGAGGCACCAACAGAGTCACACTGGAGAGAGGCCGTTCACCTGCTCTGAGTGTGGGCAGGGTTTCACTCGGTCATTCACCCTGCTGGAACACCAACGAGTTCACACTGGGGAGAGACCATTCACCTGCTCCATGTGTGGGAAGGGATTCGCTCAGTTATCCCACTTACAGAGACACCAACACACTCACACTGGGGAGAGACCATTCACCTGCTCCATGTGTGGGAAGGCATTCACTCAGTTATCCCACTTGCAGAGACACCAACACACTCACACTGGGGAGAGGCCGTTCAACTGTTCCATGTGTGGGAAGGGATTTACTCGGTCATCCCACCTGTTGACACACCAGCGAATTCATGAGTGACAGCATGGATTGAATTGTGCTATTTCTGCTGTTAATCACATCCAAGTCTGAATGTGTGGTGTGTAAGAAATATGTCCCAGCTGCTCTCTTCCATGGTTCAGAGCTCCTAGACACAGAACAGAAGGCTCCTTTACAACTGTGTTTAGAGTCAGGAAGAACAACGGTAAATGCTGGAAACATTCTGTCAAGCCAGAGATTGATGTAAAATTGAGATCTGTTCCTGACTGAAAGTGAAATGGCAGGTTTAAGTTTCCAGTCAGGAACTGATTTTGGTAATTATGCTACAAGGATTTAAAATGTTTATGTGACATCCTTGATTCTACCAATGTAAGGCAATAACAACAAGTTGCATTGATATAGAATCTATAACATAGTAAAACATCCCAAGGTGCTTCATAGATGATCAAAAACTTGGTCAAAGAGGTAGATTTTAAGGAGGAGAGAGCTTTAGGAAGGAATTCAAAACCTGGGGCATCGGCAGCCAGTGGAGTGATGTGGATAGTGGATGTGCAAGCAGTCAGAATTGGAGGAGTGGAGGGAGCTTGGCAGGTCGTAGGGCAGGAGGAAGTTCCGGAGACTGTCTGTCATGGAGAGAGTGGCTGCCTCCATGAAGCTTCAAGCATGACTCTGAAATGGGTCCCTGCTGGTCATGACCATGGCCGTGCAGGAGATGTCTGCTGTCTTAAACAGGATGACAGACACTGTATCTGTGACCTTACAACAGGTCATTGATCTCCACCAAGCTTGTCTGCAGCAGTGTGGGAGGAATGATGTGACTCTGGTCCAGGAGAGGGATAATGGAGAAAGGAGACATGGAAGTGGGAACTCCGATAAAGTGTTCCAGCATCTCACCCATTAACCACCCGCTCAACCTCAAGCCGCACGCTGCCCTGTCTCCCACCAGCTGAATCTGCCCCTGCACAGATACAGGTGGATCAGTCTTTGCTGTGATCCTGAGGGACTCTGAAACCCTGAGGGTGGAGACCACAAGCCCCTCGGCAGTGAGAGCAGGGATGTGAGCAGCCTGTCTCTTCCTCTGCTGAAACCACACAGGATGCACCGTGTAGAAGCAATAGGAAGGGTCTGGGCTGGTAATTGTAATTCGCCAAGGGTGTGCACATGGGGGTTTGACAAAATGTTAATTTCCTTTTTAAATAATGACAGAAAATGTATTGATTGGAACCACTTGGAAGCTCTTGTCCATTCTGACATCCCGAGGGCCAGCTCACCCTCTCACTGGGTTCGTGCTGAATGTCAATCAGGGCTGGGAGCCATTGGGTGGATGTGCAATGGGTGGATGAGTGGGTGAAGGAATATTCAGTGAACAGGGAGGGAGGGGGAGGAGGGATGGGGAGTTGGTACTGCTGGTGGGAAGTGTTCATTCTGAAGGAGTCCCACCTGAAACAGCGACCATTCATTTGTCAGTTTGAAATGAGGGAGCCGCAGTGCATTTTCCCATTTTTGTTCTTTTAGTTTTCCAGGAGTTATATGTATATTTTCTTTTTACAAAAACATTCTTGTTGTAACACTGAAATCCAGAGGATTTTAAATCTGTTAAACTCAATCCCCATCAAGTACACAGGAGGACTCAACTGATTCTAACTTTTTCTGTTATCAATAAACAAAGATCTTACAAGATATGGGGAATTGTTTTTCTCTGAGACCAGGGATGGTCAAACTATGTCCCAAAGTTCAGATCTGGGCCTTCAGCCTGGGCAATCGGACCCACATTCATGGAGCACCATTACCCAATGTCCTGCATCCCCGATTTTAATCTCTCCACCATTGGTGGTCGTGCCTTCAACTGCCTGGACCCTAAGCTCTGGAATTTCCTCCCTAAATCTCTCCACCTTTCTACTTCACTTTCCTCCTTTAAGACACTCCTTATAACCGATCTCTTTGACCAAGCTTTTGATCATCTGACCTAATATGTCCTTATGTTCATGTGAAACTCTTGGGATTTTTTTTATGTTAAAAGCTCCATTTAAATATAAGTTGTTGCAGATGTTGTTGTATCTCAGTCAGACCTGATCACTTACTGAGTGAGTGAGTCTGTATAAATGCAACTCAGACAGTCACAGCTCGTTAGAACAGAAGTGGGGAGAAGGAAGCTCTGAACTAACCACTGGACTTGCTGTTCTCCACAATTGGGAAAAGGTGATCCTTTCCATACATTCAGAATGACTAATAAAGTCATTAACGCTGAAGTGCTGTTGTGAGCTGCATTATTTGTTAGGATTAGAGTGAAGGAGTGGGTATTTGAGTCACCAATTTAAGAACCTAGACCTTGGTGTGCAGGCACAATTTCAATGTTTGCAGACGATACAAAACTTTGAAGAATTGTGAACTGAGTGCAGAGTTTCAAAAGGACATATATAAGTTGATAGAACTATAGAAAAGTTACGGTGCAGAAAGAGATCATTCAGCCCATCATATCTGTACCGGCCAAAAAAAAGTAAAGAAACTAACTGCTCATTTTAATCCCACTTTCCAGCACCTGGTCCGCAGCATTGCAGGTTACAGTGCTTCAGATACAGATCCATGTACCTTATAAATGAGTGGAGCTTTTCAGCCTCAACCACCAACTTAGGCAGTGAATTCCAGACGTCCATCACCCTCTGGGTGAAAACGATTTTCCTTATGTCCCCCCTAATCTTTGTACCAATCAGCTGAAATCTGTGCCCTCTGGTAATTGACCCCTCAGGTAGGAGAAACAAGTCTTTTCTGTCTACCCTATCTTTGGGAAATTTGCAGATTACAAAGAAAGTGGTCATGTAGTTGATAGTGAAGAGGATAGCTGTCGACTCCAGAATGATATCAATGATATCATAATTTTGTACACCTCAACTAGGTCACCCCTTAATCTCCTCTGTTCAAAAGAAAACAACCCTAGCCTATCCAATCTCTCCTCATAGCTGCAACTTTCAAGCGTTGGACACATTCTTGTAAATCTCCTCTGCACTCTCTCCACAGCAATTATGTCCTTCCTGTAATGTGACCAGAACTATACATAGCTGTGGCCTAACCAACATTTGATACATTTCCATCATTACGTCCCTGTTTTGGTGTTCAATAACTCACCCAATAAAGGAAAGCATTCCATATGCTATCTTTACCACCATGTCCACCTGTCCTGCCAACTTCAAGGACCTATGGACATGCACTGCAAGGTCTCTAAGTTCCTCAAACCCTCTCAATAACTTCCTGTTTATTGAGAATTCCCTTGCTTTATTTGCCCACCCCAAATGCATTACCTCACACTTTTCAGGATTGAATTCCATTTGCCACTTCTCCGCCCACTCAACCAAACCATTGATATCATTCTGGAGTCGACAGCTATCCTCTTCACTATCAACTACATGACCACTTTCTTTGTCATCTGCAAATTTCCTAAACATGCCCCCTATATTTCACTCTAAATCATTAATATACACAACAAACAGCAAGGGCCACAACACTGAGCCCTGTGGAACACCACAGGAAACCATTTTCCATTCACAAAAACAGCCATTGACCATTACCCTTTGTTTCCTGTCACCAAGCCAACTGTGGATTCAACCTGCCACCTTCCCCTGTATCCCATGAGATCTCACTTTCCTGCCTAGTCGGCCAAGTGGGACCTTGTCAAATGCCTTACTGAAATCCATGTAGACAACATCCACTGCACTATCCTCATCAATCCTCCTTGTCACTTTCTCAAAAAATTTTGTTTAGTAAGACATGATCTCCCCCTAACAGAACCATGCTGACTATCCCTGATCAATCTGTGCCTTTCTAAGGGACAAGTTATCCTGTCTCTCAGAATTGTTTCTAATAATTTGCCCATCACTGAAGTCAGACTGACCGGCCTATAATTTTCTGGCCTATCCCTTGCACCCTTTTTAAATAGTGACACAATGTTCACAGACCTCCAATTCTCTGGGACTCACCTATATCTAGTAAGGATTGGAAAATGATCCTCAGAACATCTGCTATTTCCTCCCTGGCTTCCTTCAACAGTCTGGGATACAATCCATCTGGCCCTGGTGATTTATCCGTCTTCAGTACTTCCTCTCTCACTATGCTTATTGTATCTAATAATTCACACTCCTCTTTAACTGGAATGTCTATATCATCCCTCTCCTTAGTGAAGACAAAGTCAAAGTACTCATTGAGAACCCTGCCCACAGTATCTGTACCACAAGCTGCCTTGTACATCTCTGACTGGCCCTAGCTTTTCCTTAGTTTTTCTCTTGCTCTTAATGTACTGGTAAAACATCTTAGGATTTTCTTTGATTTTACTTGCCAATATTTTTTTAGATCCTCTCTCTTTAGTTTCCTAATTTCCATTTTTACTTCACCCTGGTACTTTCTATACTCCTCTAGGCTTCCTACAGTATTAAGTCTTTTGTGACTGTCATAAGCTTTCTTTTTATGCTTTATCTTAGCATGTATACTTCTGGATAACCAGGGAGATCTAGATTGGCAGTACCACCCTTTTTCTTTGTAAGGACACGTCTACACAGTGCCCGTAGAATCTCGCTTTTGAATGCCTCCCACTGATTTGACACAGTTTTTCCTTCTAATAGCCGTATCCAGTCCACTCTCATCAGTTCACCTCTCAGCTTTGTAAAATTTGTCTTCCCCTAATTTAGAACTTTTACTCCTGTTCTATCTTTGTCCTTTTCTGTAATGATGCTAAATCTAACCAGATTATGGTCACTATCTCCAAAGTGGTCCCCCATTGTTACTTCATCCACTTGCCCAGCTTCATTTCCTAAGACTAATTCTAGAATTGCACCCAGTCTCATTGGGCTTGTTAGGTTCTCTTGAATGCAGTTCAAGAATTATGCGCTCTCTGTACCCTTCACACTGTGTTCATATCCCAATTGATATTAGGGTAGTTGAAGTCCCCAACTATTACTGCCCTATTGTTTTTGCACTCAGAAATGTGTCCACATATTTGCTCTTCTTAACCCCCTTCCACAATTTGGGGGTCGATAGTACACTCCTAGCAGTGTGGCTGCCCTTTTTTATTTCTGAGGTCAACCCATATGGCCTCATTTGATGCTTCATTTAGTATAGCATCCCTCCTCACAGCTGTAATTGATTCTTTAATCGATAATGCTGCATCCCCAACTTCTTTATCCCCCTCCCTATCCTGCTTGAAAACTCTATATCCAGGGATGTTGAGCTGCCATTTTTGCCCCTCCTTAAGCCAGATTTCCATTATAGCAACGATATGCTGCCATGTGCCTATCTGTGCCCTCAGTTCATCGGCTTTATTTACAATACTCCTTGCATTTATGTATACACATTTTAATACTGCCAAGTTTAAACATTTGTTAGTGAAATGTGGGAACATGATGAAACAATGCACAAACAATTCAGGGGCTGAGTTAAAGGAATAACTGGGCAGACAGTGAATGTCACCATTAGAACAAGAAGAGTCCTTGGTTTCAATAGATGAAGCAGTAGAAGGTTTAGGACAGGTTAGGGAGAAGGTTAATACTGTCATCATTCAGAACAACACAGAATATAAAGGAAAAACTGATCTCAAAGACATCTCTTGCAGTATGTATAGATATGTTGAACAATTTTAAAGGCATTAAATGATGTATGTTTTCTCAATCGAAATATTGTGTTCTGTGGTTACCTACCATCCTGCAAGTGAAAACAATTTCTCCCTGTGTAGATGAAAATTCCTCAAAACCTCAACATCTCCATTAAATCTCTCCTTAATCCCATCTTCTCCAGTCTATCCACAAAACTGAAATCCCTCATCCTTGAGATGATCCCAGAAATTCCTACCTAGACCCTTTCTATCTCCTTGACACATTTCCCAATGTATCGTACTCAGAATTGAACATAATAGTTAAGTTTAGAATTAACCTTAGATTTATAAAGATTCATTGTATCTCCCTTGCTTTTGTACTCCATGGTTAATAAAATCAAGGTCTCCATGAGCTTTTATCAATCGCTTTGATCAACTAGTTCTGTCACATTCCAAGATTTTTTTTTTACTTACACTTCCAGGTCAATCTGTTCCTGCACTCTGTTTAAAATTGTACCATTTAGTTTATTCTGCCTCTCCTCATTCATCCTTCCAAAATACATAATTGACTGTGAATCACTTTGGGATACTTTGAGGGTGTGAGAGATTCCAAATTAACACAAGAACTTCCTTTCTTTTTTACAACTGATTTAAAATTCTTGATTTTGCTCCAAAGATGAAATTGGGATTGATGTTCAAAGTTAACTATTTTACTGCAGAAACCACCTCAGCTGGGAGTCAGTGAATAAAGAGGAAAGATCCCAGATAGCGGTACTTCAAGATACACTGCAGCCCTTACAGCTCAGCCAGCTCCACTCTCAGCTCAGGAGACCTCAACAACTGCACATACTGTCCACAGGGACGTTCTCCTGGTGCAGTGGGACCAACATTCATGTTTTAACTAATACCACCAAAAAACTGGTCACTTGCTTGCCACTTGTGGAATCTTACTTTGCTCAAACTGGCTGTTGTGAAACAATAACAACTTGGTATTTATGTAACATGTTTAATGTAATAAAATGTCCTAAGGTGCTTTAGAGGAGTTTCATGAAGAAAATTTGATACTGAGTCACATAGGGTGATCGAAGGGTAGATGGTCAAAATCTGGATTGGAGAGCCAGATTGGAACAAGCATTTTTAATCAGGGGAGAAGTTTAGGGGGGGAATTTCAGAGCTTCGCACTGAGGCATGGTGACCAATGGTGGAATAGTTAAAATCAGAAATGCTAAAGAGGCCAGGGTAAAGAGTGCGTATATCTCGGAGGTTCTGTGATTGGAGATTACAGAGATAGGGAGGAAGACGGCCATGGAGGGATTTGAAATCAAGAATGTGAATTTTAAAATCGAGGCATTGTTTGACCAGGAGCCGATGTAGGTCAGTGAGCACAGGGGTGATGGATGAACAGGACTTGGTGTGAGAAAGCACACAGGCAGCAGAGTTTTGGATGATCTCACGGTTCCGTTTGGGGGTGGGGTGAATGTATTGAGGTTGGTCAATTGGAATTGTCAAGTCTAAAGGTAACATGGGCATGGATGAGGGTTTCAGCAGCACATGAGCTGGGGTGCGGGGGGAGACAGGTGACGTTATGGAGATTGAAATATCTGGTATTCGTGATGGTGCAGGTATGTGGTCAGAAACTCATCTTGGGGTCAAATATGACTCCAAGATTATGAAGAGTGTGGTTCAGCCTCAGACAGTTCCCAGGGAGAGGGATGGACTTGGTAGTTAGGGAACAGAATTTATTATGGTGACTGAAGACTTCCAAATTGTTAATTGGAGGAAATTTCTGCTTATTTCAGTACTGGATGTCGGATAAGTAGTTTGATAATTTAGTAAGTGGAGGAATGGAGAGGGATGGTGGTGAGGTAGAGTTGTCAGTGTACATTTGAAACCTTATGTGGTGCTTTTGGATGGTGTCACCTAGTGGCAGTGGGTAGATGAGAAACAGGAGGGGCCAAGGATAGATCCTTGGGGGACACCAAGTACAAGGACATTGGAGAGGAAAGGGAGCTTGGAGATGGGGTTAAAGATTTTTTTTATAGAATGGGTGATGATGGTGGATTAAAGATAGAGGGATAGTACCAGGAGAGAGCGAGAGTTGAATGGTCAGCAGATTAGTGGGATTAGAGTCAGTGGAGCAGAAGGTGGGTCTCATGGATAAGATGAGCACTGAAGGGAACGAGGGAGAGATAGAAGAGAAACTGGGGAAAGATGTAAGTTCAGGGCTCGGACAAGGAGGAGCTTTAAAGACAGTTTCGACTGATTGACCAGTGGATGAGAGGGAAGCAGCAGAGTCAGCAGATGGGATTGTCTCAATCTTAGTGACAAAGAAGCTCCATGAGCTCCTCACACTTGTTGGGGGTGGGTATGGAGAAGACAGAGGAGAGGGAGAGCCCTTCAAAAGGAACTTTGTGAGTTAGAGAGATTAAAAAGATTCGCCTCACTGTGTACTTTACACAAAACTAATCTTTTTTAAATTTCAACAATACTAACAACTACAACTGGTTTGGAGTTGATTAACATCAGCAGAAATAGACCCCAAAGAACATGGTTCAGTCCTGAATGTGATTAACAGCGAAATCCAATCACTGTAGTTACTTGTGGGGTTTGGCCTAAATAGCCAAGTGGTTATGGTACTGGGTTTGTAACCCCAAGATCAAGAGTTCAAATCTCACAATGACAAACTATGAAACAATGTAACTTCATCAGAAACAGATGGAAACGTGTTTGTACTCGAAAGAGTTACTTGTGAACTTGCTGGTGTCTCATCAGGATGGATGACCGTGTGAATCTCTTCCCACACTCGGGGCAGGTGAACAGTCTCTCCCCAGTGTGAACTCGCTGGTGTACAGTGAGTTCAGATGATCTCCTGAACCCAGTCCCACAGTGAGAGCACCTGAACGGTCTCTTGTCAGTGTGAACACGTTGATGGAACATTAGTTCCCAGAACCTTTTATAGCATTTCCCACATTCTGGACAATTAAAAGGTCTCTCATCAGTGTGAACATGCTGATGGGACATCAGACCCCAGAACTTTTAAAGCACTTCCCACAGTCTGGGCATTTAAAAGGTCTCTTGTCAGTGTGAACTTGCTGGTGTCTCAACAGGTTGGATGCATCAGTGAATCCTTTCCCACACGCAGAGCATGTGAATGGCCTCTCTCCAGTGTGAACTCGCTGGTGTCTCAGCAGGGACGATAAATGAGTGAATCCCTTCCCACACTCGGAGCAGGTGAACGGTCTCTCCCCAGTGTGAACATGCTGATGTGTCAGCAGGTTTGCTGACCAAATGAATCCCTTCCCACATATGGAGCAGATGAACGGCTTCTCCCCAGTGTGAGTGCGTTAATGTGTATCCAACTCAGAAGAGGATCTGAATCCCTTCCCACAGTCTCCACATTTCCATGGTTTCTCCCCTGCATGACTGCACTTGTGTTTCGACAGGCCAGATGATCGGCTGAAGCCTCGTCCACACACAGGGCACGTGTGCGGTTTCTCTCTGCTGTGAATGGTGCTTTCTCCTTCCATGTTCAAAATCTGATGATGTTTAAGATTATGATAAATTGGGTGACTCTGTCAGATCCTGATGTGATGCTTGGTTTGAGTTTCCGGATTCGAAATCCTCCCCTTCTAAAAACCTGTCAAAATGATTTAAAACAGAAAAAAGAGACCCCACAAAAACACAAAGACAGATTGTGAAATTGAGCTGAATGGATCTGGTGATTTGTGGGGCTGACACTAGGAAAATATGACCATGAAAACTGCTGGATTGTCGTAAAACCCCAGCTGTTTCACTAATATGCTTCAGGAAACATGCCACCCAGTCTCGTCCTACACAAGACTCTGGAATATGGGGGGAGAAGAGTGAAAGAAGCTGGGAGCAGAATCAGAGGAGAGGAATATTATTTATATTTGTGCAAATCGACCAGAACTTTAACAGAATCTCATGAATCCTCAATCTCCACCACCTAGAAGGACCAGGGTAGCGGGTGTATGTGAACACCATCACCTCCAGGTTCCCCTCCAAGTCACACACCATCCTGACCTGCCCAACACCCAGCAGTGGATGAGGAGAATTTTCCTCCATCTAAATATTGAGAAGGCTGAAGACATTGTCCTTAGTCCCCACTACAAACTTCACTCCCTAGGCACTGACTCCAGCCCCCTCCCTGTCAACTGCCTGAGGCTGAAGGAGATCCTTCAAAACATTGGTGTCATATTTGACCCTAAGGCAAGCTCCAACCACATACCATCACCAGACTCCACCCCAGAATCAGCCCATTTGCTGCTGAAACCATCATCCATTCCTTTGTTACCTCTGAGATGTCTGCACTCTACTTCTGACTTCCTGACAATTCCTGATTTCACTTGCTCCACATTTGGTACCTGTAGCTGCCAAGGCCATAAACTCTGGGTTTTCATTACTAATCCTGTCTGCCTCTCTATCTTCCTTTCCTCCTTTAAGATACTCCTTAAAAAAGACCTCTGCTTCCGGTACCCCATGAGTTTATAGAAACAATCACTATCAGTCCAGGATGGAAATTCAGAGGAGACAAATATTTTTCTTGCTTTGAGTTTGCTGTGCATAAATCCTCCCCTTCTAACCCCCTGTAAAAGGAGTTTCCAAAATCCATCCCAGGATTGAAATTCACAACATTCTCTCCTCCTCCTTCCTGGTCCAGATTGATCTCACATGCGTCCTCTGCACATTGTCCCTCATTGTCGTCAGCAGTCCCTCGATTAGAGGGTGATGTCTACTCAGGGTTGTGAGTTTTTGCCATTGGTCTTCATGTGACTGAACAGACACACAGATCTTTGGACACATGGGGCAGGTCGTCTATGAGGTAGTGAGATCAGGATTTTCTTCCTTTTCTTGCCTTCTCTGCTGCTGCTTTGCCTCATCAATAAGACATTATTGATCAGCTCAAAGGTTAATACTGCTTGATGGACAAGTTGTCATCATTTTGAACAATGGGTAACAAGCTCCTTGCAGTCATTAAAACATTGTCCCCCTACATGTGCCCATTGTGGTGGCATAGTGGCATTGTGACGTATTCATATTCAAGAGACCCAGGGTAATGCTGTGGCCTCGTGGGATCAATTCCCACCACAGCAGATGGTGAAATTTGAATTCAATAAAAATCTGTAATTAAAAGTCTAAAGATGACCATGAAACCATTGTCGATTGTTATAAAAACCCTTACCTGGTCTGGCCTATCTGTGACCCCAGACCCCACAGCAATGTGATGATCCTGAACTGCCCTCTGAACAAGGGCACTTAGGAATGGCCAGTAACTGCTGGCCGCAGCCACTGACACCCACATCCCAGGAATGAATAAAAAATATTGGGGCCTTTAGCCCGAGTTGAACACGGCTGCGGGTTTACACAACATGTCTTCGTCCATCGCTCCCTCGGCCCCGCCATCCCCCCTCTTTACCCATTGTGGACCCCCATTATCCACAATGCACATGCTTCAGTCAGCCCCACCTCCTCATTGGTTGCAGGGCCAGCCTCTCGCGCGTGCATGTCCCCCAGTCCTGCCCCCTTTTCCTATTGGTCCGGAGCAACCGTCAATTGTAATGGTTTCAGACGCTGAGAGCGGCCACAGACTCAGCCTGACTTGCTGATTCTTGGCAGCATTTTCTGTTTGGGAATTAGAGCTAGAGATGGATGGTCAGTTCCCCTCTGTCCGGAGGGATTCACACTCATTTCCCCAGTGCAGTGATTATCACGTTGATTTTACATGAGAGAGTCCCCGGTTCAATCCCGGCCAAAACTTTGTGTTTAAAATTATTACCGATGAGGAATTAACAATTAGTTTAGTTTCATGTCGAACAGGGTGATACTTACGAAAACAAAAACAAAAATACCTGGAAAAACTCAGCAGGTCTGGCAGCATTTGTGGAGAGGAGCACAGTTAACGTTTCGAGTCCGAATGACCCTTCAAGACAATTACAGCTGTCTCATTCTTTAAAAGCTCTTCTTCACCTTTAAACAGGTAACGATAAGTGAGAGAAAACACAGTGGCCCCCCAAAAAATACTGCAGATGCTAGAAATTGACCTCAAAACAGAAAATGTTGGATACACTCAGCAGGTCAAACAGTATCTATGGAGAGGTAAACAGAGTGAATGTTTCACATCGGTGACCCTTTATCCAAACAGGAAAGAGTGAAAGATTTAATACTTTTCCAGCGAATATAGGGTCAGGTAAAAGAGAGGGGGAGAGGAGGAAAGAACAAATGGTCTGCGATAGGATGGAAGACTGAGTAAATGATCAAGGGGATGATGATTCAAGGCAAAATTTAAGACTGTGGTTGAGTACAATTCTGCTGCTGCCGATGGCTCAGAGCACCTCATGGTTGCATGATCTGTTTGAGATCTAGGGTTATAGTACCAGACAACATAATGGAGGGTATCCTCAATGTAAAGACAGGACTTTGTCTCCACAAGAACTATGGTTCCGTGAATATGAGTATGTCAGGCTGTTGCTTAACTCCTCTGTGAGACAGCTCTCTCATTCTTGGCACCAGCCTGTAGATGTTAGTATGGAGGACTTCATCGGGTTGACAGGGCTGAGTTTGCCTTTGTCGCTTCTGGTGCCTGGGCCGATGCCGGGTGGTCTGGTTTCATTTCTTAATCATTTTCCAGTTGTGGTTTGATACAACTGAGGGCATTTCAGAGTCAATCACATTCTTGTGGGTCTGGAGTCACACGTAGGCCAGACCAGGTAAGGATGGCAGATTTCCTCCCCTAAAGGACATTAGTGAACTAGATGCGTTTTATGACTATCGACAATGATTTTGTTGCCAACATTAGACTTTTCATTGAAATTAAATTCCACCATCTGTCTTGTAAAGTTTTTTTTATTCACTCATGGGCTTCGCTGGCTGGGCCAGTGTTTATTCCCCTTTCCTAGTTGCCCTTGAGAAGATGGGGTGAGCTGCCTTCTTGAACCGCTGCAGTCCATGTGGTGTAGGTACACCCACAGTGCTGTTACGAAGGGAGTTCCAGGATTTTGACCCAGTGACAGTGAATAAACGGCAATATATTTCCAAGTCAGGATGGTGAGTTACTTGGATGGGAACCTCCAGGTGGTGGTGTTCCCATCTATCTGCTGCCCTTGTCCTCCTAGGTAGTTGTGGCTGTGGGTTTGGAAGGTGCTGTGTAAGGTGTCTTGGTGAAAGCTTGATGTTGTGGTGAGATTTGAACCTGGGTCCCTCAAGCATTACCCTGATCTCTGAATTACTTGTCCAGTGACAATACCACTATGCCAATGTCTCCCCGATAACTGAAACCATTGTCTTCAGTCCCTTCTCCACTCCACAGCCACAGACTCCATCATCTCTCCAGCAACTGTCTGAGGCTGAACCAGACTGTTCACAACATCGGTGTCATGTTTCACCCCAAACTGACCTTCAAACCACATATCTGCATCATGCGAACATGCAAAATAGGAGAATAACTAGGTCATTCAGCCCCTTGAGCCCACGCCGCCATTCAATATAATCATGACTGATTACTTGCATTTCAAATTCCACATTCCCATCTACCCCCCGATAAACTTTGATTCCTGTGCCTAACAAGAATCTATCTACCTCTGCCTTAAAAATATTTAATGACTCCACCACCACTGACTTCTGAGGCAGGGAGTTCCAGAGTCCTCAGAGAAAAAAATTCTCCTCATCTCTGTCCTAAAAGGGCGCCTCCTAATTTCAAAACAATGCCCCTAGTTCTGGACTCACCCACAAGAGGAAACATCCTTTGCATATCCACCTTGTCAAGACCATTCAGGATCTTATATACTTCAATCAAGTCACCCCTCCCTTTTCTAAACTCCAGTGGAAACAAGCCCAACCTGTCCAACCTATCCTCAAAAGACAACCCGCTCATCCAGGTAGAAATCTAGTAAACCTCCTTTGAACCACCTCCAATGTATTTACATCTTTCTTTGAATAAGGAGACCAAAAACTGCACACTGTATTTGATATGTGGTCTCACCAATGCCCTGTATAACTGAAGCATAACATCCTTGCTTTGATGTTCAATTCCTCTCGTAATAAAGAAAAGCATTCCCTTAGCCTTCTTAACTACTTGCTATACCTGCATACTAACTTTTTGTGCCTCATGCACTAGAACACCTATATCCCTCTGCACCTTGGAATTCTGCAGTCATTCTCCATTTAAGTAACACTCTGCTTTTTTATTCTTCCTGCTAAAGTGAATAACTTCACATTTTCCAATATTAAACTCCATTTGCCAGATCTCTGCCCAATCAGTCAGCCTATTTATATGCGTCTGCAACCTCCTTATGTCCTCTTCACAACATACATTTCTACATATCTTCATGTCATCTGCAAATTTAGCTACAATGGCTTCTCTCCCCTCATCTAAGTCATTGATATCAATTGTAAAAAGTTGAGGTGCCAGCACAGATCCTGTGGGACTCCACGCATCACATCCTGCCAATCAACAAAGACCAATTTATGCATACTCTCTGTTTTCTGCCCGCCAGCCAATATTCTATCCATACTAACATGTTACATCCTACACCATGAGCTTTTATTTGTCGTGATAACCTTTGATGTGGCATTTTATCAAATGCCTTCTGGAAATCCAAGTACAGTTTGTCTACAGGCTCCCCTTTATCATCACCAAGACTGCCCATTTCCACCTCAGTATCATCCAACTCCATCCTAGTCTCAGTTGCTCTGCAATTGAAATTCTTATCTATTCATTGGTTACCTATAGACTTAACTATCCTAACGCAATCCCAGCTGGCCTCCCACATTAAACCTCCCTGTGATCTTGAGGTCATTCAAAACTCTGCTGCCCATGTGCTTACTCCACCGAGTCTTGTTTACTCATCACCATCATGCTCACTGAGGTACGTTTCCAGGCTAAGAAGCACTTAAATTTTAAATTTATCATTTTTGCTCTCAAATCTCTTCAGGATATCGCTCCTTCCTATCTCTGTGATTTTCTCCAGCCTCATACCCTCCAAGATAATTCTTAAAACCAATCTCTGACCAAACTTTTGGTCATCTAGCCAAACATCTCCTTCTGTGGGCTCAGTGGCAAAAGTTGCTTCATAAAACTCCTGTGAAACACTTTGGAGTTTTCTATTACAAGAAAGGCGCCATATAAACACACATTGTTGTTTTTGATTTGGACATGTCACCATTCCTTCATCATCACTGAGTGAAATTCCTGTAACTCCTTATCTCACAGAAATGTGGGAGCAGTTTCACCACACAGAGTGCAAAGGTTCAAGGTCAAGCATCATCTTCTTCTCTGGTAACAGTGTTATACAATTCTATGACTCAATGATTCTTTACAGACATTCCCTGTTCATCAGCACGTTCCCTTAGTTTTTAAGCACTCCATGCTCAGTCATTATTTCCTTCATTTGCAGACATTTCCTGACAATCACCATTTTTAGAGACGCTCCCTAACTTTTACCACTTTCTCTCCATTTACAGACGCTTCCTGAATGAGCTGACATTGCACATGCGCTGGGGCCTCGCCGGACTCACTCCAGTCAGACCTGAGCGGGAGAAACCGGGGAGTCAGGGATAATGTTTACGGTTTCTAGTCGCGTCTTAAGTAGAAAATGTTGCAGGTTTTATTTTGGGCTCTGGATCCGCATTCGGTCTTTGTAAACCCTCCATTTTAAACCCGCTCGCTCGAGCTGTCTTACCGTTCGTCGCCATGGCGTGCGCATGCTCAGATCACAATGCCCGGAGACTGATTGACGGCATCTCGGGACCAATAGGAAGACGGGGCTGGACTAGAGGACCAAGCGAAAGTGACTGGTCCTCCAACCAATTGGAGTGAATGAGGGGCGGGGCTGAGTCCGGATCTCCCTCATTGCCAGAAACGGCATCATTTTGAAAGCTGATTTGTCTCAAACTCCAGGAGAAAACTGGACCTTTCTGTTTGTGGCTTTAAACAGATGAAACTGTCCACACCTGTGGGTGTGGAGCAAACATATCAACATTTGTTGCTGAAATGGATTCAGTCAGGACAGGCAGCAGGCATTATTTCGGGAAATGACAGGGCGTAGTGGTTGTTTCTCTTTGAATTCATCCCTTGGAGAACAGTGTGAATTAGTGGAAGAATTTGCAGGCTGTTAACCCCCCTTCCGTGTTTGGAACCATTTAATTCCAGCCGGTTTGTTGTTCCGGCATCAGCCGGGAGAGTTTGATCAGCTCACCCAATGGGAGAGAACAGCCAGACCCGCCAGATACACCTATCCTGCCTGATGTCAACTCAGAATGAGCTGGAGAGTCGACTTCACTCTCCAGCACTGTCTGCAGAGGAGTTTCTGGCTCAGAGGCGAGAATGTTTCATTTTTATTAATAACCCTAAATCCCTCAAGTTCCATTGAACTGACAGGGCCTCTTCATTTCTATATCCATTTCATTGCTTAAATAAAGCCTTGATTTTATGTTTGCAGCTTAATGGTGACACTTACATAATCTAAACACCCCCTTCCTTGTGAGAGTGCAGAACTGCAGTAGCTGCAGAAGCCACACCCTTTGTCTATCCTCTACCAAGCCTCTCCTCAACCCCTCAGAATCAAACTATTCCTATCTTTGTCCAGTATTTTCATTATCCTACAGTGAAAGGCCTCTGTTTATTATGCTTAGTTATTGTGAATCTAATAAAGCTGCTCCAATGGTGATTCAAATTCAGTTTGCATTATGTTTAATCTTGGGCTATCATATCTGCCTCTATTTCTGCCTTATCTTCATGTTCAGTCTGGCTTCACTGGAATGAACTTTCTGTGGTCAGAATTCTGTTAAACAACCTGTCCATCTATGTGTATTCTCTCAGTGCTCAAGTGCCTGTGTTAGTTGTTGTTTAATACTTTGTCAGCAGCCTCTCGATTCAAGGATGATGTCTACTCAGGGTGGTGAGTTTCTGCCATGGGTCTTCTTGCAAATGAACAGACTGATTCTTGACCTGCAGATATTTGGATTCATGGGGCAGGACATCCATGAAGTATTGGGATCTGGAGCACAGCATTTGATTCCACTTCTCTGCTGCTGTGCCTCATCATGAAGACACTGTGACTCAAAGTGTGATGCAGCTTGATGGATAAGTTGTCGCCATTCTGAACAGTTGGTAGAAAGCTCCTCCAAGTCATTAAAGTCAATGCTGCTGCACTTCAAGGTGAACAGGCTGCAGAAAATTGGTTTATATTTCATGAAATATTGAAGTTTCAGGGGTGATATGCTGTTTTTTAAAATGATCAATGTGTTTGTGAGGGTAGATACAGGGAAAACATTTGCTCTGCTGGGGAATCGAGAACAAGGGGGCAGAATCAAAACAGTAGAACGTGGAGTGAAATCAGGAATAACGTGTTCAGACAAGAGTTGTGGGAACCAGGACCAACCTCCCCAAAAAGCTGTGAATGCTGGTGGTCAGTTGAATTTTTCAAGACATGAATAGATTGAATTTTGTTAAGCAAAGATATAAAAGTAATTTGACAAAGATGGGAAAAGGGAGCTTAGCGAATAGAATGGTGGAGCAGGTTTGTGGGGCTGAATGGCCTGCTTCTGTTCCTATGTGCTGGTTGCTACGCCTCCAGCACTGAGTACCCAAGAAAGGGGGCAGTTTGTAATGTCCATGTGGGCTGCAGTGTGTTCAGCATCTGCCTCTGAGCTGCCTCCTCTCATCCAGCTCTCGGGAGCAGTCACTTTCCTCTCAGACGGAGTTTAAAGGAAGGACCGCCCCATCTGACACAGGCAATCCTTGAGATTTCAGTGCCACTAACAAGGCCAGCAGCAGATATTGCACATCCCCATTTACCTGTGGGGAAGATGATGTTTGACCTTCTTGAACCTCTGCAACCCGTGCGAAGGTGCTCCCACAATGTTGTTAGATAGGGAGTTACAGAACCTTTCACCCTGTGGCGATGAAGGAACAGTAATATATATCCAAACTAACAATAATTTGTATTCATATAGCATCTTTCATGTAACTGAATGTTCCAAAGCATTTTGTAGAAATATTACAAAGTAACATTTGACACCGAGCCACATAAGGAGACATTAGGGCAGGTGACCAAAAGCTTTGTGAAAGAGTAAGGCTAAGGAGTATCTTAATAGAAGAAAGTGAATAGAGATGTGGGGAGGTTTGGGGAGGAAATTTCAGAGCTTGGGGTCTCGGAAACTTAAAAAATGGCAACCAGTGGTGGACTGATTAATTGAGAATGGTCAAGAGATCAGGCTGAGATCAGTGCAGAGATCCTGAAGTGTTGTTGGCCTGGAGGAGATCACAGAGAAAGGGGTGATTGCAGCCCCAGAGGGATTTGAAAACAAGGATGAGAATTTTAAAAAATTGGTGCTTCTTAAACGTGAGCCTTTTTCGGTCAGCGGGCACAGAGGTGATGAGAGAGCAAGACTTACTGCAAACAAACACATGGGTAGCAGAGTGTTACATCACCTCAAGTTTACTGGGGAGGTGAATGTGGGAGGCTGGCCTGGGGTGCGTTAGGGTAGTTAAGTCTAGAGATAATAAAGGAATGGATGAGAGTTTCAGAATTGGGTGAGCTGAGATTAGGACAGGGTTCGGTGATGTTACTGAGGTGGGAATCAGCGGTCTTTGTGATGATGCAGATATGTTTGAAGCATGACATCAAGTTTTAGAAGAATCTGGTTCAGCCTCAGACAATTGCTGGGGAGAGGAAAGGATCCATTGGCTAAGGAGTGACGTTTGTAGGGGGCCGGGGTGTTGGTGGGGGGGGGGGGGGGGGGGGGGTCGGGGGTGGTGGTGGTCGTGGTTGTGGGGAGGGGGGGGGGGGTCGGTGGGAGGGGCTAAAGACAATGGCTTTAATTTTTCCAATATTTAATTGGAGGACATTTCTGTTCATGCAGCACTGGATGCCAGACAAGTCAGGATGGTGCGTGCGTTTGTGTACACCTGTTACCTTGCTCCTTCTAGATGGTGTAGATTCAGGGTTCGAGACGTTCTGTTAAAGTTCTGGTCGAGCTGATATGAAATCCCTCTCTTTCACCCCTGCCACTCTCACCTCTCTCTCTCTCTATCTCTCTCTCCCTCTGAACCTTACCCTCTTACATCACTCTCTATCTCTCCTTTTGCATTTCTCCCTCATTTTCTCTCTCTATCTCCCTCTTTGTCTCCGCCTCTCTCCTCCTATAGAGGTCTTGTGTAGGCCCAGACTGAGTGTAAGGTTCCCTTCTCTGATGAACATTAGTCAACCAGTTGAATTGTTTTGACAATCCAACAGCTTTGAATGTCATTTTGCTGTAGTGTCTGTCCCACAAATTTCCAAATTTTCAGTTCAATTTCCCAACCTGCCTTTGTGTTTTTGTGGGTTCTCCCTCTCTCCCGTTTTTCTGCTTTAAATCATTTTCACAGGGTATTAGGAGGGGAAGATTTGCAGTCAGGAAACTCAAACCAACATCACACTAGGATCTGGCTGAGTCGCCCAGTTTATCGTAGCCTGAATATCATCAGAGTTTGAACATGGAAGGAAAAAGCACCGTTCACAGTGGGGAGAAACTGTACACGTGTCCTGTGTGTGGATGAGGATTCAAGGCATCATCTGGCCTGTTGAAATACAAGCGCAGTTACACTGATGAGAATCTGTAAAATGTGGGGAATGTGAGGAAGGATTGAGTCACCCATCTTAGCTGGAAATTCACTAATGCAGTCACACTGGTGGGAAGTTATTAACCTGCTCCATGTGTGGGAAGGGATTCACTCATACATCCATCGGCTGAGACACCAGCAAGTTCACACTGTGGAGAGGCCATTAACCTGCTCCGAATGTGGGAAGGGAAAACATCACAGCGAGTTAACAGTCTGAATGCAATGGTAGAGAAGGAAATTGACCACCTGAAGCCCAAGGGTCCAATGCTTTCCCATCGATCATCAATTACATCATTCACAGATTCTGCTTCTCAGCTGCACCTCCTTCCAAACATTGTGATCCATTTTCCTCAGGATTTGTTCCTGGATTTAATGTTTATCTGTTTTATAACCACATTTTGAAATCAGATTCGCTTCAATCTCCAACACAAATTGAGTTGCAAACCTGTCGGACAAACAATGGAAAACAAGTCAGTCGGTAACACAAATCCCATGGTGCTCATTTTCAGATTCACAACTGTCAGTTTTTAAATAAAAAGATAGAATTTCACAGTGAAAAGATTTACAAAGTTGTCGTCGTTTTTATTTGTGACTCCGTCTCTCGGGAATTCTGTTAATGCTGCTCGGAGGTTTAGTGGCCGGGATCTAATCTACCTGTGTTTGCCTGAGCCTGTGCTCGGTGTATTGGGAGGTTTAGCCCGTGTTGGAGTATCTTGCATCCCAGGGATGGACAGTAATCTGCTGATTGAAGCTGCTGTCGCTGCTTTCTGCTGGCAGCGGGTGATTGGAGAGTGTGGGGCCGGAATATTGCCGCTTCTCCGCTCTTCCCTGTCCCACTCACCGTGGAGCTGAGGAAGAGAGAATCACTGATGGGTTTGTTTGAATCATATAACTTCATATCTTTCCAATGAGTTAGATATTGGTACATGGTGGGCCTAATAATTTTCTCTTTACATTTGAAATATTCATAAGAAAGCAACCGTTTGTGTGGGTCACTGAATAACAGAAATGTGGATTATTTGCTTGAAAACAATATGCACCTTAACAACCCAGAGCTGTGGGGTGATGAATGTGATGGGCTGATAAACAGTGAAAGCTTCGTCTCCGGGTGGTCTCGAACTACCAACCTTCCAGTTAACAGCCGAACACGCTGACCAATTGCACCACAGAAAAAGTCGCAAGATATGTACTTAAAGCTTCAGATTGCCACTATCAGAATGATCATTGTTCTCTACGAGTTTTACTTTTCCAAAATAAAATGTAAGGCATTGATTTAGATACACGGAAACAGTCTGATCCCACCCACTGCAGACACATCCGTGTCACCTGGAACCAGCTCTCCTACAGTCTCCCTTCGATCCTTTTGGTGCCTTGTCTGTCACCAAGTGTTCTGATTGTCCCGAAACCAATATTCGGCTTGAATTGCTGATGTGCAGTGAGGAGAATCCTTTCCATGTCTCAGATCAGTTAATTTCAATGATAACATCAGAGTCAATGTTCCAGTACCTTAAAGAAGGGAACGGTACCTTGAACGGTCAGTCAGACAGTTCACCCTTCGTTCTCCTCTGATCCTGGTTCCCAAAGAATTTGGAAAGATTCGCAAAGCTGGAGACTGGGTTTTCTGCTTTGGTTCCTTTTCCATCTTCCCAACTGCCAGCTGGCAATATTTTCTAAAATCTCATTGCAATTTTCCACCTTGTATCATGTCTATAGATGACGAAATTCAGCTTTGTGGAGAGATTATTGAGGCCGCGATTGTTCTCTTTAGAACAAAGGAGGTTAAACAGAGATTTCATGGAGCTTATGAAAGTTATGGAACAATATTAAAGAGGTGCAGGAGTTTCTGCAGTGCCCAGCACACTGTGTGATCATTAACAAAGTTTCCCTGACCCAATGACATCAGGAGTTGGACTTTAGATTCCGATATATTTTTTGAACCATAAATATATTTATGCAGCTGATTTCATACCAAACTTTCCAAAGAGATTGATTCAGATCAAGCATGTCCTCATTTTTCTCAGTCGCCTTATACAATCTAATTTGTCTTGCTGTACGAACTGTTACAGAGACTGTTATAGAAAAGAGGGAAAGGTTTGCTGCAGCTATACAAAGCCCTGGTTAGGTCACACGTGGAGGACTGTGTATAGTTCTGGGAACGGCATCTGATAAAGGATCAATATTTGCCTTGAAAGTTTCAGAGGAGCCGCATTGATTCTGTTGGTGGATTTGGAAATTGAACGTTGTACATCCGCAGCTTGTGGCACTATTTCCCCTCACTTTTCACTTCATGTTCATGTCGAACACACTCGATGTTGTTATTGGCTGAAGAAGTCTTCTATGTTTTAACTAAATAGGCTGTTATTCGGCACTCCCGCTCCTGCCGCTCGCAGTTGGCCCTCATCAGGGAATGTTGTTTCCTTGTTGCTGTGTGAACTGTCACAATGAACAGAGTCTCTTTCCCCTGGGATCGACAACACCCGTCACGTCTCTTCTTTCATTCTCACTCTTTCATTCCCAGTTTGAGTCGGTTCTCCTTTCGGCCCCTTCAACAAATCCATTTGGATGGACAAGTGGCAGCTGAAATTTAATGTCTGGAAGTGTGAAGTGATTCATTTTGGTCGGAGAGGAGAGGAAACTGAAAATAATAGTTACAGTTTTAAAGGGGCTTCTATATTGCACGGCGAGTGGTTCGGATCAGGAATGTATCAAAGTGGTTCGGTTCCACGAGGGGATGGACCCATTTTTACCATCGCAAACTTCACTCACATTAGTTGTGTAGCTTCACATTAAAAAGGCTCAGAAAGAAAAAGCAGGTTGGAAAGATGCAAGAGGAGAATGTTTCTTTCTGTATGTTTTTTCAGTGGAGACTGTTCAGTTACTGAATGTTATAACATGGAGAGTGATTGAAAATTTCAGTCATGGCAAGGACAATTTTTGCCACTATAGTGGTTGCGTTGCCGAGTGGTCCAAGACGCTGGAGTTAGGTTCCAGTTTTTGTGGAAGTGTGGGTTCAAATCCCTCCATTGTCAGAGCTTCAGACGGTTCATATTTTCAATCAATTTTGCCAAACCCTTCAGTTATAGAGTCATTGGGGCCCATAGCACAGAAAAAGGCCCTTCGGCCCATCGAGTCTGCGCCCGTCAAACAAGTGCCTAACTATTCTAAACCCATTTGCCAGCACTAGGCCCATTGCCTTGTATACCATGGCATCACAAGTGTACATCCAAATACTTCTTTAACGTTATGAGAGTTTCTGCCTCTACCACCCTTTCAGATAGTGAGTTCCAGATTCCTACGACCCTCTGGGTGAAAACATTCTTCCTCGCATCACCTCTAAACCTTCCACCCCTTATCTTAAATCTACGCCCCCTGGTTATTGATCCCTCCACTAAGGGGAAAAGTTCCTTCCTGTCTACCCTACCTATGCCCCATATAATTTTATGCACCTCAATCACATGTGTGTTCCTGTGCACGTTCGGTGTGCAGTGCTCCATTCTGGAGGAAAAATCGAGGAGAGACAGCAGAAATTGCAGGGCAGCCAGGAATAGATGGGGCTACATGTCTTCATTCTCAGCTGTAACCACTCTGTCGCATTAAAAGGTAGATGGCAGCAATGGACGGAGCTGAGTTGCTTATGTAATGGGCTTGAAACCATTTTATGTTTCCTGATACAGTTTCGAATCCTGCATATTGAATCTGCAAACTACATTTAGTAGTTTACATTTCTCATTGTTCCTGCTTTAAGAATGAGTCACAGAATTAATTATCTATTAAAAAAAATTTCAAACGCTTCCCAGTATTTTTCATTTCCGTTCATCCGCAGGCATTCACCAAATTTGCAGTTGGAAATGGAACAAAAACGGAGCCAATCTGGTGACATCCTTGCTTTCTGGATATCTTTCTTTCCTTAGGCAGCTGTCACTATCGGTGTCCATGTCTGTGTATGTTCATCTGCACGTGTCAATATGATTTAGTTCCCTGAGGGGGGTAAACGCATTTTTACCATTGTAAACTTTACTCACTTTAGTTATGTATCTTCATGGTAAGTGGTACAGAGAATAATAGTAGTTTTAAAAGTTGCAAGAGGACATTTACCTCCTTGGGGCAACCCAGTGGTTAAAACAGTGGACTTACCAAACCAGGTGCTGAGTTCGACCCTCGCTGGCGCATGTAGACAAAACTTAGCTGATGTAAATGGTGGAAATGTAAGCTGTGAGGAGGATACAGTGGAGTAAATCGGCTGTGAAGAGATTTAGACACGTCAGGGTAACAGGGCTGAAACATGAGAGAATAGTTTCCAGATGTGCAAAGCTATTCAGGAGGTCTGAAAGAAATTGATAAAAAAGCGGAACTATTTAGGCACAACAAGTAATTAGGATTAAAACAAAAAAAATATAAAAACAAAAAAACTGCGGATGCTGGAAATCCAAAACAAAAACAGAATTACCTGGAAAAACTCAGCAGGTCTGGCAGCAACGGCGGAGAAGAAAAGAGTTGACGTTTCGAGTCCTCATGACCCTTCGACAGAACTTGATTTCGAGTCCAAGAAAGAGTTGAAATATAAGCTGCTTTAAGGTGTGTGTGTGGGGGCGGAGAGATAGAGAGAGAGAGAGGTGGGGGGGGCGGTGTGGTTGTAGGGACAAACAAGCAGTGATAGAAGCAGATCATCAAAAGATGTCAGCGACAATGGTACAATAGAACACATAGGTGTTAAAGTTAAAGTTGGTGATATTATCTAAACGAATGTGCTAATTAAGGATGGATGGTAGGGCACTCAAGGTACAGCTCTAGTGGGGGTGGAGGGAGCATAAAAGATTTTAAAATATTTAAAAATAATGGAAATAGGTGGGAAAAGAAAAATCTATATAATTTATTGGGAAAAAAAGGGGGAAACAGAAAGGGGGTGGGGATGGGGGAGGGAACTCACGACCTAAAGTTGTTGAATTCAATATTCAGTCCGGAAGGCTGTAAGGTGCCTAGTCGGAAGATGAGGTGTTGTTCCTCCAGTTTGCTTGGGGCTTCACTGGAACAATGCAGCAAGCCAAGGACAGACATGTGGGCAAGAGAGCAGGGTGGAGTGTTAAAATGGCAAGCGACAGGGAGGTTTGGGTCATTCTTGCGGACAGACCGCAGGTGTTCTGCAAAGCGGTCGCCCAGTTTACGTTTGGTCTCTCCAATGTAGAGGAGACCACATTGGGAGCAACGAATGCAGTAGACTAAGTTGGGGGAAATGCAAGTGAAATGTTGCTTCACTAATGAGGATTCAGTAATTAGGATTGAACGTAATCATTCACTATGAGGGGAATTGAAGTAAGAAGGTTATGGTTCAGTTGTACAGGACACCGGTGTGACCATATCTGGAGTGCTGTGGAAAGTGTTGGCCTCCTTATTTAAGGAAAGATATAAATGCGTTAGAAGTCATTCAGGGAAGGCTTACTGGACTAATATCACAGATAGGCGGGCTGTCTTATGAGGAAAGGGTGGACAGGCTAGGCCTGTATCCGCTGGAATTTAGAAAACTAAGAGGCGACTTGATCGGAATCTTTCAGATCCTGAGGAGTTTTGACAGGGTGGGTGTGAAGAGGATCTTTCCTCTTGTGGGAGAATCTGGAACTAGGTGTCACTGTTTAAAAATAGGAGTTCGCTCATTTAAGACAGAGATGAGAGAATTCTTTTTCTCTCAGAGCATCATGAGTATTTGTAACTCTCTCCTTCAAAAGGCAGTGGAAGCAGAGTCTTTGAATCTTTTTAAGGCAGAGATAGGTAGATATAACAAGGGGCTGAAAGGTTAGCCATGATCTTATAAAATGGTGGAACAGGCTTGAAGGGCCGAGTGGCCCAGTCCTGCTCCTAATTCGTATGTTCACATGCCCTTTGAGTATAGACTGCTTACCGATTCAGTACCCGAATGCCACAAAGTCAAGGATGATTGAAATTTTCACTGAGCAACATGTAAACAGACAACGGATTCACTCGGTGCGATGGTGTGTTCCAGTTCTATTTGTGCAATCACAGAATCAATTTCTATTTGAGAGTCTATTCAAAGAGTCATACAGACTCAAAACATCAATTGTGTTCCTCTTTGCAGATGCTGTCAGACCTGCTGAGCTTTTCCAGCTATTTTTGTTTCTATATCAATTTCTATTTGATGCTTTGAACCCAACGAGTTGGATGTTATGCACATGTTTGCTCTAATTTATCTCATTTCTTTGAAATAAAAATTCATATAACTATTAGCCTGGGAACCTACTGGATAACAGCAGGGCTGGCAAAGTTAGGGCAACATTTCCTTGTAACCAAAGGACTCAAAGCAGAACTGTGTCTGTAATATAATTAGAAGCAGGAATAGAGAGATTCTACTGGCCCTAGATGGTGTCAAACCACCAATGCTCTGGTTGACAGCTGAATTCTCTAAACAGGATGATTCACAAGCACCCTGGTGACCTAGTGGTTATGATCTGGTGTTCTCATCGCCCAGGTTTGATTCCTGGTCTCGCTGTAGTGCAAAATATCACAACCAGAAACCAATTTCTGATTCAAAAAACACTATCACCCCCAACATCTCATCCCCTTCCCATGGCACCTTCCCATGCAATTGCAGGAGGTGTAACACCTGCCCCTTTACCTCCTCCCACCTCCCTCCAAGGTTTCAAACGCTCCTTCCAGATGAAGCAGAGATTTATTTGCACTTCATGCAATTCAGGCTGTTGCATTCATTGCCCTCAATGTGGTCTCCTCTACAATGGGGAGAGTAAACACAGACTGACTGTCCGCTTTGTGGAACACTTTCACTCAGTCCACAAGCATAACCCAGACCTGCCTGTCACCATCTCGCTCACACTCACATTTCTGTCCTCGGCCTTCTACAATGTTCCAGTGAAGCTCAATGCGAACTGGAGGAACAGCACCTCATCTTCTCAATAGGCACTCTACAGCCTTCTGGACTCAACATTGAGGTCAACAGATTCACACCATCAACTCCATCCTCCATTTTAATTTCCCTGCAGCCTCCCACCCCCCAAGTGCCAGCCTGCATCTTGTTCTCATGTTTGCTTTCAGACAGCGCCGACCCTTTTTCTGCAATTAACACATTCTGCTATTTTGCTTCCAGTCAGTGCTGACCTTTGTCTAGATATTAATACCTACTTTCATAATTAATAATATAATTTCCTTTGCCTTTGACTTGTGTTCCATGATATCTTTGTCATTTAATCTCTCCTGACCTCCAACCTATCCCTGAACGTTTTTGCTCCATTTTCTTAACCGCCCCCCCCAGCCCTCCGCCCCATCAGCAGCATAAATCCCATCACATTTCTATCTCCTTTCAGGTCTGAAGAAGTGCCATATGGCCTGAAAACATTCAACCTGTTTCTGTCTCCACAGATGCTGCCAGACCTGCTGGGAACTTCAGCACCCCTGTTTTTATTAGAGCACAAATTCATGGCTTTATTATAATATAAAATGCATAGCAAGTCGGCCAAAATCCGTGGAATGAGGAGCAGAGTTAAAGTTCCAAATGGGTATTAAATAGAACTGGAAATGACTGAGGTGGAGGTTAGGAGTTAGAAGATGTAACATGAGAGTGGAAGAATTTTATGTCGGTCAATTACTTTCGATGATGAATGTCTGTCGTGTGTTGCCTTGCAAGTTGCACAAGAGCTGCAGTGATTAGATTGGTGGGTTTTGGAAATTGAATTTGCAATTCACAGCTTTTGGTACTATTTCACCACACTGTCAATTTCATGTTCCAGCCAATGGCAATGGTTGTTGAGTTGGCTAAATAGGTCATTTTGTCTCTGGATAAAGCAGCTTGAAATGAAAAAAATGGCAAAAGTATCATTTATCAAAACACAAGGATAACATCCCTGGTGGCCATGTGGTTAGAATTTGGCCCTTTCAACGCCGCAGCCCAGATTAAATTTCTGGTTTGGGAATGAGGGTTCTTTGCTCATGTCACACTGCTTAAACAGAGAGTTCTTATTATTGGTTTAAAACTGAAAACGCTTAACAGCCTCTGCCAGAATCAGTGGAGTGAGAGTTGAAGCTTCCCATTTGAGCTGGTATCAGAGGGAATGGAGCAGGAAGGGAGGATCCCTGGGGTGATGTTCAGAGAGGTCAGGAGGATGGTAATGGAGGGAATAGAGCAGGAAGGGAGGATCCCTGGGGTGATGTTCAATGAATTCAGGAGGATGGTATCAGAGGAAATGGAGCCGGGAGAGAGAATCTCTGGGGTGATGCTCAGTGAGTTCAGGAGGATGGTAATGGAGGAGGAAGAGAGGATCTCTGGGGTGATGTTCAGGAGGATGGTGTCAGAGGGAATGGAGCAGGGTTAGAGGACCCCTGGGGTGATTTTCAGGAGGATGGTGTCAGAGGGAATGGAGCAGGGAGAGAGGACCCCTGGGGTGATGCTCAGTGAATTCAGGAGGATGGTATCAGACGGAATGGAACAGGAAGAGAGGATCCCTGGGGAGATGCTTAGTGAGTTCAGTTGTTTGTTGCATCAGGCAGGCCGCAGTGCTTGGGAATTTCCACGATTTGTGCTCCCTGGTGTCCCTGATAAGCCCCAAACTGTGGAAATAATTTGCAGAATTGCTCTTCGATCAGCCCTAGTCTCTAGGAATCATCCAATGGTTTGTATCAACTGTACCGTCTGTAGTATATACGTATTTTTTGTTATTCGTTTATGCGATGTGGGCACGGCTGACTGGGCCAGCATTTTTTGCCCATCCCTAATAGACTTGAGAAGGCGGCCTGTGACGACTCTGCCTTGTGAGTATTTAATCGGACAAGGTACAGAGAGTCCAGGTGAATGCTCTGGGGGCTGGGCTTCAAATCCCAACATGGCAGCTGCTGGAATGTGAGTTCAATTAATAAAATCTGGAATTGAAAACTGGCCTCAGTGATGGTGACCATGACAGCTATCACCGATTGTCGTAAAAACCCATCTGCTGCACTCAAGTCCTTTCGGGGAGGAAATCTGTCATCTTCTTCTGGCGTGGCCGACATCTGATTCCAGGTCCACAGCAATGCGGTTGACAGTTAACTGCCCTCTGAAATGGCCTCGGAAGGCGGACTGTTCAGAGCAGCCTTGCCAGCGACACCCATATCTCATGAAAGGATAAAGAGGGGAAAAACAAAACTTTTTCTCTCTATCTAAACCCTGCTGCACCGACGCTGGGAGTGTTTAATGAGACAGTGTAAAGGAAACTTTCATCCTCCATATACTGTCCTATATGGACCTCGGATTAAGCTGATCCCTGCTGTTTACAATTACCTGACATGTGACTGTGAGAGGCCTGAGTATGAGTGAAATCACCGAGATTCTCCTCGCTGTGCAATCATTTTGCCTCTGGAATTTGCCATAAAAAGGCAGAGGTAAAGGTGTATTAACACCGATGGGCCGCTGGGTGGCGCGGTGACTCTTTCACTGAAGGATCTCGGGCTCTGAAGAAGTCATGAGGACTCGAAACGTTAACTCCGTTTTCTGTCTCCACAGATGCTGAGACCTGCTGAGTTTTTCCAACATTTTCTGTTTTTGTTTCAGATCCCAGACAAGACTGGTTAAAAATGCCTGCTTGGGAGAAGGGGGGAAAGCTGTGTAATAGGGAAAATGGAGCGGTGTCGATGGGTCTGAGAGAAAGGAGTTCAGCAAAGTCAGTTCGTTTCACATTCATGATTTATTAACAATTTCAGGGAACATTTTACAGAAAAGTTTATTTTAAAGTTAACTGAAGTGAATATAATGACTGAGGGTCACATTGAGAACAGAGCACATTCACTCTGAGCTGCCAACTGCGTGTACAACTGTAACAGACACCAGAAAGAGAAAACAGGAGCTCAATATAAAGGGAAGGGATTAATTGTGAATGAGGAATGAGAAAAGTTACTTATTTACACAGGGAATTCAAACTAGTGGGAAATTATAAGCTGCTGTTGCAATGAATCACGATTATCTCGCACGTTTGAAACAGAGAAACGGAAATACTGTTCATGATTGTCTCAGTTACAAATTGGGAAACAGAAACTGAAGGTATTTCATTTTTACAGTCACCGAGAGGATATATTTTAAATTCGGAATACAGAGATCTCAATAAAGAGCTGAGGAAAATCTATGGTGTCCAAAATTCAACCGGTCACTTGATCTGTAAAAGAGGATGAAATAATGAAGCAGATGTTTATAATCTGGGACACTTATGTTAGAGTTCTAATCAATGAAACATTGAGAGATATTTCAAACCGCTTCTGTCAGTTTGAAGTGTGAGTGGATTGAATCTTCTCACCTTCGCCAGAGTGACGGCAGTGCTGTAGAAAATGCTCAGGAAGAACAGGATGATGAATGTGGAAGCAGTTGTCCAGATGTTGCCGTTATCATCCTCAGAGTCTTCAATCCAGATGCGGTCTGTGGAATCTACGGGAATATATGAGGAAATATAATTAGATTGTTTATTAATCTAGGCTATCATTTTAAAAATATTTCCTTTACTCTGTCATAAGTTATTAATGTATTCAATGTTCAATGTATATCTACTATTAAGTGACACTCAGTAACCCATCTCTGTAACTATCTCCACAGCTGTTCTCCCTTTACAATCTTTATACAGTCCATGTCAGAAAATATGGCAAATTTTCTCCAGTATCAGGTTATTTTCGAACAATTTCATATGATCTATTATTGGAGAATATTATGATGGGTATCGGGAGAGATTCACTGAGCTACTTATTTGGAAACTGTGGACGTTGCTTTTTATAATCTCGGATGTGAGTTCCCATCTTGTTTGTCTATTTGTGATGGGAATGTTTGGTGCATCATTAATTTAAATCAGTTTCTCAGTAGGAGCATTGTTTCAGAGTGTTTATTGGGTTATTATGTAATAGAGACAATTGCCGGAGGATATGCCCGTTAGAAAAGTACATTTGAATTATACTTTCAATAGCCTGGCCTCTGTGTTGTGTTTTAGCTTTTGTGAGTGTCTGCACGAGTATCTCGCACTTTGCATTACTGGTTGCTTGTGTGTCCATAGGTGTGCATGTGTGTTAATATGTGTGTTCATGTGCTAATGAGTGCTGATTTGTGTATTTTTGTGTCTGCGTCTGTATGTATATTTGGTTTTTCTGCTGATGTGTATGTATGAGTGTGTTATTGTGCGTGTTTGTGTATTGTTGTCTATGTTGACTTATTACTATCTGAGTTAATTTGTGTTTACGAGTTCCTGCCTGCTAATATGAGTGTTAATGTGTCTTTTTGTGTTCCACTGTGTGTCAGCATATTAATGTCTGTGTCACAGCGTCTGTGTGTATGACACAGCGAGAGAGAAATAGGGTTTTTAATGTGTGCATTTGTGTGTTGATCGATATTTAGAACTATGTATCAATGCGTGTTTATGTTTTCATATGTACCAACGTGTGTTTTTTGTGTTCTAGTGTGTATGAGTATGTTCATGTTTGTGTCCACATGGGTGTCTGTGAATGTGTTAGTCGGTTCCTCTGTGTTTTTGTATCTGGGTGTTGTCTGCTCATGTGTGTGCATGTGTTACTGTATGTCCATGCATTGTTTTAATGAGTACGATCGTATGTGTCTTTCTGTCTGTATTTCTTTCATTGTGAACGTGTGATAATGCATATGCTAAAAGTTACATTTGTGCTTTGTATCCTTGTATGAGTCTGCTTGTCTGGTTTTATCTGTTTGTGTGTGTTTGTGATTGTGTATATGTGTGTGAGCGAGTGTGTCAGTGTGTGTATTTCCGAATGTGTGTGATTGTGTGTGTGTTTATGAATGTGTGTGATTGTGCGTGTGTATTTGTTTATGTGTGTACGTGTGTGTCTGTGTATGTTTGTGCGTCTGTGTCCATGTGTTTGTGATTGTGTGCGTGTGTGTCTGCGTGTGTGTGCACGTGTGTGTATATTTGTCTATGTGTGTCTGCCTGTCTTTGTGTGGTTCCGCATGTGTTGGTGTACATGTGTCTGCTTGTACCTGTGTGCGTTTGTGTCTGTGTGTCTGTGCCTATGTGTGTGTGTAGACGTGTTTTTTGTTTGTCAATTTGTGTCAGCTGTGTGTATTTTTACTATTTTTCCAAAGTTCACCAGATACCAATGATCGAGTCTGACCTTGACGGTGAAAAATCCGGTGAATATTTTCAAAGTTCTGTGTATAAACATGTTTTCTGTGAGATGCAAGGTGATATCAGATGAACGAATGCAAAGAATCAACCATGTGCCTCATAAAAATTCAGGGACAGAACCTTGAACAACCCAGGGAGGATTCAGTCACCAGTTTAGATTTGGATGATGGGAAATCAATCTTAGCATAAGCTTAACAGGGCAAGAGTGTTAAAACATCTTCAAGTTATGTTGCATAAGTAGACGTTTTTACAACATCCCAAGCATGATGGGAGTTTAAAATCTGTGGCCAGTAAGCTAGAAGCTGACTTCGACTGTTGTTAACTGCGTCCTTATAGTAGAGACCCATTCCCTTCCAGATTCTCTACTAGGGGACTGAGGGTCCAGTGAGTTAATAGTTTTGCTCTGTCTGGTTGTCTAAGCAATTTCCCTTTCGGTTCTCTCTGTTGAGAAGGTGGAGACACACCGGGTTAACCAATGGCCTTCCTTGTCTTTTTGTTTAGCAAGTGGAGATAAAATTGGCTTAAAATTTTCCTTTCAGTTTTCTATCTCAGGTAAGTGGAGGTACAGTGGTTTTCCAGTTTGCCTTCCCCTCTCTCTGTTGGGAAAGTGGGGGTACAGTGGTTAAACAATTCCCCCCCACCACCACCTGCTGTTGTGGAAGTGAAGGTGCAGTGGTTTAACAATGTCCCCTTCCACTCTCTCTGGGGAAGTGGGGGTACATTGGGTTAACAATTTCCCCTCCCCTTTCTCTGTTGGAGAAGTCGGGGTACAGTGGGTTAGCAATTTCCGCTCCCCCTCTCTCTGTTGGGGAGGTGGAGGTGCAATGGGGTAACAATTTCCCTTCCCCGTCTCTCTGATGGGGGATTGTTGGGACATATTTCTGCGTGACCCTCACTTCAGTTCCCCGTGGGTGTGGTGCAGAAGCTTAAAGCTGACATCCATTTTAAAGGGATGGAAGACAAGAGAAGCAGGAACACCGAGATCTAAATGTGCTGTGTTTGTTTATTGGAAATGAGAAATTGTCAGATTTCTCCTCAGCTGGAGGAGAGCTGGTGAAGCTATTTTGCAGAATCCTGTAATGAATGAGCTTTACTCTGTCTCTAACCCAGGGTGTATCTGAGCTGGGAGCACTGGATGTACAAGACTTGGGTCTGAGCCCTGTGAGTATCCGATTTTAACAAAACACGTCTAAAATTAGCAAAATTGGAAAACAATATGACTTAAACGACTGTGTATTTAAATCACGATTGGAGAAAAGGACTTTATTATTTTTTATTGAAGTTTGAAATGTAACCGAGAGATTCTCATTGACATGAATTAACGGTGTCCATCAGTGCAAGGGAAATGTTCACAAAACTCGGTTTACCGCTGGATTTATCAACCGTTCTGTTGATGATCTTCAAGGGGATCGCTTCATGTCCCACCACACAGGAGTAAGAAGCGCCGCTGGCCCACTCCTCCGCTGCAATGGATAACAGGCTGTACATGAAGAAGGAGCGATTGCCGTTCTCTGCCACCACCTCGGTGTTCTTGTAGTTTCCGGGATTCACCGGCTTGTCATTGACGGTCCACTTGATGAAAATCTCTCGCGGGGAGAAACCTGTCACTAAGCAGCTGAGGGAGACGAATCCCTGAGCGGAGACATGTTCTGCCGAGGGCAGGAGGACAGACACGGACGGTTCCCGCGGGTCTTTAACTGCAGAAAATGTACAATAAATGTTAATAAACTGGATACATTCATAGACAATGAAACCACTGGTTAGATGTGAGAGTAACGTGTTTTGTGATGAATATTAAGGTTTTTCATTATCCACTTCTTGGAAATATATCACCGATCCTTCACTATAGCTGAATCAAAATCCTGGAACTCCCTTCCTAACAGCACTGTGGGTGTATCTACACCACATGGACTGCAGCAGTTCAAGAAGGCAGCTCACCAACACCTTGTCAAGGGCAATTAGGGATGGGCAATAACTCTGGCCCAGCCAGCGACGCCCACATCCCATGAATTAATAAATAAAATAGTTTGGGATCTGTCCGGCTTTCCAGCTCGGAGCAGAGGTGGCACAATCCTTTTCCTTGAGAACTTATAGGGTTGGACGAGAAAGTTTCTCAAAGTTTACAGCATAGAAACAGGCCATTCTGCCCAACTGGTCCATGTTGGTGTTTCAGCTTCGCACCAGGCTCCTCCCATCTTGCTTCATCTAAACCCAATGGCACAGCCTTCAATTCATTGTTCATTCATCTACTTATCAATTTCCTCCTGAAAGTCCACAGGCCCAGGGCGTTTCGTTGGCGAAATTGCTAATCAGAGTAGACCATGAATACACTGAATAGTAAATATTGATCCTTACATTTACACTGGAAATAGACACATTGAACAACTTATTGCTTCAATCTCACCGCTCACCTGGTTCCTTGTGGATGGAACTTCTTAAAGGAGTCGGCAGATCCTGATGGCTCACCACGCAGTAGAACTCAGCCCCACTCAGCCAGGCTTGTGTCGAGATGTTTACGTTGCTGACCACGCTGTCGGGATCCTCTCCCGGTTGGACGGCAATCTCTGATTTCAAAGGCTTCTTCTCTTGTGTCCAGGACACGAGGACTCCATAAGGAGCATTAGAAACGATGCAGGTTAAGGTCACGGTCGCCTCCAGTAAGACTTGTTCTATTGGAGGTGGCAATAGAGTAATTGTGGGATCGTTGAGGCATTGGTGATCACCTGTGAGACAGAAATGAAAATCAACCAAAGTTTCACTTTCAGAAGCAGGACAGCAGTATTCAGTCTTCACTCCCTGAAGGAGAATAAAGCACCTTGGACATATCAACCTCTAACTATCGTTTTTAATCTTCTTTACACAATGGAAAACCAGCTTGGTCTGTGTAAATTGTTCTCATAATTTAAGTCGTTCAGCCCCGGTAACATTCTCATAAATCTGCGTTGCCCCATTCCCAATACAAATGTATCATTCCTGGGCCCTGGAATGCAGGACTGAAATATGTTTTATAAAAAGGGTGGGTGCACTTTCCAACACTCTGTCTCGAAGCTGTTACCAGTGAAGGGTTCCAGACACCTTCTGCCTCTCCAAATATGATCAGCTGACTCAAGGTAAAGCTGATATCAAGTCCACCTCACACACTCTATGACGTCAGTGCAGAGACGTGATGTGATCAAATCCTGAATGGTGAATAATCCGAATGCAGCCCTTACATCGGAATGAAACACCAACTATATGATAGTAAATTAGATGTTGTTTCGTGCTTTCTACTAACTCCAATAAATTCCTGATTTGATTAACACCGGTGTGCAGAATGATCTATTGCTTCCACAGTTTGTATTTCTTACCCTCACACTTGGTGGCGTTTCGACTTTGGGTGACCCCTTGGTGAGTGACCTGACAGGTATAGACCGCATCGCTGAACCATTCCCCAGCGGAGACTTGCAGCCGACTGGTCGCCGAGAAGTTCCCGTTCATTTCAAAGGCGGGAGAGGTGACAATTCCTGAATTCATGGGTTGTCCATTTTTCAGCCACTTCACGGTGATTGGCTTCGGACGGAAATCGATGATTGAACAGACGGCGGTTGCAAATTTTTTGGTTGTGATTTCATCCCTGGAACTCACGGTGAGGAGAACAGTTGGAGGTAAGTCAGGACGAGGACCTTCAAAAAACAAAGGTTAGCCATTTCTTGCAGAAGAAATTGATAACAGATACAATAAGTTCTTATATTTTAACAGGCTCTTTGCGGTCAATGGACACGAACTTGGAATTTCCAGGGATCAGAACAATGCAGAGTATTATAAATGCGTTACAGCCAAGACTCTATACAGGTCAATCACAGCCTTTCTGTTTCTCACAGGTTCCCCAACACTTACAGTGCATTTCAATGCTCTTGTCTGAGCCGCTGTATCGAACCTCACACTTGATTTTGCTGCATTCTCCCTCTGACTCGGTGATGGTTAACTGGCTGCTCAGGGTGAAAGTTCCCTTTTGGTTTCTCACTGACGGGTAAGTCTTAAATCCAGTAGCGATCGACTGCCCATCTTTCTTCCAGGTCAGGCTGGTGATTTCTGGGGAGTAGTCCATCGCCAAACAGCCGTAGGTGACGGAGCCGTCGGGGTTGTGTTGCTGACAGGAGGAGACCAGGCTGTAGAGAGTGGGCGAAGACGGTGTCGCTGGGAAAGAATGGCCGATCGAACAAGTTAGGCTCTGTGATTTGTGATCATTAAGTAACCAAACAACTCGACATTAGACTAGAACTATAAACATATCCAAATATATTCCAACTAAAGCCCACATCCACATTTGATCATTTATTATTCCCATCATTTGGTGACCCTCACTTGTCGGTTCCCTCTTTAGAAACCCACACCTCTTTTTCCGCCTCTATCCCATTACTAAAAGAGAACATTTTGATGTCATCTGAATGACGTACCTTTCAGTGGATTAAAATGGAAGAGCAGAGCATCTTCCCCATTATTTTGGCACCATTTATTTCTCAATCAACAGCACGTGGTGATAGAGAATTTGTCTCATCATTTATATCATTGCAGCTTTGAAAATTGGCTCTGTTCAAATTTCCTGATGCCCCCTCCCCTCTCCACATCCCCCCCAAAACAAAGAACAGCAATAACCCTTCGAAAGTACCTTTGTAATGGTACCTATATAATGACCATAGAACCCTAAACTGAATACCAGTGACTGTTAGTACGATATTTTCCAATCGTATGTACATGTGAACGTGCGGATCAGTAGCAGGAGTAGGCCATTCGGCCTCTGGGGCCTCCTCCACCATTCACTACCGATCATAGCTGATCCGATTGTGGCGTGAACTCCACATTCCCGCCTAATCTCCGCTAACCTTTGACTCCCTTGTCAATGAAGAATCTCTCTACCTCTGCCTTGAAATATTAATGACTCCTCCTCCATCGCTCTCTGGGGAAGAGAGTTCCAAAGTTTCACGAGTCATTGAAAGAAAAAATAAAATCCCCCCATTTCTGTCTGAAATGGGAGACCTCTTATTTTTAAACCGTGTTCCCTATCGTTAGTCTCTCTCACAAGGGGAAACATCCTTTCAGCATCCACCCTGTTAATTCCCCTCAGGATATTATATGTTTGAATAAAATGAGCTCTTATTCTTCTAAACTCCGATGGATACAGGCCCAGCCTATCCAAACTTTCCTCATAAGATAACCGACGACACCTCCCAGTATCATTTGAATGAACATTCTCTGAACAGCTTCTAATGCTTTTATATCCTTTCTTAAACGAGACCAAATCTGTACACAGTAATTCAGACGAGGTCTCATCGCCACCCCGTTAAACTGTAGCAAAATATCCTTCCATTATATTCTGTTCCCCTTGTGATAAATGCCAACATTCCCTTTGCCTTCCTCATCACTTGCTGTTCCTGCATTATAACTTTTTGTGATTCATGCACCAAGGGATCCACATCCCTCTGTACCTCAGGGTTCTGCCATCTCTCTCCCTTTCAATAATACGCTGCTTTTGTATTCTTCCTGCCAAAGTGGACAAGTTTATATTTTCCCACATTATACTCCATCTGTCATTTTCTTTGCCCACTCACTTAACCTATCGATATCCCTTTGCTGATCTTTAACCTCTCTTCACCATTTACTTTGCTATCTATTTTGTGTTATCAGCAAATTTAGCAAATTCATTCAGTCCTTTAATTCAAGTCATTGTTATAAATTGTAAATAGTTGAGGCCGCAGCATTGATCCCTGTGGCACTCCACTTGTCACATCTTGCCAATCTAAAATAACCAATTTATCCCTGTTAGCTAACCAAACTTCTATCCATGCTGAAATGTTACTGCTGACACCACTATTTTGTGTAATAACCTTGACGTGCCACTTTGTCAAATGCCTTCTTGAAGTCCAAGTATAGCACACCCACAGGTTCTCCTTTATTCATGTTCCTTCTTACTTCAAAGGCCTCAAATAAATCAGCCAAACGTGATTGATTTCCCTTTCACAAAACTATGATGGATCTCCATATTTGCATTTGGATTTTCTTGGTGACCCGTGATATACTCTTTAAGAAAAGATTAAAACATTTTCGCTCTGACAGATGTTAAGCTAACTGGCCTGTAGTTTCTTGCTTTCCCTTTCCCTCCTTTCTTTAAGAGAAAGCCTCATTCTCTATTTTCCAACCTGATTAGACTGTTCCAGAATCTCGGGAGGTTTGGAAAATTAAAACCAATGCCTCTGCCATTTTAGTAACCACCTCGTTAAGGCCAAAGTATTTGGCCAACTTCTCTGCCCATTTCCTTATTTTCCTTTATTATGGGCTTGTCCAATCCATGTCCCTTCACTGGATTGTGGCCCCCGAAGCCCCTCTGTCTGGCCCCCGGAGCCGTTGTTCAAAATGCTAGTAAGGCAGGTAAGTGGAGTTGAAGATATCTGTAAGGAGATGCTCCCCCAATCTCAGGCGAGCCTTCGACCCGTTAGCTGCTGATAGCCTGACTAGTGGGCCTATCAGCAGGAAAAGTGGGAGACAAACAGGTTGTGATTGGAGGGGCAGTGAACACCCGCTGGAGGAAGGTGTAGGAAGCCGGTGGGGCCGGGGTGAGGGGGGGGAGCGCACTGAGACATTGTCTCCTTTCTCTCCTAGGCACTTATCGCCTTTCCCCAGGAAAGGAAAGGATTTCAGGAGGAGGAGATGCAATGAGGGAGAGAGAGAGAGAGAGAGAGAATGGGGCCCAGGGCGCCTGGAGCCTCGGCTCACAAATGCTTTCGCTCGGATGTCCCCACTGTATTCCGGCTCTCTGCACTTTTGCCCACCTCGCTGCCCTTCCCCATTCCGCCACCTCTCAGCCCTTCCCCCCTGCCCGCTTCGCTGCCCTTTCCCTCCGCCTCTTTGCCCTTTCCTCCCTCCACCTCTATGCCCTTCCCCCCCCACCTCTCTGCTCTTGCCTGCTCCTGCCTCTCTGCCCTTTCCCTTGCAGCCTCTCTGCCCTTTACCCCCACCCTCCTGTCTGCACTTCCCCCCTCCTGCCTCTCTGCCCTTTCCTCCCTCTGCCTCTCTGCCCTTTACCCCCACCCTCCTGTCTGCACTTCCCCCCTCCTGCCTCTCTGCCCCTTCCTCCCTCTGCCTCTCTGCCCTTTCCCCCTCCCGCCTCTCTGCCCTTTCCCCCTCCTGCCTCTCTGCCCTTTCCTCCCTCCACCTCTCTGCCCTTTACCCCCACCCTCCTCTCTGCACTTGCCCCCTCCCGCCTCTCTGCCCTTTCCCCCTCCTGCCTCTCTGCCCTTTCCTCCCTCCGCCTCTCTGCCCTTTCCTCCTCCCACCTCTCTGCTCTTTCCCCCTCCCGTCTCTCTGCCCTTTCCCCCTCCCGTCTCTCTGCCCTTTCCCCCTCCCGTCTCTCTGCACTTTCCCCCTCTGGCCCTTCTACCCTTTGCCCTCCCGCCTCTCTGCCCTTTCCCCCCACCCGCCTCTCTGCCCTTTGCCCCACCCGCCTCTCTGCCCTTTGCCCCTCCTGCCTCATTGCCCTTTACCCCTCGCCTCTCTTCCCTTTCTCGCCAGCCTCTCTGCCCTTTCACCCTTCTGCCTCTCTGCCCTTTTTCCCTCTGGCCTCTCTGCCCTTTTCCCCTCCCGCCTCCCTGCCCTTTCCCCCTCCCGCCTCTCTGCCCTTCGCCCTCCCACCTCTCTGCCCTTTGCCCCCTCCCGCCTCTCTGCCCTTTCCTCCTCTCCTCTCTGCCCTTTCCCCCTCCCGCCTCTCAGCACTTTCTCCCCGCCTCTCTGCCCATTTCCCCTCCCACCTCTCTGCCCATTTCCCCTCCCACCTCTCTGCCCATTTCCCCTCCTGCCTCTCTGCCCTTTCCCCCTCCCACCTCTCTGCCCATTTCCCCTCCCGCATCTCTGCCCATTTCCCCTCCCACCTCTCTGCCCATTTCCCCTCCCACCTCTCTGCCCATTTCCCCTCCCGCCTCTCTGCCCTTTTCCCCCTCCCGCCTCTCTGCCCTTTTTCCCTCCGGCCTCTCTGCCCTTTTCCCCCTCCCGCCTCTCTGCCCTTTTTCCCTCCGGCCTCTCTGCCCATTTCCCCTCCCGCCTCTCTGCCCATTTCCCCTCCCGCCTCTCTGCCCTTTTCCCCCTCCCGCCTCTCTGCCCTTTTTCCCTCCGGCCTCTCTGCCCTTTCCTCCTCCGGCCTCCCTGCCCTTTCCTCCTCTCCTCTCTGTCCTTTTTCCCTCCTGCCTCTCTGCCCTTTCCCCCTCCTGCCTCTCTGCCCTTTCCCCTTCCTGCCTCTCTGCCCTTTCCCTCTCCTGCCTCTCTGCCCTTTCCCTCTCCTGCCTCTCTGCCTTTTCCCCCTCCTGCCTCTCTGCCCTTTCCCCCTCCCGCTTCTCTGCCCTTTGCCCCCCGCTTTACTGCCCTTTCCGCACTGCCCCCCCGCCTCTCAGCCCTCCACCCCGCCTCTCTGCCGTTTCCCTTTCCCCCTGCCGCCTCTTTGCCCTTTCCCCCTCCTGCCTCTCTGCACTGCACCCCACCCCCCCGCCTCCCTGTGCTTTCTACCCCAGCTCTCTGCACTTACTCCACGGGTCTCTGCGCTTTCGCTCGGCTCTCTGACCTTTTCCACTGGATCGCTGACCGTTCCCGGGCTCGCTGACCCTTGCCCAATCTCTATGCACTTTTTGCTGGATCCCTGCCCTTTTTCCCGACTCTCTTCCCTTCCCCCCAAACCCCCCGGCTCTTTGCCCTTCCACCCCAACCCCCTCGGCTCTCTGCCTTTTCCCCCAGGCTCTCTGCACTTTCTCCTCGCCTCTCTGCCCTTTCGACCGACGCTCATCGCTCCCTTCGGCCATCCTCCACTTTCTGGCACTGCTAGGCCTCAGGCCTCTCTTCCAGGTCTCTCGTTCCCGCCCTCCCACACGCCGATTTAGGAAAAGTGATCGAGTGAGTGAGCCTGTGCATGGTTGACAAAGTGAGGGTGGCTGAGTGACAGAGCGAGGGCGGGTGGCTGAGTGAGTGAGGGTGCGTGGGTGAGTGATGAGTGAGCGTGGGTGGGTGCCTGAATGTGGGTGAGTAAGAATGGATGAGTGAGTGAGGGTGGGTGATTGACTGAGGGTGGATGAGTGGGTGAGTGCGAGTTGCTGGGTGTGTGAGGGTGGGTATGTAAGTGAGGGTGATTGGGTGTGTGAGGGTGGGGAGGATGAGTTATTGACTGTGAGTGCAGGTAGGTGAATAAGGATGGGTGAATGAGTGAGTTTGAGTAAGGATGAGTGAGCGTGGATGAGTAAGGGTGGATAAGTGAGGGTGGGTGAATGACTGTGAATGAGGCTGGGTGAGTGACTGTGGGTGAGTGAGAGTGAGTGAGTGTGAGTGAGTTAGGGTGGGTAATTGAGTGAGAATGAGGCTCGGAAGGGAAAGGTGAGTGAGGGTGAGTGAGAGTGAGTGAGTTAGGGTGAGTAAGTGAGTGAGAATGAGACAGGGTGAGTGAGGGTGAGTGAGAGAGAGTGAGTGAGGGTGCGTGAGTGATGGGTGAGTGAGTGTGAGTGAGTGAGGGTGAGTGAGCATGGGTGGGTGAGGGAGGGCGGATGAGTGATGGAGGGAGTGAGGGCGAGTGAGTGAGGGTGAGTGAGTGAGGGTGGGTGAGGGAGTGAGGATGAGTGATGGCGAGTGAGTGAGGGTGAGTGAGTGAGATTGAGTGAGGATGAGTGATTATGGGTAGTGAGGGTGAGTGAGAGAATGAGGGTGAGTGATTGTGGGTAGTGAGGGTGCCCAGGTCTGCAGGCTCATCAAGGTGATGTTTCTCCAGATGATTTTCTGCTCTGGCTCAGCTTTCCATTGCCTGTTGTCCACAGACGAGCTGGGGGCTCCTCCATTCGGCTCCACCACCTCCACCTCCTCCTCTTCCTCTCCATTGATCCTGTCCCGATTCTCCAGATTGATCAGCTTTCAGGAACACCGGCTGTGTAAAGTCAGGCAGCAGTGTAGAGCACTGGCCAGCTGCTATAATGCCAATTCCTTTCTTTGAGAAACCCATGTCAGTGCATGAATAGGCAGACTGAGGGACTGGAGGGGAAGGTTACAGCAAAACCAGGATGGGCCGTGCAGGCATCTTGCACCAAGTGTGCACCAGTATTGGGGATCCAGGCGACCGTGGTCTCCATCACATCCCTCCCATTTTCTTGTTTCTTTGTGTTTAGTTCAACACTTGGAAATTCTCCACATATATAGTGATGTCACGTGTGTAATTGCATTTTACACAAAAGGACTTCAGAAATGGAACAATGAACATGCATGCAGTTTAACGGATTTTCATTCTGAAATTAATATTTTCAGCCCACATATGTATGTGAGAATGTGTGTGTGTGCGTGAGAAAGAGAGAGAGAGAGTGCATGCAAGTGTATGTGTGTTTTTGAGAGGGAAAGAGAGAGAGAGACAGAGACAGAAAGTGTGTGTGTGTGTGTGTGAGAGAGAATGAGTGTGTGAGAGTGCATGTGTGAGAAATAGTGCATGTGTGTGTTGGAGAGACAGTGTGCACGTGCATGAGAGTGTGTGTAGTTGAGACAGTATGTGTGAGAGTGTGTGTGAAAGAGAGGCAATGTGTGAGACAGAGTGTGGGCGTGTTAAAGAGAGGTTGTGTGTGTGAAAGAGAGAATGTGAGAGTATGTTTGTGTGTGTGTGTGTGAGACAGAGAGAGAAAGAGACAGTGTGTGTCTGTCAGAGAAAATGCGTGAGAGAGAGAGAGAGAGTGAACGTGTGTGTGAGAGAGAGAGCGTGTGTGATGCAGAGAGTGAGCGAGTGGGGGTGTGTGGTAAAGAGACTGAGTGTCGAGGTAGATGAACCATGATCTTACTGAATGGAGGGCAGGATCGAAGGGCCGAATGTCCTCCTCATGCTCTTATTTCTGTCATTCATTCCTCCTCCTGCAGGCGGCAATTCAATAACTCAGTATTTGATGGCGGCTTCTTTTCCCCAAATTCCCCACGACTGGTTATTTGGAGTGGGAGTCTGGTCATTGTCCATTTCAATCATTTAAATAACTTGCAGCCTCTGATCAGATCAGAACAGGTGCTGCTCTCTGGAGCCTCACTGTTACTCCCTGATTCTGTTTGTTCTGAAATTGTGCTCAAGTTCAGGTCACTCACATTCAATGATTTTCTGATACTCAAAATGCTTAAACATAATTAATTCATTTAAAATGCATACATGTTCTCTCCAGAAATATTGTTAAAAACAATTAATGTGCGTCATTTCAACCGAGCAATGGAACTATTTATTTTCACAGATCTGGTCTAGGACTCACAGCCAGTTAGTTCGATGCTGATTCAGTTTGTTTGACCTCTGCAGGGAAAAGGCTCTCAAGTCAGGAACAGGACAAGTTAAGACATGGATTAAAGCCCCCACTCCTCCTCCGCTACACTCCTGTCATCAGCTGCAAGGATGGGATTCAACAGAAAGCCAATTCTCCACTGAACTGTCAAACACTCCGGGTCAGGTACAGCACTGGTTTGACATAAAATAAAACTCTCTCTACATTGTTCCATCAAATATGCCCACGAGAGGGTTCAATCCAGTTTTGATATAAATGCTGTGGCTGCAAGAGCCGGTCAGAGGCTGGGAATTCTGTGGCGAGCAATTCAACTCCTATTGCCCAAAGACAACTGACCATCTACAAGGCACAAGTCAGGACTGGGATTGAATAGTTTCCACTTGCCTCAATGAGTGAAACTTCAAAAAACCCCAAGAAACTCGATACTATCCGGGACAAAGCAGCCCACAGAATTGGTACCCCATCCACCACCTTAAACATTTACTCCCTCCCCCACCGATGCACAGTGACAGCAGTGTGTACCATATACAAGATGCACTGCAGCAACTCGCCAAGGCTCCTTCAGGAGCACCCTTAAAACCCACAATCTCTGCTAACTAGAAGGACAAGGGCAGCAGGTGCTTGGAAACACTGTCACCTGTACGTTCCCCTCCAAGGCACCCACTATTCTGACTTGGAATTATATCGCCGTTCCTTCACTGTCAATATGTCAGAATCCTGGTCCCAGCATAGTGACCACGCGCACAGGCACAGAACAGACATAAATGATGCAACAAGTGAGTTCCCAGCAGATAGATCTGTTCAATCTGTCCATTTTATTCAAGCTGTTTGATTCTAATTGATCAATGGTCAATTTACTACAATTATTCTATAACTTCTTTGAAATTAATCTGATTTTCATTTTAAAACTCCCTTTGAACTCCATTTAATTCTCCCTGTCTGCCTCAAATCTCCAAACAATGTAAGATTTAAGTTACCCTGAAAATGAGCACATTAAATATGACAGATTCAGGGTAATTTCATGTCCGTAACAGAAACTCAATGACAAGGTAAGAATTAAACAAATCAGGAAATAGTCACATTGAAAATCGATTACCCACTGATTTGATGTGATTGTAGATATAAATATAATCAAGAAAATCATCAAGGCGAAACACCTTATCGAGCTGAGCACAGCTGACTAAGGAAGTATTCTTTTCTAAATTCATTTTGGATACAATTAAAAATTCTCTCCACCCTTTGAGATTTTGCATTCATTATAATGACTACTTAATTGTTGGAGTTTATTTATGTTGAATTAATTTTCACTAATATTATCTTGTAAGTTAATTATCTTGTTATTGTCAATTCATTTTCTTGTTAGCTGATTTCTACTCTATAATATTAAAAATGGTTTTCAATAATTGAAAACTTGTTTCTCCCTGGTACTTTGTGAAATAATTGGGGTTTATTTAAATCAACCTGACACTGAAACAATGTTGAACAATAAACTTGAAATTACCAGATGGTAACATTCAGAGAAGTATATCAATTTTACTTAAATCTAATCATTATTTACTATTTTACTTTTACTTCCACTGCTCTGTTTTAACGTACAAAATTGTAAACTATGCGTGTTTCTGAACGCATTGAGAAATCATAAATTCCATCTATTCTCATCGAGTAATTCACACGATGACTTTATGAGTGGAATATTTTAAATATTTTCAAATATGGCCGGGGGTCACATCACATTAACTGTCGATGGGCTGTAACACCATCTGTTGGTTAAAGCAAACTTGTCTTAATTCCAAGCTATATGTAAAAAATGTTCCTAGCAGTTACTTAACAATAAAAGTGCTTCCTAGATAACAATCCCTATAATTTAATGGTTAAATATGTTGTTCATTGAAAGAAGATCCAAATTGATCAGTATAAAACTTGATGAGAACAATTCATTCAGATCATCTGCGCCACTGAAATATAACCAGCAAAAGGATTCGAGATTTTGTTCTTCAATTTAACATTTAATAAGAATTAAGCGTGAATCTCAGATATAATCTGTTCTTCCCCTATAATTCTATTCTGTGTCCAGCACAACTATGGGAGGTATTGTTATTAAGCTCAAAACTAATATTAATGTTTGCAATTAAATTAATCTGTTCGAATTTCAAGCTTTTACTTGTCAATCTCTATTCATATGCAGTCTGCACCTTCCTACATTTCAAGAAAATGTAAGAACAATTCATTTACTGCCAGCAAATTCTACCCCCAAAAAACTGTTTAAGATTAAACTAGTGACAATTATCTCGCTATCCAAATCCCAATGACATTGAAGGAATAATGCGGCTCTGGTTGCACAGAAAGGTTGTAATAAACGGATACACATATTGCCAAACTGCAATGTCAAACTCCTCTTTAAGTCTTTAAGATAAGGTTTTAAGATTTTAAGATAAAGGTTATCAGGGATCTAAAAAAATAATTCAAAATCTCTTGTGAATCTGAACAATTCTGTAGAGTCAGTATATTCTTATTGATTTTTTTAATACATAATCACAAAATGTTTCCAGCCTAAAAACTTTTCCTATCATCTTAATAGTGCGCAGTGCACAGCAGAATTGTGAAAGACGATTAATGAGCAATTATGTTAATATGAAAGTTGTTCCGTCAATATGGAGAAATATTACCATATTATAATTGTTTGAATTATATTCATTTTACTTTACAATTTGAAAACTTGTTAATTATATAGTTTCTGATTGCAGTACCGAGTTATGTTCTGAATGAGCGTCATTATCCATGATTTAGTTTAATTTGCAATTATCACTTAAAATAAAAACAAAATGTTCTAAGGCATCGTTAAACGCTTTTTCCCCATTTCTGAAACCTGTTTTCTGCCTACAATCGCGCTTCAAGCAGATACAAACGCGTAGACTGTTTCCATTCAACCACAAAACGTGTAACCGCTCAATGTCACCGAGTTTAAACAAAGCAGAAACAATGCAGAACCGCCAAACCGTTTCACAAATTCTACTAATTCAAAGTCACCCAGACACACAATCTCCTCAGCAGAAAATACACCAGAATCACATCACTGAGGGGCTGAAACCTGTTTCATGGAGAAGCAGCTCAATTGAACAAATACTTCCAACAGAATTCAATGTCACATTGCAAGAAAAACTCAACAACGAATCCAGACAACTCGATCGTCACCAAATGAATGAATAATTAAACTAAACAGAAATATGGAATAATGGCACCAGCATTGTGAGTAGGCGGAACATGTTCAATAAATTAACATTGAAACTTAAGCACATTTTGTTTAAATTAGGCTTGATTTCAGACATATTTAAACCCTGTGTAACAGATGGTAAAACCCGCAGCCATTAGATGTCACCGAGATTAAACATTGCAGAAACGTCAAACTGTTTTAACAAACGTTAGACATTTCAAGTAGCCCGGTCACACAGTATCCTCAGCAGATAAACACCAAATCACAACAACCAGGGACTCAATCCCTCAGTAACACTTTTTTGTCAAGACACAGCGGAATTATATAACTCAATTTCAGCAGAATCGCATGAAGCATTGTAAAAAAATCTGCACACAGAATCCACCAAACCCACATTTCAGTCAACGAGTGAATTATTAAAATAGACAAAAATGTAAAGCAAAGACTTAAATAGTACAGTTTTTAAAAAGTGCATGGTTCTTACCTGCAGTCACCGTCACCATGGTCCCTTGTCCCCAGTAGTCCATAGCGTCACAGTGTTACATTCCCTGGGCTGTGACATACAATAACCGTCCCTGCACGAAAAAGACAGAAATCCACCATTATTCTAAATATTCATAAGTCAGATGCAAAGGAAGATCACGATGAATCCTCACAAAATTATATTTGCGTTTGTGGATATCTTTCGCTATTCATCAATGACCCTCATTTTTTATAATTCACAGAGTAGCACATGAAGATGTTATTGAAATCACCAACTGATGAATGGATAATTATCACAACTTTTCCATCTTAAATCACGTTGCTTTGGTCAATGCTGAACAAAAATAATACTTCATTGTAAATATGGTTGGATTGTAAAAGCGAGCACTGATCCAGGCAGACTCAATTAGTGCTGAGGTGTTTTTGTATTGACAGTAACTGCTGTGCCATCCAGTATATCACAGTGAGACACACCATGTCAAATACTGCGGCAGACTGTTCACTGTAAAATATAGAGATTTAAGTTCACTGCCTTCTCAAAAACCCGATTCCGACTCGCTTAAGAATGAATCAGTGAGATATTCCAGCCTGTGCTGGTCATTATATTTATAAATGTGATTGGAATACTTTCAAAATCTCTGCAGATTTGGCATGTCCGTCACTACGAACAAAGTGGAATACCTTTTTGCAAACCTCGACCCATTATGTTATTTAACTATCATTTTCTTTGTCGTTCCTGCTGTGTTAGAGATCACGAATTTAAACAAACTCCTTCTCTGAGGTTTTTGTATGAGGATGTCGCTATGCACAGCACTGTGACCCGCTGTGGTATCACAGTGAAATACACCCGCACAAAAACTGCACCCACTCTGTTCAATGCTGCTTCTTAATATTCACTTCAAATAGACGTTTACTTCTGATCTTCTTTAGAATTCATGCAGCAATTTACAAAACTCAATGAACAGAGACCCTCCTCCAAGTATCAGACATATTAAAATGAACATTATATCCAGGACTGTAATTGTGGAAACTGTTAACAGTAAATATAAACACAGCAAAAGCTCAGCCCATTATATCAATTGGTTTGTTATGTTTTACTGTTAAATTTGCTGTTTTATTTTTGTCAGAAGCGGCTTGTTGTCTGGTTCTGATCATTACAGTTAATATTACATTTAAAACAAGTACTGACCGTCAGGTTACGATGGAAGTTGTTGAATCCCTCTCGATCTGTTTTTGTTCGGGTCCAGCCCTGGTTCCTCTCGCTGTGGTTTCTTGCACAGTAATAGATGGCGGTGTCTTCAGTCTTCAGGCTCGTCATGTCCAAGGAGAAGATGCTCCTTGAAGTGTCTTTGGACGCAGTAAATCGATTCTTAATTCCTGGGGCGTAGTTGTTGTTGGATGAACTATAGTAGTTAAGGAGCCATTCCAGCCCCTGTCCAGGAACCTGTCGGACCCAGTTCATCCAATAGCTGCCAAGATTGAAGCCGCTGGTTTTACAGGTCAGTGTCAGGGTGCCTCCGGGACGCCCGGTCTCTGCCTCTGGCTGAGTCAACACAATCTCCGACTGGACACCTGTAAAAATATATCAAAAACCCCGAGGGTTAATTCTGGTGAAATAATTCTTGACTCTGTAACATTCCAGAGAGAGACTAACACTGAGACAGTAACAGTGAGAGACTTGGACAATAAAAACTACTCACCGGATAAGAAAGTCAGCAACAAACTGAGAGAAATCGCCGACCTCATCCTTCTGGTCATTTGGTGAAAATGGTTCTGTCCAGAACTCAGTGAACAAACCAACTCCCGGATTGTTGAATTCTGGCCCCAGTGAGCGGCATTTAAATACCCGGCAGAAGGGGGCGGGTTTCCAGGCGCCGCCTGTTGATTCCCTGGTGGAGGCGGCGACTGGATCCACGCCCCACCTTCCACATCCCCAACAGAATGGACTCAGATATTTACAATAGATTATTGTTAAAAGTGGACATTTTATCTGTATCGGGATATTTGACTGAATGGATTTATTGTAATGTCTCCATTGGCTCTAATGGTGGAATTGTAGCTTAGAATCAGTTCATAAAAATGACTAATTCAAATGTAAAATAAGCCCATTTATTTCTACACTACTTCACAGCGGGTTGAATCTAAAAAAATAAGTTATATTATCAGGGCTGTCAGTCTGTTTTGCAGCAACTCCGGGTCTCTGTCTCATTACAGTAATAAAGTATCATTAGTCAGAGGAATTATTATTGATTTATGTAGCTAAATGCGGGGGATGAACAAAGTGATATTATTTTCAAAATGGGTGGCTATCGCCATACAGTTTGGGTCCAGAGATAAGACGAATCTGCTCATATTACGCAATGTCTCTCCTTACATTCCTCGAATAACCCCTGACCTAAGATAGCCCTGTGAAAATTAGCGGAAAAAGAAGACCGCCACCCTGATATTTAAACAGTACGTTTACAGAGAAACATAAAATTTACATCAACTTTTGACAGAGAAGCTAATGAATAGAATGGACACGGAGATCAGCAAATCCGATCAGCATCCAAATCATTATAGGTAATTCTATTGGCCACCGGCTGTCTATCATTCCCTGGTATGGGGAACACAGGATATTAGGACTTTGCGGCATATTACACAATATCACAAGAATAAATGTTTTATCTTCCACTGAAGCGGGTCATGAACTGGTCATTTCTCCATTCATTGGCAGCTATGAGAGGCACTGTTAAATAATAGAAATCAGCACAAATTAAACTGTACAGTACACGGTGCTAATCAGGAATAAGAGGCGCCTCAGATAAAATGAGGCGCACAACTCTGAGAATATTCACGAATTCCTGCGGCTTTAAGGCAATTCAGCAAGTTTATTTTAATTTACTTTCTTTTTAATTTTTGCTATTGCACTCGTCTCATTGGACTGGGACATTGTGACCATCAACATCGCCCTCTCGCACTTCACGAAGTTCTTAATGAACATGCTTTAATAACTGGAATGCCCTTTACTTCGAAATAATATAAATTAATTAGTATATGGTCAATTTAATATTTTTTGATTGCGTTTAATCTCAGTGAACACGGCATTCATTAAAATATTTCCTTGGATGAAATGCCAGTTAAAATGTGTATTCCGTGTGTGACTGAAAGCAATATTATTTGAATTGCTAAATCCCATTTTGTTGATTCATATCCAGGCTAATCTGCCCCACAGAGTATTTGGCAGCAAGCCAGTCGGCTGCAGTCAGGGAGGCTCGAATGTCCAATGTTATTTACAGGAAGCATCTGGGGGGTTTGTGCAGTCAATGAAAGATCTGTTTCCTCAGTACTGACCGCTTGGTTGCAAGCCAACTGCAAGCACTTAACATTGTCAATAAGGCCTATTTATAACAAATCTACCCAGCAACAGCACTGAAGTCAGTTTTATTTTTTTAAGTTGTGAACCTATGTGAACTATTCCATCTCCTAGGAAAGAAAACTTATCCAGCTTCTCTGACACCCTGTTAGCATTAAAAGCTTATTGGAGGACCTCTCCAACACATCATAATATTGTGATGGATGGATGGATAGATAGAAAGAATTACAGGCGGACTATCAGATAGGACTCAGAGAGATGAAAATTTGGAAATAGAAAATTAGGTGTGATTGTGTGATTTTTTTGCCCTTTTACCCTTTCACGGGATGGGAGAGTCACTAGCAAGGCCAGCATTTGTTGCCTTTCCCTAATTGCTCTTGAGCTTAGTGTCTTGCGAAACCATTTCAGAGGGCAGCTAGAGTCTACCATATTGCTGTGGATCTGGACTCGCATTTAGGCCAGATTAGGTACAGTGGCAGATTTCCTTTCCTAAAGGACATTAGTGAATCAGATGACTTTTTTCCACAATCGATGATAGTTTCATGGTGCCCTTCTCTGGGACCAGTTTTCAATCCCAGATTTCTAACTGAATTTAAATTCCACCAGCTGCCATAATGGGATTTGAATTCGTGAATAGCTTGGGTCTGGGTTACGAGTCCAGTGACGTTAATGCAACACAACCGTCTACCAAAAATAGAGGGATGACTGCAGTGTGCAGGAATGAATGGTGGTTGGATGCCTGAATATTTTCATGAAGGAATCAGTGAGTGAATTGATCGATGTATCCATAGATGCACCTGAAAGATGTTGTCCTACTTTCTCATCTTTGTGCTTGACCACTTCATATCTTGAAGCTGGTCTTGTATTTAATTTGTGTCAGTCTAATATCTTCAGTCCTTTCAGATTTTCTGGATGAATTCCATCCCCTGCCTATCGGGAACTAACGAGCTGAACGTCACCAACAAAAGGCTGGAGACGTCCCTGTGGCACTGGTGATTCTTCCCTGCTGTTGGGCAATCATCATCTTTAACACAGAAAGTGGGTACATGATATGGATTAGAGTGGAGGATTGTAATATTTGCAACATGTGGTCCTTTCATGTACAACAAAACATTCAACATATCCTCACCCAAATTAATGAATGTAACAAACTAAACACTATTACTGTGGAAAGAGAAATAGTGTGAAACGCAATGGAGTGCCGCAAATGTTTCCTTACCTTCCAGACGAGGGAAATGACAAATCTGGATTTAAATATTTATCAACTAACGTCAGGACCAGGTAGCCTTTTTCATACCATCACTTTCCAAATGCTCACACACTCCAGTTATATATCAGGAGTTTCTGTGTGATGATGAGGTGATTACTTGTCAATAAAGCGCAGAGGCTGCTGAGTAGCTGCTCATTATCCTCAGTCTGATTTAATTTCATTTCTCACTGAATTCTGGGAGAGATGTGATTCCATGCTGACAGAATGGTCAATGTGATCTCAATCAATGTCAATGATATTACATGAACTGCAATTACATTTTATATGAAATAAAATACTGAAAATAATTGGTTAATGCAATTATTTATTTTTGTGAATGGATGATAATTGATGAATATAATTATTTATCTTTGTGAGTTGATGATAATTGGTGAATGTAACTATTTATCTTTGTGAGTTGATGATAATTGGTGAATGTAACTATTTATCTTTGTGAATTGATGATAGTTGTTGAATATAATTATTTATTTTTGTGCATGGATAATAATTGGTGAATATAATTATTTATCTTTGTGAATTGATGCCAATTGGTGAATATAATTATTTATCTTTGTGAATTGATGGTAATTCGTCAATATAATTATTTACCTTCGTGAATTGATAATAATTGGTATATATAATTATGTATGTTTCTCAGCCTTTACGACCTTCTCCTCCTCTGCTGAAAGTTAAGATCCGTTCTGAAGGAGGTGAAGAACATCATAATCATTGCACTATCTGAAAACAAAACCAACAGGTGAGACTGCAACAACTACAGGAATATCTCACTCATTGAGTCACGGGGAAGGCCTTTGCTCAGATCAGACTTTAAAGACTTCATCTACGTGTAGGCCGAAGCACAGTGTAGTGTTTGTGTCGGAAGGTATACCCTGGAAATGATCTGCTCCATACGCTCGACACCACCAGCAGAACAGGACCCTACAAGATTTTGTGGAAAATTGGCTGCCATCCAAAGCTCCTCAGTCTCATTCACTCCTTCCATGACAACATGCATTGCACTGTGCAGATTAAGGATTCCACTTCTGACAGATTCGGAGTGAAGAATGGAATGAAACAGGCCTGTGTCCTAGCCCCCATTCTGTTTAGCATCTTCTTCTCCACGCTGCTGATCTTTGCCTTCCTTGTAGATATACAAGGAGTCTACTCACACACCCAGTCAGACTGCAAGCCCCACAATCTAGAAGACTGAAAGCGAAGACAAAAACACATTGAATCCTGATCAAAGAATTGCTCGAAGCTGATAACTTGGTCATCAAAAAGGAAACTCATCCACAAAGTCTGATGAACTGACTCTCCCATGTCTGTAACTTGTTCTCCCTGACTATAAGCATGAAGGAAACCCTGGTCATGGGACAAGGTTTTGCATTTACGCCATTGATCACACTAATTACCACTCAGATGGAAGTAAATTCTGCTCACTGGGTTCCACGGTGACAGGAAGCCTGTTTCTTGCTGCAGAACTTGATACCCGCATGGGGAAAGCAGCTGCTATTCATGGCTGACTCTGAAATGCCCCTGGAATAACATCAAACTGACCCTTAGGGCCAAGCTGATGGTTTATAAGGCCTGTGCTCTCAGCACCTTGCTTTATGGCTGTGAAACATGGACCACTCACAGTTATCAAGAAAAGAAGCTCTACAATTTCCATTTTCACTACCTGATGCGCATTATGGTTATGTACTGGCAGGATAAAGTCATAAATGCAGTAGTACTCTCAAAGGCGGAGCTCCTAAGATGGTAGAGCTCATGCAACAGAGATGGTGCTGGTGGCTTGGCAACGTACATAGGATGGAAGATGGTCACATGCACAAGGACTTTCCGTATAGTGAGGTAGCCGGAGGCAGACAACCAGTGGGACACCCAAAGCTCCACTTCAAGGATGCTTGAAGTGAAGGCCCTAAATATCGATTATCACAACTGAGTGTAACAAACTGATGAATGAGGAAAATGGCGACACCTCCTGTGAGTTGGCGTGAACCAGCACAATGACCAGTGGCTACAGCAGCTTGGCAATCGAGGTCATCACCGGAAAAAAAACCCCACAACGACATTTGTAGCTTCATGTGCAGCACTTCCAGCAGAACCTGCCTCACAATTGGCCTCCTCAGCCATCAGCACATCTGAAATGGGTTTGTTTCCATTGTGTGTCTGTGACCTTTCATCGATGGAAGGTTGTCCACGATCTTCGTGAAATTCAGTTGCAAACAATTTGATGTGCGTCTCCGCCTCTCTCCCTCACACACAAACCAAAATGGCATCTTCTGCTTCAAATTAAGATAGCACCTTGACTTCCTGGGAGGCTCCGGAGCACGTAGCTATTGAAGAAAATTACCCTAACTATCAGGTGGTATCATGAACCAATAACTCTCCCCAACACTATGTTTGTTGAGGTGGACATTAAAGTTCCCATGATCTCTATACAGCTCCCTGGTCAACATCCCTCCCTATAGTCAAGATGAACAAAGTTACATTACCAGGAATTGGGCCGCTTTACTCTAGTGCTGACTTTAACGTGCGCTAATCAACCACGTTCATCTGCAATTAGTTGAATTGTGTTAAATTTTGACACCTCCCGCAGAAGGTGATGTGTTATCACATCTGAGGAAGTGGACTCTTGACACAATAATGTCAAAGATCGAACCTAACAGCGACATTTTCACAGGAGCTGCAATTGCGAAGTTTGGCCAGCAGATGGATTTGAAATCTTGAAGGATCCATTCTACGAAGCACGCATTGTCTAAATTAACGCTGCACTTGTCCCTGTCTCTGACTTTTTAAGTTGGACTCCATCTAATATTATGTTAGACCAAACACTGTTTCTGTTTATATGTCACTGTACCCTGTTTTAATTAATACTGCACCAGTCAATACCAATATTTATATCACATAGTCACATAGTCTGGAAGATCCCACATCAAACGGATTGGATTTTACCTCTGAAGTCCTGTCACATCCAGTCATTAATGGTGGTGGGCAATTAATCAAATAGCCAGAGAATGGGGCTGCACAAAATTGTGGGTCTGGAGCTATATGTATGAGAGGAGGTGGTGTAATGGTATTCTCACCTGGCTCGTAATTCGCTTGGGATCTGTGTTTGAATCCCCCTACGGCAGATGATGAAATTTGAATTCAAAAATCTAATGATGACCATGAAACCATTGTCGTAAAAACCATGTGGTTCACACTAATGCCAGCTGGTCTGGACTGCATGTGACTGCAGACCCACAGCAATAAATAGCCTAATAAGCCACACTGTTCTCAAGGGCAATTAGGGATGGGCAATAAATGCTGGCCAAGCCAGTGCCACTCACATTTCCATGAATGAAGAAAATAAATGTAGGCCAGACTTGGTAAGGACAGCAGATTTCCTTCTCTAAAGGGCATCGGTGAACCAGATGGATGTTTATGATAAAAACAAAAAACTGCGGACGATGGAAATCCAAAACAAAAACAGAATTATCTGGAAAAACTCAGCAGGTCTGGCAGCATCGGCGGAGATGAAAAGAGTTGATGTTTCGAGTCCTCATGACCCTTCAGCAGAACTGGGTGAATCCAAGGAGAGGGGTGAAATATAAACTGGTTTAAGGTGGGGTGGGGAGGGGTGGGGGGCGGGTGGGAGTGGGGGGAGAGAAGTGGAGGGAGGTGGTGCGGTTGTAGGGACAAGCAAGCAGTGAAAGGAGCAGATAATCAAAAGATGTCACAGACAAAAGAACAAAAGAACACATAGGTGTTAAAGTTGGTGATATTATCTAAACGAATGTGCTAATTAAGAATGGATGGTAGGGCACTCAAGGTACAGCTCTAGTGGGAGTGGGGGGCATAAAAGATGGAAAAATAATGGAAATAGGTGGGAAAAGAAAAATCTATATAAATTATTGGAAAAAACAAAAGGAAGGGGGAAGAAACAGAAAGAGGGTGGGGATGGAGGAGGGAGATCAAGATCTAAAGTTTTGCATCTTTCTCCTTGGATTTCCCCAGTTCTGCTGAAGGGTCATGAGGACTCGAAACGTCAACTCTTTTCTTCTCCGCCGATGCTGACAGACCGGATGCTTATGATAATCGATTATAGTTTCATGGTCACCATTATTGAGATGAGCTTTCAATTCCAGATTTATTAATTGAATTTCGATTCTTCATGCTGCCATAATGGGATTCAAATCTCTATTCCCAGGGAAAAGGCCTGGATCTCTGCTTACTAACCAAGTGACGTTCCCACTGCACGATCGTCCCTCCCATGTTATACAGGATCCTGGTTCGATTATTAATGTCCTGGGAACTGCTTTATTTCTATTATGCTGGATCAGGCCTCTGTTTGTATTAAAATAGACCCTATCTCCTTAATGTTCCAATGGAAGCCATCTCAGTTTGCATTGCACTGGACCCTGTCTCCATTTATGTTACATTAGGCCCTGTCACTGTTTATATTAAAATAGACCCTGTCTCTGTTTATATTATATTCGATTTTGACTATGTCTATATTATACCAGACCTGGTCATTGTAACTACAATGCCACTGAAGAAGAGTCATACGGACTCGAAACATTAGCTCTGTTTTTCTCCCCACAGATGCTGTCAGACCTGCTGCGTTTTTCCAGCATTTTTTGTTTTTAATTGAGATTTCCAGCATCAGCAGTGCTTTGCTTTAATCTATGCCTGCGTTTAAATTATAGCTGCATTACCCCATGTGTCTATGAGAAGGAGAGATAATATTAAAAATAAAGATCTTGGCCTGGACATTGGCATCTGGCAGTAGCCTGAAACGGGCAGTATAGTAACGGCCGTACGTGCTACGCAGCACTTGATATTCACCTTCAGCGCAGTCAGCAGAATGAGATTTCAGATATCGCTTCTTCTTTGCAAGTGCCCAAGGCCAATTTCTCCCCTATAGAGATGTATGTGTAGGAGGATGCAGGGCATTGTGTTCCCGTGTGCTTATTGCCCTTGTTATTCTGGGAGGTGGAGGTCACAGGTATGGAAGGCGTTGTTTTTGACCTGCGGTTCTACATTCCTCATTGTCCCAGGGCTGAATGTTAAACCCATGGACGTTTACAACATAGAAGGAGGCCATTCGGCCCACCGTTTCCGCGCCGGTCAAAAAGTGCCTTCCTATCCACTCTATCTATGCCCCTCATAATCTTTTACGCCTCTATCACGTCCCCTTTCAGCCTTCATTGCTCCAAGGAAAACAGCCCCAGCCTATCCAATCTTTCATCATGGCTCAGGCCCTCCAGCCCGGCAGCATTCTGGTATATCTCCTTTGCACTCTCTTCAGTGTATTCACATCCTTCTTATAATGTGGTGACCAGAACTGCATGCAGTGCTCCAGTTTTGGCCTAACCAACGTTTTATACAGTTCCAGCATAACCTCCTTGCTCCTGCATTCTATGTGTCCAATATGCCTTCTTAACCACGTCATCTACTTGTTTTGCTACTTTCAGGCTCCGTGGATGTGCACACCAAGGAGTCAGTGAGGGATATATTCTAGTCCATGAGATTACAGGTTGTGATTGAATGCAATTATCAGCTGAAGGAGGGCAATAGGTGTTAATGACCAGGAGATATCTCCACTCCTATCTTATCTGGTGCTGTGCAGCTTCAGGTCATCTGGAGTCAATATTGCTGCACCCCACCATGTCTCTGATCATATTACACTGTGCCTGTCTCATTATTTCTGCTTTGGTCCATGTTTCTGTAACACTAGACCCTGTCTGTTATTTATGTTATTGTCCTTTGTTTATGTTATATTAGTGCATTCCCTTGCTTTATTGCTGTAGACCTTGGAAATAGGCGTTAAATGCTTTAATTTAAACAGCTGCAAGAAAGGAGAGATCTGTGGCTTATGAACACAAATCTGGGATGCGGGAGAACAAGACCATAAGACCATAAGACATAGGAGCAGAAATTAGGCCATTCAGCCCATCGAATCTGCTCCACCGTTCAATCATGGCTGATAAGTTTCTCAACCCCATTCTCCCACCTTCTCCCTGTAACCTTTGATCCCCTTACCAATCAAAAACCTATCTACCTCGGCCTCAAAAACACTCAATCACCTGGCCTCCACAGCCTTCTGTGGCAATGAGTTCCATAGATTCATCATTCTCTGGCTAAAAACATTTCTCCTCAACTCTGTTCTAAAAGGCCTTCCTTTTACTCCGAGGCTGTGCCTAGTCTCACCTACGAAAGGAAACATCTTCCCCACGTCCACTCTATCCAGGTCTTTCAATATTCTGTAAGTTTCAATCAGATCCCTCTCATCCTTCTAAACTCCATCGAGTATAGACCCGGAGTCCTCAAACCTTCCTCATATGTTAAGCCTTTCATTCTTGGGATCATTCTCGTGAACCTCCTCTGGACCCTCTCCAGGGCCAGTACATCCTTCCTGAGATATGGGGCCCAAAATTGCTCACAATAATCTAAATGTGGTCTGACCAGAGCTTATAAAGCCTCAGCAGCACATCCCTGCTTTTATATTCTAGTCCTCTCGAAATAAATTCCAACATTGCATTTGCCTTCCTAACTACCGACTCAACCTGCAAGTTAACCTTAAGAGAATCCTGGACTAGGACTCCAAAGTCCCATTGCACTCCAGGTTTCTGAATTATCTTCCCATTTAGAAAATACTCTTTGCCTCTATTCTTCCAACAAAGTGCAAGTCACGACGTCTAAATAGGCACCCATGATAATTGTTTTCGAAAGATTTTTTTGCATCATTAACGTTCCCACCATCTTGATGTCTGATCATCACCATTTCCATCTCAACCAATGTCCACATTATTGGACTTGTGCAGTGCAGTAATAACTGAGGCCGGTTCTAATGGAATTACTGCAAACATGATCTAGCGCAGAACTGAGACAATGCATATTTCAATACAGAGACAGGTCTAGATGAATATATACAGAGACATGTCAAATGTAATATAAAGAGACAAGGCCTTGTTTAATAGAAGCAAAAACAGGATCTAGAGTAATATAAACAGAAGCAGGGTCCAATGTAATATAAACAGAGGCAGCATCTAGTGTATTATAAACAGAGACAGCATCGAGTGCAATATAAACAGAGACATATCGAGTATAATATAAACAGAGATATGTCAAGTATAATATAAACAGAAACATATGAGTTTGATATAAACTGAGACAGGGTCTAGTGTAATGCAAACACTGACGGGGTCTAGTGTAATATTAACATGGGCAGGGTCACGGTCGAGTGCAATATTGACACCGGGCCTACAGTCCCATCAAACACTCCCAGGGCAGGTGCAGCATGGGGCGAGGCACAGAATTTAAAGCTCCCTCTACATTGCCGCATTAAATACTCCCAGCACTGGTTATATGCGGTTAGAAACGGTCTAGTGTAATGCAGAGACAGGGCCTGCGGCTCCATCAAACACTCCCAGGTCAGGTGTAGCATGGGACTACATTAATAATATAAAGCTCCCTCTACATTGCCACATGGAAAACTCGTAAGGCAGGTATAGCACGGGTTAGATTCAGAGTAAAATTGTCCCAGTCTACACTGTCCCATCAAATACTCCAAAGGCCGAGACAGCACAGGTTAGATACAGGGAAAGATCCTTCGGCATTTCATTGCGGCATCAAATCCTCGCTACTGGTGACCCATGGTGGAGAGACAAAACAAAGAACCAAATAAGAGAAAGAGACAGAGAGGGAGAGGGTACAGGAAATCTCTACAAACACATTTGCCATGCCATTATATTTCATGATAAGTGGGAGTCTATCTTAATTCTGAACATAGATATCATCGTGACATAATGCTCATATAACTAATTTAAAAAATTGCCCAAAAAAATTGCTACTGCAATCGGTTGATGTATTTGCATGTTTGGCTCTATTTCTGTGTTGGTGGGGAAATATTTGTTGTGTTTTTGTCCCTCCAGAATCTAATCTGGGACTTCTATTTCTGTGTTTATTTACATAAAGGCCTCACTGGTTTCAATGAAGTGTTCATTGCAGCAAAACCAGATAAACACAGACACTTATTGATTGGTTTTAACTCAAAACAAGGTTTTATTTTAAGAATATTGACAGTTGGTACAAAATGAATGGAAACTTCTTTAACATCCATAAGAACACATGTTATTTATTTCAAATAAATAAAAATACATTTAAATTAAGGATTTAATTCCAAAAGATCTACTATCACAATCTTTGAACAGGTTGGGATTCCATTGAATGTCAATTTGATTGAAGATTTAACCCCTTTAAACTGGACAAGTTAAAACGGCAGCCAGAGGACTGACCTACAATCATATTAATCTCTGGGTTTTCAACATATTGCAGCTATCATTTTAAAATGTTAACATTTAGAAATAATGTGCATTTATAGAATGATGCTCACGACCCTTAAAACTTGTCAACGTAGTTTTGTAGTAGTTTATACACAGCTGTAATGTTGGAAACGCATTGGGTGATCTGTACACAGCAAGATCCCACGAATAGAGCTGTGAAAAATGACCAGATAATATTTGATTTTACTTAAAGAATGAATATTGGTATGGGATAGTGGGGCGAACAGTTCTGCTCTCAAGGATGGTACCAAAGGAGATTTTGCACCTGCCATCGACCTGAAAATTTGATCTGTTTCTCTCCGAACTGATGCTCACAGGCCTGCTAAGTGTGTTTTTTTTTTTGTTTTGCTTTAGATTTCCAGAATCTACAGTATTTTGCATCACTTTAATTCATTCTTGGGATATGGGCGCCACCGATGAAATAAATCTTGCACTTGGCCCTGTCTCACTTTATATTAGTCCAGATAATTGATCAGTAATCACTGCACCACACCCTGTCTCAGCTTATCTTAACCTAGAGCCTGTATCAGTAATCAATGCACTTGGCCCTTTTCTATTTTTATTAGTTTCTATTAATCTAAACACTATATCAGTAATCACTGCATTGGATCCTGTCTCAGCTGATAAAAATCTAGATGTTGCATTAGTAATGAGTGCACTAGACCCTTTCTCATTAAAAATTAATATAGTCCCTTCATCAGTAATAACTCACTAGATCCTGTTAGTTTATATTAATTTTGGCCCTATATCAGTAATCACTGCAGTAGAGCCTGTCCAGGTTATACTAACCTAGACCTGTATCAGTAATCACTGCACTATGTACTGCCTCAGTTTATATCAATTTAGACCCTGTATCAGTCATCACTCCACTGGTCATTGTCTGAGTTTATATTGATCAGGACCATGTATCAGTAAACACAGCACTGAACTTTGTCTCAGGTTCTATTAATCTAGACTCTGTATCAGTAATCATTGTACAATGCCCTGCTGCAGTTTCTATTAATCCAGATCCTGTTTCGGTAATTGCTGCACTTGGCCCTATATCAGATTATATTAATCTAGATCCTGTGTAAGTAATCACTGCACTAGACCTTGTCTCAGTTAATATCTCGAGACCCTGTATCAGTAATCAATGGACCTGGTCCTCTTTCAGTTTTTATTAATCTAGATGCTGTATCAGTAATCATTGTACTATGCTCTGTCTCAATATTTGTCAATCTAGACTCTGTATTAGTAATCACTGCACTAGGCCCTGTCTCAGTTAATATTAACCCAGGCTCTGGATAAATAATCAGTGTAGTAGGTCCTGTTTCCGGTAATATTTATCTAGGCCCTGCATCAGTTATCTCTGAACTTGAGCCTGTCTCAGTTTATATTAGTCTAGATCCTCTATCACTAAATACGGCACTGGAACCTGTCTCAGTTTCCATTAATCAAGGCTATGTATCAGTAATCACTGCAATAGACAATGTATCAGTTTGCATTGATTGAGACCCTGTATCAATAATCACTGCAATGGACACTGTGTCAGTTTATATTGATCTAGATCCTGTGTCAGTAATCACTGCACTAGCCCATGTTCTAGAATACATTTATATGGGTCTTGCATCAGTAACCACTGCACAATGGCTTGCCTCAGTTTATTTCAACCTAGACCCTGTATCATTAATCACTGCAGAAGACCCTCTTTCATTTTATATTAATCAAGACCCTGTGTAATTAACCACTGCTCTAGGCCCTGTCTCAGTTTATATTAATCTAGGCTGGTATCAGTAATCACTGCACTAGGCCCCATATCAGTTAGTGTTGATCTAGACACTGTATCAGTTATCTCTGCGATAGATAAAAACAAAACAAAACTGCGGATGCTGGAAATCCAAAACAAAAACAGAATTACCTGGAAAAACTCAGCAGGTCTGGCAGCATCGGCGGAGAAGAAAAGAGTTGACGTTTCGAGTCCTCATGACCCTTCGACAGAACTTGATTTCGAGTCCAAGAGTTGAAATATAAGCTGGTTTAAGGTGTGTGTGTAGGGCGGAGAGATAGGGAGAGAGAGAGGTGGTTGTGTAGACAAACAAGCCGTGTTGGAAGCAGATCATCAAAAGATGTCAGCGACAATGGTACAAAAGAACACATAGGTGTTAAAGTTAAAGTTGGTGATATTATCTAAACGAATGTGCTAATTAAGAATGGATGGTAGGGCACTCAAGGTACAGCTCTAGTGGGGGTGGGGGGAGCATAAAAGATTTTAAAATATTTAAAAATAATGGAAATAGGTGGGAAAAGAAAAATCTATATAATTTATAGGGAAAAAAAAAGGAAAAAGGGGGAAACAGAAAGGGGGTGGGGATGGGGGAGGGAGCTCATGACCTAAAGTTGTTGAACTCAATATTCAGACCGGAAGGCTGTAAGGTGCCTTGTCGGAAGATGAGGTGTTGTTCCTCCAGTTTGCGTTGGGCTTCGCTGGAACAATGCAGCAAGCCAAGGACAGACATGTGGGCAAGAGAGCAGGGTGGAGTGTTAAAATGGCAAGCGACAGGGAGGTTTGGATCATTCTTGCGGACAGACCGCAGGTGTTCTGCAAAGCGGTCGCCCAGTTTACGTTTGGTCTCTCCAATGTAGAGGAGACCACATTGGGAGCAACGAATGCAGTAGACTAAGTTGGGGGAAATGCAAGTGAAATGCTGCTTCACTTGAGAGGAATGTTTGGGCCCTTGGACGGTGAGGAGAGAGGAAGTGAAGGGGCAGGTGTTACATCTTTTGCGTGGGCATGGGGTGGTGCCATAGGAGGGGGTTGAGGAGTAGGGGGTGATGGAGGAGTGGACCAGGGTGTCCCGGAGGGAGCGATCCCTACGGAATGCCGATAAGGGGGGTGAAGGGAAGATGTGTTTGGTGGTGGCATCATGCTGGAGTTGGCGGAAATGGCGGAGGATGATCCTTTGAATGCGGAGGCTGGTGGGGTGATAAGTGAGGACAAGGGGGACCCTATCATGTTTCTGGGAGGGAGGAGGAGGCGTGAGGGCGGATGCGCGGGAGATGGGCCAGACACGGTTGAGGGCCCTGTCAACGACCGTCGGTGGAAAACCTCGGTTAAGGAAGAAGGAGGACATGTCAGAGGAACTGTTTTTGAAGGTAGCATCATCGGAACAGATGCGACGAAGGCGAAGGAACTGGGAGAATGGGATGGAGTCCTTACAGGAAGCGGGGTGTGAGGAGCTGTAGTCGAGGTAGCTGTGGGAGTCGGTGGGTTTGTAATGGATATTGGTGGACAGTCTATCACCAGAGATTGAGACAGAGAGGTCAAGGAAGGGAAGGGAAGTGTCAGAGATGGACCACGTGAAAATGATGGAGGGGTGGAGATTGGAAGCAAAATTAATAAATTTTTCCAAGTCCCGACGAGAGCATGAAGCGGCACCGAAGTAATCATCGATGTACCGGAGAAAAAGTTGTGGAAGGGGGCCGGAGTAGGACTGCAACAAGGAATGTTCCACATACCCCATAAAGAGACAGGCATAGCTGGGGCCCATGCGGGTACCCATAGCCACACCTTTTATTTGGAGAAAGTGAGAGGAGTTGAAGGAGAAATTGTTCAACGTGAGAACAAGTTCAGCCAGACGGAGGAGAGTAGTGGTGGATGGGGATTGTTCGGGCCTCTGTTCGAGGAAGAAGCTAAGGGCCCTCAGACCATCCTGGTGGGGGATGGAGGTGTAGAGGGATTGGACGTCCATGGTGAAGAGGAAGCGGTTGGAGCCAGGGAACTGGAAATTGTTGATGTGACGTAAGGTGTCAGAGGAATCACGGATGTAGGTGGGAAGGGACTGGACAAGGGGAGAGAGAAGGGAGTCAAGATAACGAGAAATGAGTTCTGTGGGGCAGGAGCAAGCTGAGACGATCGGTCTACCGGGGCAGTTCTGTTTGTGGATTTTGGGTAGGAGATAGATGCGGGCCGTCCGAGGTTGGGCGACTATCAGGTTGGAAGCTGTGGGAGGGAGATCCCCAGAGGAGATGAGGTTAGTGACAGTCCTGGAAACAATGGCTTGATGTTCAGTGGTGGGGTCATGGTCCAGGGAGAGGTAGGAGGAAGTGTCTGCGAGTTGACGCTCAGCATCCACGAGGTAGAGGTCAGTGCGCCAGACAAAACCTTCACCCTTCACCCCCCCTTATCCCCCTTCACCCCCCTTATCGGCATTCCGTAGGGATCGCTCCCTCCGGGACACCCTGGTCCACTCCTCCATCACCCCCTACTCCTCAACCCCCTCCTATGGCACCACCCCATGCCCACGCAAAAGATGTAACACCTGCCCCTTCACTTCCTCTCTCCTCACCGTCCAAGGGCCCAAACATTCCTTTCAAGTGAAGCAGCATTTCACTTGCATTTCCCCCAACTTAGTCTACTGCATTCGTTGCTCCCAATGTGGTCTCCTCTACATTGGAGAGACCAAACGTAAACTGGGCGACCGCTTTGCAGAACACCTGCGGTCTGTCCGCAAGAATGATCCAAACCTCCCTGTCACTTGCCATTTTAACACTCCACCCTGCTCTCTTGCCCACATGTCTGTCCTTGGCTTGCTGCATTGTTCCAGTGAAGCCCAACGCAAACTGGAGGAACAACACCTCATCTTCCGACTAGGCACCTTACAGCCTTCCGGTCTGAATATTGAGTTCAACAACTTTAGGTCGTGAGCTCCCTCCCCCATCCCCACCCCCTTTCTGTTTCCCCCTTTTTCCCTTTCTTTTCCCTATAAATTATATAGATTTTTCTTTTCCCACCTATTTCCATCTCTGCGATAGAACCTGTCTCAGTTTCTATTAGTGAAGGCCCTGTATCAGTAATCACTGCCTTAGGCCCTGTCTCTGTTTATCTTAACCTAGAGCCTGTATCAGTAATCATTGCACTTGGCCCTTTCTCAGTTTCTATTAATCTCAACCTTGTATCAGTAAGCACTGCAATATGCACTGCCTTAGTTTATATTAATCTAAGCCCTATGTCAATAATCACTGCACTGGATCCTGTCTCAGCTTATAAAAATCTAGATGCTGCATTAGTAATCAGAGACTAGACCCTTTCTCATTAAAAAATAATATAGTCCCTTTATCAGTAATAACTCACTAGATCCTGTCTCAGCTTATATTAATCTTGGCCCTGTATCAGTAATCACTATACTACACCCTGTTACTGTTTATATCAATCTAGACTCTGTATCAGTAATCACTGCAGTAGAGACTGTCTCCATTTATATTGATTTATATCTATCTTAATCTAAAGCCAGTGTCAGTAATCACTGCAGAATGCACTACCTCAGTTTATATCAATCTCAAGACTGTATCAGTCATCACTGCACTAGACCCTGTCTCAGTTTATATTAATCCAGGCCCTGTCTCCATAATCACTGCACAATGCCCTCCTGCAGTTTATATCAATCTAGACCCTATATCAGTAATGATTGCATGAGGCCCTGACTCCGTTTATATTAATCTAGGTCCTAAGTCTCTAATCACTGCACTGGACACTGTCTCAGTGTATATTGATCAAGGCCCTGTATCAGTAACATCTGCACTGGACCCTGTCTCAGTTAATGTTGACGTCGGCCCTGCATCATATTTCTCTGCACTAGACCCAGACTCAGTTTATAGTAGTCCACATCATGCATCAGTAATCTCTGCAATATACTTTGTCTCAGTTCTCAGTTCATATTAATCTAGGCCCTGAATCGGTAATCACTGCACTAGGACCTGTCTCAGTTTGTATTAGACAAGACCCTGTATCAGTAGTCACTGCACTTGGCCCTGTCTCAGTTTACACTAGTTCAGGCCATTTATTAGTAATCACCGCCCTTGACATGGTGTCAGTTTATTGTGATCTAGTCCCTGTATCAGTAATCATTACCCCAGATCCTGTCTCAGTTTGTATTAATCTCATCCCTGTATCAGTATTCACTGTGCTATGCCCTGCCCCAGTTTATATAAATCTAGACCCTTTATCAGTAGTCACTGCATTTGCCTCAGTTTCTATTAATCTAGACCCTGGATTGATAATCGCTGCGCTTGGCCCTACCTCAGTTTATATTAATCGAGATCCTGTGTCAGTAATTACTGCACAATGGCCTGCCTCAGTTTATTTCAAACTAGACCCTGTATCATTAATCACTGCAGGAGACCCTCTTTCGTTTTACATTAATCAAGACCCTGTATAAGTAATCACTGCTCTAGGTCCTGACTCAGATTACCGTAATCTAGACTGTATCAGTAATCACTGCACTAGACCCAGTCTCAGTTAATGTTGTTCTAGACCCTGTATCAGTTATCTCTGCAATAGAACCTGTCTCAGTTTATATTACTGAAGGCCCTGTATCAGTAATCACTGCCTGAGGCCCTGTCCCTGGTTATCTTAACCTAGACCCTGTATCAGTAATCACTGAACTTGGCCCTGTCTCATTTTCTATTAATCTAGACCCTGTATCAGTAAACACTGCACTAGACCCTGTCTCAGTTTATATTAATCCAGACCCTGTATCGGTAATCACTGCACTAGGCCCTGACTCAGTTTACATTAACCTAGAACCTGTGTCACTAATCACTGCACTGGACACAGTTTCAGTTTATATTAATCAAAGTACATTATCAGTAACCATTGCACTGGACCCTGTTTCGGTTAATATTGACATCAGCTGCATCATATTTGTCCGCACTAGACCCAGACTCAGTTTATAGTAGTCCACACCATGCATCAGTAAGCTCTGCAATATACTCTGTCTCAGTTCTCAGTTCATATTAACCTACACCCTACATCAGTAATCACTGCACCAGGCCCCATCTCAGTTTGTATTAGTCAAGACCATGTATCAATAATCACTGCACTTGGCCCTGTCTTATTTTATATTAGTTCAGGTCGTGTATCAGTAATCACCGCCCTGGACACAGTGTCAGTTTATTTTTATCTAGTCCCTGTATCAGTAATCACTGCCCCAGATCCTGTCCCAGTTTGTATGAATCAGTATTCACTGCGCTATGACCTGCCCCGGTCTATAGAAATCTAGACCCTGTATCAGTAATCATTGCACTATGCCCTGCCTCAGTTTTTATCATCTACATCCTGCATCAGGAATCATTTCACTGGATACTGTCTCAGTTTATTTTGATCTAGACCCTGTGTCAGTAAGAACTGCACTGGACATGACCTGTATCAGTAATCATTGAAATAGAGCCTGTCTCAGTTTATATTAATGAACACACTGTCTTAGTAATCACTGCACCAGGCCCTGTCTCAGTTTCTATTAATCTAGAGCCTTTATCAGTAATCACTGCTCTATGCTCTATATCAGTTTATATCAATCTAGGCCCTATGTTAGCAATCACTGCACCAGTACCTCTCTCAGTTTATGTTAATCTAGACCTTATATCAGTAATTGGTGCATTAGGCCCTGTCTCAGTTAATATTGATCTAGGCTCTATATCAGTTATCTCTTCACTTGAGCCTGTCTTAGTTTATATTCGTCTAGATCCTGTATCATTAAATACGGCACTAGGGCCTGTCTCAGTTTATATTAATCTAGACCCTGTATCAGTAATCACTGCAATAGACACTGTATCAGTTTGCATTGATCTAGGCCCTGTAAAAATAATCACAGCAATGGATACTGTCTCAGTTTATGTTGATCTAGATCCTGTATCAGTAATTACCACGCTAGCCCATGTCCTAGTGTATATTTATCTGGGCCCTGAATCAGTAACCACTTCACTATTGCCTGCCTTAGTTTATTTCAATCTAGACCCTGTATCAGTAATCACTGCAGAAGACCGTCTTTCATTTTATATTAATCAAGACCCTGTATAATAATCATTGATCTAGGCCCTGTCTCAGTTTATATTGATTTAGCCCCTGTATCAGTAATCACTGCACTAGCCCCTGTCCTGGCTTATATTTATCTGGGCCCTGTGTAAGTAAGAACTGCACAAGACACTATCTCAGTTTATATTGATCTAGCCCCTGTATTAGTAATCACTGCACTAGGCCCTGCCTCAGTTTATATTAATTTAGAGCCTGTATCAGTAATCATTGCTTTGGGCCCCATCTCAGTTTATATTAGTCCAGACCCTGTATCAGTAATCACTGCACTAGCCCTGTTCTAGTTTGTATTTATACAGGCCCACTATCAGTAATCACTGTACAATGCCCTGTCTCAGTTCATATTAGCTTAAACCCTGCATGAGTATTCAGTCCACGAGACCCTATCTCAGTTAATATTGATCTAGGTCCTGTATCAGTTATCTCTTCACTCAAGCCTGTCTCAGTTTATATTAGTCTAGATCTTGTATCAGTAATCATGGCAGTAGGCCCTGCCTCATTTATATCAACCTAGACCATGTATCAGTAATCACTGCAATAGACACTGTATCAGTTTGCATTGATCTAGATCCTGTATCAGTAATCACTGCAATAGACACTGTATCAGTTTGCATTGATCTAGATCCTGTATCAGTAATCACTGCACTAGATCCTGCCTCAGTTATTGGTTTTAAATCAATCTAGACCCTGTATCAGTAATCAGTGCACTAGACCCTGTCTCGGTTAATGTTGATCATGACCCTGTATCATTTATCTCTGTACCAGAGCCTGTCTCAGTTTATATTAATCTAGTCCTTGTATCACTAATTACTGCACTAGAACCTGCCTCAGTTTATGTTAATCTAGACACTATCAGTAATCACCACACTAGACCCTATCTCACTTATGTTAATTTTGACCCTGTATCAGTAATCAGTGCACTAGACCCTGTCTCAGTTTAAATTGATCTAGACCCTGTATCATTAACCATAGCAATAGACCCTATTTAATTTTGTATTAATTTAGACCGGGTTTCAATAATCACTGCAATGGACCCTGTCTCATTTTATGTTAAGTTCAATCATGTATCAGTCATCACTGCATTAGCCCCTGTCTTATTTTATATTTGTCTGGGCCCTGTATCAGTAATCAGTGAGGTAGACCCTCTATCCTTTTATATTTATCAAGACCCTGTATCAGTAAACACTGCTTTAGACCTAACTCAGCTTATTTTGATATAGATCCTGTATCAGTAATTACTGCAGTATGGACTGCCTCAGATTATATCAACCTAGACACTGCATCAGTAATCACTGTACGTGGCCCTGTCTCAGTTTATATTGATTTAGCCACTGTATCAGTAATCACTGCACTACACCTTAACTTGGTTTATATTGGTCTCTCTCCTGTATGTGTTATCACTGCACTAGACCTTGTATCAGTTGTATTAATCTACAGCCTGTACCAGTAATCACTGCACTTGGCCCTGCCTCAATTTTTATCAATCTAGAGCTGGTAGCGATAATCGCTGCAGAAGAGCCTGTCTCACTTCATACTAATCTAGAGTCTGTGTCAGAAATCACTTCACTAGGTGCTGAATCAATTTATATTAATCTAAACTCTTTATCAGTAATCACTGCAGTTGGCCCTGCCTCCGTTCATATTAGCCTCGACCCTTCAACAGTAATCACTGCGCTGGGCCCCGTCTCAGCTTTTATTAGTCCAGACCCTGTTCCAGGAATGACAGCATGAGAGACTGACTCAGTTTATATTATTAAAGACTCTGTATCAGTAATCACTGCACTAGACGCTCTCTCAGTTTATATTAATCTAGGCCCTGTATCAGTAATTAACGCTAAATGCTCTGTGTCAGTTTATATCAATTGAGACCCTATATTAATAATTTCTGCACTTGACTCTCTCTGTTTATATTGATCTAGATCCTGTATCAGTAATCACTGCACAAGACCCTGTCTCAATTATATTAATTTTGACCCTGTATCAATAATCAGTGCATTAGACTCCATCTCAGTGTAAATTGATATAGGCCCTGTATCAGTAATCACTGCACTAGATGTTGTCTCAGTTTATATTATTGCTAATCGTGTACCAGTAAACACTGCACTATACCTTGCCTCAGGTTAAATTGGTCTAGATGCTGTATCAGTAATCACTGCAATGGACACTGTCTCAGTTTTTATTGATTGACACCCTGTATCAGTAATCACTGTACTATGGCCTGCCTCAGATTATATCAACCTATACCCTCTATCAGTTATCACTGCACTTGACCCTGTCTCAGTTTATTTTAATCTAGACATTGTATCAGTAATCACTGTATTAGGCCTTGTCTCAGTTTATCTTAATCCAGACCTTGTATCAGCAATCACTACACTAGACACTATCTCAGCTCATATTGATATAGACCCTGTAACAGTTTTCACAGCAATGGACACTGTCTCAGCTTATATGCTCTACATCTTGTTTCAGGAATCACTGCCTCATCACTTGTCCTGATTTATATTCATCTCAGTCCTGTATCAGCGATCACTGCACTATGCCCTGCCTCAGTTTGTATCAATCTAGACCCTATATCAGTAAACACTGCACTTCGCCCTGCCTCAGTTTATATCAATCTAGACCTGTATGAGTAAACACTGCACTTGCCCCTGTCTTAGTTTATATTACCCTAGACCCTGTATCAGTAATCACTGCAAAAGGCATTTTCTTAATTTATATCAAAAGGGATAAAAGCAAAATACTGCAGATGCTGGAAGTCTGAAAGGAAAACACAAAATGATGGCAAAACTCAGCACGTCTGACAGCACCTGTGGGGAGAGAAGCAGAGTTAACATTTAAAGACCCTATGACTCTTCCTCAGAGCTAAAGAACAATGGAAATATGACAACATTAATACTATTTAAGCGGGGTGGATCAGGTGAGGCTGGATAGAAGGCAGGCGATAGTTGGGGGTAAGGTGATGCTGACAAACATATCATGGGCAAAAAGGCTAAGGGAGAGTTAATGGTAGTGGTAAGGCTAAACAAGGTGCTGATAGTGGCATAAAGGTAAGAAAGCAGAATGTGTTAATAGCAGAACCAGAGTCAACACACTGTGAAAGAACAACATGGAACAAGTAACAGATGGGCCTTTTGGGAGGTGTGGTTGGTGGAGGGGGCGGTGGTTGGGGAAAAACTATATGAAAAAGAACAAGAAAAGAGGGTAAAATGGGGCTGAAACAATTAATAAATGAATAAGGCTTTAAAGTGCATCATCAGAAGATGAGGTGCTGTTCTTCCAGTTTGTGTTGGGCTTCACTGGAACATTGCAGCAGGCCAATGATGGACATGTGGGCATGAGAGCAGGGTGGTGTGTTGAAATAGCAAGCGACAAGAAGGCCTTGATCATGCTTGCAGACAAACCAAAGGTGTTCCACAAAACACTCACCCAGTCTGTGATTGGTGTCCCCTCTCTAGAGGAGACAGCATTGGGAGCAGCGAATGCAGTGGGCCAAATTTAAGGAGGTGCAATGAAGTGGTGCTTCAGCTGAAAGGAATGTTTGGGCCCTTGGATGGTGAAGAAGGAGGAGGTAAAGAGGCAGATGTGGCATCTTCTGTGATTGCATAGGAAGGTGCCATGGGAAGTGAATGAGGTATTGGGGTTGATGGAGGAGTAGGCCAGGGTGTCCTGAAGGGAATGGCCACTACAGAACACTGATAGTAGTCGAAGGGGTTGGGGTGGTGAGGACAAGATTTGTTTGGTGGTGGCATCATGCTGGAGTTAGTAGAAATGGCGGAGGATGACCATTTGAATGTGGACGCTGTGGGGTGAAATGTGAGGACAAGGAGGATCCTATCATGGCTCTGGGTGGGAGGGGAAAGTGTGAACAGAGGCTCGGAAGATGGGTCACACACAATTAACGGCCCTGTCATCCACAGGTTGGGGGGGGGGGGGTGGGGGGCGGTGGGGGTGGGGGGTGGTGGAGGGGAAACCTCAGTTTAGGAAGAAGGAAGACATGTCAGAAGCAGTGTTTTGGAAAGTGGCATCATCGGACCAGATGTGAGGGTGACAAAGCAACTGAGAGGATGGGATGGCGTTTTTCCAGAATTTTCTGTTTTTATATTAATCTAGACCTTGTATCAGTAAACATTGCATTAGACCCTGTCTCGGTTGATAATAATCCAGGCCCTGTATCAGTAATCACTGCACTAAGTCTTGTCTCAGTTTATGTCAATCAAGGCCCCGTTTTAGTAATCCCCATACATCCCTGGTTCAATTTATTTCGCACCTCACCTGCAGCTGTAAATGCTATACTACACTCTGCTTTAGTTATTGTTGTTGAACAATAGTCCACTGGGTCCTATCTTATCTATTACTGCAGTCGTCCATATTTCTACTTGTGCTGTAACTGGTCCTTTCCCAGTTATCACTGCATCTGACCCTGCCGAAGTTTATATTATTAGATCTTGTGTCATTTGTTACTATATTATGCCATGCTTCTGTGGACACTTCAATTACCCTTTTTCAGTTTGTACTGTAGTACAACCATGTCTGAACTTATATTTCGCTGCACCTTGTGTTTCATTATTTTACACTGCACCATGCTTCAGTTATCACTACCCTTGGCCTGATGACCTTGTCTCAGTTATAACTGTACTAGACCAGACGGACATACGAGCATACGAACAAAGAGCAGGAGTAGGCCTTTCAGCCCCCCGGAGCTGTTCCGCCTTTTAATAAAATCATAGTTGATCTGATAGTAACCTGAAATCTTGGACCCCACCTACCACCAATAACCTATCACCCCCTTGTTTACCAAGAATCTATCCACCTCTGCCTTAAAAATATCCAAAGGCTCTGCTTCCACTGCCTTTTTAGGGAGAGAGTCCCAAAGACTCACGACCCTGAGAGTGAAAAAAATTCACCTCATCTCTGTTTTACATGGGCGACCCCTTATTTTAAACAGTAATCCCTAGTTCTAGATTCTCCCACAAGTGAAGGCATCCTCTCCACATCCACCCTGTCAAGGCCCCTCATGATCGTAAATGTTTCAGTCAAGTCGCCTCTTACTCTTCTAAACTCCAGCAGATACAAGTCTAGCCTGTCCAATCTCATTAAGCAACCCAAACATTCCAGGTATTAGTCTAGTAATCCTTCTCTGAACTGCTTCTCACGCATTCATGTCCTTCCTTAAATAAGGTGACCAATGCTGCACACAGTACTCCAAACGTGATCTCACTAGTGCCTGGTACAACTGAAGCAGAACTTCCCTACTGTTCCCCTCACAAGAAAAGAGAACATTCGATTAGCTTTCCCAATTGCTTACCATTTCTCCTTTTATCTTCCTCTCAGCAATGCATCTGTGTATATAACGCTATCTGCAGTTTAATTTATTAATGCACTGGACCCTGCCTCAGTATACACTACAATTGACTCTTTCTCAGTTATTACTGCACGGGACTATGTCTCTGTTTATGTTACATTATATACCGCTTCATTTATTAATGCACATAGCCGTGCCTCCAGATATACTGCAAGTGACAATTCCTGAGCTGCTGTTGCATTGCACAAAATCTCTTTTGGTATTATATTAGGATTTATCTCACAACTGACTTGTGGAAAAAGTTATTGCTCATGGAATAAAAGGGACAGTAGCAGTATGGATACAAAACTGGCTGAAAAATAGGAAGCAGGGAGTAATGGTCAATCGATGCTTTTTGGGCTGGAGGAAGATTTGTAGTGGAGTTCCCCAGGGGTCGGTATTGGGGCCTTTGCTTTTCCTGATACATATTAACGATGTAGATCTTGGTGTGCAGGGGACAATTTCGAAGTTTGCGATTGATACGAAGCTTGGGAGTGTTGTGAACTGCGATGAGAACGGTGTGGAACTTTAAGAGGACACAGACAAGTTAGTGGAGTGGGCAGTTAGATGGCAGATGAAGTTCAACGCAGAGAAATGTGAGGTGATGCATTTTGGAAGGGAGAACATGGACAGACAATATAAAATAAGGGCTGGAATTTTGAAGGTGTGCAGGAGCAGAAATACTTGGATGTATTTGTGCATAGACCAATGAAGGTTGTCGGACAGATGGAGATGGCAGTTAATAATGCATATAGTATCCTGGGCTCTGTTAATAAGGGCATAGAGTGCAAGAGCAGGGAGGTTATGCTGAATTTATATAGGACCCTCCTTCGATCTCAACTGGAATATTGTGTACCGCCCTGGGTACCATATTATAGGAAGGGTTTGAAGATATTGGAGAGAGTGCAGAAGAGGTTTACAAGAATGCTCTCAGGGATGAGGAACCTCAGCTATGAGGATAGATTGGAAAAGTTGTGACTATTTCCATGGAGAGGAGAAGGCTGAGAGGATACTTGCTGAAGTTTTCAAAATCATGAGCGGGCTGGACAAAGCAGATAAGGAGAAACTGTTCTCATTCGTAAAAGGATCAAAAGCAAGAGGGCACAGATTTGAAGTGATTTGCTAAAGAAACAAATGTGACGTGAGAAAAAGCTTTTTCACACAACGAGTGGTTCGAGTCTGGAATGCACTGCTTGGAAGTGCGGTGGAGGGACGTTCAACTGAAGCATTCAAGACGGAATTAAATGAGTTTTTGAATAGAACCAACGTGCAAGGATATGGGGAAATGACAGGGCAATGGCGCTAGGTCATAAAGCTCATTTGGAGAGCCGGTGCATGCATGATGAGCCGAATGGCCCCCATCTGTGCCATTAAGATTTGTTGATTCTGTGATATTACTGTATTAGACAGCTTCATTCATTACTGTGCTCTCCTATGTCTCACCTTATATTGTAGAGGTCCTATCTCATTTATTGATAAACTGGACCAAGTCTCAGTTCTTACTGCATTATAAAAGGTTTCTGCTGACTAGAGATGGAGAGAGCGTGCCACATGGATAGGTAGGTATTAACTTTAAGAATGTTATAATACCCTGTTGGTGATAAGTGGTTGAAAGAATACGTTTAGACTTGTTAATAACCATTAGGCGTTGGGTGCAATTTCTAATTGCTCTGGTGTAATGTGTGTAATGTTTGTATTGAAAGGTTGGGATGAATCTTGTAACATTCCCTTCATCAATGAGATTGAGGAACAGAAATAAAGGTGAACAACATTGGACTGCACATTGCACAACTTAGTCACACACTGCATTGTGTTCCAGATGACTAATTGATGCTTGAGTTGATCTGTGGTAATTCTTACAGTTATCTTTCATTTTAAGTTTTTTTTCCCACTTTTGCAATAGGACTTTCTGTTTGCTTTTGGCGTGGCCACCGATTGTAAGAGGCAGAGTCTGAAACCGTATCATCAGGCGAATGGGCGGCCAGAGCGTTCTAATGACCCATGTTCCTGTGTGTCAGGGTCTGTGTGTGTGTGTGTCGGCGTGTGTGTGTGTATGTGTGTGTGTCGGTCTCTGTGTGTGTGTGTAGCTGCGTGTGTGTCTGTCGGTGTGTGTCGGTGTGTGTGCCTGTGTATGTGAATGTGTGTGTGTGTGTGTGTGTGTGTGTGTGTGTCTGTTGGTGTGTGGGTGTGTATATGGGTGTTTGCAGCTGTATGTATGGCTGTGGAGGCGGGTACATCCGGCACACATAATTTTCCATTGTTTGCAAAATACATTACAATTATTTTTCAGCACGTTATGATAGCTTATTGAGAATATACTTACAGATCCTATGCTACCGTTAATATTTATCGGCAATGCATTGTCATGCGTGCTCCATAAAGTAGTGTCAAGCTGGAAATTCCATTGTCACGGCAAATACATTTTTCAAATGACTCACTGAACTTCTTCCCTCTCTTCCTCTGTCTCAGACTACAGCTAAATCAGTTAACCTCTCCTCTCTCTCAGACTTCACTTAACTCACTTACACAGACTCACAAGGGCCAGATCTGGCAGCTACGAGGAACCAACGTTTAAATCTTTTGCTTGAGGCGCATTATCACTGAAACGAAAAGGGCCAAAACCTCATCAAAGGAAAATTCAGCACCAGAAAGACACCAGCTCACCCACTTCACCTCTTTCCTCTCTTTCTCTCAGAAAACACCAAACCCTCTTAAAACTTTCTATTTTAGAATAACCCTCTGTGAGGGAAATTATTGTTTGAATTTCTGCTCTTTTCTCCCAGTGATTACGTTTAGTTCATCTCCCCTTCAGTTAATATGCTATAACCAAAACAATCTCATTTATTTAATTCTTCAAATTGGGAATGGAGCTGAATGCAATGCTGAGACCGGCAGCAATCTGTGTGGTTGTTCTTGATGCTGTCAGAGTGAGTTTAACCTCACAGGCAGGAAGACTGTTCACGGTGATAACATGAAACTGACGCCTGCTGTTTCATTCTCAGGTAACACAACTTCCTGTTTCTCTGCTGCCGGTTCCAAACCGCACATCTCACTTCTGAGCAGAAAATAAATCCAGGGCCACAATCTGGTGAGAACATCTGTCAAAGCGGCTTATATCTGGCCACAGAGTCAGGTAGAGTCACACAGATCACATTGCGGTGACATTTACAAATGAGCCTCTCCTGATCTGTTTCGAGCTTCCAGGAGATAACTGAGTGGTCAATGGATCAATCACTGAGGTTCCCCGGGTCCCTGAAGCGGGGAAATGAGAGCTTGCTACCTTTCATTTTTCGTTATCATGCTCCATCACCCGCTACCCACTCTAAAGCCCCCCTCCACACACCCCCACACCCCCACTCTTACCCGCCACTCACACACACACTCCCTAGGCATGCACTCTCTCTCGAAGCTTGTTTCTCTGCAACACTCCGTCTCCCTTTTCCATTTAAAGTGTTCTTCGCTCAGTTTTATCTCTGTCTATCTCTATCCACCTCTCTGTGAGTCTATTAAATAAAAGTATTGAAATGCATTAATAGAGTAAATAAAGAGAAAATATTTCAACTGGCAGGAGGCGACAGATTTACTTTATTGAACAGGAAGGCAGGAGGATAATTGTTTATTTTTTTACACGGCGAGTTGTTATGAACTGGAATGCACAGCTTGAAAGCGTGATGGAATCGGCTTAATAGTAAGTTTGTAAAGTGAATCAGATAAATACTTGAAGAGATCAACTGGATCATTCGTCGATATAATTGTCCCAGCACGTTTTCTGTATCTTCCTCTGTCCTTGCATGAGACCGAATAAAATGCAATAATTATGCAGCTTTCGTCTTGTGCTAATCCTGTCTTTTGACAGCGCCACAGTGTGTGTGTCGATAATTACGAGGCATCCCTCAGAAGTTCATTACTATTTACAAATCATTATATTGAGCAAAATTACACTGGATGGAACTTGTTTAGTAAAAAGCACGATTACCCTTAACATTTGTGGCATTGAGTCTGGGGAAGTTTTGGTGTTTAATATTTTCAGCCATCATCGGCCTCAAGCTGAGGATTTAAACATTGGTTTCTACAAGCTGCCGGGTCCGGCACTTGTGTGTCTGTGTAAATAGAGAACTGTCGGTAAGAATGAGAAGGAGCAGGTTATTTTTTGTTTCTCTGAGAGATGCAGGTATCAGAAATCTCTGGAGACCGCCATGATTGTCGTCCCCTCGGGTATAACGGCTCTTAGTCAGGTGGAGTCAGTCACACGGGCCTCTGTCATGATGTTTAGACTCCGTTTTTACCACACAAATCCCTGTGTCACTCACCATAACACAGCCTGCGCTAAGGCCCTTAAACATCATTACTTCCTTACACGTTCACTCCATTACATTACAATCAGATGTTCATTCGCCCCCTGCCCCCCTTTATGTAAGATTACCAGCAGCCTCTGTTACTGAAAAACTGGAACCGGCCTCTGTGATTATTAGATCAGCCCCAGTCTGGCCCGTGCCCCGCAGTCAGAACTCCCTTCGCAAATCCAAGAATAGAGAAGTTGTTTGTTTCGTATGAGAAGGCGGGAAAGTCAAATCAGCAACAATGTTCTAGGAACCCGCCATTCGCTGCATGGAGGAACTGCGCAGTTTCTCTCTCACTCTTGCTGAGTCTAAGAAACTAATGGATAAAAGAACAGAAAAACGTCCATATGAACTATCACCGTGAGCCTTGGCCGATATTAAGTGGTCAACTGTCCGGACTGAGGCTTAAACCCAAAACCTTGAGGGATGAGAGTGCCGTTAATTCGTCAATGCTGACATGATATATTCCCAGTTCCCATTACATTACTACAACGGCAACATATTACAGATGCTAGAAATCGAAACCAGAAACCGAATGTGCCGGAAATCCACCACAGGTCAGACAGCAGGTGTCGAGTCTGTTTTCCGGATCGTCATATACTTTGCAGCCTTGGGAAAAGTGTGGAGGGGCGGGAGGATTTTGGAGGCTGATTAAAAACCGGCGCCCTGTCAGACGAGCACTCTTCCCGTGGTCAACGGAGCCTGGGGTGGAATTTGAAACCAAGTCTTGCAGCTCAAAAGCAGAAGTGCGACCAACTGTAGCACTCGGGAGTGCAGTGGCTGTGGAGAGAAGCAGAGTTAAATCGATGACCCCGGTTCCGCTGAAGGGTCATCGCCATGAAACGTTCACTCTGTTTATCACCACAGATTCTGCCGACCTGCAGAGTAATTCCAGAATGTTATGTTTTATTTGCTATAACACTATACCGTGTCAGTGTTATTACACCAACTCCATCCCATTCATATTGCAGTGGTGCTTGACTCTATTATTAGACATTAGGTAAAGCATTTGCTATTGTATCAATTGGCGCTGTCTCACACACACTATTATATCAGACCCAACTTCGATTTGGGTGGACTAGATCCTGACTGTGCCGTCATCACACTGGATCCAGTGAGTATTCAGTGATGCGCTGAACATGCTGCTCCTTGCTTTCATCAAACATTGTATTTTTTACACACAACTTTCCGGTTTTTAACCTGACCTGTGTCTCCAAACTCGTTGTATAAAATGCTGCCTCTGTAACAGTTGGGCTCAGAGCTTGTCTGTCATTCAAATTCTAATGCAAACCTCTCTCATTATTTCTGAAAGCCTCGTGCCTATCAGTTTTCAATAGGAATCTGTTTCTGATATTGTTAACGGTGACCCTGTTTCTGTTAGTGTTTCACTTTGACCTTTTTCAGTTGTTATTTTATACAAAGCAGTTTTGTTATTATGATCACACAAATGCCAGTTCATTCAATGTTATAGCGAGTCCTCCCTCTCTTTTATTCCAGAAATAACGCATTTCTCTGCTTATATTACTCCTTGGGTCAATTTGTGTTATCACTGCAGTAGCGCATATCCCTGTTTGTATTGGACTAGGTATTGTGCCTGTTATCACTACACTAGCCCATATCATGCCAGAAATATTGGGGAACACGGGGTTTAGTGAGCGGGAGGAACTGAAAGAAATGAATATTGGTAGGGAAATGGTGTTGGAGAAATTGAAGGCCGATAAATCCCCGGCGCCTGATAATCTATATCCCAGAGTACTTAAGGAAGTGGCCCCAGAAATAGTGGATGTATTGGTGTTCAGCTTCCAAGATTCTATTGACTCTGGAACAGTTCCTACAGATTGGAGCTTAGCTAATGTAACCCCACTATTTAAAAACGGAGGCAGGGAGAAAACAGCGAATTATGGACCAGTTAGCCTGACGTCGGTAGTGGGGAAAATTCTAGAGTCCATTATAAAAGATTTAGTAGCTGAGCACGTGGAAAACAGTGGCAGAATCGGACAGAGTCAGCATGGATTTATGAAAGGGAAACAATGCTTGACAAATCTACTGGAATTTTTCGAGGATGTTACTAGTAGAGTTGTTGAGGCAGAGCCAGTGGATGTGGTTTATTTGGACTTTTAGCAGGCTTTCGACGAAGTCCCACATCAGAGTAAGCATGTAAAATTAAAGCGCATTGGATTGGGGGTAGTGTATTGAGATGGATAGAAAACTGGTTGGCAGACAGGAAACAAAGTGTAGGAATAAACGGGTCTTTTCCCAAATGGCGAGCAGTGACTACTGGGGTACCGCAGGGATCGGTGCTAGGACCCCAGTTATTCACAATATATATTAATGATTTAGGTGAGGGAATTAAATGTAACATCTCCAACTTTGCAGATGACACAAAGCTGTTTGGGAGGGTCAGCTGTGAGGAGGATGCAGAGATCCTTCAGTGTGATTTGAACAAGCTGAGTGAGTGGGCAAATGCATGGCAGATGTAGTATAATGTCGATAAATGTGAAGTTATCCATTTTGGTAGCAAAAACAGGAAGGCAGATTATTATCTGAATGGCTATAAATTGAGAGAGGGGAATGTGCAACGAGACCTGGGTGTCCTTGTACACCAGTCGCTGAAGGTAAGCATGCAGATGCAGCAGGCGGTTAAGAAGGCAAATGGTATGTTTACCTTCATAGCCAGAGGATTCATGTAAAGGAATGTGGATGTCGTGCTGCAATTGTACAGGGCCTTGGTGAGACCGCACCTGGAATATTGTGCGCAGTTTTTGGTCTCCTTATCTGAGGAAAGATATTCTTGCTTTCGAGGGAGTGCAGCGAATGTTTACCCGACTAATTTCTGGGATGGCAGGACTGACATATGAGGAGAGATTGAGTCGATTAGGATTATATTCGCTGGATTTCAGAAGAATGAGGGGGGGAATCTGTTAGAAACCTATAAAATTCTAACAGGACTAGACAGGATAGATGCAGGAAGGAAGTCCCCGATGGTGGGGGAGTCCAGAACCAGGGGTCACAGTCCGGGGATATGGGGTAGACCATTTAGGACTCAGATGAGGAGAAATTTCTTCACCCAGAGAGTGGTGAGCCAGTGGAATTCGTTATCACAGAAAGTAGTTGAGACCAAAGCATTGCATGTTTTCAAGATGGAGTTAGATAAAGCTCTTGGGCGAAAGGGATGAAAGGGTATGGGGAGAAAGTGGGAGCAGGCTATTGAGTTGAATGATGAGCCATGATCATAATGAATGGCGGAGCAGGCTTGAAGGGTCAAATGGCCTACTCCTGCTCCTAATTTTTATGTTTCTCTGTTTCTATGCTTCTATCTCTGATTTTATTACACCAGACCATGTAACTGTTGTTATGGCACCTGCCCATACCCCACCATATAACACCAGATCTTGTCTCTGTTATTACTGCATCAACCAGGTCTTCTATTACCAGGTCCGGTGTCTGCTTATGGTCCACTAGATCCTGGTTTATTTTCGATAAGATTACATTGAATATACAACCTACAGATAAAACAGTCAGTCCAAAATTAATTCGAATGGCTGTGGTGGAGTTTGTGAAGGTAAAAGTTAAAAAAGGGGAAACAGAAATAGTGAAAGTTCTCTGGAGAGCAGCAGGAGTTTCAATCCTTCCCATCAACAGGGGTAATACATCGGAGAATTACATGTGCAGGTATTGGTCAAGTTTTATTTTTTGCCATCACTTGCACAAATCATCACACATTCGAGATTATTATGAGCTTCTGTGAGATGTTGAGATGCTCATTTGTTAATAAACTGCAGGTTATTCTCGATGTGATATCATTCGCTTTCCAACTGATCATCACCTTAGATAAGCCACCTTAGGAACGAAATAGTCAGTCTGACATCATTTTCTAAACAAATACATACAAAAAATTGGTTATCAATAAATAGTTACGTTGTTAAACAATTTACAATTAAAGTAAATGCATAGTTTTGGATTTGAACATAATCACTGAAGGCGTGAATGGGTTGAAGGTTATCATTGGGAGAAATGAAGGGGAATTACTAAAAATATATTTTCTCCAAATAGTGTTATTATATAATAGGAGATTCATAATAAATAAGGAACGCTCAGAGACAGAGACAGAGAGAGAGAGAAAGAGAGAGGGTGTGAGGGACGGAGTAAAGATGGTGGGTGGAGAGAGAGAGAGAGATAAAGGGAAGACGTTCAATGAGTTAGGCTCTGCCTCAGACAAAGAGATAAGAGACATTCAATGATTTTGCTGAAAGACATGTTTGTCTTGATAATGAAATGGTGAATATGACATCACGTTCTAAACACAAGTACACAACGAAAGATGTTATCAATAAATATTTGCAGTATTAAATCATCCGCAGTTACAGTTTGAGTAAAATCAAAATAAATACTGAAACATTCTGGTGAAGATCATTATTCATCTTTGAGAAATGGCGGCATAGGCAAGAGGCATGATTTTTTTTGCACACAACACACATAACTGACAATATCGGATATATAATTTATTTGACAGAAACTAAATGAAACTAACTGTCAAGTGTTGCAAGGAACGGGCCATCAAATACCGCCCGTTTTTGGACAACGCCAGAGAAAAATTCCCACCTCAACATCTTTGTGTGTAACATTATATCTCCAACTCACAGAGACATAGACCCTTGCAGCAATAATAGAGGCATTGCCTAGTGTGGTAATAACTGAGGCAGGGTTTGTGCAGTGATCATTGAATAAGGACCTGGGTTAATATCAATTAATATCAATCCTCTCTCGGGGCTAGAACAGTAATGATTGATCTGGCACATGGATTGATAATACCCTAGACAGGGTCTGGTGCAATTATAACTGAGGTTGCCTCCAATGTAAGATAAACAAAAGACATGATCTAGTTGAAGTAAAAACAGAGACAAGGCGAGTGTAATATAAGATGTATGGACTGGTGCAACAACAACTAATACAGGATTTAACGTTGCATATGCGGACACTGGGTTCAGAGCAGTAATAACTGAGACTTTACTGTATGTAATACAACCAGAGCCACGGCCGAATTCGAAAACAGCTGAGACAATACCGAGCACTGAAATAACTGAGGAGGCAGGAACTGGTGTAATATTATCACAGACAGAATCTATTTCAATAGAAACAAAGTCAGAGTCTGATGCAGTAATACTGAGACAGGGCCGTGTGCACCAATTATTGATGCAGCACCTACAGTAATATAAACCAAGACTGGGCCTAGTATCAGCAGTTACTGAGCCAGCCTTTAGTGCAGTAATAACAGACTTTGTCTTGTGTAATATAAGCAGAGACATGGTCTACACAGAAATAACAAAGACAGTGTCTATTTTAGCATCAGCAGAGATAATGTCTAGTGTAACATAAACTGAGACAGGGTATAGTGTAATATACACTGAGACAGGGTCTAATGTAATATAAACTGAGACAGGGTCTAGTGTAATATTAACAGAGACGGGCTGCAGTGTAATATAAACTGAGACCAGATTTAATGCAATATAAAACTGAGACAGCGTCCAGTATAATATAAACTGAGAAAGGGTCGAACAGAAGATCAGCAAAGACACGATTTAGTGCCATATAAACAGGGACATAATCTAATGGAATAGAAATTGGGGCAGTGCCGAGTGCACTAATAATTGAATAGGACCTTGTGTAGTATGAACTGTGACTTGATCTAGTTCAGTAATAACTGAGGCAGGATCTAGTGAAAGGAAACTGTCACGCGGTCTACTGCAGTTTTATCTGATACAGGACCTTGTCCAATATAAACGGAGAAAGAGCCTGTCACAGTAATTACAAACACAGGGCCTGGATTAATATAAACAGAGATATGGGCAAGTGCAGCACTAATAGAGAGACACACAGTATTGTGCAATAATAACAGTGACAGGGCATCGTATGATCTCAACAGAGACATGGACTGGTGCAGCATTGGCCGAGACATCCCCTAGCTTAGTATAAACGTGGCAGGGTTTAGTAGTGTAATAACTGAGAAAGAGCCTCATGCCGTGCAAACAAGAAAATGTTCTGGTTTCTATTAAGCAGAGACAAATACTAGTGCAGTAACAACTGAGACATGGACTATAACTATAGTAGCCAAGGCATGCTATAATAAAAATAATAACTGAGAGAATGTATATTTATAAAAAGGCACATGGGACACTTGCCTTTATTAGCCAAGGCATAGAATGTGAGAGCAGGGAGCTTAAACTGGAACTGTATGAAACCCTAGTTAGGTCACAGTTAGAATATTGCGTGCAGTTCTGGAATCCGAATGATAGGAAGGGTGTGATTGCACAAGAGACAGTGCAGAGGAGATTTACCAGGGTGTTGCCTGGGCTGGAGAGTTTTAGTTGTGAGGAAGGGCTGGATAAACTGGGGTTATTTTCCCTGGGGCAGAGGAGATTGAGGGGGGACAAGACTGCGGTGTATAAAATTATGAGGGGCTTGGATAGGGTCGGCAGGAAGGAACTTTTCCCTTTGGTGGAGGAATCAATAACCTGGGGGCATAGATTTAAGTTAAGGGGCAGGAGGCTTAGAGGAGATGCGAGGAATATTTCTTTCACCCAGAGGGTGGTGGGAATCTGGAACTCACTGCCTGAAAGGGTGGTAGAGGCAGAAACCCTCATAACATTTAAGAAGAATTTGGATGTGCGCTTGCGATGCCGTGGCATATATGGCTCTGGGCCTAGTGCTGGAATATGGGATTAGAATAGTTAGGTACTTGTCTGACCGGTGCAGACTTCTTGGGCCGAAGGGCCTTTTTCTGTACTATAGACCTCTATGACTCTAATGTCTAGTGTAATATGGCCTTTGTCCAGTACATTAACAACTGAGATTGGGCCTATTACAGAAACAACTGAGACACAACCTGTTGTAAAATGATCAGAGACATGACTTAGTGTAATATATACAGACAGAGGGTCAGGTTTAACAGAAATGATTGAAACAGTGTGCGTGGCTCATATCGTGTCAGTCTTCACTGTTTCACTGCCATCCACTGGACAGACTCTGCTACTGTTGATGCTGTGAAAATGTGGATTTCAGTTGCTGCTTCTGATATTAATGATAGAATCATTGAATTCTTACAGCACAGAAGGATACCTTTCTGCTAGTCCTGTCTGTGCTGAACTCTGAAGGAGCAATTGTCCTAGTGGCACTGATTTTCCCGTACTCCAGCGTTTTTTCCCCCTTTTCAGGTAATGATACAATTTCCGTTTCAAAACATCAAATGTCCCTCACTACACCACACTGTCAAGCAATGCATTCCAGATCCTTACCACTCACTGTGTGAAGACGGTTTTTTCCCTTGCTTCTCCACTGCTTCTTCTCCAGGTTACTGTAAACCTGTGCCCACTGGTTTTCGATCCTTTCACCAATGGGAACAATCCCTCCTATCTAGCCTGTCCAGACCACTCATGGTTTTTAGTACCCCATATCAAATCTCCTCTACACTTTCTCTTCACCAAGGAGATTAAAGCCAACTTCTCCACTCTTTTTACATAACTGGAGCTCCTTATCCCTGGAACATTTTCCATAAATCTGTGCCCTCTCTCATGCCTTCAAATTCTTCCTAAAGCTCACAATTGGATGTAATTCTCCAGTTGACGCCTAACCAGTGTGCCACACAAGTTTAACATAACCTCCGTGCTTTTACCCTCTTTTCCCCTACTGATAAAATCCAGGATGATGTATGCTTTATTAACCCCTCTCTCTACTTGTCCTGCCACCTTCAATGATTTATACATATAAACAGCCTCTGCTCCTGCAGCCTCTTTGGATTCGTACTCTTTCTTTTATATTGTCTCTCTGCGTTTTTCCCACCAAAATGAACCACTTCTCATATTCTCTGCCTTAAATTTCATTTGTCACTTGTCTGCCCTCTTCACCAACCTCTCTATGTCTTTTTGAGATCCTCCACTATCCTCCTCATCGCCCGCAATGCTTCCACATTTCGCATCGTCTGTATATTTTGAAATTGTGTCCTGTACACCAAGGCCCAGTTCATTAATAAATATCATGAAAAGCAGGCGTCCTAGCACTGATCCCTGGGGTACTTCATTGTAATCCTTCCCCGAGTCCGAATATCAACCGTTCAAAACTACTCGTTGTTCCCTGGCACTCAGATAATTCCCTATCCATGATGCTACCGTCCATTTTATTCCAGTGAGCCCCAGTTTTACTCACAAGCCTGTTGTGTGGCACTTCATCAAATTACATTTGGAAGTCCATATAAACCACGTCAACAGCACTGGACTCATCCACCATCGCTGCTGTGTCAAGAAAAAAAACTCAAGCAAGTTAATTAAACATGATTTGACCTTTACCAGTCCATGCTGGCTTAATGTGTCAAGAAACCACTTCTACTGATGTATCAGCTCATTAACTCCTGTGGAAAGTTCCAATATTTAAGGTGCAACTATTGCTGATTAACGTGGCTGATTTACGCACTCTTAGGTCAGGAAAAGAGCAAAGTGTCTCAATCCTATTAATTAATTCTTGATGGTCTTGGTGGAAGCGAGCAATGTGGACCAGGGCACAGTGTTGGGGCCATGGGCGTTTTAATGTCCAACTCAACATATGCGACGTGGGTAGATATTATTGGATCATTGTACCACCTGAAATATGATGTTGGTGATTTTTGCAGATTCTTCAGATGCTACAGAGCCTCCGAGGGAGCCAAGGTAGGGTCTCAAGTTGAAATGTGTGTTTGTATGTGCATGTGTCTACGTGTCTGTGTGCGCGTGTCTGTTTGTGTGTGTCTGCGTATTGGCGTGCGTACATGTGTATCAACAAATCATGCTGTTTACAAATTATATCCACCAAGATAAATAATTATTTTCACACATTATGTTCAAGAATTTATTTTATGCGAAATGTAATTGCTGTTCATTTAATGTCGTTAACATTGATTGAGAAGACATTGAGCATTCCATCAGAAGAAAGCACCCATGTCCCCAATATTCAGTTTGAACTGGGGCTAAATTATTCGAATTATTCTTTGCATTTCGTTGTTATGCGATTAGCTCAGCATTAAACAGAAACTCCTGATATAAACATCAAGAGCGTGATAATTCGGGCAACTGATTGCAAAAAATAAATCTACCTACATCTGACCTGAACTTACTTCATCTTAAAATCCTGATGTATTATTCCCCTTGCTTGGAAAGGAATGAAACACTTGCTGATCTCCAGCAAGTTTCCCCCTATTTATGTTGCCACGTTATTCATTTTTACTCTCTTACGTTCATCATTTCCGCCCTAACCTCTTTCAGCATCCTCGGGTATCACCTTTTGAAGTAGTAGTTGAAAAATAGTTTTACATAATTTAAACGGTGTCATGCTCTAGAGTAATGTAAGTGGGGCAACTGGACAGGATGTAATCCATTATCAGCAGAGACATGGTCTCTAATGAAATAAAATGCAGGGCTATGGAGGAACAGCATGGGGTGGGTGGGGAGTGGGAGTGAGAGTGCATGAGACAAATTCGATAGTTTATTTTAATGCTGGTACAGTCCTGAGTGGCTGAATGACCTCTTTCCCAGCCTGGTGTGTAGGCGCATCCTAGAAGGCTATGATTCCCTGCCTCAATCCAACACTTTTCATTTTACACCTAGAGTTCAAAAAAGGGGAAAAGGAAAAATGTATTATAGCGCTTTTCACCATCACCGGACATCTCTGAGTGTTTTACAGCCAAAAACGCACTTCCGAAATGTATTCACTGTTGTCTTGTCGGAAGGGCAGCAGCCAATTTGCGCACAGCAAGCTCCCAAAAGCAGCAGTGCGATAATGACCAGTTAATATTTTGTCATGTTTATTGGTTGCTAAATATTTGCGAAGAAACCTGGGACAACTCCCCTGCACTTCCAGCCAGGATAGTACTATGGGATCTTTTACATCGACTTGAGAGGGCAGACGGCCTCAATTTAATGTAAAGGGGGGAAGTGTTACCAACTGAACCAAAGCTGACAGCCAGGGTTCATTGTGAATGAATACATAGATCAAGAGGACACCAATATATAGAAATCCAGACATTCAATGGCTCAGCCTTCAATATAGATACATCGTTAAACCAGATTGAATCCGGGCCTCTCCTGTACCCCAAAACCTATTGTAGAGTCCCGCCGGGAGCAGAGGCACTGACGGTGGGTGTGACCTTGAACCTGACAACAGAATAGCTCAGCTATTGTGTGAATTGTATTCTAAGAACCAAGGTTAGCCTGAACTTCACAGTCATTGAGAGGATTTCTGAACAAATTGGGTCATTTCCTTAAACAGAAGAATACTCATTGGACTTTGAATCGTTATACAATAGGCGATCATTGACAGATTGTGCAACATCGATCGCTTAGGAGTGGTGAATGGGTTGAGAGTCTTTCATAGGGTAGGAGACATCATTCGGTTGCAAGCAATTGGTTGTATGGGAAAGTTGAAGGTATGGAACTATCGATATATCAAAACATTATTGGAATGAGACACATCTAAAGTTTCTTAAAACGATCAAAGGCAGAAAATGTTGATAAATATCATTTGTTTTGCAATATGACAGCCTGGGAATACCTATGTATCTGTAACTGTCTCTCCATTCATCTGCCACCGTTTCAGTTAGCTCTAGCACAGAGGATTACTCCTGATAGTGGTGCATTGAACATGAATGGCAGCGTGCAGCGACCAGCTTAATAGTCGTGGATAGTGGGAGAGATTCTGTTGCACGATAAGGAAAGATCAATCATGTACCCAGTAACTCAGCGCTGTTTACCGAAAAATGTTTAACCAATATAATTGTTAATAGTTATATTAATGACAATATTAATAATTCATTTTGCTGCAATTGTTGGTGCAGCTCCAACAACACACAAGAAGCTTGATACCATCCAGGACAAAGTAGTCCGCTTGATTGGCACCCATCCACAAACATTCACTCCCTCCACCACCGATGCACAGCAACAGCAGTGTGTACAATCTACAAGATATACTGCAGGGATTCACCAAGGCTCCTCAGACAGCACCTTCCAAACCTACGACGACTGCCATCTAGAAGGACAGGGACCGCGGATAGATGGGAACACCACCAGCTGGATGTTCCCCTCCAAGCCACTCACCATCCTGACTTGGAAATATGTTGCCGCTCCTTCAATGTTGCAGGGTCAAAATCCTGGTACTCCCTCTCTAACAACGCTGTGGATGTAACTACATGACATGGAATGCAGCAGTTCAAGAAGACAGCTCACCACTGCCTTCGAAGAGCAACTAGAGGTGCGCAATAAATTCTGGCCTATCCAGCGACGCCCACATCCCAGGAATGACTGCAAAAACCCTTCAAACATTCGGAAGTGGGGTCGAGGTATAAATTCAGAGCAGAAATTTGTGTGGAAAGGTATTTACTGAATATTCCCACATTGACTTCTTGTTGGAGACTTTACATCATCACATCAGATCTCCCCCTCCCTAAACAAGTCTCATAACACAAGTGTAACCGTGTGAAAAGGAGAAGTTTGGATTAGTATTATTCCAAAGAACATTGACCAGGTATTGATGGTGGAAACTGTGATTCAAATCACTTAAGCTACTTCAATGGCTCAGCTCTGTCCGGCTGATATCCACTGTAACTAGAAATCTCCAGCACGGTAACCCTGAGCACATCTCATTGAAGCACTGACCTTACCCATCCAACATGTGAAGATTCGATTCCCTGCATGAATGCACTGAAAGGAAAGCTTCTGGGGAGTGTGTTTGAAGGAGTTAAAAGCTTTTGAACTTGAGACAACGGTGTGCAATATCCAACGGATATAGTCCATTGTGACAACGATTTTCAATGAATATATTGCCGGAAAATGTCACATTTCATGCACACCCACTACCCCCACCCCGCCACCCCATCCCCACGCCGTGCTGTTTAGAATGGTGGGACTTCACCAGTGTCATAGTGACAATAAGTTACCATACAGATGGGGGGAAATACTATCCAATGATCTGCTACTTTTCTGTTGTGATTGAAGTAATTTGGCCGAGGATCTGTCGTGTGGTTTGTTGCACCTGAAACAATTGCACGTTGCAAATATTACAATCCTCCTTTCTCATCCCAGTCATGAAAATGTGTTTTATATATCAGATCAAGATTCACCATCTCTGGAGAAGGATCATGAGTACCACAGGGATACCTCCAGATTGCACTTGGTGACCTTCAGCTCACCAGTTCTCGACAGCCAAGGGATTGAAATGATCCAGGAAATCAGGAAGGGCTGAAAGTGCCAGACCGATACAAATTGAATAAAGGGCCTCCTGCAAGTTATGAAGTAATCAATCGTAAAGCTGAAAATGTGGAACAGCATTTTTCAGATCGGCCCATCCATCCGTCCGTCGATCCATCCATCCATCCATCCATCCATCTATCCAATCACTGGTCCTTAGAAAGAACATTAATTTATCCAACTATCCATTCATTCTATCATTGCTCCATCCAAGCAAACATGAATATCTATCTATCTATCTATCTATCTATCTATCTATCTATCTATCTATCTATCTATATATCTATCAATTTATCGATCTATCTATATTTCTATCTATCTATGTATGTATGTTTGTATGTATCTATCTGTCTGTCTGTCTATCTATCTATCTATTTATCTATCTACCTATCTGTCTATCTATATATGTGTGTGTGTGTGTGTGTGTGTGTGTTTGCATGTATATACACATACATATTAATTCATTTTGTTTCCTGTTGTTCATTCTGTTTCCACGGTTAACTGGAAAATTCTCGAAACACCCAATAATATAGCTGATTTCGCCTTGACTGTGCTGCAGCTCCCTGACAGCGCCATGTATAACTGTGTGCTGAGTCCTAGTGAGAATGGCGTCTGCATAACTTGTACCATGACCGTATTCTCTGAAATCAGTTAAAATGAGAGTCATTAAACTAACTACCAGGTAGCTCATCAGGCAGTGGATTCCCAGCGCCTGTTACATTTCAATACTGATAGACAATTTTCTGAATGTTACTTCAGGTGAAATGCTTTTGGTCTCACATGCTCATTACTGTAACTCTTCCTAACAGACCCATCATTGAGAAGGTTAGTTCAGTGTTAAAGAACAGTTTGGCTCCAGTACATTGGGATGGGTTGCCCAGTTTTGTGTTCCCCACTGAGAGGTTCAGCTTCCTGCATTGAGCGACATAAACTATGAAGTTATTGGTAACTATAAATTAATCCGTATATCTAATTCATGTCGTTAGTCTGTTTGCCATAGGTTTGAAATAAAAGTGAATGTAACGCAGTCCGTACAGAGAGGGAAAGGTAAATAATTTCTGGTGGGCGAATTATCATTGCCTTGCCCACAAATTCCGTTTGTTCCTCTCGCTCTGACCTTCCTTTTATTTCCTGTTTTATTGGAGAGATGGTTGGCGCTGTTCCGTTTGGCGTTGATTGGATCAGAAGCACAGGGGCTGGAATCTACATTTCAGTTCCGACAGAGGATTTGACGGACTGCAGAGTTACAGACTCAGACATCCTCAAGAGGAATTGCATCATACCGTTCGTTTCCATTATATCATTTCTTAGTAAGTATTTCCTTCCCAGAAAAGTGTCCGTTCTCCCCCTGACTGCTGTAACCCAGATGTTATTAACTGTGAAGTGCTGCTGTTGATGATTATGCTGCTTGACATGATGGTGATGACGATCCCGATAATAGTGACATCTATCCCAGCTACTTTAAGTTATATTTATGCGCGACAAGGCACAGAGGCCGAGTCGGGAGCTGAAACTTTGGTCAAAGAGTGAAAAGCCATCACAATGACCTGCATCTTGAAAACAAATCTTCTGAACCATTATATGTTCTGGTATAGTCAGAAACCCGGACAACATCCACAACTGCTGATTCACCATTATCTGTATAAATATAAACAAGGAGACCGACATCATTGTCTGATTCTTTTCTACATTTGATAGAAACCATCAGTACATTGGAGCTGAGGCCCTGATCTGCCACACTTCCGAGTATTTCTGTGACATGAATCCCACCCTGCGGCAGAGATGCAGTGAATCCCGGACAATATTCCACATTGTGATGTTCAGTTAATTCCCAGCAGAGGGCGCTCCCGTTGCCAAAAAAAGACAAGTTATCACCCTCTGCAAGATTCAGAGGGAGCATGCTTAAAGGAGCAAAAATTCAAGACAACACTTGAGTTTAACATGCGTAATTATATTTGTGGATGATTTGAATTCGCATTAACAATAAAAAAGCGTCCCAAGTTCAACTCTGGCGCCTTAACTTCCGCTTTGACTTTGATCCCTTTTCTGTGCACCTTTGTCCCTTCTCACCCCCTGTCCCCAATATTAACACATAAATGTATGCATTTAGGTCTTCCGGCCTTTTAGATAACTGATGTAAATCATTTACTCCTGTTCTATATAATAATTCCCAACTGCCCATATCCGGCTCCTCATGAAATCCAGCCATGTTCGTGAATGCATGCAGAATTTCCCACACACTGGCAATAGGAGAGCTGTAGATTGTAAAGGGGATAGTGGAGACGGAGAAAAAAGCAGAAATAAAAGCAGAAAAGATGTCGATAAATATAGATTAAAAAACCCAGGCAGGAAACAAAAAGGGGAACAGTGAGTTTAAATTATTGAATTCTGCAAAGAGGTTATTGTAAGGAAGACCTGAATAATGTACTTGTGCAAGCGAGTGATTTCTTCCTCACGGCGGATCAGTCATACTCCTGTATGTACTCAATGATTAAAACCTCAACAATATTCCTATGGTAGTGAGTGAGCTGTTTCCTTACGCCACCGCCGCCGAGTCCAGAATCACTGACTTCGATACAGCAGCTTGGCGCCTATCTGGTCTCAATAGTTAAAGACCTGAGATCCTTGCCTGTATGGAAGAGTGAGACTCTGCTCACTGAATCAGTCATTTTCCTGTCTGGTCTCAATGATTAAAGACCCGAGTAATTTGCCTGTGAAGCTGGGTGAAAGAGGCCCTCACGGTGAATACATTCATTGCCATCTACTCTCACAATTATGGATTTGATCAAAGGAGCTGTGGTATGTGAATTAGTATCTCGTCCATGTATTGTCTCAGTTTCTGTCTGGACACTTTGAGACAGCTACATAATGTAGAATGTAGATAAAGTTGAGAATAAGTGCGAGACAGAGAGACATCAACATAGGGAGTTTGATAAAGATGAGATTCCGTACTCAGTATGCAGAGAGGCACTAACAGACGGACATAGATAAAGGTGATATTGAATACACTCAGTGTTGAGAAAGGCATAAAGAGTGAAATAGATAAATCTGAGACTGAGGATAGTTAGTGTTATAGAGGGAGAACAGCAAAAGGCTATTGATGTCTATAAATATAAAGACACAGAAAGTGGACAGTTCATCTTGGCTATTCTCCCATTGGAATGACCCTTGGAGCGTGAAGTGCGGTAAAGAGATCAGTACTGCTCTGTGTAAAAAGAATGCAGAAAACAGACAAACACTGAGTGAAGTTGAGCGGCGCACATACAGACTGTGGACTGCTCGGTGTCACCAGTGAACATGTGAATTGGCAAATCCTATGGATTTTAATGCAGAAAAGGATGATGAACGCTGGGGAAAATAATGGGAAACAGGTAAAAATGAACAGTGTGATAACTTAAAAACATACAGCAGGTCAAAATAAAGCAAATACACTTATGGTGCAGGAAAATGGATGTGATTGAATGAGAGGATAATCTAAGCAACTTTACTGTACAGGTGAGTGACGCCCCCCTTGGTGCATCAACCCAGTGCCTGGCTGTACCCAGTGATTCATGAATTAAGCAATACTGATTTATTGCTGCATTGTGTAATTCCTCGACTTATATTAAACCAGAGCTTGCCTCACTTGTGACTATATCCAATGTCTTGGAGAGTCGTATAACCAGGGTGACAGAGAGGAATTTACACTAAATACTGGGGGAAAGGGGTCATGTGAGGAGAGATGTAGCAAATCAAAAGGCAACAAAGATAATAGGGCAGAATAGCTATTTGAGTAATGAAAACCAGCCTGTGGCAGGAAGGGTCAGAGAGTATACATTTAAGGCTGCACCAGCAGGTAAGGCCAGAAAGAGTAAAAAGACAGAGTTTGAGTATCTGAATGCGCGCAGCATTCCTAACAAAATGGATAGAAATAACTATGAACGACCCGAGAGCCACTACAGAGACATTGTTGCAGGGTGACCAAGGCTGGGACCTAAACATTGAAGGGGTTTTGCCATTTGGAAAAGATAGGAAGTTAGGAACAGACGGTAGAGTAGCTCGGTTAATTCAAGGTCTCCTTGATACAGTGGCGAGGGATGACCTGGGCTCAAAAAAAAAGCAACACGTAGATTCAGGAATCAGAATTATTATCACAGTTAGACAGAAGGACTCTTTGAGATGGATACATCATCTATGGCTGAATAAGGGGGTTAAGGATAGCATCAATTTGAAAGAAACACTGTAGAAATCTGGAAAGATTAGTGTTAGGTCAGAAGAATATTGAAATTTTAGGAACCAGGAAAAAATGAAAAAAAGAGGAAGAAGGCATGAGAGAAATAGTGAAGGTAAGTGGTCACATGTGGGAGTAGTCTATAGGCATCCTAAGAGTAGTTACATGATAGAGCAGGGTACAGATGAAGAATGGGACGCTTAAGAAAGGTACAGCAATGCTCATAGGTGACTTTAATCCGCACGCAGTTTGGGTGAACCAGATTCGCAGAGGAAGCCTGGAGCATTAGCTCATAGAATGTATTCAGGACATTATCTTAGTGCAGTACATTCTAGAGCCAACCATGAAGAAGGCTATTTTGGACCTGGTAATGAGCAATGAGACAGGATTAATCAATAACCTCATTGTAAAGGAAACTCTAAGTGATAGCAATCACAGCACAATAGAATTTTATGGTCAGTTTAATGGGTAGAAAAGTGGATTGAAGACTAAGGTTGTAAACCTGAATAAAAGTAATTATAAGGGTATGAAAGTAGATGTAGAGGAAGTGAATTTGGAACTAGGTTAAAAGTTAGGACAGTTGAGTTTCAGTGGCAGGCTTTTAAGGATACATTTAATAACTCCCAGGGAATATTTATCTCAGTGAGAAGGAAGGACCCTTTGAGATGGATGCATCAACCATGGCTGAATAAGAAATTTAAGGACAGTATCAAATTAAAGAAACACTGTACAAATCTGCAAAGATTAGTGGTAGGTCAGGAGATTGGACAAATCTTAAGAACTAGAAAAGAATTACTAAAAAAGAGAAAAAGTCGTGTGAGAAAGCTAGCTGGTAAAATAAAAAGAGATGGCAAGAGTTTCTACTAGTATTTAAAGGATAAAATAGTGATTAAAGCTAATGTTGGTCTTCTGGGTAGTGTACCTGGGGAATTGATAAGAGAAGACAAGGAAGTGGCAGAGGCGTTAAACAGGTATTTTGTGTCTATCTTCACTGCTGAACACTTAGAAAACTTTCCAAAGATACTTGAAAATCAAGAGGTGAACTGGAAGGAGGAACTTAAAACGTCACTCTTGAGTTAGTTTAGATTTCAATAGATTCTGTCTTTGTTCTGACTACTCTAAACCAGGTCCTTTTTGCACTCGACGCCATCTCTAGTTGCTTTAATCCAGACCTTGCCTCAATGATTACTAAAATATCCCCTGTCTCTATATATATCACACTAGGCCATGTTTTTGTTACTACTATTCCAGGCCATATCCCTATTTATATTAAATAAACTTACACTGCACCACACATGTATATGTTTATTTTTAATTCTTTAGTAGCCTCAAAGCTGCATTTTTGATTTACATTAAAAACACTGTCAGGAATTGGACGAACATGCAGAAAAAATGTGCTTTTCTCCACCGTAGGCCAAATCATCGCCATGTCTATGTGACGTGCTGTAGGCCGTATTTCTGTGATGTGCTGCTGTTTCAATGTCCCTTACGCCTTTTAATGGTCTTTTCGTCCCTGCCCGCAATGCTGCGCAGCTTTTCCCCTAACTCTGTTGTCAGGTTTGTGAAAACTTTGACCTCCTCCTTGTCACAGGGTTCATTTGGACGTTGCTGGGTAAGAGATAATTCTGAACACCTCCAAGTCACTCACTGTCGTGACTTGGAAATATATCGTCGTTCCTTCACTGTCGCTGGATCAATATCTTGGAACTCCCTCCCTAACAGCACTGTGGGTGTACCTACACCACATGGACTGCAGCGGTTCAAGAAGGCAGCTCACCACCACCTTCTCAAGGCAACTAGGGATGGGCAATAAATGCTGGCCCAGCCAACAAAGCCCACATCCCGTGAACGAATGAAAAAAAAAACATTTTTCAGAACAGAAAGCGGTGACTGTGAATTTTAAAGCAAGCTCCAAGCACAATGTTTCCTCAAAGTCCATTGTCCGTCCGAGTGTCGCTTCAATCTGTGTCCGTTCAAACGGAAATTCTGAATATTCCCAGCCTGGAAATCAAACATGGCTGAAATGGAACATCATTTTATATGTACCCCAAAGCAGGACTGGTGCGGGAATCATTTGTTAAATGAAGAAGGGAGTTTGTTTCTTGTATTTATTCAGGTGTGACCTGCCGATGGCCGATTTTCTGCAGTTGCTTCGACCTGAGCTGTTTTCTTGGTAGCTTTGTTTGTGGTGCTTTACCATCGCCTTCCACGCGCAGGCGCAGGCAGGTCACCAGCCTATCTCAGCCACAATGCGAATAGAACCCGTACTGTTGGTATTATTCCGAACCACGAGCTCGCAATCCAGCGAATTGAACTAATCAGCCTTAACTCGTTTATGTGCATGTTGTGCAGACCTGCCAGGATATTGGTAATGCCACTGGGCTACTTCATATTATAACTTGTCCCCAGTTGCTGCTCCGGGGTAGGTGCCGAACCTGAGGCGCCGACCTTCAGGTCAGAAGTCTAACTGGGGTCCCGCCAGCCCGTTCAGAGCGATGTTAAACAATCTCCGAAATATTGGGAAAAGAGCGGGGCCGGGGGATTCTAGGTGTCCTGGGCCCACATTCCACCTTAAACAAACATCACCCAATACAAACACATGCACCGACCGCCCAGCTCATCACTGCGGGGAAAGGAAGGCGGCAGCACAACTGGCAGTAAGAACAGCGCCCCTCCCCCACCCCTGTACACCAGAGTATTGTGGGAGGGGCTTTCACATCCGGATCACAATTCAAATGTGGAGTCAGAAAATTGCAGCCTCCTTTTATAAACCTGACGCTTATACAAACAACACTTAGCCAGCGACCCGGGAATCGTGCGGCAAATCAATGATTTCAGCGGAACTGCCCTGTGCAAATCAACTCGATCCCCCTAAAGTACTTCAGTCCAGCTCTGAGGTCCGGTCTCCCAGTGCAGTCCAGGTTTGCAGTCTCCAGCTCCATATAAACCCTCAGCTCCAGGTAGCAGAACGATGGGAATCCTCCTTATTTTCACCCTGTGTGTCTGTTTACCTCGTGAGTACCGATCAAACAAACCGACATTGTGTGGATTTAATATAAAGCTGCCCGAGTCCATCCCGATTACAGACACTGCCTGGGGTTTAACCCCGTTCTGTGGTTCGGCTCTGATGGTCCATTAAACTATCTCTGTTTAATTTCCAGACTCTTTCAGTCAGTCAGTGGTACAGACCCCGGCAGCGGTGACCAGGAAGGAGTGTCAGTCTCTCACCATCAACTGTGTTTTCTATGGTGGTTTTTTCGCTCGTCCTTTGACCGGCGGGGATTTCTTCAGACAAACCCAGACCGGGACAGAGTGGGAGCGGATCTCCAGCGGGGGGAGGTTTATTGTGTCGGTGAATAAAGCAGAAAAGACATTTTCGCTGGAAATTCGGGATGTGAGAGTTGAAGACACCGCCACCTATTACTGTAAAGCTCAGTACCAGTACGACACACAGCGATGGGCCTCGGCATCCCGCGATACAAAAACTCACTGCAGATTATCACAGAAACAAATGAAATAGCGGAGTTAATCTGCAGTTTAACCCCCAAAGTTCCGCCTCACACCGTCTGCCTCACAGTCTAGTTTATAAGGCGATTGGATTATTGCTGTTAGCATCTTGACTTTTATAAATGCCGAGTGTGAGCGGATGATGTCTTTCCTGGGACTGGTGTCAGTGAATGGGGATTGGGAATGTTTGATCCCAGTTACAAACCCCTAACACCAGATGTGATCCTGGTCCAACACCTGGAACCGGGAACCGCAGCACCCGCTGTTTAACTGATGTCCCCAAATCTCAACAAACGCCCGGAGGATCTTATACTGAATTGTAGCACAGTGCATGGGGTAAGGGGAAGTCACAGTGGCAGAGACCTGAGCAAATACCTCTGTACGATCACAATATAAATACTCCTGGTCCGGATAGTGAATTATCGGGCTGATGTTATTATTGCTGTAATCTGGTGACATTTAATTGCAATTTCCAACATTCAGTTATCTTTCTTTCATATTTTTCCCGGTTTATATAAAGCGAGCATCTCGTTTCCGGGACTATTTACTCAGAGCTCAGGGCCTCACAAAGAACAGTTTGAATTGACAGAGACTTTGAAAGATTGAATATTGTTTGCTTATATAAATCCGCTGAATAATTGGACAGTTTCTACTGTCTGATGATGATTTCCCGGCAGGCTGAGGTGTCGGTAGTTGTTGTACCTGGGAGACTGAGAGCGGTGCCACTGTGGTGGTTTATAAATATGATCATGCGGATGGATCCGGGACAGTGGTGGCTGTCACAGCCGGTAAGTAACACCAAATCCCGCCGGGTTAAGCCTGTCGCGGGTAATGTTCATCGTCAGTTTATTATTGATATTAGTGGAGTTTGGGTGGGATGTGGGAGTTGAAGGAATGTGGACCATTGTTTGTTCAATGGGGACAACATCAACATCACGGACTCTCACACTCTGAATCGCTTTTAATGAGCGCAGGTTGTCCACAATCTGGACTCCACTCCCGGTGTTAACTGTGATCGAAGGAGATCTGTCTGTCCCTTAGAACCCGGAAGCGGGGTCACAGAGCTCTCTCCTGGGCAGCAGATTGCAGTCCGAGCCGCGCAATTTGAATGGGGTACCGGGTGAATAAACTCAACACAAGTGCGGCCAGTTCGGATACCTGCAGCGGCTTGTTCCAGACCTGACCCGGGAGAAAAACGGGAGAGTGACACAACGGACTCCAGACAGAAGAGATCCTGATGTGGGTCCAGATAGAATTTTATTATTGGACAATCAGTGACTGAAATTAGTGACATTGTCACCTCCCCCCCCCCCCCCCCCCCCAATTTCTTTCAATTGTCTTCAACCAATCACTTTCCTCGTTTCCCGCCCTCAGACCGAAATGTGAAAGTTTGGAACTGCAGACACTTCTCTATATTGAATGTAAATGTTTGAGGGATGGGATTGCTGTAATTTATCTGTATATCTGATTGCTGTGATGTAAGCAACACAGTGCAGTGAGACAGTGAGGATGATGCATTAATCTTATAAGGAGAATAGGAACAAAAGGAAACAATTATAAACTAGGAGAATGCTCATTTAGAACCAGCAAGAAAAAAATTAATCGAAAGGGAGAGAAGTATTGCATGATTTCTGGGCGCCTTTCAAAGTACAATCCGACCCCGGGATGCGTGAGGTTTCTGGAGGGAAGGACTGAAATGGACTCCAGTCTGGAATGCTGTGTAAAGTTTTCGTCTCCTTACTGAATTGAGATCAATCTGCATTGGAAGGAGTGCAGCAAATGTTAATCAGACTGATTCCCGAGATGAAGAGATTGTCCAATGGGAAGAGATTTAGTCGTCTTGGTATATATTTCCTCGAGTTTAGGAGAATGAGAGGTGATCTCATTAAAACATATAATATACTGAAGGGCTTTGACAGGGCAGATTCTGGGTCGGAGTTTCCCCAGACTGAGGAGTATAGAACTCGGGGTCACAGCTTCAGAATAAAGAGTCTTCCATTAGAACTGAGAAGGAAAAAAATATCTTCAGTAGAACCATTGTTGTGAATCTGTGGCTGTAACTCAGAGAGTGGTGTGTGTTCATAATCCGTGTGCATTCAAGACAATATTCGATAGGTTTTCAGACACTAAACGGAACAGGGGATATGGGGGCAGTGCAGGAATGTGACGTTGAAGTTGTAAATCAGCCAGGATATTACTGAATGGCTGAGCAGGTTTGAAAGGTGATCTGGCGGCTCCTTCTTCTGTTGATTCCATTCTCTATTTGATGAAACAAGAAATCAGCAACAATCCACATCTCTCTGGGAAGATTGAACGGGCTGGGTGTCTTTTTTCTGGAAAAAAGAACCACAAAGAGAATCCATAGAAATTCTTTCAATACTGAACGGTTTTAATGTGGATAAATTGGTCATTTGTGGTTGAGCCCAAAGCAATAGCCGTCAACATATGACAGTAACTAACAGAACAAATAAAACATTTTAAGACAAATGAATTTAAACAAAGGCAGATCAGAATGTGGAACTTACTGCCTCAGGGAGTGTATGGGGAAAGTATTGATATATTTATTGGAACACTTGAAAACACAGGAGGGAGAACGGAATAGACCAGCACAGGGAACTGGATGTAAATGGCCAATTAGATTTTTGGTGGGGTGCGGCTGGAATTGATTATATACACAGGCTGAATAGTCCATTCCTCTTCCGCATTCTTCTTCCCCGACAATGTAAAATTGAGGGAAAACTCCACCCAGTGAACCCGTGAGAGAATCAGTCAGTGTGCGGAAAGAATTGAAATTGTCAGAGAGCCGGAAGAGGCAGTTCCCAGTGAGTAACAGTCAAACCACTGCGGAAACTGAACAGACTGAACCCAACCGACAACTGAGAGACTTTGGGGCAAGTTCCCACGATTGCAATAAGCGCAAACAGCACAAAGAAAATGTGAAATAAAGGGAATGTGAAATTAAAGAAATAAGATTAAATTAATTGCACATATTTGAAATTAAGCTGAACTGGAGAAAATACGACCCTATTGATAGAACAGAGAAATACAGCAAAAGGCAGAGAGAAATCCCGGAGTAGTTAAAAGCGCAGTAAATGATTGACCTTTGACCACTGGTTCTCACTCTTTGTTTTGCCAAATCGGTGCTGATGATGCCCATCAGTTTGTGTTGGATCTTGCTGTGCTCAGTGATGTCACACAGCTGTGTTTCTCTGCAACAAACATTTTTTTTTTGGAAACTGGTTGCCTCGCTGAGCATAAAATGCTCCCTCGTGTTTGTGTCTCACCAAGGAAAATAGAAACGGGAATGTAATATAATTCATAGAATTATCTACGGAATGATGACATTCGGCCCCTTGTGTAGGTGCTGACCCTTTAAAAGTGCAATCCAATTTTTCCCACTGTCCATGAATTTTCTCCATCGCTCTATATTTGTATTTACATTTCCAGCACAGACCCATTACCCGTTTGAAAGTTACTATGGAAGCTGTTCCCACCACCAATTCAGACAGTGCAGTCCCCTTCGCAAGATTTCGCCATGTAAACTAAAATATCACCTCATTCCCTATTTGATCATATTTCAATAACAGTGAACACGGTTCAAACAGGCTTCTAGCAAATAAAATTACTGCAAAAAGCAGAGCTATTCACGCGATTGAATTCACCTGGACAAACAGAGGCTTAACAAAAATAAAATGTTCATTTTTCTATCCTCCAGATTCCAGTTCCGTAATTTCCCGGGATCCGCCTCTACAAACCGCTCCTGCCGGTGACACCGTTACTTTAAACTGTGAATACTCAGGTATCTGTCAGTACACAGTACACTGGTACCGTCAGTCCCCCGGACAGGCTCCGGAATATCTGCTTCAGAGGCACACTTCAGGAGAGGAGAATAAAGAAAACGCTGCAGGGGGAAGAATTTCTGCTTCTATCGATTCTGCCGAGAAAATCAGCCAGTTAGATATCCCCAAACTCCAACTGAGCGACTCCGCTGTGTATTACTGTGCACTGAGTCGGCGCACAGCACAGTGATACAGAGCACGGATAGAGCTATACAAAAACCTGAACATGGTGGGAATACAGACACAGTGATACAGAGCACGGAGAGAGCCGTACAAAAACTTGAACATAATGGGATTACAGACACACCGTGATACAAGGCACGGAAAGAGTCCAAATTGTTCATTTTCGGGATTAAGTTGAAAGGAGCACACACATACACACAAACACAGGTATACACACAAATACATATACACAAACACATATATACACACAGGCACACACATAGAAGGGGGTGGGGGGAGGGTGGGGTGGGGGGAATCACCTAATCTCCACGAATGTATTTACAATTGAGTTTATAATGTTCTAGCACAGCAAAAAGCCATTAAACCCATCAAGTTCGCACATTCCTTCTGGCTCCTTAGAGCCTTAAGTATTTTTATAAATCGAGTCGCCTACAATACTCCTGCTAAAATAATTCATTCAATTATCCGTTCTTCAACAAACGATATGCTCTATTTGGGCATAAATGGTTGAAGGTGGCCTGACAGCCTGAGAAAGTGGCGCTTAAACATCCGGGATCATCGGTTTCAGCGGCATGGAGTCCAAAGGAAAGGAAATGCTACTGATCCTCTTAGGAAAGCACTGGTTCCCCCTCAACTGGAGCATTGTGTCCACTTCCGGGAATCGCACTTTAGGAAGGATGTGAAGGGTTTAGAAAAGTGGCAGGGAAGTTGACCAGAATCGTCCCAGGGATGCAGAACTTCAGTTAATTAGATAGATTGGGGAAACTGGGTTTGTTCTCCATAGAGAATGGAAGGTGCAGGGTAGATCTGATCGAGTGTTCAAAACCATGTGTCTCTGAGCCAAGTAGATCAAAACAAAAAATAAAAACAGAATTACCTGGAAAAACTCAGCAGGTCTGGCAGCATCGGTGGAGAAGAAAAGAGTTGACGTTTCCAGTCCTCATGACCCTTCAACAGAACTGGATTATTAGATTTATTTTAGAGCAAAATAAACTGTTTCCATTTGGTAGAAGGGTAGAGAGGAAGAACAGGAGGTTGAGTTTCGATTCGCTTCCTTGGTGAATGGGTCGTGGAAGGCAGAGGCTCCAACAGTTCACTGCGGCTGGGAAAGCTCACTATATATGACACAGGGAGTGTGGGCGGCACTCTGCAAGAATTTTCCGCACATTGGCGCCTGTACAAATCCATCGCTTTTGTCCATTAAGACCGAATGTTTATTTTTGAAGTCACTTTTCGTATAAATCGAGTCTTCGTACCCGCATACAAATCAAATATGCACAGCCTGCTATGTCACACACACACACACACACACACACACAAACACACAGGGCCGACAGTGGGTAACAGAAACCTGGCCGCCGGAACTCAATGGCTCAGGACAAACAGCACCATGATTGGCTCTTTCTCCTATTGATTCGGGGTCAGGAGGTTACGGAGTATCTTCAGAGTCCGCCCAGCATTAAAACACCCAGCTGTAAATCGTGTAACTCTTCACCCGGACCTTGGAAAAAGGGTCAAACCGCAGTTCTTAAAGGGGCCCTGTACCTCTCCAGCTGTTTCGCTAAGTTTTAATATTTAAGAGGAGTGATTAGTGGTTGAAACATGGATCGGAAGAAAGTGACATTTTTGATACATTTGATTCAGCAAGGTGGCTAAACATCAATTGTTTAATTTCAATATCTAAAAATGATTTCGTACAGTCAATGCGTAAAGTAGAAACAACAGTTTCCTAGGAGTACATGCCATTAATTCAATGTAATCTTGTAGTAGTAAACACAGTCCAGATCTTGCTTATCCCTGTATCCTCATAAAGCAAAACACGTGGACTTGGGACTACAATAATAATTAGGGCCTGGTAAATGCTAACAGAGACAGAGCCTAGTGTAATAACCAAGGTGTAATTGGCTAATAATGGGAATCCATTAAAACATTCACAGAGAAAGAGCTTAACGTCATAATCAAGGAGCCTAGGGCTGGTACAAAAACATCTTAATATTTTCTATTGTGACATATGGCTTATGTGGGAGTTAGGATTAGTAAGATGCGGATGACACAAAGATTGGCCGGGTGGTTAACAGTGAGGTTGAGTGTCTTGGGCTACAGGAAGATATAGACGGGATGGTCAAATGGGCAGATAAGTGGCAGATGGAATTTAACCATGAAAAGTGTGAAGTGATGCACTTTGGAAGGAGTAACTTGACAAGGAAGTATTCAATGAACGGCATGACACTAGGAATTTCTGAGGATCAAAGGGACATTGGCGTGTGTGTCCACAGATCTCTGAAGGTGGAGCGGCATGTTAGTTGGATGGCGAAAAAGGCATATGGGACACTTGCCTTTATCAATCGAGGCACAGATTCTAGAGGTAGGGAGGTCATGTTGGAGTTCTATAGAACCTTGGTGAGGCCACAACTGGAGTACTGTGTGCAGTTAGGAAGGATGTGATTGCACCGGAGGGGGTGCAGAGGATATTCACCAGGATGCTGCCTGTGATGAAACATTTAAGTTATGAAGAGAGGTTGGATAGAGTTGGGTTGTTTTCATTGCAGCAGAGAAGACTGAGGGGCGACCTGATCGAGGTGTACAAGATTATGAGGGGCATGGACAGATTGGATAGGGAGCAGCTATTCCCTTTAGTTGAAGGGTTAGTCACGAGGGGACATAAGTTCAAGGTGAGGGGCAGGAGGTTTAGGGGGATGTGAGGAAAAACCTTTTTACCTGGAGGGTGGTGGCGGTCTGGAATGCGCTGCCTGGAAGGGTGGTGGATGCGGGTTGCCTCACATCCTTTAAAAAGTACCTGTATGAGCACTTGGCACGTCTTAACATTCAAGGCTATGGGCCAAGTGCTGGTAAATGGTATTAGGTAGGTAGGTCAGGTGTTTCTCACGTGTCGGTGCAGACTCGATGGGCCGAAGGGCCTCTTCTGCGCTCTGTGATTCTGTGACTTTATCTCAATTTTGTTTTACAGCCCCCGTGTGAGGCGTTTTGTAACATATTAAAATTTTAAAAATGTTATGAACATATGTTAAACGTGGTTGTTGTGAGATTACACTTTCTGTTGTGTAGATATTCGTTGGCTAATGCTGGCATAACTTGTATTGTGTGGGTATGACTTGCATTGTATGGGTGTAACTTGCACTTTGTGGGGACCCTATGTGTTGTCTCTAAGTTTAACTTCCATCATGTCAGTACATTCGGCAGCATTTGACACTCACTGTCATTCTGATTCTCGCCTGGTCTCATGTCACTGAGCTATGTTGGCTTCGGTCTAATGGCTAGAAATGTTTCTTGTAGTGTCTCCCATAAATGAACGTTCCACATGACTAAGGCTGCTTTAGATCTGCCCAAATATTAACAAATCACATTCAAAACGACATTGGGCTACATGAGACTTCAAGACTCGATAGTCGTCTCCCAAGTGTGTACCAACATTCTACCACCTCCCAAAAAGAACATGGGAAATAATTGCTGAATCTATTTCTTCAAGTAACTGTAAATAATTATAGAAGCTAATTGTCTCTCTGTAGAATTCCTATAGTACAAATGAGGGTCTGTTTGAGCTTGTAACATAGAATCTCTGTGACCAAATGTCACCAGCAGAGACCATCGCTTCTCATAGAAAATGCACTGCCGAATATCTGGCGTAGTTTATGCTATTTACTGTCCAATATTTGCTGCTATTGGAGTTCCGGGTAAATCTTTGGACTAAATCATCAATTGGACAAATCACTGTTTTATGAAGCTGGTTCTGTCATTGATAATTAACAATGTGACATAGTCATTTCCAGGTATTTGTTTGAACTCATTTGCTTAGGGGTACACTAACTTTCCATCGTTTAAATATTTCTTTCTTTTCAACTCAAGCATTCATAATTAAGTCTCTGAAACACCCAATACTCTCCATATATTCCTTTACACCATACCCATGCTCAGGTCGCTAGATTGATTTCTAAAAAGTAATATTCTGGTAACTTTTACGAAACCTTTCATTCACTGTTATTCTTCTACTAGTGAGAATTTGAGAATACATTTCCAACGATACCAACTTTGGGTAGATTTTTAATTTTATGTTAGTCTAAAAATGCGAGTGTAATAGCCGGTGTTATACCTGCTTTGAATAATGGTTCCATTGTTTTCAGGTGAAATACAATACTGGGGGGATGTGGAATGAGCTGCATTATCATTATCTTCTGCTTGAAATGGTTGAGGGGTGAAATTGGCCTTGTGCTGTTAAGCAAGCTGGCTGCCAGTTTTATACTCGATCCAGTTCTCTGTCCCATTGACATCAGAGGAGTAGAAATCGGACCGAGTGTAAAACAGGCCATTCATTGGATGCGGCCCAAAAACGGTTCCTGCCCCATGGGAGTCAAAGGATATCGGGGGCAGGTGGGAATGTGGAATTGAGGCCATAGTCAGATCAACCATGATCTTATTGAATGGTGAAGCAGGCTCGAGGGGCCGGAAAACCTAACTGCTCCTGACTTTTATGTTTGATGTCCCTGAAACATTTACCCAGGCTACTGAATTAATAGTTTAGTGGCATAGCCACAATAGTAATCTTCCCTTTGAGTTTGCCTCCCTTACATTACGCCCGTCAATTATTATTTCCCATTCAGCGTTAAAATTGTCCTTTCATTTGTCTCATTGTGGGTTTGCCATCATAATGGAAGCCATGAAGTTATGAACTAAATGCAGTCTAAAAATCAATGTGGAGATCTGATGAGAAGAATCACTGGTGTCAAATGTTTTTAATTACAAGGTCAATCATTATATTTACCGAATAAGATAACAGAATTAATTATGTTTCAGTTCTTTGTCACTTTCATGAGAAAACCAGGTTAATATTTACTTCTGGAGTGAGTCTTACTGAGACGCCATTACTTTGTTCTAATGGACGGTTTTGCTACGCTGTGTTCTGAAACATTTTATCTGGCCAGAGCTGCTTGAAGGAAGAAGGAAACGTTCTTTTGTTTCATACGTGACAAAAACCCCTGTAGATAACTGAGGTCAGACGTGTTTGCAGAAAAATCGTTGAGGCTGAGCAAAGGAATGTACAGTTTAACATAGAACTTTCATGGGAACCAGGTTATGTTCTTCTAACGGAATCTCATGCTTATGTCACTGGGTTAAAGATCCAGAGGCCTGAGCCAATGACCCAGGGATATGAGTTCCAATTCTACTAATTAATTTAAATGGAGATAATAAATAACTTTGGAATAAAGTTATAGTATTGTAGGAATAGTGATCAGGATCATCGCAATAAACTCTAACCGGTTTAGTAACATCCTTCAGGGAAGGAAATCTACTCCGGCCCATGTATGATTCCAAATCCACAGCAATGTGGTTGAACATTAACCGCCTTCTTAAATGACCCAGAAAACCACTCAGTCGGTAAGTGGCGGCTCGCCACCCCATCTGAAAGCAAATTAGTGATGGACAATAAATGCTGTTGCTCCAATGTCGCCTAAATCCAGTGAACGAATGAATAAAAAGGATCTGCGTGTAGGAGGGGCTGGAGTGCCAACCCTACATCCGGGAAGCTGGATGATAAGTTGAAACCGCTGTTGACTTGAGAGTCAGGCACTGTGCCGAGCCGTAATCCTACCTGTCCAGCGGTGAATTGAAGGCTCTGTCAGCTGTCGACACAGAAAAGGACTTGAACAACTATCTAGTGGAATCTTATCCGTGAAACAACAATTCTCAATTTATTCTTGAATATTGCTGCATGATATTGCTGGATAATTATTATGGCATATTATTATGTTTTTTTGCTCAGATTTTATTACTACTGCATCTGATTCTATTTTTCATTGTTTTACTTTTGCTACATTTGCTATTTCTCATTATTTGCAGGATTATTTGTCTCGGTTTTCTGGCATCCCTACATCATTAGTACAGTACATGTAATTTGCACACACAGATGAACTTCTCATTAATAAATTCGTAAATCCACAACCGATGAGGTTGGATTGTCAATCTCTAATGAGTGGCTTCAGAGCTCCCTAATCATAAAATAAGAATGTCAACCAAATTTCAATAAGCGAATGTGTCAGAGTATTTTTCTACGAGTAGAAATAATAAAATATATTTTTATGGCAGTAATTTATTCGCATGATGAACTTTGCATTTTTAAAGCGGGTTTCCTTCAATCACACTCACTTCCAAAGCCAATGGACTTGTTGTCTCCTAAGTCTCCATGTCGAGCGAGTTATTTTACAGGCTCTTTGTCTCTTTGCTTCACCGTGCCTCACCATACTGTAATACATCGCAGCGTCTGACAGCTCAGCTGTGTTAACAGTGAGACTGGTGGAGCTTTTCTCACGGTCCACAAATATTTTAAACCTTCCCTTAACGCTTTGATCTCTGTATGTGGAAACGAGATACTAGGGAGCTTGATTGGAGAATTGCTGGTACCAGAATACAAGATCATTTACAGCGAATGTAGCACGGTGATGAAGCGAAATAGTTTGTCCGACAGTTCCCCGATACATCGATATCTGAAATGTCTTCCAGTGACAAGGAACAACTGTGAAAACATTAGTAACATCAGCTTAGTTATACATGCAAGGATAAAGCGTTTGCCGATATTGGCAGAATATACTAATCTATCTATCTATCTATCTATCTATCTATCTATCTATCTATCTATCTATCTATCTATCTATCTATCAATCTGCCTGTCTGTCTATCCACATTCCTCTCTATTTATGTCTATTTTTCTCATCATTTATCAATCTTTCTCTCGCATATCTACTGTCCATGTATCTGAGAGGCGGTGTTATTTTTTCTGTGTATCTCTTTACGTTGAACAAACGAACATCAGAAATTTTATTTAGTACTTTTCGATGCTCTGTATCTGTAGTAGGAGCGGTAGGATGTTATAACTTCATCCAGATAAAAATTAAAACATGGGAAAGTAGTGTTTCTGAACATCGCCAGCATTTCTAAAGGTCCTTGTTTGGGGAAAGATTAAAGCTGCAGCGGAGACACAGCAGTGAACAAGATATTGTACAGCCAGATCCGCTCTTTGTCCCACTGTGTCTTCTTCCAGTAGTGATAAATTCCAGCGTCCTGGTCTACGGTATCATCTATAGAGATGGTATTGGACCTCTTTGCTCGGTCAAAGGTTAATGTGTAGCGTCCTTTGGTCACATTCTCCTGGATAATGGAGGTGATAAATGTCGCAGACCCTGTCAGTGTTTGTCGGTACCAGGCTACGGTATAACCTGAGCCAACGGAGAGCCGACAGCCTTGATCCTCACACTGAATGGCTCTGAACAAAAGAAAAACCACTGAGCCACCACGGGGTACTGAGAGATTAGTAAAAAAGAATGCATCTGATGATGTAAATAAACTCACACAATGTCAACAGCAACAGGGCTCCAACTGGAATCAGGTCTTTGCCGAAGTTTCTGTTTATGACGATGAAACTTGACAAAAGGCGAAGCAATCAGGGCCTGATTTGTAGACTGGGACTTGCTGCCGAGTCCAAGATGGTGGGGAAGTGGAGAGGAGACGGGAGAGCTTTACATTCTCCTCTTGAATGTGAGACTGATGGGCGACATTCTCATCGATTGGGCAATTATGGGATGTTGTCATATGAAGTTACTCATGGTGCCAGTTAGTGATTGGAGGTTTCTCAAAACTTAGACCACTTGAATTGTCACTGTTTCCGAACCTCTCTGCTTCCTTTATGTAGCACCATGTTATATTGTTTCATAATGTCTGTGCTCTGTTCTCTTTATAACTGAAAAGAGCCAGTCGTCAGCTCACAACACAAAGAGAGCAAGTTCGGGCCATTACCCATGTGTGCTGGTTGGCATATAGAGTTATACACTTATTCTGAATCATCTGTCCACCATTCGTATATTTTGACTTCTTAAAAATTCATTTTACTGGTCAAACAATGAACTATTCGTCTTTTAAAAATACTTAATATTTTGTTTTCATCTCTGTTTCTCATGGGCCATAACATCCTCTAACAGTCCAGTGCTCAAAACACAAAAACATCTTCAAATCTCTCCCTCCACTACAATAGTGGGAAACTTCAATGATGCCATCCAGTTACCCACTGATTCACTCTCTTTTTAACCTTTTCCAAACCTTCCATGATTGGGTACAAGTCAGTCAGTCCACTTCTTAATATTCTGTGTTCTGGTGGAAAGATCTTCAGTTGCTCAAGTTTCTGCTCAGGACTATCCCCTCTCATCCCGGCGACATCTTTCACAATCCATCCTACACACTGACTTCCAGGTTAACACCAAACGAAAGAAGGGTCACAAAAACGACCCAAGAGTTTAAACTGTGCCCTCAGCAATGATGTGTGCAGCTTTATTCTTGTTTCTGAGCTTAATAATCCGCGTCCCACTCAATTAAATGCGATTCTTTAACTCTTTATCAGCAGCACGCTCCACACTTTCTGCATCTGAATTCTGAACTCTTTCTCCCCCTTTACCCAGTTCAATTAATATTTATTTCTCAGTACCCCGTAACCATTCACACCCTTGTTAATCAAGAATCTATCTAGCTCTGCCTTTAAAATATTCAAAGACTCTTTTTCCACCGGCTGTTGTGGAACTTTCTTCCTCAAAAGGCGCTGAAAGCGGAGCCTTTGAATATTTTTAAGGCAGAACTAGATATATTCTTGATAACCAAGGATGTGAAACGGAGGTAGGCGGGAATGTGCTGTTCAGATTACAGTCAGATCATCCATGAATTTATTGAATGGCAGAGCAGGCTCGAAGGGCCGAGTGGCCTACTCCTGCTCCTATTTCGTATGTTAGCATGTTAGTTCTTTTCGGGATTCGTCTAGTTTGCATTTTGTTTTTTTATAGGCAAACAGACACGACAACTTTAGGTTTTCCTTCAGGTGATTAAGTGGATCGTTCTTCTGATGGTCACTGAGTATTATTCCTCTCCGCTGCCTGTGCGGGTATTTCTAATGGGGCGAGCCCGCCACCTGCCGGTATATTTGGGTAAAATTGCTTTGTCGCATTTATCAAACTCGGTATTTCGTCCCTGGAATGGTTTATTTTTCATTTATCTTACTGTGGAGAGACGTCACCCGAACACAATTGTAAAGATTGTGGACATTGCATTTTTATATATTTCATTTAAAGTGACACTAAATCATAAAAATAAAGCATTATTAACAAACAAATAAAGATGTGTGAGCGTGTGTATGTGTGATTATGACAGTATCCAGCAGACGGTAGATTGCTAAAGATATGTGTGTGTTTGTGTGCGTGTGTGTGTGTGTGTGTGTGATTATGACACTGTCCAGCAGAGGGCAGATTGCTAAAGTTGCGTGTTTGTATGTGATTATGACAGTTTCCTGCAGAGGGTAGATTGTGAAGCTGTGTGTGTGTTTGTGCCCATGTGTGTGATTCTGGCAATATCCAGCAGGGGGTAGGTTACTAAAAGTGTGTGTGTGCGCAAGTGTGTGTATGTGAAATTATGGCAGTGTCCAGCAGTCGCTGAAGGTGTGTGTGTGCGTGTGCGGGTGTATGTGTGATTCCGGCAGTGTCCAGCAGGGGGTAAGCTGCTGCAGAAAAGTGTGTGTATATGTGTGTGTGGTTCTCACCGTGTGTGCGTTTGTCTGTTTATCTGTGTGTGTGTGCGCGCGCGCGTGTGTGCCTGTCTGTCTGTGCGTACGTGTCTGTGTTGTGCGGGGTGGGTGTGTGTGTGGGGGTGCGCGTTCAATCTAATGGGGGGATTACCAGCACTCGATCACAGGAACTGTAACATATGAAGTGCCTGGGGTAAATGGTGTGGGTCTATGTCAGGAAGGGATAGATAAACACAGGCGGGAGAAAATAATAATTGTATAGTGAGGTAAAAGTCGTGAAACGACTGTGCACTATGACTAGATAACAGGAAGTAGACACGTCAAAGGGAGTGGCATAATTACTAATTGCTTCCGTGACTTAGTTCATTTATTCCAATCACTTTAGCAAGGTACGAACAAGACCGAGTGTCGCAGACTGGCACTTTCCAATATCCAGGATTACGTGCTGAGGGATGCACTAAAGATTTTGGGAGTCGCCGTTGAGGCGCAATGGGGAAAGGTCAATGTCTAAGTTCTTTCAGCCATAGTGCACGGAGGGGCCTGGAATTGCATTGGCCCGTCGGGCTGTATGACTCACACTGAATGTATACAGTGAACACTACTTGCATCACAATTGCATTGAAGCACCTCAGAGTGCAATGCGACATGTGTCGATAACTTAAATACCATTCCGCTGTCTGACTGCCTGTATTGACCATGCTGAAACGTCTGTAATGCTCATTGATTGTATTGAAGCACTTCATGATCTATGTGGAAAACTGAAATATGGTTGCACTTTTTGTGAAGCCCATTTTGAAATGTTTTGCACTACTCCTTCAGAAATATTATGATTAAAGTATATTTTGGCAAAAAAAAGCTAGATCACAGGAGGCAGGCTCAGTAAATGGAATGACATAATTACTAACTGCTGCAATGACGTAGTTCATTTATTAATATCACCTTAGTAGGATGCGAAGAAGACAATAACTGATACACAGATAAAAGGTTAAAAATCCTGGAAAACTCTATCTGGAATGTGCAGGGAGAAGAATTGAACTCTGCTCCCAGTGGGAGAGGGTACTGTCACTGATACTGTATCTATTCTTTTAGCTGGGAGACCTCCTGGAAATCTGACCTGTACACTGCACTTTGCCTTGTACTACATGCGACTACTGAATTGCCACCACAGCCGTTTCGGGGCAGTGCCCATCTGAATGGTTTTGAAGAGCAACTCCCACCTTCTGAATTGAAGGAGAAATTGCTGGGGTGAAATTCTGATTTCCTCCACCAGGTGGCAGAGGAAACTTAGAAATCGCCCTTCTCCCTGCCTGGAGCCGGCCTCTCCCAATGACCAGCCTTGGAATTGTCTGTCATCCAATCTGTGCTTCCAAATCCCATTCCGCTCCTTGAATCCACTCGGACTCAATGGGTGTATTCACACGCCTGCAGGGAAACAACAGTCGCTGTCCCACTCGCTGGTCCTTTGGAAAATAGGTAGAAGGTTCATCCACATTATCGACTCTCACATCCATACTGGCAATGCTTCCACAATCTGTTCTAAGGGGAGACTGGTGAGATTTGGGGTCAAGTCCATTTGCCTCATGAGCAGTTTTTTTTGCCCAAATACGTTTGCCCTTTGGTCAGTCTCAGTTTTAAATGCAATAACTAGATCTTTGTTTGTTTCCTGCCAGTCAGTTATTGCTGAACAACACCATTCTTTTGCCTCTGTAACACTGAAGTCTGTCTAAGTTGTTGCTGTTCTGAATTATGTCACTTTACTTCATTTTCCTTTTCCCTCTCACTCATTACTGCACTGCCTGCCTCTGTTACATGACTGCAGGTTCTGTCGTTGGCTTGAAGATACGAGACTGTTTCTCTGTTTAGGATCCACTGGATCCTGCCTCATTGACGACAGCATTCGGTATATTAATATGACATATTCTTGGAGACTCATAATTGGGAAGTTTAGTTCAGTGTTAATCAGTAGCCCAGTTCCAGTACATTGGGATGGGATGCCGATTTGTTCTGTCCCCCACTGACAGATGCGGTCCTCTGTTTGAACCGATTTCAACTATGAAGGTATCAGTAACTATAGAATAATACAACAATTCTCTAATTCCTGTCGCGAGCCTGTTTGTCCAAGATTTGAAATGAAGATGAACATAACGCAGTCCATATAGAAAGACAGAATTATATAATTTCTGTTTGCGCATTAGCCTTGAATTCAGCTCATTATAGACAGATTGTACGTGAGAGAATGGTGCGTGCAGCCACTACCCCATAGTTCGTTTGTTTCTATTCCTCTGATCTTACTTACCTTTCCTGTGCTTTGGAAAAGTGCTTGCTGCTGTTCCCGCTTTGACATTGGTTGGATCAGCGGTCGAGTGGGATGGGGTTTGCATTTCTGCCCTGACAGAGGAATTGGGGATTGTAGAAAAACAAGCCAGTTAGCTTAGCATCTGGCCTTGGGAAAATATTGGTGTCTATTATAAATCATGCAATAGCAGAGCCTTTAGAAATACATAGTCTAATGAAGCAGAGTCAGTATGCTTGACAAATTAATTCTAATTCTTTGGTGAGGTAACAAGTAGCATTGAAAAAGGAGAACCAGTAGATGCAATGTATTTGAATTTCCAAAATGCGTTCGGTAAGGTACTACACATATGGCTACTTAACAAGATAAGAGCCCACGGTGTTGGGGGTAGTATATGAGCATGGATAAAGGATTGGCTAACTAATAGAAGACAGAGAGATGAGTTAAGGGGGCATTTTCAGGATGGCAACCTGTAACTAGTGGGGTGCCACAGGGAGCAGTGTTGGGGCCTCAATTATTTACAACATATATTGATGCCTTAGATGAGGGAAGTGAATGTACAATCGTCAAGATTGCAGATGACACAAAATAGGTGCGAAAACAAATGACATGAGCTCAGTACCTGGTTGTACACAATTATTCCAGAATTAAGCAATAATCATTTATTGCTGCACTGTACAATGCATCTGCTTATATTAAACCAGAGCTCACCTCATTTATTACTGCACTGGACTGTCACACTAAATGATGTCTTTGCTATTACTGCATTAGATTTGCCTCCACTTATGTTACACCAGGCACAATTTTTGTTATTACTGACTACAATATCTTAATGTTTATATTTATATTACACCAGGCACTACCTCAGTCGAACTACACTAGACCACACCTCACTTTATGTTGCATTCGTCCCTTTTTCCATTAATTTGTAATAGGGTGCATATCCTTCTATGTTTCCCTAGGCCAAATCTCAGTTATTATTGCAATAGATGAACTCTGTTAGTGTTCAGCAATATCCTGTCTCGGTATTACACCAGTGAATCTCACTCTTTATATTACATTAACCTGTGTCTCTGTTTAAGGTACATGAGACATCATCTCCTTTATTGCGGCATTTGACATGTCTCTGCTTGTATGACGCTAGGCCTTGCCTGATTTACGACTGAATGAGACTCCGTCTCGGTTTATATTACACTGGCCATTTTCTATGCTCTTTTGCACTAGGACATGATTGAGTTTACATTGCACTAGGCCATAATCCTGCTGATTTTGCACTACGACAGTACTATAATAGCCTATGCCTCTGTGTAAATTACATTAAACCATGTCATGTTATCTAGAGACCTGTCTGAACTATTATCTCATAACCCTTGATCTTGTTTATATTTCGGTAGGCCCTATCTTTGTTATTTCGGGTCTAAACCAAACTCTTGTTTACATTACACTAGACCCAATTTCTAGTTGCCTTACTCCAGGCCTTTTTTCCGTTAATACTGAAATAGACTCAGCTTCTATTTATGTTACACGAGGCCGTGCCTTTGTTAATGCCATTCTTGGCCATATATTATCTATGCTTATTTGCACTATACATTTATATGTTTACCTTAACAGTGATTTACACTAATTATTATTCTCAAAGCAGCACTTTATCACGTTAACAAAGCTGACAGCAATTGGCCGGACGTGCAGAAAAAAATGTGGGTTTTATACATTGCATCTCAAATCATCGGCCATGTTTGTGAGACGTACTGTCGATCGTGTTTGTGTGACGTACAGCTGGCCATGTTTGTATGAAGTACTATTGGCCATGTTTGCGTTACGTACTGTCGGCAATGTTGTTGTGACAAAGCTGTCGGCCAGGTTTGTGTGATGTAATGTCGATCATCTTTGTGTGACGAAACTGTCGATCATGTTTTTGTGACGTACAGTCGGCTATGTTTGTGTGACGTACTGTCGGCCATGTTTGTGTGACGAAACTGTCGGCCCGGTTTGTGTGACGCACTGTTGTTCGTGTTTTTGTGACGTACTGTCGGCCATGTTTGTGCGACGTGCTGCGGTTCTTAATTTCCGTTTCGCCCTTTAATGGCCTTTCCGTCCCTGTACGCAATGTTGAGCAGCATTTTCCCGAACTCCGCTGTCAGCTTTGTGAAGCCTCGAACATCGGCCTTGTCACGGGGTTTATTAGACTGAGTGTTGCTGTTGCTGGTTGAGAGATAATTATACACCATAAACAGATTTCAGAACAGAAGGTAGTGACTGTGATCTTTAAAGACACCCCCCGAATGTCTATTGTCCTCCCGAGTGTCGTTTCATTCATTCTCAGTGACTGCAAACAGAAATTCTGAATATTCCCAATTTGGAAGTCAAACGTGGCTGAAATTAAGCACCATTTAACATGTAACCCACCGCAGGGCTAGTGCAGGAACCATTTGGCTAAATGACAGGGGAAATCTCCGGAATATTACAATAAGAGCAAGTCGGGGGTTTCTCTCGGTGTCCTGGGCTCACAGGCAAACACCACCCAATACAAACACATGCTCCGACCTCCCAGTTCAGCACTGTGGGGAAAGGAAGGCGGCAGCACAACTGGCGGAAAGAAAAGCTCCCATCCCCCACCTCTGTACACCAGAGTGTTGTGGGAGGGGCTTTCACATCCGGATCACAGCCCAAATGAATAGTCAGAAAATTGCAGCCTCCTTTTAAAAACCTGTCTCTTATTCACGCAACACTTAGACAGCGACCCGGGAATCGTGCGACCCATCAATGATCTCAGCGAAACTGTCCTGTGCAAATAAACTCGATCCCGCTAAAGTATTTCAGTCCAGCTCTGAGGTCCGGTCTCCCAGTGCAGTCCAGGGCTGCAGTCTCCAGCTCCCTGTCATATAAACCCTTAGCTCCAGGCAGCAGAACGATGGGAATCCTCCTTGCTTTCATCCTGTGTGTCTGCATACCCCGTGAGTACCGATCAACAAACCGACATTGTGTGGAGTTAATATAAAGCCGCCCGAGTCCATCCCAATTACCGACACTGTCCGGGGTTTTAACCCCATTCTGAGGTTCGGCTCTGATGGTCCATTAAACTATCTCTGTTTAATTTCCAGGCTCTTTCAGTCAGTCAGTGACACAGATCCCGACAGCGGTGACCAGGAAGGAGTGTCAGTCTCTCACCATCACCTGTGTTTTAAATGGTTACTATTATTATTTAGAAAATGGATATTTCTTCAGGCAAAACCAGACCGGGACAGAGCGGAAGCGGATCTCCAGCGGGGGGAGATTTGTTGTGTCGGTGAATAAAGCAGAAAAGACATTTTCGCTGGAAATTCGGGAATTGAGAGTCGAAGACACCGCCACCTATTACTGTAAAGCTCAGTACTACAGATCCACAGTGATGGGTCTTGGCTTCCCACGGTACAAAAACTCACTGCAGATTATCACAGAAACAAATGAGAAATCGGAGTTAATTCTGCAGTTAAACCCCCCACAGTTCCGCCTCACACCGTCTGCCTCACAGACTAGTTTATAATAAGATTGGATTATTGCCGTTAATAGCTTGAGCTTTTTAAATGCCGAATGTGAGCGGATGGTGATGTCTTTCCTGGGATTGGTGTCAGTGAGTGGGGATTGGGAATGACTGATCCCATTTGCAAACTCCTGACACCAGATGTGATCCTGGTCTAACTGCTGCAACCGGGAACCGCAGTGCCCGCTGTTTAACTAATGTCCCCAAATTTCACCAAGAACCCGGGGGATTTTTACTGACTTGTAACACTGTGTGGATGGATGGGAAAGTCACAGTAGAAGACACCTGAGCAAATACCTCTCCACGATCGCAATATAAATTCTCTGGGCCCGGATAGTGAATTGTCGGGTTGATGTTATTTTCGCTGTAATCTGGTTACATTTCATTGTAATTACCACCATTCATTTATATTTCTTTGATATTTTTCTCAGTTTATATCAAGCGAACATCTCGTTCCAGGGACCATTTACTCGGAGCTCAGGACCTCACAAAGAACAGTTTGAAACGACAGAGACTTTGAAAGGTTGAATATTGTTAATTTATATAAATCCACTGAATAATTGGGCAGTTTCTACTGTCGGATGATGATTTTCCGGCAGGGTGAGAAGTCCTGGTTGTTGTACAGGGGAGACTGAGAGCGGTGTCACTGTGGTGGGTTACTGACTATCGGGATGGATCGGGGACAGTGGTGACTGTCACAGCCGGTAAGTAACACCAAACTCCGCCGACTTACAGCCTGTCCCGTGTAATGTTCACAGTCAGTTTATTATTGATATCAGTGGAGTTTGAGGGGATGTGGGAGTTGACGGAATGTGGACCATTATTGGTTTAACGGGCACATCGGGGACAACATCAACATCACGGACTCGCACACTCTGAATCGCTTTTAACGAGCTGAGATTGTCGGCAATCCGGACTCCACTCCCGGTGTTAACTGTGACCGAGGAAGCTCTGTCTGTCCCTTAGAGCCCGGAAGCGGGGTCACAGAGCTCTCCCCTGGGCAGCAGATTGCAGTCCGAGCCGCGCAATGTGAATGATGTACCCGGTGAATAAACTCAACACAACTGCGGCCATTCGGATAACTGCAGCGGCTCGTTCAATACCTGACCCGGGAAAGAAACGGGCGAGTGACACAATGGGCTTCAGTTATAAGAGACCCTGATATGAGTCTAGGTTGAATTTTATTATTGGACAATCTGTGACTGCAATTAGTGACATTGTCCCCCCCATTTCTTTCAATTGTCTTCGCAGAACCAATCACTCTTCTCCTTTCCCGTCCTGAGTCCGAAATGTGAAAGTTTGAAACTGCAGACGCTTCTCTATATTGAATGGAAATATTTGAGAGATGGGATTGCTGTAATTTATCTGTATCACAGATTACTGTGAATTAAGGCAACGCAGTGCAGTGAGAGAATGAGGATGATGCATTAATCTTATGAAGGAGAACAGAAACATAAGGAAACAATTATAAACTAGGAGAATGCTCATTTAGAACCAGCAAGACAAAATTAATCGAAAGGGAGAGAGGGATTGGATGATTTCTGGGCGCCTTTCAAAGTACAATCCGACCCCCAGGTGGGTGAGGTTTATGGAGGGAAGGACTGAAATAGACTCCACTCCGGAATGCTGTGAAGGTTTGGTCCCCTTACAGAGATCAATCTGTAATAGAATTGGTGCAGCAAATGTTTATCCGACTGATTCCTGATATGAAGGGATTGTCCAATGGGAAGAGATTTAGTCTTCTCGGTTGATATTTCCTAGAGTTTAGAAGAATGAGAGATGATCTCATGGAAACATGTGATACACTGAAGGGCCTCGACAGGGCAAATTCTAGGTCGTAGTTTCCCCAGACTGAAGAATATAGAACTCGGGGACACCGCTTCAGAATAAAGAATCATCCATTAGAACTGAGAAGGAAAAAATATCTTCAGTAGAGCCATTGCTGTGAATCTGTGGCATTGTGTAACTCAGAGAGCGGTGGGTGTTCAAAACCTGTGTGCATTCAAGACAATATTCGATAAGTTTTTGGACGCTAAAAGGATCAGGGATATGGGGAGAGTGCGGGAATGTGACGTTGAGGTTGTAAATCAGCCAGAATATTACTGAATGTCTGAGCAGATTTGAATAGTGATATGGCGGCTCCTGTTTATATTGATCGGATTCTCTGCTTTAATTTCTTACACTCCTCAGAAAATAAATCAGCAACAATTCCCACATCTCTGTGGGAAGATTGAACAGGCTGGGTCTCTTTTTTCTGGAAAACAGAACCACAAGGAGAATCCATAGAAATATTTTAAACAATAATCGGTTTTAGTGTGGATAAATTGCTCATTTATGGCTGAGTCTAAATCAATAGCCGTCACCATATGACATTCATGAACAAAACAAATAAATCATTTAAGACAAATGTATTTAAACAAAGGCAGGTCGGAGTGTGGAACTTGCTGCCTCAGGGAGTGGTTGGAGCAGTTGCTATTGATATATTTATTTGAATACAGGAGGGAGAACGGAACAGACTGATACAGGGAGCTGGATGTAAATGGTCAATTAGATTTCTGGTGAGGTGCGGCTGGAATTGATCATATACACAGGCTGAATGGTCCATTCCTCTTCCGCATTCTTCTTCCTCGATAATTGAGAGAAAACTCCGCCCAGTGAACCCGGGAGACAATCAGTTAACGTGCGGAAAGAATTGAAATTGTCAGAGAACCGGAAGAGGCAGTTCCCAGTGAGTAACAGTAAAACCACTGCGGAAAGTGAACAGACTGAACCCAACCGACAACTTAGAGAACTTGGGGCGAGGTCCCACGATTGCAGAAAGCGCAAACAACACAAAGAAAATGTGAAATAAAGGGAATGTGAAATTAAAGAAATAAAATGAAATTAATTGCACATATTTGAAATTAAGCTGAACTGGAGAAAATAGGACACTATTAATAGAACATAGAGAAATAGAGCAAAAGGCAAATAGAAATTTCCGTGTACTTCTAAACCGCAGGAAATGATTGGCCTTTGACCACTTGTGCTCACTCTCGGTTTTGCCCAATCGGTGCTGATGATACCCATCAGTTTGTGTTGGATCTGGCTGTGCACAGCTGTGTTCCTCTCGGACAAACATGTTTTCTTTTGGAAACTGGTTGCCTCGCTGAACATCAAATGTTCCCTCGGGTTTGTCTCTCACCAGGGAAAATAGAAACGGGAATGTATTATAATTAATGGAATCATACGGCACGGAAGGATGACATTCGGCCCATCGTGTAGGCGCTGACCCTTTAAAAGTGCAATCCAATTGTTCCCACTGCCCATGAAGTTTCTCCATTGCTCTATATTTTTATTAATATTTCCAGCAGAGATCCATTACCCGTTTGAAAGTTACAATAGAATCTGTACCCAACACCAATTCAGACAGTGCAGTCCTAATTGGAAGAGTTCCCCACTTCATAATTTCGTAAGAATGAACACGGTTCAAACAGGCTTCCAGCAAATAAAATTACTGCAAAAAGCAGAGCTATTGACGTGATTGATATATTTAGCTGGACAAACAGTGGCAAAACTAAAAGATAATGTTCGGTTTTTTATCCTCCAGATTCCAGTTCCATGATATCCCAGAATCCGCCTGTACAAACGTATCCTGCCGGTGACACCATTACTTTAAGATGTGAATATTCGGTCAGGTTCTGTCAGTACACAGTACACTGGTACCGTCAGTCTCCCGGCCAGGCTCCGGATTATCTGCTTCAGAGACACACTGCAGGAGAAGAAAATAAAGAAAACGCTGTGGGAGGGAGAATTTCTGCTTCGATCGATCCTGCTGAGAAAATCAGCCGGTTAACTGTCTCCAGACTACAACTGAGCGACTCCGTTGTGTATTACTGTGCACTGAGTCAACGCACAGCACAGTGATACAGAGCACGGAGACAGCTGTACAAAAACCTGAACGTGGTGCTTGCACATGAACACGTGAGTGATCTCATCCTGAGTGAGGCACAGCCAGAGTGAGTGTGGGCACTGGCAATTTGGTGCACAGTTGGAATTGAACTGGTAAGTCTTTCTCTTTAATTTCTCTTTAACTTTTGTAACTACAGTATTCTAGTTGACAGGTTGGTAAGGGAGCTGATGCAACTGACTGTGTGACAGTTAACTGTTAATCACTTGAAGCCTGATTAGGGCCTTCATAGGCGTTGATTACTATTTGAAGCTTAACTAGTGTCAGTCATCTCAACTCACCTCAGTTCTAATTAAGAAATTAACTATTTAGAAGCACACGACAGTGTGCTTGCACACGAACAGGGGAGAGATGTCATCTTGAGGGAAGCACAGCCAGAGTGAGTGTGGGTATTGGTATTGGCAATTTGGTACACAGTGGGGATTCGGTGCAGAGGGGAAGAGGTGGTCTTTGTATTTTAACTTTGCTATACAACTTCTTAAATCTTCAGAGAGTGGCCTTGCCCTGCTGCAGCAGTAGAGGCTACAAGGGAAAGGAATGACTGGTAAGTAGTGGGTAAAGTCGGGTATGTATTTACTATCTTCATTGCTTATAGTTTAAGATCTTTTTGTGGTTTGTAGCTTGTATATTCTGTAATAACAAGGATCAGGAAGAAGGACCCTAGAGTAACTGATTTAAAAGGTTTAATTCAAAGGGTTATAACATGGCAGGAGAGCTCAAATCCGGGATGTGCTCCTCGTTCTCCATGTGGGAAGCCGGGAACATTTCCATTGCCCAGGGCTAGCATGTGTGTAGGAGTTGTGTCCAGCTGCAGCTCCTGGAATCTCGAGTTTCAGAGCTGGAATGGTGGCTGGGGACACTGTAGAGCATCCGCAAGTCATGGTTAGCACGTTTGCAGAGGTGGTCACGCAGCAACTGAAGGGACTTAATGGAGGAAGGGAATGGGTGACCATCAGGCAATCCAAAAGAAACAGGCAGGGAGTTCAGGAGTCCCCTAAGGCCCCGCTCATAAATTGGTATTCCATTTTCGAGGCTGATGAGGGCGCCAGCTCCTCCAGGGAGCGCAGACAGAGACAAGCTTCTGGCACCACAAGCAGTCTGTCTGTACAGGAGGAGAGGTAGGGAGAAAGAACAATAGTAACAGGTGATTCTATAGTCAGGGGAAAAGATAGGCGCTACAGTCGCCGTCAACGTGACTCCATGATGATGTGTTGCCTCCCTGGTGCCAGGGTCCGGGATGTCACTGAACAGCTGCAGGTCATCCTGAATGGGGAGGGGGATAAGGCACTGGTAATGGTGCATGTTGGTACCAGTGACGTAGGGAGAAAGAGCGATGATGACTTGCAGCAAGATTTCAAGGAGTTAGGCAATAGACTAAAAAGCAAGACCTCTCGGGTTGTAAACCCCGGATTACTCTCAGTGCCACGTGTTGTGAGCTCAGAAATAAGAGAATAGCGCAGATGAATATGTGGCTTAAGAGCTGATGCAGGAGGATGAGTTAGATTCCTGGATCACTGGGAACGTTTCTGGGGAAGGTGGGTCCTGTACAAGTGGGACAGCTTACACCTGCACCAGAGCAGGACTAACATCCTTGCGGGCGAGTTTTCTAGTGCTGTTGGGAGGAGTTTAAACTAATTCAGCAGGGGGAGGGGACACACAATTTTGGAAGAAGAGAGATGCATCATAATACAGTAAAACAATCAAGTCAGAGGGAGAACAGCTACATTAAGCTTCAAAGAAGTAAGGCAAGGCTAGATGGCCTCGACTTTAATGCCAGGAGAATTACATGTCAAACGGCTGAGTTAAGGGTGAGGATTGACACTTGGAATTGTGATATAATAGCCATCACTGAGACGTGGTTGAGGGAGGGGCAGGATTGGCAGCTGAACATTCCGGGATATAGAATCTTCAGGCGAGACAGGGAGGGGGTAAAAGAGGAGGAGGCATTGCATTATTAGTTAAGGAGTCAGTTACTTCAGTAAGGAGAGATGATATCTTGGTGGGGGGATCGAATGAAGATTTGTGGATAGAGTTTAGGAATAAAAAATGGGAAGCCACATTGTTAGGCGTTTATTATGGACCCCCAAATAGTCAGCGGGATATTGAGGAGCAAATTTGTACGCAAATTGTGGAGGTGTGTAAAAACAATAACAAAAGGGTAATTATATTAGGTGATTTCAACTTTCCCAAATTTAATTGGGATAGACATAGTGTTAAGGGCTTGGATGGAGTGGATTTCTTGAAATGTGTACAGGAGAGCTTTGAAGGCCAATATGTAGAGGGCCTAACAAGGGACGGCGCAGTGCTGGATCTAATTCTGGGAAAAGAAGCCGGACAGGTGGCTGAGGTGGTGGTGGTGGAGCATTTTCGTGATAGCGACCACAACATGGTACAATCTAAGCTTGTTATGGATAAAGAAATAGAAATAGTGTCGGGTTGGTCGCTTACGAGAGTGACTCTCATCAATAGACGTGCTTCCCTTCACTTCCATCCACCCGGAGCGGAAGAAGCTGCTGGTCTTCAGACAACTGATCGGTTCAGACTTGAACCGTAAGGGAAATGAGCAGCGGACCAACAACCCGCCTCCTTATATCCGGCGAACAATATCAATTTCCAGCCAATTAGGAGCGGGAAAAATAAATACGTGACGTAGACATTCAGTATCCATCATTGACTTTAATTAGCCAACATTTTAATCTCTTGAAACGATTCCCTTCCTTCTGTTGTGAGTTGTGTCCCGTTTTCGAATTGACATTCTCATAGCAACCGTGTTTTGTTGAAGTTAAAGATGCTATCCGTCATCTTGGCGATGCGAACTGGTAGGCACAGGACAGTGACCCAATGACCCAGAGTGAGTTTTTCATTATTGATCTCTCTGTTCCAGTGTTTCATGCCCTGAATATTTTTCCAGGTCGATGTCTCTCGGACCGTGTGCTTCAATCTCCCGCTTCGAAAACAGTCCAGAGCAGGGATTCGGTGCAGATGGACTGCAGCTCCGAGCTGTCCGAATTCTACGTGATGCATTGGTACAGACAGAAATCCGGTCAGGGACTGGAGTGGATTATAAGGCAGATATCGAATAGCAAAGGGCGAAGTCGACGATTTGAACTGAATCTTTCCGAGTTGGAGAAACGCGGCCAATTGCTCATTGTAGACACGGGGAACGCCGATGCCGCAGTTTATTACTGTGCGGCTGAGCCTCACACTGAGACAAAATGCGGCAGTCATTGTACAAAAACCTCGCTCCTGGTTACTGTTCCGGGGGAGCGGCAGCAATCTCACTGATAGCACAAGGCGGGCCAGGAGGCTCAGAGCATGAACAGCTAACGGGAGAGACGGGCAGGGCTGCGGCGGGTTGTCTAGTGAATGCTAATAGGGAGGATCTTTCATTAGATATACTGATGGTCACAGCAGAGAGTGGCGGACTGATGAGGCAGTTAGTCAGTGCGGTCTTTGCTACGTGGGGAGCTTCATTGTCTGACTGTGTCGCAGGGAACCGAGAGAGATCCTGAGTGTTTATCTTATGGTGTTGTGTGACGATTCTTAAAGAACTTTAGTATAATTATACAGTAAAATCCGCCCTTAAACTGAAGAATCCGAAATGTAGGCATATTTACTCTCATCCCAATTTGTGACCTAATAGTTATCTAAAAGAATGCGCCTGCGATTGTCCTGCGGGTGATATTTCCCCACCTCTCTTGTGTCTCGCTGCAGAAAGTTAACCAAATTCGAAAGACAAACAGAAAGTGCTGGAAATACAACCAGAAACAGAGTGAAGGTTTCAGTCTGTGACCTTTCGCCAGAAATCGGCAGCTCCTCAGACTGAGTTCAGGTGAAATGTCGCGGATATGAAACTTTCACTGTGATTCGCTCTGCACCGATGCTTCCCGGCCTGCCGAGTATGTCCAGAATTTTCTGTTTCTGTACCGCAAACTGGTACTGCCGGCGAGAGGCGACTCGTTGTAAAGGTTTCCAAAGCCAGTTGAGAGGAAGCGGGTTATTTTCTTTTTTGGAAAAAAAGATACTTTATTCATAAAATATCTGAAAGAACATTACAAAACATTCCAAAATGGCCACCACAAAAAGTGCAATCATATTCCAGTTTTCCACAGAGATCATGAGGTGCTTCCATCCAATCAATAGACACAACGTACATTTGAACATGGTTATTACAGACAGTCAAACAGTGCAATGGTATTCCATATGCTGATGTCCGATCTGGCTGTAACCTGCTTCCTACCCCCGGTTACCTTTCACTCCCTTGTTTATCAAAAATCGATCTACCTCTGCCTTGAAAACATTCAAAGACCCTGTTTCCCCTGCCCTTTGAGGAAGGGAGTTTCAAAGACTTACTACTTTTTTGAGAGAAAAAATTCTTCTCATCTCTGTTTGAAATGGGAAACCGTTATTTTTGAACAGTGACTCCTAGTTCTAGATTCTCCCACAACAGGCAAGATCCTTTCCATGTGTGATTTATTTTATTGCAGACGGTTAATCTGTATGTTATATTATTATGAAATAATAAAAAAATATTTTCATTCAATTAAATTACTCGGATGATGAACTGCTTTTTTTGGCAAAATCGCTCTCATGAAACCATTGTCGATTGTTGTAATAACCCGTCTGGTTCAATACTGCCCCTTCCTTCCTTTAGGGATGGAAAGCTGCTGTCCTCATCTGGACTGGCCTACATATGTCTCCTGACCCGCAGCATTGTGGCTGGCTCTTAAATGTCCTCTGAACAAGGGCAATTATGGATGGGTAATAAATGCTGGCCTATCCAGCGACGCGTACGCCCCACAAATGAATAAAAAGAATATAATATACACATCAGCATCTAGTGTAACATATGCAGGGACGGGACCTTGTGTCGTATGAACAGCAACAGCTTCTACTATAGCAGTAACTAGGCATGGTTTCAAGTATTATAATGCCTGGCTTGATCCAGTCAAGTAATAACGAACACAGGGCCAAGAGTAATATACGAAGAGTCATGTCCTCGCATAATATAAACCGGAACAGCGTCTTCTTTAACATAAAATAAGAGATGGCCAACTGCATGAATAACTGAATCAGCCACTAGTATAATATGGCGGAAGCATAAATTAACGCCTTAATATCTAAGACATGGCCTACTGTAATGTCAACGGGTATATGTTCAGCTGCAGTAATAATTGACGCCGTTTTTCCTGTCATGCACACAGAGACATGGTTGAGTGGAGTAATAACTTAGAGAGGGCCTATCTGAATTTACATAGACACATGTTCTAGAGCAGAAAGAAATGACATGGACGCTAGTGCAAATAGGCCAGAGACGGGGTCCAGTGAAATATGCACTGATATGTCATCCAGTGCAGTAATAACTGAACGAGGACCGAGTGCAATACAAAACTGAGACACCGTCTGTAGAAATAAAACAATGCCATATTGTCAAGAAATATAAATAGAAACGTGATCTAGCGTGATATGAGGTGAGACAAAGGCCTTGGGTAAAATGAACAGAGAGAGCATCCAGTGTAATAATAACTGAGACAAAGCTTGGAATAATGTGCAATGAGACATTCCTTTAGTTTACAACTAACAAAGGCAGGATGTAAATTAAACAGAGCTGTAACCTGGTGCAGTAGCAAATGAGGCCGGGCCCAGCGCGATATAAGTAGAAGCCTAGTCTCGTGTTGTAATACCAGAGGACTCAATGCAATATTACCAGAAACATGGCCTGTCCTGAAATTATCGGAGGCTTTAATAATAAATAAAGATAGAAAATAGTGGGAAAACTCTGCAGGTCTCGAAACTCTATGGATTCGAAACATTAACTCCGTTTCTCTCTCCACAGATGCTGACAGACCTGCAGAGTTATTCCAGCGTTTTCTGCCTTTATTTCAGATTTCTAGCGTTTGCAGTATTGTCCTTTTGATTGGAGTCATTATCTGGTGCGGTAGAAACTGAGAAAGGACCTACTTTAAAAACGAGCGGCATGGTTTAGTGCACTTTAAAATAGAAAAGTCCTGCTGTAATAGAAACGGAAGTATTGCTGAAAAAGGCGACATGCTGTCGCAGCTTTACACCTAGAATTCATCAGGACAGATACGCAACAGGAATCTGACCTGCTAAATGTGAGACAAATAGCTTCGACAGCATTTCCCTTTTTTCAGCAATGTTCAAGGCCTATTTAGATTTCCAAGGTACCTTCCTAACTCGCAGCAGTTAAAACCTGTGTTGCTAACTCTATTCTTGCATTATTTTCTTGTTGTTTGTACAACTGGACAGGATTCTCAAGTTCTGCACTAAGAAACAAAGGTATGGTCCACTGGCACCGGGTGGACGCAGATTACAACGAAACTGGTTAATTTATTTTACAAGTTAGCTTGAAAAATAAGTAATGAGGAGGATGCTAAAATTTTGAGAAGGAACACAGACAGATTCCGTGAGTGGAAAAACCACAGAAGATTGACCAATTGTGAAATGATACACTCTAGGAGGGAACATTTGAAAAAAAAACAAGACATTGCGAATTGTGAGAGACTGGCAAATGTTGGCAATCAGTGGGAGTTGTGTGCTCTGTAGGTCACAGGAAGTTAACATGCTGCCACAGCAATAAATTAGGAAACCATATGGTGCGTTAGCCTTTCTTAACATTGGATGATAGTTCAAATGTTAAGCAGTCTTTCTGCAATTATATTGGGCCTTGGTGAGATTACCTAGAGTACTGTGTACAGTTTTAGTCTCCTTTGCAAAGGAAGGATATGCTAGTCTTTGAGGGAGTGCGACAAAGGTTGACTGGACTGATTCCTGGCATGAGATATTTGTCCCATGAGGGGAGGTGAATCCGACTGTGCGCATATTCGATGGAAATTCTTAAGTGTATTGATAGAATAGATGCTGGGAGAAATTTACCCTGGCTGGGGAATCTAGAATTAAGGTTCACATTCCCAGAATAATAGGTCGAACACTTAGGACAGAGGTTTCGGAAACTGAGTGAATGTTCAGTTTTTACATATATAAAAGGTAAAGATCGAAGAGTTTCGGATATAAAGAGAATGAAATGATACAGGGAAAGTACAGGATTGTGGAGTTGATATAGAAGATCAGCCATGTATTTATTGCTCAGTGGTGAAGACTTGAAAGATCGATAACCTAAGCTATTCCTTTTTCTTACGTTTTTATGTAGAACTGCCTCATTATTTCTCCATCAAATAGAAGGCACAGTTTGGTGTAGTAATTAATGTTACAATGTCTCGTACAACATAAAAGACATTATATGATGCAGTGCAACTGAAACAAACGGTGACATACTCCAGTGCAGTAATAACAGAAATAGATCCTCGTGGACTGTGAACAGAACCTCCATTTAGCTGCCACTAGGTGTTTACAGATTTCCATAGCACCAGTAGAGATCTGCCTTGTCATTTCTACACGTGCGTTTATCGTCTGTCCTGATCCGACGTTTGCCGCCCAACCATTGTGTAAATTATGATGAAAGCTATTGTTTGTCACGTTATCAGATCAACAAACACTGACCTACCACCCCATCACACTCTGTGGGAGGTCAAAATGGATTTAGAATGCAACTAATTGCAGATAAACGTTTCTGATTTGAGCACAGAAGTTTCAGCGGTGGAGCAAAGGGTCTCGCATCAGAGTAATGTATCTTTGATTATTTTGGTTGAAGGAAGGAATATCGACCAGGACATAGTGCAGGCCCCACTTCAACAGTCAAGAGATGAAATGGGACTATTGTTTCATGATGTCTGGAAAAGATAATGATCTTTCGGTACCCTGATTACAAGTCTGGTAACTATGTTCAGATTTTGAAGTTGAGTTGTGATCCACCATCTGCTGATTTTGAAATCAGAGTCAATTCACTTTAGCTACTAAACTGCTGAAAGGGTTCATGTAAAACGTAATACCTACAATCTTACCATGACATTCGGTAATGCAGTTGCTCTAATAAGAAAAATAACAACGCCAAGGTCAATGGTTAATGCAATTTCAATGCATAAAATCATGGAAGCTTACAGCAAAGATAGAGACTGTTCATTCCATCAGAACTGTGCCCACTCTCCATGAAATGCTCTCCAATTAGCTCCGCTCTCCTACACTTTCTGTAAAGCCCTGCACATTTTTTTCAATTTCAAGTATATATAAGCTTCCCTTATAAAAGTTACAAATGAAAATGCTTCTATCTCCCTTTCCAGAAGTGCACTCTAGCTCATATCAATCGCTCCATGAAAAAATCTAATATCACTCTATATTCACTTATGAATTGTCCATAACTCTGGTTCTTCTGTCTACAGATCCTCCTGCCAGTGGAATGAATACCTCACCAAAAACTGATAGATAGGTTCTTGATTGGTAAGGGGATCAACGGTTACGGGGTGAAGGCGGGGGAATGGGGTTGAGAAACTTATCAGCCATGATTGAATGGTGGAGCAGATTCGATGGGCCGAATGGCTTAACTTCTGCTCCTATGCCTTATGGTCTTATGGTCTAACTCTCTCAAAAGCTTTCGTAAATTTAAACACCTCTATTATACCACACTTTGACAGTCTCTGCTCCAAGAAGGCCAATCCCAGTTTCACTAATCTCTTCATATAATTGAGGTCCCTCATCCCTGGTACAATTCCCGTAAATTTCTTCTCAACCTGTTCCAAGATTGTGACATTCTTTGGAAAGTGTTGATTCAAATCAGTTCAAAATGTATATCTCCTTCAGATAATTTTTGACGAAACGTACTCAGTTCAAATTAATTTGAGCAGTAGCAATATGATATCACGTTCTCCTGTGTGCTGAACAAATTGGTTTCTCTCCAATTCAAATGTCAGTAAGATCATTGTCGCCACCTGATGAACATCTTCTGCTACAGACCGCCGAATTTCTTGAAAATGTCTCAGAATTCTCTCCACAACCATGTCCACTTACCGAGTGAATTTCACTCAGAGGATTGTCTAGGAACAAACCAGAGGTTTGAGGTAAGAAGTCAAGCAGAATTAAGTGCGGTAGAGCCAATATTAAGGTTAAAAATTCTGGGAAGCTTTCAATGGGAAATTGTTAACTTATTTAACAAGAAACTGGCAATAAAGAAAGAAACCAATATGCCTCTGCTGGTGGAGTGGGGTGAACACCTATATTGAAGTTTCTTGTGGCGGCGATTCACTTGCTGATGCCATATTAAGAACTGCTAAAATGAACGCCAAGCGAATCGAAACGGATCACATTTGACAGATATTTTTAATGCACGATTGCAATGTGGCGACTTTCTTCGCCAAGAGACCCCTTTTACATATATTTCCATTGTACGAGACAGACATTTGTGTGATCGAATCAGAGAAATGGTCTGGTGTAATATAAGCATACGCAGGGACTAGTGTATTATAAATCTCGACACAGTATCTGATGTAATGTGAATAATGACATGTTTTTATGCAGTAAATCTGGCGTAGGGCCCCATGTAATATAAAATATTCTAAAGAAAATAAAGATACTCTTATATAATCAACAATCGTTCAACAGCCCATGTGCTGTGCCTCTGTGGCAATGGACAGCGCGTTGAGCGTCGAGTTTTTGATGCCTCAGGCATTCAAAGGTTGTGGGTTCGAATTACACCAGAATCGAATTTTACGGCAAAATTAAAGGCAAACTCGTCAATGATCTAAATCGAGAAATATCCTGCAGCAGAAATAACTCAGGCAGGATCTGGTGCCGCCGAAAGCGAAACGAGTCAATGCTGGAATAATTTAGATCAGCTCTTCTGTGATGTAAACAAATGATTCATCCACCGCAGTAATAACGGAAGCCGTGCTTCGTATTATATTAACGGAAAAAGAGGCCCGTGTTGTATACAGAGAGTAATGCAGAAATAACTGCGACAGGGAAATACGTATTATAAGCAGAGCTGGCCTAATGCATTAATAAGTGAGACAGAGTGTCATGAAATATAAACAGAAGAATGGTGCAGTGTAGTGATAACAAATGGAGGGCCCAGGCGAGTATAAACTTAATTGCTAATTTAATCTAAAAACTAATCGGGAGCAATAAGTATAACTCAGTATATTCGCTGGCCTAATTCCACCAGAATCTGGTCCGAGATAAGGATTCCATTTGCCTGACCTTTTGAATCACCCCATTTATCAACAATTTAGTAAAATACAATTATCTGAGGTGACATTGATTATCTCGATTAGGGGCAGCATGGCCACGTCCACTTGACATTCAATGGCCTGACCTACAGTGAATTCCCCACCATTTACATCCTGAACTGAGCCTCCCACAATAGTACGCCACAGCTCGATGTTCTGCGTGGAGTAGCTCACCTCCAGACTCCCAGTCGTGGTTGGAGTATGTGGAGCCTGGAGGATGGGCTGCAGGAACACAGAAAGCCTTCTTTGGAATGATCTCAACCACTCAGAAGGGCAGTGGGTGCCTGGGGAAACAGCTGTTTTCCCCTCCAAACCAAATCACATTCTAACTTGTAAATATGTTGCTGGTCCTTCATTGTCCCTGGGGTCTAATTTTGTAACACCTGTGCTAAAGACGCTGTAGGTAGACCTTTAGCTGTTGTGAGTCGTGAAGGCTGCTAACCACCACCTTCTCAGTGGCAACGAGAAATTTGCACTAAATGCCGGCCTTGTTCGCGATTCCCACATCCGAGAATTAATGTGTAGTAATGCGAGAAACAGCGGGCACAGAATGACAAACACCAGGTGCTTTCTTACTTGATTTCTGTCATTCGTTCTTTCCTTCACTTATACTCCATATTTGTACCCTTCCCTTTCGTTTTTCTTCTTTCTCTATATCAGTCTTTCTCTTTTATCTCCCATTTTCTCTTGTGCACTCTCATATGTTAATGCTCTTTCTGATTTTGCAATATGAATGGCTTGATACAGTTGTCTTGCATGACACGAGTATTATTGTTTGAGCAAGAGGGATGAGGCAGTGACGATGGGGTAAATTATCAAACACAAACCCCGCCCAGCGGACTGGCAGCCATGGGAAGAGATGTGTTTTGGTTAGCGATAGGACCCAAGTCGATATGTTCCATCAGCGGCTCCACTTGATGTAGACGCAAAGGCTGGTTTGTGGAGAGGGATCACCGCAGAATTTGCAGCCAGCTCCTCACCCAAGTGTCTAATGGCTTCATCCATCTTGCTAATGTTACGAACGGGGGGCATAAAACTCGGTTAATCTGTTTGTTTACTGAACTGTAGCTACGGTGCATGTTGTAACTTATTGTCTCTCTGGAGACTCTCATTCGGAATAAACGAGGGACGCTTTGAATGCCTCTCAGAACTAAAGTATACAGTGTCGGGAATCCATTTCTTTTCTGAGAGACGATGCACGGACCAGTGAAAAGCCTATTATTTGCCATTTGCTATCCCATTCTCGCTGTTATTGGTGCCCCTGGTAAGCGAAAGATCTGAAATAAACTATTTATTTTTGAAAATCCCCAGAAAGATGGTCTCGTCCCGTTCAGGATCGGGATGATGTTTTCCCAAATTTTCAGTGCTGTCAGAATGTTTAGGGCCTCAACCGGGCTCCGATGCCTTATATGGGATAATACTGTGTTATGGTGAATTGTAGCGCATAACTTGTACTTGCTTTGTGCAGCATTACAAGGTAATATTCAATTGATTGAAAGGAATACCGTTTATTGGATTGCTGAAATATGAATTGTAATGTGTGACATTGCATGGACATTAACCTGTTATATCGTTGAACACTTATTTTAAGGTATTCAAATACAATCTAGTGTTTTAAGTGTTGTGCGGAATAATAGCATATCACAGTGTAGTAACATATATGTTCGTGCACGTATCTTACTACAGCATCAGAAAACGAATTACAGTGAAATAGTTATATTAGATGAATTGCAATATAAAAATAAGTTTAGTAATTACACTAAGGTACTTTTCAACCTGTGAAAGACTGTAATAGTTACTGTACAGTGAGTTCCCACTAGACAGTCCCGATTGTTAATGTAGCCTTAGTAATTCATTATGGAAACGTCTGAAAGATGTTTGCGGAGATTCAAAATTGTTGATCTGTTATGTATTTTGCTTTTTGCTAGGTGGCTTTGCACATTTTGAGGAATGATATGTTTTAATCATCCGCGGGGTGTTGTTGTTACCGGCAAGGTCAACATGTATTGCTCATCTTTATTTCTCACTTGAAAGGTGGAGTTGCGCTTGTTTCTTCAGTCACTGCAGTGCATATGGTGGGGATGCTTCACAGGAACCTGAACAAGTACATTTAATACCAGTTTGGATTCACTCAGTTCGGTCGAAGGGTCATGAAGACTCGAAACGTCAACTCTTTTCTTCTCCGCCGATGCTGCCAGACCTGCTGAGTTTTTCCAGGTAATTCTGTTTTTGTTTTGCATTTCCAGCATCCGCAGTTTTATTGTTTTTGTAAACTGACAGTTCTTCAAGTTTTAGCCAAAGCTGAAGTACTGGAGCGCCATCCAGTGGTAACCTGCGGAAAACAATGATCCTTAATTCCTACCCGAATATTGCTGCATGATTTTGCTGAAGTATTATTACGTCAGATTATTATGAATACTATTACTTTGATTTCATTATTAGCATAACGTGTCTGTTTCTTATTTTCCATTTTCTGCCGTTGCTCTTCTGCAAAAATTGCGAGATTATTTGGCTCAGTCCTCTCGTGGGCCTAATTGACTAACACAATGCATGCTCATTTGCAGTGACATTAATAATTCCACCATTATAAGGTTGGATTGCAAATTCATAAATATGCATAAGTCTTCCTACTTCCCTAATCATTAAAGGTGGACACAAATCACAATTGAACAGGTCCACGAATGAAGGGTGATGGGTATTTTGCTATTTATGCGTGTGTGTGTGTGTGTGTGTGTGTGTGTGTGTGTGTGTGTGTGTGTATGTGTTGTGTGTGTTTTTGTCTGTTGTGTGTGTGTATTTGTGTGCAGTGTAACACACCACAGAGTCTGATAGCTGAACAGTGTTAACAGTGAGCGTGGTGGAGCCTTTCTCACGGTCCTCAGGTACTTTAAATCTCCCTCAACTCTTTCATCCCTGTATGTGAAGGTAAGACACTCGGGAGCTTGATTGAAGAAATGTCAGTACAAGAGTCAAATTTCTGGCCTGAAAGTTCTCCGATACGTTGATATCTGAAATCTCTCCGAGTGACAAGAAGCAGCTGCCAAAGCAACAATAAAATCAACTTAATGATATTTGAAAGCAGAATTAAATTAAGTGCCAGTGGATTTTGGCAACATAAACTGATCTATCTATTTATCTATCTATCTATCTATCTATCTATCTATCTATCTATCTATCTATCTATCTATCTATCTATCTATCTATCTATCTATCTATCTATCTATCTATCTATATATCTACCTATCTATCTTACTATCTATCTATCTATAACAGCCTGGTGCTGCTCCTGGCATGCCCTCCTGCACTTTTCATTGAACAAGGGTTGATCCCCTGGCTTCATGGTAATGGTAGACTGGCGGATATGTCGGGCCATGGTGTACAAATTGTGCTCGAGTACAATTCTGCTGCTGCTGATAGCACACAGAGTCTCATGAATGCTCTGTCTTGACTTGCTAGATCTGTTCGCAATCTATCCCATTTAGCACGTGGTGGTAGTGCCACATAACACGATGGAGGGCATCTTCAATGTGAAGGTGGGTCTTCGTCTCCATAATGACTGTGAGGTGGTCACTTCTACTGATACTGTCATGGCCAGATGCATCTGCGCCAGGCAGGGTGATGACGATGAGGTTAAGTCTGTTTTTCCCTCTTTTTGGCTCCCTCACCATCTGCTGCACACCCAGTCTAGCAGCTGCATCATTTAGGACTTGGCCAGCTCAAGCGGCAGTGATACTACCGAGCCACTCTTGGTGATGGACATTGAAGTTACTCGCCCAGAGTACATTCTGTGCCCTTGCCACCCTCAGTGCTTTCTCCAAATGATGTTCACCATGAAGGAGCACTGATTCATCAGCTGAGGGAGGGAGGTACGTGGTAACCAGCAGGATGTTCCCTTGCCCATGTTTGACCTGATGTCACGAGACTTCGTGGGGCCCGGAGCCGATGTTATGGGCTCCCAGCGCAACTGCCAACTGTATACAACTGTTCCGCCACCTCTGCTGGGCCTGCCCTGTCGGTGGTTTTGGTGCCTGGGACATTATCTGTTAAGTACGATTCCGTGAGGATTATCAGCATATGTCAGGCTGATGCTTGATAAGACCATAAGACAGCTCTCTCAATTTTGGCACGAGCCCCCTGCTGTCCGTAAGGAGGAGTTTTCAGGATCGACAGGACTGAGATTGTGTTGTCATTTCCGGTACCTAGGTCGATGACTGGTGGTTCGTCCAGTTTCATTCGTTTTTTTTGTGATGTTGTGACCTTGATTACAGCTGAGTGGCTTGCTCGGCCATTTTAGAGGGCATCTGAATCAACCACATTGCTGTGGGTCTGGAGTCACATGCAGGCCAGAGCACGTAAGAATGACACATTTCCTTCCTGAAAGGGCATTAGTGAACCAGGTGGGTTTTTACAACAATCAGTAACGGTTTCACTGTCATTATCAGACTTTTAATTCCAGATTTTTATTGAATTAAAATTCCATCATCTGCCTGGTGGGATTGGAACCTGGTTCGCTAGGGCATTGCCCTGGGTCTCTGGGTTACTCTGGATCAAAAATGACGAATGGGCCTCAAGTGATTATGTGAGGCAAATTGCGCTTCAGTGGTTTCTGCAATTTGACTAATATGGAAAAGCGACAACCTCTTGTGTAGTCATTTACTGTGGCTATCTGCCTGTCTACACTTGTCTATAAATGTGTGTTTATCTGTCTGCATCTGTCAGGGTTTCCCGGTGAGGCTTGTGCTGTCCAGGAGAGGGCGCTCTCTGATCACTTGATAATGATAATGATCAGGGACCCCAGCTGCAGGAAATGCTTGTTCAGACAGATACAAATGGAGAAGACATCCCTGCTGAGAAACTCGAATCTCCGCGACGTTTTACTTTCTATTCCCTAGTGATCAAAATTTCTGATTCTGGAGTTCAGACTGGAACAATGGAGGTGAAACTTTGCCTGGCTTTAGTCAACGTCCTCATCACTGGTCAGTGACTTTACGACCTTCGTACAATATTCCCCCATCTATGTATAATTTCACAACTCTACCCCCGGTGTTGGTTCGCCAAACCCAACGTGTGCTGCCTGTTTATTATCAGAGAAGGGTAACGGGGATTCAGTGTCCCAGCCAGAACCAGAAGTAGGGTCAGAAGAATGCCCGGGAAATTTGAAAATAAAGGAAAAAATACATCCTGATCCGATCGGGATTCTCCAGCTGAAATCTTTGCTTTCAGTCTTAGGAAAAGTGCAATTTCTCAATCATTTTAAGTTAAGGTCAAATTCAGACAGTTCAACCCGCAGTGTTCGCAGAAACCTGTCGATTTCTGAATGAATACCAGAGTCAACTTCAGCACGAGTCAATTTTTGAGTCTGATGTAGAGAATTCAGTTCATGTTTTAAAGGTATCTGATCATTACACAGTCACGTTCATTTAATCGTGCCCCTCATCCCCTCCCGCTCTGGTTGGTAATGGATCTCATTGGTTGTGGCAGTGCGGACAGTGACTCAGAACGATTTCCATTGTTTTCCGCTTGACAGGTCACCGAGAGGGCTGGGGCGGATATGGAAAGAGAGGGAAATAAAAACTGTGTTAAACAGGCAGTGTGAGACAGAGGTGAAAGGAGAAACATTGAAGGAAATATACCGATAGAGAGAAGGAGGGAAAAAGATAGCTAGCTAGGAAAAGAAAGTGACAGCATGACAGAAAGTCAGAGACAGGGATTGAGAGAGAAAACGGGAGAGAGGTAGAGATAAAGAGAGAGTGAGTGTCAGAGAGAAAGAGAGAGACGGGGTGGGGGGAGAACGGAAGGAAGGGTAGAGAGAGAGGGAGCTGCAAACATAAAGTCAAAGAGAGACAGAGGCAGAGTAAAAGAGATAGATTGATGTCGAAACGTCGATAGAGACAGAGAGAGTGAGAGACAAGCAGACAGTCAGAGAGTCTCACTCACACAGCTGGACAAGGAAATGGTTGGACTGGAGGCTGCAATAATTGGCCAGCAACTAGCACTAGCTGGCGTACATTTACAGGCAGTTCTGAGAGATGAGCCAATCCTATAAAAAAGAAAAGTCCCGCATTCTCAGAATGAGCGGAATAAACACTTGCTCTGAATTTACTCTTTAATATCAGATCAGAAGAGTCAACATATTTAAACAATCTGTTATTCTCTAGCATTGTTTACACCAGACATCATGTGCTCCCCATATCTCCTGCTGATTAGAATAGCCGTGCTGCCTGGTGAGCCTATGTTTAAATGACTAGTTTGTGTTCCACTGGTTATATTTTCTCGCAGAATTCTGACACATTTTGTGTTTTTGTTACAGGAGCGAGTGGCCAAGATTTAATGCATAACGAACCGCCTAAATTAACGGTTCAAGAAGGGCAGACCTGATCTTAACTGCAGATAATACACGTCCTGTAGTTATTCCTATCTCTACTCGTACATACAGTGTCCCGGGGAGATTGGCGATGCTTACTGAAGAGATTCGGCAAGGGACAGGGAGTTAAGCCTCCAGATTTCCTCGACCGGTTCGTTGCTGTTTTGGACAAAGACAAAAGGAAAATACAAACTGTTCTCTCAACAGTTCCCCGATCTCCAGTCTCTTACTGCCTATTACCGTGCGCTGAACCTCACTGTTACACAGGCGCTGTCAGGCCGAACAAAAACCGCAAAGGACTCTCGCTTTCTCTCACTGAATCAATTTTGGGACCTGAATTGTTAACTGGTAACTGAACAGAAACCAAACTAACGATTAGTTTGGTGAAATGGCACATTTCTGTGTTGCAGACTCCATTATTGTCATTCTGTTTAGTATTCCTCTTAATATCAGCTGTGCGATGTTCCCATGGTCAGTGAGCAGCTCTTTTAATGCGAGCCTTCGGCATTGGTGGACAACATTAAGGACAACATTAACCATTCCCCCTCACTGCTACCACGTCACACACTGACTCTACTGGAGACCCAACATTCAATTGAATCCTCTGCTCAGTCCCTTTGAAGGAACAACGACTTCACTGATTTGCTGCGTCACGTTTTGATGCAATAAGTTGTAGAACAAAATATCGTGGGGCTGATTGGACGTCACTTGTGGAGACTTTCAGGAATTAACCAATGGCTGAAGAAAATTTTCCCAACCCTTTACTGAAACATATACAGATTCAACCCGTTTTGTTTCATTCCGCCATCAGCCCGCTGGAAATATGTTGGGTTTTACCTTTTATTCATTTCTCACAGCTGCAGCTCTCTTACCCGGTAAGTCCGCACGTTACACAGTCTTCCTCTTGCAGGTATCATTCTTTCAATTCAATTTTATTTCTATTCAGAATCCCTCACTCAACATGACAAACTGGGCTAAAGTAATATAACCTTTAAGCTCTTTATTTTTAATTTCTGCAGGTGTTAGTGGTGCAGACTCAGTCTCACAGGAACCAGAACCAGCAATGCAATTTGAAGGAGACTCGGTGACCATTTATTACAGCTATTCCACCACTGCTGGTACACCTTACTTACAGCTGTACCGTCATGACCGGGGTAAAGTCCCCACATTCTTGATGTACATCCCAAAATACGGAAATATTTTCAGAGCAGAGGGCGTGGGGGCTCGATTTTCTGCATCTCTCGACACTTTGAAAAGTGAGGGGAATTTCACCATCCGTGACCTGCAGCTGTCTGACAGCGTGGTGTATTACTGAGGGCTGGGAGACACAGTGACAGGAACCAGAGGGAGACTCGTACAAAAACACTGCCGCAATGTGACAAAGTGAATTGCGTAGCGCACTGTGTGGCGATATACAGGGAATGCAAGTTCTTCTCCAAGTAAATCCAACAGACAATGTGGCCACAAGACAACTCCCATCAACTCTGGGTAGGTGAGTCAGATAAACATTTATTCACTCTATTAATTCAGCAGGAGAAACCCTGCTCAGGTCTTTTTGATAACCCGGCCTGTTAATGTCTGATACATAGGCAGTTTCTCCTATTCATTGTTCGGAAATTTTGACGCTCTCTTCCGTGTGCCACTAACACAGAATTACAAGTTAAGATCTACTCGTTGTGTGAACGCAGTAGAATGTTGATCAAATCCGACTTCATCACAGTCAACAAGCTCAGTCTAATTTGTGATAATGAGTGAAATAACTGAAAATCTCCATCTACGTTCACACCCTCTATTTCTTTCTTTGGGAAGACATTCATGCCAGTTCATTGAAGTTCACACTGTCTCTCAGGTCAATTAGAGTTCAAGCTGTGTATACTTACCCATCTTTCTCTCTGATCAGCCGAATGCGATGTTAATGCCTCAGTTCTCTGTAATAAGAACTTTCCCAATGTGGTTACGGAAATTACATCAGGCCAATCAGATCCAGTGATCTCATCTTCTCTCATCGTATGTTCTGCAGAAAATGACATCGGACCAGCCTCAGGCAATGCTGTCAGATTATTCTTGTTCGATACTCTGCAGGATTCTGAGACACAAAAAGTCCCTTGAATTCCAGGAGCAGCAGCAATGCGGGACTCCGTCTCGCTGGCACCTGGGTTTCATTCACTATCTGTAAGAAGTTGAACACTTTTAAAAGGGCTTAATGTTCGGAGGAATGAATTTAAAAATAAGGGAGTTCATGTTAAAAATGCAGATCCTGGTTAGAACACACTTGAGCTATTGTGAGCAATTCTGGCCTCTTGCTTATAATAGGAATATAAAGCGGCATAGACACAATGCAACAAGGCATTACAGTGATGATGCCAGATTTGAGAAGTAAAGAAAACACTGCACAGACTGTCCTTCTTTCCTATAGTAAAGAGAATACAGAGGGGTAACGAAACAGAGTTCTTTTAATGATGTTGGAGTTTGAAGGGGTAGAGATGTTTCCACTTGTACTTAATTCAAAACTGTGGTATATATTTATGAGTGACCAAAAGATCCGACATGGAACTCAGGAGAAATTTATTTATCCAGAGATGGGATGGAATATGCAAATCACTATCACCAGCAGGGGCTGAGGCGAACTGATACATTTAAGAGACAAGGAGGGTGAATGGAATAGAAGGAGATGCTGAGAGAGTGAGATAAAAAGGGATAGGGTCGTTGGAAGTGTAAACACCGAAATATTGAGTAAGGTGCAGTTTTCGGCGTTGTAGTTTGTATAACATTTTATGTAGCATTATTTGCGAAATTTCAGTTAGTTCATTTCAGTTGAACTTTTAATCGCTAATTTCTGATTTCTTTATCCGTGTGTTCAAGATCTGAGTGATGGAGATTCTGTTACTCAGCGGGAATCCTCAATCTGCAGTTTGTTCTCTCAGTCGCTATTGGAAACCGTTGGGCGACAGTTTGATCCGAGGTGAATGTGGTTTCCTCTCGATGTGCGTTTGAGCGGCTGACAGCACCGCTGAACATGGTGGTTGCTTCTGCCCGAGATTCTACACATAAATCCAAATAGACAGGAGCTCCGAGTCACAGTCCAAAGACAGTTTGTACACAGGTGTGAGACTGTGTTTTATCGCTGAGTCTGAGAGAGCAGCAATACACGGCAGCGTCAGTCAGCTGCAGACCAGAGATATTTAAACTAATGAATTTCGTGGAGGTCTGGAGCTCGACTGAGAAACGGATTTGAGCAAAATCTGTTTCTTCTTCATAGATTCATAGCTCGTAGATTTCAGCAATAAAAACTGGAGCTGGGCGCCTAGATGTTGCCTGTACCAGTATAGTGAATAGCTGCTTTGTGTCGGATGATAGCTGCAGGTTAAAGTCACCGCTTCTCCTTCTGCCCTGGCACCTGAGGACAGCGGCTCTTAAAGAATTTCCATGAATTAGATCTGAACAACATACTGAAACAGAAAAAAAAAATCACGCCATTTAAAAGATGTGTGGGAAATGAGAAAAATAAAGATGAAATACGTGTCATCCACAGTTACCTGTCAGAAATGTTCCCCACACAACCCAGGTGCTGAGCAGCCGCATTGTCGCTGTCCGCTCTGTAAATGGGGAGTTGCATATTTGACGACAGCCGTTTTAAACCCAAACCTCAATAATCTGCTTTCGTGTCTCAGGATGTTCTCATCTCACTTCCTTCGGTCCACAGTCGTTCTGTGAGAGTGGTAAGTGGCACGTTGGTCCTCACTGGATGTAAAGACCCCGACCCAGTCTATGGTAAGTGTCTTTATGGGGGGAATGGCTCAGCTTTAGGGACCGAGGGTGGTGTTCTGGCTGTCAGTGAATTTAAACACCGAGAGCTGGGCGATATTTAGTGTCCTTATAGGGAGAATGGCTCAGCTTTAGGGACCGAGGGTGGTGGTCTGGCTGTCAGAGAATTTAAACACCCATAGCATGAATACGGTCAGGGTCCCTATAGGGGGAATGGTTCAGCTTTAGATACGGAGGGCGATGCTCTGGCTGTCAGTGAATGTAAACACCCTGAGCTGGACCACGGTCAGTGTGTTTATAGGGGGAATGGCTCAGCTTTAGAGACCAAGGGTGGCGTTCTGCCTTCCAGTGAAGTTAAACACCCAGAGCTGGGCGATATTTAGCGTCCTTATAGGGGGGTAGGTTCAGCTTTAGACACTGGCGAACCATGGCTTATTATTGTAACCGGGAAACACAAAACTGACCTGACATGACAGTCGGAACAGTGACTCCACTGAGATTTCCCTCAAGCATCAGTTAACTATTGAGCTAAGGACGATTCTGCATTTTGCCTCAGTGATTTTGAAGTCCATGATATTATAACGGTGATATTCATTGTTACTGAACAAGTATTTGAACACACCTAGAGAAACAAATCTAGAGGAATTCACCAAGGCTCCTTCGACAGCAACTTCCAAACCCACGACCACTACCATCTAGAAGGACAAGGGCATCAAATACATGGGAACACAGCCACCTTTAAGTTCCCCTCCCAGTAACTCACCAACTAGAATTGGAAATATATCGTTGTTCCTTCACCTGTCATTAGGTCAAAATTCTGGAACTCCCTTCCTAACAGCATTGTAGATGTGCCTACACCACGTGGACTGCAGCAGTTCAAGAAGGCAACTCACCACTACCTTCTCAAGGGCAACCAGGGGTGGATAATAAACACTGACCCAGCCATCGAAGCCGGCATCCCATGACTGAATAAAAAAACAGCTCTACCTCTAATTTAAAAACATTTTGAGCACTGACCCCTGCTGTAGTTTGTTTAAAATTTTGTTTAAAACTCAGTGGTGGATTCTGCCCATCTTTGTGCAAGTAAGGATATATTTAAAGAGCCATAACTTTCAGAGTTCGGGTTTGCAAATAGAGAGAAAAGAGATTGTGTCACATCGACTCTGTGCAACCAGTTACAGAGGACAGAAAGCTCTGGGCGGGTCAAAGCTCCCAGGGTGAGGTGCAGGGGGAATATTCATTAACAAGAACTTAACACACACAGTGCATGAAAAACTCTCCTTACAACTCTCAATAAGGTTAGAAAAAGATGTGGTGCAGAAAGAAGCAAAATGAAAGGGGTTTGAATTGAATTGTTCTTCGCTCCTTTATCATCGATCCCCACCCTCGATACAGTGAATGGCTTCAGAAATCACATCTCATCACATCTTTCCTTCATATTTTATTATCCCTTTCTCTGTCTTCAGAAATATCATCTCAGCTTGTATTCATCCTTTTTTTAAATATCCATTTCCTCCTCTTCATAAATCCCAACTCAGGTGTATCTTTCCTTCATATTTTAACATCCTTTTGCCCATCTTCCACACCTTTCACCCACTTGCCTTGCCCAGTGAATAGCATCAGATTTTAATCCGTCGACATGACTTTCTGAGGATCATTAAGGAAGAGCTGCTGTTGAAGTACAAACAGAGATAGATTGCTGAATGTGATTGATGTACTTTGAAAATACATTGAGAATTCAACTCGGGGTATCCGGCCCCCACCATGGATCTGTCTTAATGCAAGATAAACATGCAAAACTTTCAATGGCTTCATTTGCCAACCCGGTCTACTTAAATCAGAATAGTCACATGAAGATAAAAAGCTGAATGCTCCAATTGGATACGTCATATTTCAAGATAGTGGTTAGAATCATAAAATGATGGCGAGGAAGACCTTTCGTCCCATCTTATCCGTGCTGACCATCTGTGAGAGCAGCTAAGCCAGAATCACTGCCTTTCCCCCATAGCCCTGCAAATCATTTCCGAAATTCCAGCAAGATCAGTTATCTGGAAAATCTTTTTCATTATCGTTGATCGATTCACTTTTTGATGTTTTAATTTTGCAGAGATCGGCTAATGCGGCAGCCTCCTACCTATTTGTTCTCTGGCAATGAACCGAGTGGCTGACGTGTTTCTCACTGACACGTCCGATATTCGGGCTGGTTGCAGTTTGCAAAGTCAAAAGCAATTGGTGACAATTTAGTTTGGTGGGGTAGTCAGGTCCTGGCGATCTGCCCGAAATCAACCTTCACCCACTGAGCCTCTATGTTGAAATCTGCACAGACAAAGTGGATCCAGACCTACCTTTTTAGAGGAAGGTGACTGGACTGAGTAGTGAGTCAGAAAGTTCATCTTTTAAGGCACTCAGGACTATCGAATTCAAGGGAGACGCCAGCATTATTGCTGCAGGTGAACAGATCCACCCAACCGAGGGGGATCGGGATGGGGGAGGTTGGTGGGGTGGGGGAGGGGGGGTGGGGTTAGGAAATACAAACAATTGATACGGCTGTGACAAAATGTAAAATTGCCATAATGATTGAACAGTAAGAAGGTAGAATGGAAAACATGCAGACCTGCTGGTGTTGCTATAATAACTGCAGATGAATGTAAAAGAGATCCGAGAGTCGAGTGGGTTCCTCTTTGCAGGGAATGCAGTCGAGAATGTCTTGGATACTGGCAGTAAGGGATATCTTTTCATGATACCTTGACATTGGCAGGGTCAAAGGGTACCATATCTGTCGTCCCTGTTTAATTGCAGCATTTACCTGTGCAGCCCATGGTCAAAACAGGTGTGAGGAAGTTGCTGCAATAATAATATGGCCATTGGAAATGATATAACTCCACCTCTCTATGAGAACCATGTTAGTCCCAGGTTCGCGAAACGAATTCCAATGCTATCATTTAGCTGCAAATACCTTCACCATTGAGCTCCGGTTGAAGTGTGCGGGTGAAAGCAGATTTTGGATGACAGAAAAATCCCAACCCAATCGGAATTGCAATCCAATGTAATGGCAATGTACTTAATTCCAAACTGTCAACTTGAGGTAACTAGCTTATTTGTAATCAAGTAAGGTATGAAATTTTATCATTAGCAAAGATAGAATATTATGAATTCAAATCGAAGGGCTGAAAATAATTTTTTTGTGAATTTAGATGGAAGCAAATTCCAGTCAGCAGCATTCTTTGGGACAATATGACCTGTGGTAGACACAGCGACCCGGCAGCGTCACCTGGTGGCCTGGTTTAAATTATCAACTTTGGAAGGATCACAGAGATCATTGCTCACGATTTGTATTCTCTCTGTTTCCATTATTCGTCTGATTCAGTACAACGAACCGGACGCTCCTCCCACTTTCCACCAATGATGAACGGGAACCTCCCTCATACATCACTCTGTGAGGTGAAGTCCCAGAAGCCTGTTTCTAGCGGGTACAGTTTTCTGGTGTTCGTTAAGATTCATGCGCAACAGCACTGACTTCAGAAGCAGCTACCCTGACCTGGATCTCCCGACAATTAATTTACCGAAGTTGATAGGACACGACATGAAGCTAAGCTTAATTGATGGCCTTTCCAGATTTTGCTCTCTATCCTCCACGTGATTGCGGCACACATCATTAGATACAATATGAGTATAACATCGTACATAGTGCAATATATACAGTATAATATATATTATTCGTTTATAGGGTGTGAGCGTCGCTGGTTGGGCCACCATTTATTACCCAGCCCTCCCTTGTTGACCTTGTTCAGAGGGCATTTAAGAGTCAACTACGTTGCTGTGGGTCTGGAGTCACATGTTGGCCAGGCCAAGTAAGGACGGTAGATTTCCTGCCCTATAGAGCATAAATGAACGAGATGGGTTTTTACGACAACCGACAGTGGTTTCATCGTCATTTTTCCAGATTTGTATTGAATTCAAATTTCGCGATTTGCCGGGGTTCTAAATATATTTACGTATATATATGTATATATATATATAAATATAATAATGCTATATTCTATTGGATTGCATTTTCCTGTATTCTATCAACTTGTATTTTGTTATTTTATATTTTATTGTTGTATGTTATAAGGAATTGCGTTATATTTTACTAATTATGCGACGTTATATCTAATTCAACTGGCAGTGATGGAACATGACAGTCAACGGTTGTTGCAGAAGGGGACATTGTATCATTGACCTGTTTTATCACTGTAGCAGGGTGGATCCAACAATGGTACAGACGATATCCGGACTGAACAGTGCAGCACCTGGCGAGAAGTACCAGCGATCGGAAAAGGATCAAGGCTTGGCCCAATTTAGCATAGTGAAGTGCTCTGAATGTTAGCGACACTTCGGTGCCCGCTTTTTCTGTTCGTTTGAGACACAAGGTGTTACCTCGCAATAAGGATCATAGAAAAGCCTTCTGAGGGAGAGGGTGACAATTTGTAGCCTCTGCCCTCATCAAAGCACTAGGAGTTTGATAACAATCTCCATGGAAAAGGGCCCTCAGTCCCCTAATAAGTGAATGAGAGCAGGGTGGATATACATTTCAACACACCACCCTGCTGTCATGCCCACTTGTCCATTCTTGGCCTGCTGCAATGTTCCAGTGAAGCTCAACGCAAACTGGAGGAACAGCACCTCATCTTCCGAAAAGGCACTTTACAGCCTTCTGGACTGAATATTGAGTTCAACAAGTTTAGATCATGAACTCTTTCCTCCATCCCCACCCCCTTGCCAATCCCCATTTTTTCCAATAATTTATATAGGATTTTCTTTTCCCACCTATTTCCATTGTTTTTAAATGTATTTCCATCCCTTGTTTTATCTCTACCTTGTAGTCTATTTCGATCCCTTCTCCACGCTCCACCCCCACTAGGGCTATCTGTATCTTGCTCGTCCTGTTTTCTACCTTTAATGTCACCTATTAGCACATTTCTTAGATAATACCACCACCGTCAACATCTCTTTGTCCTTTTGTCTGTGACATCTTTTGGCAATGTCCACCTATCACTGGCCTTCTATCCAGCTCTACTTGTCCCACCTACCCGCCCACCCCCCGCCTTAAACCAGCTTATATTTCACATCTCTTCTATTTTTCCTTAGTTCTGTTGAAGAGTCATAAGGACTCGAAAAGTTAACTGTGTTCCTCTCTGCAGATGCTGTCAGTCCTGCTGAGTTTTTCCAGGTATTTGTATTTTTATTTTTGTTTTGGATTTCCAGCATCCGCAGTTTTTTGCTTTTATCCCATCTAATACAGTTGTTGTCAGCAGAGAGTGAGTTACTGGATCTGCAAAAAGTCCAATGATGGAGGTAGAGAAACAAAAGAGCGCGAGCTTAAATCTAAACTTGTGTCTATCTGTATGTATGTACAAATCCCCACCTACCAAGCTGTGTATAATATGCATGTACCCGATCGCTAGCCGCATTAAATCCTTGTGCAAACCTGCTAACCAGTCTTGATGAACGTAATCCAGTAGTTGCTGTCCAACAGCGTGGCTAGTATTATCAGAAACATGTCTCACTGAATCTCTCTCAATGAATGTGAATGCAATGGGCTAGAAAGTGAAAAGAAGAGAGGGAACCCAGGCTCTGTTCAGCTATTGTTCCAACCTCACACTGCAGGGGGCCAGGCCCATTGTGACCACACTCAGGCTACCATCCTTATAGGCCCCGGTGTTGGTCACACGTGACTTTCTAATCAACATGAATGAACTTAGTGCTTTCTTCAGCGGGCTCTGTTAGTTTCACTTTAGAATGGGGCTCTGAGTGGATGGAGGGTTCATTGGTATACATATTAAAACAGGCATGTCAGACATTGTTTCCCAGAAATTTTAATTGGAGCTGATCAGACCTAGGCTTTTTTTATGTTTATGCCAGAGAGTAATGCAATTCTTTCTGTAATACTGTTTAAAAATCAGGGGACCAATATTCATACAAAGTGACAAGATAATAGATATTAGACATTAGAAGTAATACACCAGGCAGGTACCAAGGGTGGCGCACTTAAGTGTAAACAGACGAGGGAAACTGCCGTTATTCCTTTCTCAACTATTTAAGCGAGATAATTAATTGAAGTTCTCAAAATGATAAAAGATCTGAAGTAATACATCACGCATTATTGTGCCTAGTAGCAGAAAATTCGATAACCATTGAGTCCCATTTTCAAAGAAAAAAGATGACAAAAAGGTGAAATTCACTTATTACACCGTGTCAAAATCTTAAAAGCACGACCCAAAGGATGGAAGAAGAATATTCAATCGTAACCTTCAGAAGGAAATGTTTTGTACGTTGAAAATGGGAAAACTTGCCCCTCGTGCAAAAATTGCAAGAGTTGAAAGACGCTTTGATAACTCTTCCAAACAGACACAGGGATGGTATGTCAAATAGTCTATTCAGTAGTTTAAAATTCTATGATTCAGGTTTCTTCATGCCTCTTCTGCTCTATTTGCTCTCTGTCACTGGAACAGTGAGCAGGTGCAGGATTGTCACAAAGTTGTGAAATTTCACCCGTCGCTATTTCCTTCCCTCAGTTCAAAGTGCAGCTGAGAGTCATCATGCACTTCACGTAATATCGAGTCTGCGGTATCCCTGCCCACAGCTTCTGTTTGCTGCTCCCACTCTGACCCGATTGTGTAATTGGAGAGTTTGCTGACGCTGATTCAATCTTCTCATTGTTCGGGTCAGCAGTGCAGTGGGACGGGGATCTATCTTTCTGCTTTGACAGAGGATTTTTTGCACGTAGGTTGCAGACTGAGGACGTATTATGGGGGACAATTTCACTCCGCTCCTCATTGTTATATCATTTCTCTGTAAGCACCTCCTTCCCGGTAAAATCCATTGTCTTCCTGATTGCTGTGACCCAGGTGTCATTGTTGTTCAAATAATGGTGATGGCGATCATGATGATTATGTTGACTGAGTATTGTTTTTACTTTTCTTTAATGTTAGAATGGGACCACCAGGACAAAATGGAACAGCCGGCTCATGAAATAATGGATGAAGAGAAAATTAGTTTCGCACAGACTTGCACTTTGAAACAAGCAATCGCTGCTTTTATGTGTACTGGCAAAGTGAGCATCCCAGGCAGCCTCCAGAGTACGTGTTTCATCATATTGGAGAGAATGTGTACAGGAGCATCGATATCATTGATCGGTTTTCTTCTACGCTTAATAAAACTGCCCGATCGGCAACATGCTGATTTCCAACTCCACCTTGTATTGATGTGCCATGAGCCCAACACTGCTGCAGAGAGATAGCGGGTCCCAAACAAAAACTCAGAGAGTTTTCCAGTTAGCGCTGAGCAGAGGGCGCACTCACACCGTCAAAACAGAAGGAATGGTTCAAATCCCACTGTGAGATCAGGTGGACCTTGTTAAAAGATCATTAAACAATTAACATTCATCAAGAACAGCTGTTTGGATTAGTTTGCCGTTGAAATTTGAATGTATAATTAAAGCGAGCTTTACAAATGGCAATGTAATGTTTCAGTTCCACTTTTCTTTATCGACGCATTTCCCTGCTGTCGTGTTTCCTATCAACCCGTCTCCATTCGGTAAACAGAATTGTGCACATTTTCTTCTTTTAGTCTTTAATTTAAGTAGATGGTCCTTTGCTACTTCTCTGTCCAGTAATTCAGAATCACTCCAATCCCGATGCCTGTAGATTTAGCCCTGGATTCAAGAGAGGTTACTCATTAAACTATTGTGTATTATTGAATAATATAACAATCCTGATACTCCTGTCCCGAACTTACTCGTATCCAGTATGGAATGAATATGGAATGACCAAAACCCTCTTAGAGAGTCAGAGTTACATTCTTTTCGAAGGAGACATTACTCCTGAGTTCACTTCTTTGCAGATGAATCCGACTGTGTGATATCACTACCTGCTATAACCCCGCCCACAGCATCGGTTTGCTGTTGTTAGTATCACCCCCTTCCTTGCCGTTTATTATTGGAGAATTTGCTGCCTTTGTTCTCTGCTTGGAATTGATTGGATGAGCAATTCAGTGGGGGCTCGGGGTGGGATTCTGTACTCCTGCTCCGACAGAGGGTTTCCCTTGACTTCACAGTTACAGACACAGCGAACATCATGCAGAACCGTCTTACACTGCTCCTCATTACCCCTTCTCAGTAAGTGTTCACGCCCACGAAAAATTCATTATTCCCAGAAACACCCTCACCCAGATGCCACTGGTTGTGAATTGATGATGATGTTAACAATAACGATGTCTCTTATTATTATTTTATGTTTGAATGAGCCGCCAAGACAAAGTGGAACAGTGAAAAGGTTGCTGAAGAGGAAAGCAATGTCACCCTAAACTGCACCTTAAAAACAAACGTTGGTAATCCTACTGTGCTCTAGTACAGTCCGCACCCCGGGGAGCCTCCACAGTACATGTTTTATATTACTGGAGGGATAATAAACCGCAACCCGGACTTGTCTGCCCGCTTCAATCCTGCATTTGATAAAACAGCCAAGATCACCGAGCTAACGATCAGTAAGGTCGTGATCTCTGACACCGCCGTGTATTTCTGTGCCATGAGACCCACACTGCTGTGGATAAAAGCGGACTCCGTACAAAAACCAACACTGGGGTTTGCAGTTGGTGCTCGCCAGAGAGAGCTGTCACACCCACAAAACAAAGCTCCCAAACAGCCTCCACAGTGGGAATATCTGGGGTGCTCCCCACACCACTCCCCACCCCCAAATAGTAACAAAACAACATTCAACGAGAACAGGCAAGTCTCACTTGTGCAATTACATTTTTATATTTTGGTGATTTCAACTGGTAACTCAGAGATAAGTTTAAAGTGGCAGGAGTTTAAAGGGGAAAGTGGGATTGGACTGGGTGACTCGTTTTTCGGCCGGCGCTGACAACGATGGATCAAGTAATCTCTTTCAGCTCCGCTATCTTTCCACGATTCTATGAGAACCTGTCTGAAAAATCCTGAGACGTATCTCCCACGCTTTCAATAACTCTCCCGGAGCTTCCCAGGATACTTGATGCACCAGAAGAGAGTTCGAGCAGCAATTGCCGATTAATTGCAGTTCAGTATTATGGTCCACCCTTCCAGAGCTGTTAATTCAGAGGCGCCCTGAGACAATTCATCTTCACCATCAGTTCCTGTAACACATTACAGAATTTACCAAATATCTGACGGTGAATATAATCCATGGAAGAGACATTGATCATTAAAAACAAACTCACCAGGCAGCAAGACCAATATTAGTAATATAGGGGTCACATGGTGCCTGGTTTAGACTAATAGACTGACTTCTAGTGTGACATGAAAGAGTAAACCCATATCATGGGGAGGCTTCACTTACCCCATATTTGGAAACTCGGGGGCGATTGACAGGGACAGGATTAGCTGGTTTCTCAGTACTGATGACGGTTGTGCACCAATTGATGTTAATTGTCGATTAACGACTTGATCTGGCTGTCTTCCTGTATCCCTATGTTTTTCTGCGTCTCTGGCTCTGTCTTCGTACCTATGTCTGGTTTTCTCTCTCTTTATCTCTCTCTTTCTCAGTCGTTCCGTCTCTCTGAGCCTCTTTCTCTCCTGCCTCTCTGCGCCCTTTCCCCTCTTTCAGTTGTTATCTCTCTGTCTCCTTCTGTCGTGTTCCTGGAAGTGCAGAACATAGAAAGTCAAATAACTCCCAACCAACCATTCAAATAGTTCCCCAAACAACGCGCTCAAGTGTTTGGAGAAGCTATAACAGACAATATATAAAAACCACTGATCAGAAACATGCTTAATATGGAAACAGCTACACTTAAATCCCACACTATATAAGTTAGGTGTGAATCAGGAGTCAAACTGACATTATTTCTTTGCGTGGACATTTAAAAGACGGAATCTTACCGGGATCTCTGTCATTTCATTATGTTTAATACGAGCATCAATTAACAGGTATGTCTGGCATATTGAAAATAAACAAAGACAATCACTAGAATTCGAACTGGAGTTGGTACTGGTTTCATGCATAGGTTCACCTGCATTAAAGAATATTATAATAGGGGTAATAAGAACAAGAAGAACGCGGCATAATCAAGCAAGAACATCATTCAGTAATTTGAGAATTCAATGAACTGCCAAGAAAAGGCCATTTGCCACACATCAGCACACATCGTGTTTGTGCACTGCAGCAAGTACGGGAACGCAAATTCAGTGGTTATGTTACCAGACTGGCAGTCTGAGATAACTGGTTTAATAATCCGGCTACATGATTTGCAGTCAGACCACGCCATTTGAGGAATTTAAGTTCTGCTAATAAAACAAACATCTGGAATTAAAGCTAATACTGGTTGTGACATGATACTGTTTGATGGTCATAAAGTCGCAGCTGGTTCGATACTGTCTTTGGGAGAAAGCAATCCAGCGTCTTTGCCCGTTCTGCCTATCCATAGAAATATGGGTGACTCGTAACCACTCATTGAAATAGCCGTTTCATGAAAGCTGCGAGGAAAACCATAAGCCAAATATAAACTGCGGATCAAAAACAGAATTACCTGGAAAAACTCAGCAGGTCTGGCATGCTGCCAGACCTGCTGAGTTTTTCCAGGTAATTCTGTTTTTGTTTTGGATTTCCAGCATCCGCAGTTTTCTTTGTTATAAACTGCGGATGTTCAATCGTGATTCAACTTTATCTCTCCCTCAATTTTTCTCCCTGACCCTCAATCTGTTTCTCCTCCAAACTTCTCTCAGAGACGGGTTTAACAACAAGTCTTTAGGCGAATGGGCAGCCAGGTGTTGCTCTGGTCCATAATGTGCAGCCAATGCAAACAACACAAGTCGTTCATATCTGGGCCCAAACACAAAAAAGTCTTCGAACACCCCGCAAAATAGTAAGGTCTTCGTTTCCAAAACACAAAGCGGACTTTACTCATTTTATGTGCTCGATTTAAGCACAGGAGAAATAGGAACATTAACCCACTGATGTGCTTCGTGCCCATTGCAAATAATAAATGTCCATCCATTCACTACCCACTGGTTTCCAATCCAATTCATCAAGAGGGAAAGGTCTTTGTTTGACCCACAGCCTAACCCTGTAACCGATCACCGATTGGAGACCATCACCCTCTCCCTGGCCTGGATTTTACCGGTCCCACATGGATGAAAGACGGTGTCTGACCTGCTGCCAATTTATAAGGTCATAGAGAGACAATGCGGCCTTAATGTCCCAGTTCTCTGTAATAAACACTGCTGGAGTCACATCAGACCAATCAGATCCAGTGATTTCAGGTCTTTCGATCCAATATCCTCAGGAAGCGACATCAGATCCGCCTCAGCCAATTGACTCAGCTTTTCTTGTCCGGTCTTCTGCAGGTTTCTGAGACACAAAACATCCCCTGCAAGAGCAGCAATGCAGCTCTCCTTTCTCGCTGTAGTTTGGGTGGCATTCATTGTCGGTAAGAAGTTTAAAATTTGAAAAAGGGGGCTTAATTTCTGGGAGAATCAATTTGAAAAGCAGAAAATTCATGTTAACCATGTTTCGGATCTTGATCGGACCACACTCGGATTTATGGTGAAATGTTCTGGTCTTTAATCAGACGAACACAGGCCACAAAATAAAATGAAAAGAAACCCAATTACAATGATGGTACTAGAATTCAGCAAGAACTGTACAGACTGGGGGCCTGTCCTCTGGTAAAGAGAAACTGAAGGGGAACTGAATAGAGGTCTTCAAAATGATGAAGGAGTTCGATGGAAAATACAATTCCATTTGTGGAGGATTCCTAAAGTATGGGTTATAAATATAAGAGTCACGGAAAAGACTCAATAGGGGGTTCACAACAACTATCTTTAATTTTTAGAATAAGGAATTCAGTGCCACAAGGAGCAGCTGAGACAAAACGTCTAGCTGTAATGAAGGGAAATGGGATAAGCGGAAGAGGGTGAAAAGGTTGGAAGGATTTGCTGAGAGAGTGAGGGTGCTCTTCGTGGTTGGAAACACAGAGATGGACCATTTGGGCCGAATGAACTGTTGTGTGCTCGAAATTACATTTGATCTATGTCACACTGACTGTGAATTTTCACTCTCAGTTCTGTTCAGTTGAAGTTTTAATCGCTGATTTCTGCTTTCTTTAATCGTGTGTTCCAGATCTGAGCGATGGAGGGTCTGTTACTCAACCCTTACTCACACAGACAGAGGGAGAAGATGCCACTTTAAACTGCACCTATACCGATGATGCTTCTTTCTTATTCTGGTACCGGCAGTACGCAGGCAGACAGCCCGAGTTTGCAGTCCGGAGGCACAAGGGCGGAGGTTCAGAATTTAAGGCGGATTTCGCTCAGAGCCGGTTTTCTGATACAGTCCAGCAGACAGACAAGTCGTACCGATTGACTATCTCGGAGATACGGCTGTCTGACACCGCGGTCTATTACTGTGCACAGAGTCTCACAGTGATGAGAATGAGTGAAAGCCTCGTACAATAACTGCTGCAGTTTTCTGGGGCACAGCTGCTGTCTGTTGAGGGATGTTTATAACAGCGGCTCAGACACTGACACGTCAATCCTTCCTGTACGGGCACAATCCACATAAGCACCATCTAAAATCACTCACATTGAATATTGATTCAGTCTGATTACTGTATTAAATGTGTGGGGCAGAATCCTGTTGTTTATTTGTGAATGTCTGAGAGCTCGCCATATCCATTGAGAATACAAGCACATGAAAGTGGCCGGCGTCCATTTATATCAGTGCACTGCTGTTTATGAAAGAATTCACGGCAAATGAACAAATGTTTCTTTTGTGTTTAAATAGCCAATAGTGGAGACATAAGGCCACCAGGTGAGGGGAATCCGAATAAATATAATGACCTGATTAAAATCTCTCAATGTTAGGTGCTACTACATATTGAAATTAACAATCTATAATATAAACAGGCACAAAGAGGTTATTTTCAAGACATGATTAGAAGCTGATGGACATTGATTAATAGATTGAATAATCTACAAGGACAGTCTGCTGTGTTCTAGGCACCGGAACAGATGACCAGGAAACCGACTGAATACAAAAGCTTTTTTTTTGAAGTATCAGAAAGTTTGAGCACTGGAAGCGCTTTGGGAAATCTGAACACACCAGGTAAGGCTTTATGAAAATGCAAAGTCTTTGTTCTTTTTTCCTGTGCGTCCCTTCAGTGATCTGTAACTGATACCGCATTTTTGTTGTGTGTACCCCCTGTAACGGCTGGAACATAAGGTCAAAAATGTGGTTCAGCATTTCTGCCTTTGCAACTTTAATTTTAAAAATGGGATGAATTTTCTGAACACATTTTATTTTATGTTCAGAATGCATTCGATGTAAATGGAACATTTCAAAATGCCGCACCTGTTACGATCGGATTGTTGCTTATTTGATTTACTTTCAATGAGCACATTCCGGTTAAATGCTTTGAAAGTCTTTATTTATCCTCATTCCTTTCACCGGGTCACGATTCTGCAGTGTTTCTGTATGAAGAAGGTTTCCTTTGGTACTTGTCACTGTGTCCCTCAGCCTGCAGTAATACACCACGCAGGTCACGGATGTTGAAATTCCCCTCATTTCTGGAAGTGTCGAGAGATGCAGATAATCGAGCCCCCGCGCCCTTTGCATTGAAAACAAGCCCAGCGGAAGGGATATAGGTCAATATTGTGGGGGCTTTCTCGCCCTCCTGACGTTACAGTTGCAAGGAGCAGAAGCAAATCGTGACCGAATAGCTGAAATTGATGGTCAGCGAGTCTCCTTCAAACTGTGCACCTGCAACCGGCTCCTGTAACACCAAGTCTGCAGAAAATTCAAAGTACAGAACGTCAACTTTTTATTATCACTGTTACAATCAGGGTTAGCATGTTAACGGAGCCCTTTACAAATAAAGGGAAATATAGTTCAAAGGAAGATCACACTATCAGTATAACCTGCAAGATAAACATTGTGTAACTTGGGAATTTACCAGTTAAGAGAATCGCAGCTGCGAAGAATGAACAGGAAACATGTTTGCAGAGCCGATGGTGGATTTGAATAGATTGATTCCAACCAGAATTGTTTCAGTGAAGAGTTAAGAAGATGTCGAGTAATATCCGGTCCCGCACCCGATTGGTTCATTCCTGACTGAGCTCACAGCTCTTTGTCCTTGAATTCACCCAATCAGCTCACAGTTCATTCAATCCGTGACGTCAGAGAGCTCGAAATAAGGAGTGAGAGCATACGAACATATGAAACATGAGCTGGAGTCGGATATTCGGTCTCTCGACCCTGCAGCATCATCTATCTCTAATCTACTTACCTAACTCTCATCCACCTTCCTGCATCATGCCCCAAATCCCTTGTTTCATAGAGCTATCAACCTCAGTCTAAAATAAACTCAGCGACGACGCTCTGGAGTGCAGAATAATGAGAACGTCATTGAAGCCGATATAGTTTCTTTCAGGGGGTCAATCTTTGATGTGGAGCGATGATGGGTAATAGTTAAAGCTGTTCTGTGACAAGTGTTCGAGTCTCCCATTAAAAGAGCTTCTCGATGACCATGAAAAATACTCACAGGCAATAGAAAGAGGGATTTCACATGGAATGCCATACATTCTGCACGACAGAAAGAGATAATCCAGACAATCTGGTCATGATGATGTGATTTAGCTTAAATTAACATTCACAGTCCAGGTCACCGATCTGATTCAGTGAGAGGAGGTGGGAGTGCCTTGCTGGTTTTTGGACGGACTGGCTGCGCCACTGTAACTGTGTGGCACCAACGCACAGTGATACACGGCAGAGTCAGAGACAAGCGCTCCATCGATATCTAAAGGAGCAGTTTTCATCTCTTGGTCTAAATCAGCAGAAAACCGGTCAGGAAAATTTGGAGACAATTTCCCTGCCCATTGCCGAACCTCCTCAGTAAAGATCTCGGAGCTTCCCCGGAATACTACACATACCAGAATAGTACTGGCACAGCGCAATTTTTTCTGTAACTGCAATTCAATATATTACTGTCCAAACTCCCTGAATCGATATTTAGGGCGCTCTTGGGAAACTGAATCTTGGCCATTGGTTCCTGCGGCAACATAACGAATATGTCAAAGATCTGGCAGTAAATATAACCGATGGAACACACACTGTGGAGTTTAGCTCAGACTCACCCGGCAGCACGACCATTGTTATCAGTCAAGCAAACAGGGAACATACGGTTCATGACTCAACAGTAAACGGCAGACTGTTTAAAATATCTTGCTGCTTCTAGTCTTATCTCAAAGAATAAACTCAGACCGGAGGCAGGTTTTAATTATTGGGTAATTGAGGGGTGTTTCTCAGTGCTGCTATTGGCTGGCCTCTCAAATCTGATGTCAGCTGTAGACCAATCACTCTTCGTTCAGGGTTAAACACAGCCCGCTCTCTCCAATCACATTCCATACCTGCACGTGTTTATCTGCCTTTCTCACTGCCTGGCTCTGTCTCACATTAGCAGCTGTTTCGTCTCTTTCTTGTTTTAACGCGCTTTCTTTACAATTCAATGTCTCTTTTTTTTTTGAAAGGTAGATCTCATTTTCTCAGTGAGGTGAGAAGTGAAATAATTGAAAATTAGTCTCTTTCCCATGTCTTGATGAGCACAGTGCAGTTATTTGCACGGTTAGTAGATACCTTAGTAAGTTTACAAGGGACTTGATAAGTAGCCACCCGGCTCCAAACTCAGACACGGTAGCATTGGAGATCACCTTGTACCGGGATATTTCTCAATTCAGTCAGTCAATACTTTTACCACAGAAACTTAAAAATGTGTCACCTTTGAGGCACAATGACTTGGAAAATGCCCTCTGACAGTTAGAATTATATTATTCACCGGGAGATCTGCAGGGTTGTGCTAATGGGATCGGGAAATAATTAAATTTGGCTCTGGATTAAAATATCGCATTTCCCAACGCGGACAAGCTTTAACCTCAAAGAGAAAAGAAACCGGGTCGGATTAGCCTGTATACTCGAGATTAATCTCGTATATTTCATCTGGGATTCTTCCCCTTGTATTATCCTGATACCGAACTCTTGATGTCGACCTGCGCCTAGTTTTTGTACGAGGCACGAGGGACCCTCATTCACTGTGGTCCTCAGCGCGCAGTAATACACGGCGTTGTCTGTGATCTTCAAATCTTTCATGGACAAGTGAAAGTGCTTTGTGTCATGTTGAGATCCCCGCTGAAGTGTTCAAAGCTGGGAGCCGTCTCATTAAACCCATAACTATCGGCTCTGAGAAGGTATTGAGGAGCTGGGTGTGAATACTGGCGATACCAGAACAAGCCATAGCCTGCAGCTGAAATCGATACAGAGTAAATGCAGGATATTGCTGAATCTTCACCCTCTTTTCCTTCGACTCCTTGTTCTGACTGTGACACTGAGTCTCCGTTACTCATCTCTGAAAATAAATAACAGACACAAAGAGGCTTAGATGGGGTAACAAAAAGAGAATCATCACTTGGAGCTGGAAATGGGAAATAATATGAGGGCTGCGGAATTTAGTAGGGAGGTTCAATTAGACCGACCTGTGTTCAGGCCAATAATTAGAGTCAGACAGAGTTTCACCTCCATGGTTCCAGTCCGCACTCCAGAAACAGAGATCACTGTCTGTACCAGAGCTGCAGTTGGCGAAATTGAAAAAATAGTTCGAGGATTTTATACGATTGGCTAGGATTTCTTCTCTCGCCCACCCTTACTTTTTCAAACAGTCACTTCCTGTAGAAGCGGACCGTGATCTTCAGCAAGTGGTCAGACAGCGCCCTCTTGCGGACAATAAAACCACATTGAAACGGACTCACACAGCCACGTTCAGGGACATATCCACACACAACCATATACATATAAAAGCATATGCACACACGGACACTTAAAAACATGCAGGCATATGCACACACACTAATATAAAATTAAATGTGTGCTAACATAATGCCAGTTATGTCTTTGAGGTTTTTGATATGTATTCGGCTGAGTTGCTTGCGACAGAAGTCTGAAAATTAGTGATCAAAGATTGTTCACTGTAAACCTCGTACAGAATGCATAATCAAACATACCGATACAGAGAAGTAGACAAGCAGACATGTAAACACAGTTACTGATACAGAAGCACATTTACTGAAATGTAGACACACATTTGAATCAACATAAACATAGAACAGAGACATAAAAATACAGTCAGAGGCAGGCATACAAATATAATCAAACATAGACGCACATACGGACAAACACAGATAGAGGCACATAAACAGATAAACACAGACATAGAAACACATGTAGATAAGCACAAACATAAACACACAAGCAGAGAAACAGTTATAGACAGAGGAAACAGAAAATTCGGAGAGCAAAGATTCTGCAGTGAAACATTTTGAGAATGAGACACTGCAATGGTATTGCTTTATATTTTCATTACCATGCAATGGGCCATTTCAGCAATTGGAGCATCCAGAAACGTATTCCTCATTAACTGGGAGCATTAGCTTCTCAATACGATTAGAATGAGAATCCCTTTGAAGCATAATCTTTAATTGAACGGTTTATTTCTGTGTGGAAGTAATTTCAAGATGTGCGCATGACATTGTGTCTGTTGGGCCGGCAAGGATGAGGCAGTATCCTCCCTTATTCCTGGGGTCGGGGGCTCAAACGGCACGTGCAAAGCAGAACCGCAGAGGGACCCCGTGTACTGAGGCCACAGGCAGTGATGATTCACATGGACCACGAAAATGCTCACCGGTAGATCATTGCAAATGGGCTTTTGGTTTGAAGTAGGAAATTTCAGTTGTTCAATGTGCTGGCGGAAATACATCAAGTCCAGCCCCTTCAGTCCGAAAGTGTCAGCTGAGACACTAGATGAAGTGCAGTGTTCCAGTTTAGAGAGACTGCTTCCAATATGACGTTTCGTGTTTTCAATTTTTGAGGTTTTTCTGATTTGCTTATTTATGTTTACATCTGTCTGATTGCCCATTCCATTATTGACGCAACTCTCCTTTATTTATTGATGTTTAATTCTATCAATTTCTCTGCCTAGTTTTCTATCCCAGTCTATTTATCTCTCATTCTATAACACTCATCCCTCTCAATCTAACAAATAAACTTTGCTTTCTCCTTTGGTTCTGGAGCAAAGTGTCATTACAGATAAAAAACAGGTTATCTAATCTACCTATCTGTTGGTTCGTCTATCTGCTATCCTTCTTTCATTCTGGTTCAATGGTTAAGCAGCACTATTTTCTGCAGTCGTGAATTCTGGAGGTTCAATCGGGCAGCGGTGAACAGAAGTCCAATATCTGGAATGAATCTTGATTAGCATAAGTTGTATATATTCGACATCCATATGAATAAGCCCTTGCATCTTCATCGTCAGAACCAGACTCCCATTTTCATACAGTCCTGTGGAAAGACCTAAGCTAATGATTGTTTTTCTCTAAGATCTTTCCGCCTTGAGTGCACTGCAGCGCTGTTTCTGTTTTATTCTGTCACGAGGTCAGCATTTATTGCCAATCTGTTAGGGCTGACGGTGGGGAACCGTCTTGACAAATGAGTGGCCAGGCTAGAAGGTTTTTTTTAAAGTGACAATTGATGATAGATTAATGGTTACCATTCCCAGATTTTCTTATTTGAATTTTAAGTTCCACCAGCTGCTATAGAAGGAATTGAACACGTGTCTGCAGAGCATTGGCTTGGGCTTTTGGATAATAGCCAGGGAAATTACCACTACACCACCGTGTCCCCATGTGTGGAGGTCTACGCTGAGAAAGGCCTCAGGAGACCTCAGAAAGTTATTATGTTTTGTGAGATCAGCTAAAAGGAACTTCTTCAAAACTGACCACGAGGAGGTACATCAGACCGTGAATTGCTACTGCCACTGGTTGGTATCAATCCCAGCACAATTGACATCTTTGTCAATATTTCCATTGCCCAACCTATCGCTGGCCTTCTATCCAGCTTCACCTGCTCCACATCCCCCCCCCCCTTAAATTTAATCACATTTTTACTTTTCTTTAGTTCTGAGGAAGTCATACTGACTCGAATCGTTAACTCTGTTTCTCTCCCCACTGATGCTCTAACACCGGCTGAGTTTATCCAGCATTTTCTGTTTTTGTCTCATCATTTCTGATCCACTTTAAATCTTTATATATGTTTTGTCGCTTTTGCACTCAACCCCACTCAGCACCCGTAGCACCCCTCGCCTGCCCCCACCCGGCCTTTGAATTATTATTAATGCACCACTCACAACGCCAATCATGGAAGAACAGTACAGCAGAGTCCCCACTCTATGTAGGTTTCTGTACGAGCTCTCGGTTTGCTTGTTACACTGTGGCTCATGGCGCAGATATAGGTGGCGGTGTCTGTAACTCGGGTGCCCCTCACAGTCAGGATACTCAGTTTGCTGTCTCCCCGGATTGAAGCAGTGATCCTCCCGTTTTGATCAGCTCCTTTTGTGGCCATCACTGGACGTTGGGGTCATTAATTGAGGAACTGCCTGTACCAACGCACCATGTCCATCACATTGGTGATGGTGCAGTTCATGGATACGATTCCCGCTTTACTAACAACTATCCACACCGGGGGCTGCATCACCTCATCTTCAATGGTCACTTCAGTGGAGATCAGAATGGATAAAAACAAACAAATTCTGTAAATCCAGAGCATTATTAGGTCACATGAAATGCCAGCTGAAGCAATTGACCGCGGAGATCGCGTTCGGACTAGACGATGGATATTAAGAATCAACAAGGAGCCAAATGCCCGCTTCAGTTCAGACTCAGAGGTGCCTTGATGACGAAGTAACGAGAGAGGCTGATTCCTGTGGTCTGCCCGCTTCAGGGTTCACACTAGCACGAGTTCACGTTGACTCTGAGGTCATGTCTGGCCACCTACATTCACTAATTCATAGTGACATCGGCTCACACTGTCTCTGAGCTAACACGGGGCCGCCCGCATTCGATATTTCTCACTGGTTCACACTGCTCTCTGGAGGTGCCTACTGTTAATTGCATGCTGCAATTATTCATGAGAATTCCCGCCAAGCTACAGTTCAAATGATAGCTCCAAGTGAAAATCGTTATTCCTCTCTGGTATAGGTCCTTTATCCGTGGAGTCTCTACATCGTGATTTCAACTGTAGCGCCCAACAATTCCATTGTATTTTCCTCCCACATTCTGGCTGAAGCTTTATTGTACATGGATCATTCTCAGTGTGACAATGCCCTAATATTAATCCTAAAATCTCATGCTACAGTTTGAACCAATCTGCTTCCCGACATGGATGCAATGCAAACTGTTCTGTTGAATATTTGCAACTACCGCTAGTAATACAACACTGACAACTCATAATACTAAATTACGCTGACCAATATAAAATTCTTGTCAATGTTATAATATTTTTTTCTCTCCACATCTGCTCCTTTAATCACTTTTTCATCAATAAAGTAACTGAACACATTTCAGAGTCTGGAACTCACCCAAACACTGAACACAATATAGGCTCCCACTGCCCTCTGGTGCCATGGAACTGCAAGATGCAGCTTTCCAGCACTTATTAGCTTTCCGACCTCCAGATTCCTTTCAACAATTTCCAAGCCTAACCTCCACGCACTGTTCTTTTTTCTTTTGATGTTTCCTATTTGCAGTTTTGCTGCTGATGGATCTGCTTTTCATAATTACTTCTTCTCCAGGACAATCATTTGGATATTAACTTGTCCCATTCCCACAGCTCTTCTCCTGGAACATGATCCCCTTTGCCTTGCACCATGTTTCAGGGTTTGCTCTTTATGCCCTTCCGCTTTTACCGGCCCCGTGCTTGCTTAAACTCCGTTTTTTTTCTGTACCATTATTTTCTAGTTCTGATATATCAAAATGTTGATTCTGTTTCTCTCTCCAAAGCTGCTGTCAGTCTTGCTGAGCATCTCCATAATATTGTATTTTCATTTCAGACTGAATACAGTTCCCATGGTGTTTCAGTTCATTTGATGATTCAGATGAGGGAGGACATGCAGCAAATTTTGTCTCAAAAATTCGGGGAGGTTCTAACTCCCTCCCCCAATGTGCCCCCAATCCTTTCCCTAAAGTCGTGAGGGGACTAGTCATCTTCAATTCCAGCTGGGATGTTATTTCACACATTCGTCGCTTTCTGTGTGTAGGTCTGAGTCATGGAGATTCTGCCTCTCAACTCCTGTTAAGATAGAAGAAACAGCGGTGACTTTAAACTTTATCTATGTTACTGCATGGGGCAACATCTCGAATTTTTATGGGACCATCAACATCCTGAAACACAGCTAGAGTTTATTCTTATTAAATACCCGAGCAGCTCTGAAGATAAAGCAAATTTTGCGGAAACACGTTTTTCTGGACAAGTCGACAGTTTGACAAAATTTACACTTCAGCAATCTCTGGGCTGCAGCTGAGCGACACCTTGGTTCATTTATGCTGCTTGAGACTCATAATGATAATAACAGCTCAATCCTTGCACTGAAACTCCCACCACTATGCACGACAGCGGTTCTTCCTGCCAACGCCAGGAATAACTCTGATCAGTTGTGAAGATCACAACTAAACAGTGATTTAGAAAGTCTGTCATTTCTTCCTTTTAAAAAACGATATCAGCTATGCCTGATTTTGATTGGCCCACATCACTCCGAGTCGCCCACTTTCTGTTCATAAAGTTTACAAACACACATCACCAGATGGCAGGAGGAGGATGGTTCATTTGGTGGTTTGGGTCAAAACGGATTATGGATTGAGAGTTTTTATTATTTATTGAGGTTCAGTGACACTGGCCAGGTCTGCATTTGTTGTCCGTCCCTAATTGCCCTTGAGAAGGTGGTGGTGAACTACCTCCTTGAACCGCTGCAGCCCATGCAGCGTAGGTTTACCCACAGTGCTGTTATGGAGGGAGTTCCAGGATTTTAACCCAGCGACAGTGAAGGAACGGCGATATATTTACAAATCAGGATGATGAGTGATTTGGAGGGGAACTTCCTGGTGGTGGTGTTCTCATCTATCTGCTGCACTAGTTCTTCTAGATGAGAGAGATTATGGGTGTGAAGGCTTGATTTGTTTTTTTTAATCGCTTAATTTTGAATTCAGAAATCAACATCCAATGGATGTCTGTGGTACTGTTAATTAACAAATATATTCATGTGAACTTGGCTATTTTCAATATACATTTCCTGTAAGTATTGCTAAAGATCAGTTAATCGAAGATTGTTGAGCAAATACGTTGTCCACACACTCCCGTTCTACTAAAATCCATCAAACAGCCAATTCCCTCCCTTTCACCATTTAATTCATTTCAAATGCGGCATTTCTCTATTTACCGCCTTGCTGTATTTAAATGCCCCAGTCCCCACTGGCTGTCTGCATCTGGAGCGGGCTGTACGCATAGTCAGAGAGGCAGCTCCTTCGATTCGGGGCTCCGGCTTCCCTACCAGAACAATGTGAACTGTTTTCCTTCTCTGTCCTTGCCTTACAGATTAAACCTGTCAAAGGGCCAACATTAGGTTTAATCATCGCCCAGTACTCAGATTTGAGGTGAACAAATTCACTTTGTCCATTTCTCCCCTCGCCGAAGGATTGGAGATCCAAGGAGTTGTGAGATCGTCGGTTTAATTGAAGACAAATGAGTTTTAAGATGTTTGGTTGTGAACTGATGACGCAACCAGGACCAAACCAATCAGCAGGGTGGCTCAATCTCTTCCCAATTCTTGACTAAAGCAATTTCAACTTCAGCCCCTCCTGCTCAATTCCGCCACGAATTCTGTGCAAACGTGTCTCCTGTTACTTTGTATTTATTCCGCACAACGGCAGCTCTGTTAACCGATAGTTTCACATCTGTGTTTCTCATCATCACGAAACATTGCGTTTAATCGAGCAGTTCGCTCAATACATAGGTAAGAATGGATTGATCCCAGAGAAATAAATCATTGGTATCCATGGACTTTGACAAATACTCGAGTTTTTAACCCATTGGAAGTTTTCAGTTTTCCCTCCAAATTGCAGGAAACGAAGGCGAGGAACTGATCTCCAGAGAAGTTGCCAAAAGTTCATTAAAGGAAGGTTTATTTAATCCGTCCAAACTGTTTCTCGGTACAGCCCCTGAACTGTGGGAAATGTATACACGTTGAGCTGCCCTGATTCTTTTCTCAGGTTATTGTTCAGGGTAACAGACCGATTCTGGGGGAGACTTAATGAAGTGACATTGTGTAATTGAATATCTCTCTGGTCTCTTACAGGACATTGTGGAGGAGACTCTGTTTCACAGACACCGGCTGCAGTCACAGAGAGTGAAGGAAACGATGTTCAGCTGTTCTCTAATTGTACAGCTACAAGCACTGGCAATTATTACCTATTCCGGTACCGTCAGTATCCCAGCGGATCCATGGAGTATCTGCTGCAGAGGAATAGGTACAGCGAGGACACCAGAAGATTTCGTGGGGACCGTTTTTCAGCAGAGTTGGATTATGTGAATCGCACCGTCTGGCTGAAAGTGTCTAAAACAGAACAGAGATTCCACGGTGTATTACTGCGCACTGAAACCCACAGAGACAAAGAGCTGGGCTGAAACTGCAGTAGGCGACTAGGTTTGATCATCTGCATGCCAGAGATGGGCGCAGACAGCCAACAGTGTTCTTTAATAATGGTTATTAAAGGATTAAGAAAATTGCATTAAAATGCAGCCATTAACTTGAAATTGAAGTCTCAGAACTCTGTCTTCATCGTTAGTACATTACTGTGAATATGGTTACATTTAACGTCAATATATTCTAAATATTTGGAATAAGCAGCTCACTTCAGCACCATTGAACTCATCGACTGTTAATATTCTACCATTCCGGTGCAGCCTGTCAATAACTTCCCTTCTAATGTATATGGAAATGGTCTTTGTTGGAAACATTCTATCCTTGTGTCGAATCCCTGCGGAACCCATGGCATTTATATCGGCTGTGGGGAGCTCGAATTGTCAGTGGGCAGGTATTTTATTGAAAGACATCTGCACTGAAGTACAAGCTTAAATATTTCTCTTAATAGCTCCAACTAACAGGTTGAAACGGCAAATACTCCAGCCACAGCTTCCGTTTGTTGCTCTCCGTCTGAGCCGGCTTACTTATCCTGTGCTATTGGGCAGATTGCTGCCGCTGTCCAAGTTTGACATTGTTTAGACTTACTGCAGAGTGGAACGAGGATCTGTATTCCTGCCCCGAAATAGAATTTATCAGACAGCAGTATTTACCAGACTGCAGTTTTACAGCCTCAGGGATCATCAAACTGAACAGCATTGCTCCACTGCTCATTGCATCTCCGCTCAGGATGGACAACAGATGCTGGTCTTGCCAGTGACGCACCCGTCCAATGAAATAATAGAATTTGTTTCCCCAGTAAAAATCCATTCCCCGCGTGTCTCTTTTGACGTCTGAAGGGGAAAGTCATTTCACACCTAGTAGTATCTTGAAGACCAACAATTCTCGCCTTTTCGCGAACTGGTACAGCCAGAAACAAGGCCAGTCTCCACAATCCATAGTTCATCTTATCTGGAGTAATATAAATGGGAACCTACACGTCACTCACTGATCTATTCTCTTCTATGTTAACAAAATTACCAGGAATACTGAACTGAAGATCAGTCACACACTTATCTCTCACACTGTCCTGGATTTCTGTGCCATGGAGTCCAAACTGACGCAGCGACATCGCGTATCCTGGAGAGAGATCCACGCTTAGAGTCCCAATTAGCGCTCACCAGAGGGCGCTCTCACACCAATAAACGGAAACAGTAACGCAGCCTCCACTGAGATTCACGGGGATTTTCTTAAAATTGCAACGAAGCAGAGTACTTAATAACAAGAGGTGAGACCCACTCATTAAATTGGAATAGATTGTAATTTTAAATTGCGTTTACAAACGATTAAAACTAGTCAGAACAAAGTTTAAATGACAGCAGTTAGACAAAAATCTCAGAGTTTATTGGAAAGACAAGAATCATGACTTATATTTACTTCCTCTGTGCCTAACGCAGAAATTAACAATGAGAATCTATTATGACTCTCTGTAATTTCCTGTACAATTGAATGAGAATCAGGAGCCATTCCAAATCTTGATCGCTCTCTCTGTAAACCATATCCTGATAGCAGCTCCAAAATTATCTTTCACCAGTTTGAATCTGTGTCCACTTGTTTTTTCCCTGCTGCTTAATTTAAAACACTATAATGTACGGATCATTTCCACTTCATTTAATTTGCAATACATTTCTGAAATATCACAACCAGACCCCTTTTTCCAGATCAAAAGCAATGAAAATATATTTTTTTAGCTACTTTCTTAATTCTCATCACTGAAACTGAAGAGCTGGACTCAATTTCCTCCTCGGCAATGCCTCCTTAGAATCTTCATTGGAGACGGTGGACGAGTCACTGGGCTGGTAAGCTAGAAGACTAGGGTTAGGCACTAGGAAAGCGGTTTCAAATAACAGCCAGTAGATTCTAATTGCAATTCAAAATAAGGTTGAAATTGAAAGTTAGTCTCAGTAATGTTGGCGATTAATTTAAATTTTTGTCATAAATGAAATCACCCGGTTCACCCGTTCTTACCCGGTTTGGCCTACTTGTGACTCCAGTGGCACATCAATGACTCTTAACTGTCCTCTGAAATGGCCTAGCAAGCCATTCAGTTCAATGGCAAATAGCGGTGTGCAAAAAATGCTGGCCTTGTCAGCCACACCCATATCCCGTGAAGGAATGTGTATAAAAATATTCTAACTGACGAATTATTACCATCTGTACAACGCAACATTTCTGCGGACTGCTCGAATTCGTAAACAGCATGTTGAACCTATTTCCATTGCTTCCGGCATGTCGGCTCAAAAAAAACCTAGTCCTTAACTCGCAATGGCCTCCCTGTCTTCAAACAATCTGCTTAATATGATATTGTTCACGTTGATTTTTCCTTTCAGATTTCCTCCTACCTCCCAATCGATGTCCTATCGTCATCTATCGTGTATAAAGTTCACAGGATTGATACATAAGCTTCCTGAAATGTTGCTGCCTCAGAGCAGTGATCTGTAAACATTAAACTTAGAAACTGAACAAAAGTGAAACAATTCAAATACCAAGTCGAATGGTCATAAACTACACCTGAAAATATATGTTCTCTTGGTCAAGAGGCTACAACTAACTGAGAAGGGGCAGAAGAGAGTAAATTTCTCCATCCAGTTTTCATACACATGTAACAATCCCTCATTACTTTTTGGGAGCAATATTGTTTCTGTTCCATAATCTTTACATGACGAAATATATCTTATTGATGTATGCCAAATATTTTATCTCCTTCCTATGCTGTAGCGTGGGCAATGCAACTGGTAAGAGGCGGAGTCTTTGGATCTGCTTTTATGCTTGTACATGCTGAGGTCTCCAAAATAACCATCATCAGTTAAGAAAAGAGCCGTAATCTGTCGTCACCGGCCAACAATAAGAGAAACAGCCATGGGTGTAACTCAGGTATTCTTGCTGTTACTATTCTGTGAGTATTCTATATCTCATTCCAATCACTGGATTTTCATAACGGTCTGAATATAAAGATTGTCAAATTACCCGCAAGGATGCTTAGTGTTTGGCCCAGGATTCTCAACCTTTCTGAATATTATCAGTGGAAGCAAATTCTGTCATGCTTCAGCCCGGGTTCAGCGCATGCTCCAACATTCGTTCATACAATCCACTGGTCGTGTGAGGTCCTGGTATACACCCATTGTGGATTCAAGGGAGAGCAGCGCCAAAGCTGTTTTAAAATCCACAGCATCCAGATTTCAGCGTACGTGACGCCGACCAGGAAAAGTGAAAGGGGTGTTTATTTCCCTGCATCGACCACAATGTTTGAGAACAGGCCCGACTTCATACCGTATCTCCTCCTTGTGAAAAGCCTCAGAAAGTTGGGTGACAGTCAACCAGCAAAAGCAAAAACAACACGGGGAAGAAAGCAACGAAGAAAGAGGTTCCCACAATCATTTTGCAACCAACGAAAGACTTTCGAATTGCAGTCAGGATTGCAATGAATTAAAAAAAGTGTCACCAGAGAATCAAATACTTCTTTCGTATTTGATGGATTTTCAACATTAGAAAGCTTCTTAGCAACCCTGTTCAGTAAACTTCAGGAGGAATGTGTCCACTCTCCGATATATTGCATGGATCATAAATGATACATTTTTCCTTCCGTTATACCGGTTGCTTACAGTGTATTTCCCGCCTTGGTCAAATGACGAAATCTTAGAGGCAAAATTTCCTCTTTGACTTTGTAACAGCGACAAAGGTAGCAGAGCAGCCTAAAGTTCCACATCAATTATTTCTGTTATCAGAAGGAAGGGTTGAAATTCAAAAAAAAATTCAGACACCATTGGACATAGTAACCAGAATGCATCGTCCTGCTCTGTTTATCATCTCCTTTTATAAATATAGTGACCAGAGCAAATAGCCCTTGATTTCAAAGGAAGTTAAAGAAGGGCGTTAAAAGTGTCGAGTTACATTATTTTATTAACTGTTTAAAAACATACATTAACCATCAATTCAACCCAGTTCTTCCTTGCTTTTATTCATTGCTTATTATCCCTCATTTAGTTTGCTCTTTTCCCTTTTCCCTTTTTCCTTTCATTCTGTTTCTTTCTCTTCTTTTCCCTGCCTTTCTGATTCAATTTCTTGCTGTCTTTAACTTTCAATGGTTTCTAAAATTGCAATATGCACATATATATATTATATGTACATTATATATATATATGTACATGTATATTTATTATATGCATATAACATATAATATTTATATATAACTGCAATAAATAAATACACGACTTTAGACTGTGGGGTTATGCAACTCAGATAATTTTTTTTATTTCAGAGGGTCCATGTGGTCTCTGTTCTAAAGGCACAGAAAGGGAACTCGTGCGCGTCTTTCAGAGGGCCGGTGTTGCAACGATGCACTGCAAAATTTTATGATGATATCTCGCACATTAAGTGGTGAACTTGGTCCCGAACAATGTATTCTGTGTCTTCATATGAGCTATTGTTGATTTGCAATTTTCCAGACCGACTGGAATCCAACCTCTTGTTTTCCAGACCAACAAAACTGGTGAAGCATTATTAAGGCGTTCTTCATGTTTCTCCAGGGAGCAGTCTTGCCGATGAAGTGCTGCTGTCGCCCCTTTCCAGAACAGTCGAGCCGGGAGATCTGGCGCAGTTTTACTGTAGCTACACCAGCTCGGAGATATCCGCCTTCCACTGGTACAGGATGAGTCCGAATGGACGGCTGGAGTGGGTCATGAGCAGCACAGGAAAGGGAAAAGATGTGGTCGGACGATTGGAGATTGTACCTGAAATCGCCGAGAAGCGAGGCTATTTCGCTTTCAAAAGGACGAGGATTTCAGACTCTGCGGTCTATTTCTGTGTAATCCAGGCACTCACTGTGACAGCAACAGCGACCCCGCTGTACAAAAACCTCGCTCAGGGGGAGAGTCACTCTGATCTACAAAGATCAGCCATGACATTATTTTTAACAATACGTGTGCCCTTTAGGTTAGATAATGAGGATTTGCACATATCATTGCCCCTGACAGCTTATTGGTAACATGTCATTCGGCCCATTGGTTTCTGCTGATGTTTAGGCTCCACATGAACCTTCTCCCACATGACCTGATCTAATACAATCAGCGTATGTTTTTTTCCATTTTGCCGTTTGATTTTTATTTAGTTCTATTTAAATACATGTATGGTTAATGCTTCAGCCAGCCTGAATGTATCGAGGTTCCATTTCAGCCAGTCAGTGGTTTAATAAATTTACTTTGGTGGATTTTATTGGTGACAATTATGACTTCTGGTTTTGGACTCCCACAGGCAGAATACTTGCTCCAACATTATCGAAATCTTCCATGACTTTAAAGAACTCTCTTGTGTGCCCGTTCAACCACATCTTTTTATAGAAAAGAGACCCGGCTGTTCAACCTTTCCTGATAGTCACAGCCTTTCAGTTATGTTTTTATCCTTGTATTTTCTTTACATGTTATTTTGTGAAGGCGCCATATCGACGCTAATCCAAACAAAAGCAACATCTGTGAGAAATTTTAAGGCCAGTTAGAAGGTTGTCCTGTTGTTATTGAGTGAGTCTCTCTCTGGACAAATATGTCAGTGCTGTTACAATCTGCATATAGCTGACCTCTGCTTATGACTTAATGACTTTTGTTCAATTAATTCACAAGATGTAGATGTCGTTGGTAAGGCTAATATTTATTGCTAACCCTTAATATTCTTTCTATTAACTGAATGGGGGAATGGTTTGATAGGGCATTTCAGAGGGCAGTTAATAGTGAACTATATTCCTGTAGCCACATAAACGCCAGACTGGATTTGGGTCATAAATTTGTTTCAATGAAGGGTGGTTGGTTTTAACGATTCACCAGTGGTTTCATGTGCATCATTAACGATCATGACGGTCTTTTCTCACGTTCAGGTACATTTGGTTAATTTAATTTGTATTTCCTGGGTGGTGATGTTTCACCTGATGCTTCTGGAACATTCGCCCAGACACCTAAATGCCTAGTCCAGTAACATAAGCACTATGTGACAGTGGCGGTATTGTTATTGTTCAACAATGTGGTCCAAGTGGTAATATTAACGTCATTGAGTCAGGTGATCATGTATTCCATTCCCGAGTGTTGAGTTCAAAATCTCTAATCCAATACCGAGGGAGTGTTGAACTTTCGGAAGTGTTGTACTTCACATACAACGTCAAATTCGAATGTCTGCCTTGTCAGGTGGACTTATAATATTCGTTGCACTCTTTCTTAGAAAAGCAGGGATGTTATTGCTGGTATCATGTCCAATGTTTATCTCTCGTGCAACATTACTAAAAATAAAACATCATCTGCTATTATCTCTTTGCTCCTTGAGGGATGTTGTTGTGGGTAATTGATCCTGTGTTTCCTACACCAGTGTCTGCACTTCAGTGGCTGTACGGATCTTTGGCACGTGATGTGATTGTATAAATTGCTATATAAATGTAAATCTGCAGTTTCTAATTGCTATTATTTCACATGTTAAAATTCTCGTCAAAGGCTGTACGACGCTGGTGCATTACCACACTTGCTCCATTCCCTATCTCCCTCCTCAGTGTAGTTGGGCGGTAGGCCTCTCTCCTGGTTCGTTTCAAAGCCCGTTTTTAACGGAATCTCAAAACTCTTCCAGGTGTAGCAAAGTATTGAACCCATCCCCGGTAGAAAATATCAGATCGCCATGAATAAAGCATCAGCACCCATGAACTGTCAGGCGGATAACCATAAGGGCATTAGAATAACTACATCTACAGTCTTGGTAACTATGTTTAAAATCTGCCTCCATATTTCGTTCTCCACACCCAGGCGATTAATCCACTTCCTATAAATAGGTTGGCCCTGACTTTACGATAGAGGAAAAACATTCCGACACTAATGCATCAAGTCACTCGGAAGTCAGAATCCCACCGTGGAACTTCTGCGCCCCAATGTAACCACCTCCTTCCTCTCCGTGTGCAAAGTAGTTTCGCTAAAGCCGCATTGGGGCTGTTTTTTCTTCGTGCTGGATTCAAATCAGCATATACTGTCTGCGCTCCTATTGGATGAAAGAGAAATAGTGGCTGATTGAACTATGTAAACAATACACCACTCTGATACTAGTTTCCAAACAGCCGAAACATTAGGTCTGTATGCAGATCACCTTAAAGAAATTTTCAAATTCTATGGGGCGTTAGAACCTGAGGGAAGGAAAGGTGGAAGGGTTTCGGATCTTCTGTTGTATTTTTGTTCTGACATGGATTGACGCAGATAACAGGAAGTGTGTGCGTGTGAGTGTCAAAGAGAGAGAGAGAGAGAGATTGCGAGAGGAAACGGAGACAGACAAAGATAGAAATTGAGAAAGAGAAGGAGAAAACGATAGGCAAAGGGAGAGAGGGGCAGACGGGTACAGAGACAGAAAGACATAGAGGCAGAAGGAAAGAGAGACAGTCAAAGAGAGAGAGCCCGTCGCTCATTCTACAAAGTCCTCCGGTTCAATTTTTGATTTCCAGCAAATTGTGTTTTAATTTTGTCCCATTGTGTGATTTCAATCTGATGCAATTCGGTTCTGCTGATCAACGGATATCGAACTGTCAGCGACCGCACTGCAGAAACCGCTCGTTTAACTGTGCTGTTTGGAATTAAGAAACTGAACAGTGAGAACGGTTAACATCTGCACGTCTCTCTTTGTTGAGAGGGCGGTCTCTAGAGTTACCCCTCACCTCCATTTATTTATTAGTTGTTTTTATTTAACTATAAAAAGGGGAGATGTAATACAGAAATACCAGGAGCTCATACACCCGCCAATTGTACGATATTGTTTTGTTAAACACTACAGTGTGTAGTGGTTTTAATCCCAATTATCTTCAGTTGCCCCAATTAAATCCCAATCGTCTTCACCAACTGACTTTCCAAGAGCGTCTTTTAAACCCCTCAGCTGATCTGTCATTGTCACACACTGTGCAAAAATGTCTTTTTCCTTTAAATAAATTGTTCGTTATTTCCCTGTCAGTCCAACATTCTATTTTTCTGGGTATCTGACTCCCTCCCTCTCTGCATCTCTCTCCATCGGACAAACTCTGCATAATATTTCTGTATACGAACAGGAGACCATTCAGCCCCTCGAGTCTGCTCGGCATATACTAAGAGAATTGTTGGTCTGCCCATCAACTTCAGTAACTTAACTCCATTTCCCTTAACCAACAAAAATAGGAGCAGCCCTGGTAAACAAACTCCCAGGAATGGAGATCAAATGCACGTGAGCATTCGTTTATTCAATTTTATGTCCATTACCTCAATCACTTGGCCTTCCCGCTCCACTGGAATTACCTGCCTAGCGTTCAGTCAGCCAGATGGTTGGCTGGTTTCCGTCAACATGTTACCCATCCCTATCCTCATCTTGGAGCATATTGTGCTATAGTCATTAATGCCTAAATGCTCCCCTGCCTTTACTTCTCACCCTGATTAACTTCATTCCTCGTTACTTTGGGTTTTTTTGCACTTTGCTTTATAAAGGCATCCAGTGTACATTGTCGGAACTCCATTGCCTTAGCGCCTTTATATACTACTTCTAGCGAAGTAATACAAGATAGTGCAAGCCGCATGATTATAAACCTGGTTGTTAGTAAATCCCTTGAATTGTCTGCAAATTTCTTTCTTAACTCCCTTCAAGACACACATGAATTCAAAGCTAGAGATATGGAAATAAAGAGCTACAGAGTGACACAAAGACACAGAAAGTGAGCGAGGAAAATACAGAGAGACAGAGAATCCTGATAGTGAGCTTTATTCTAACAGTTAACACTGCACTCAGTATAATGAATTCAGTCCCATCTTCTGGTTCCGATTCTCACTCTGTCTCTCAAGAACAATAAAGAAGGAAAAACATGCATATATACAGCGCCTTTCATGACATCAGACCTTTACAAAATATTTTCCAGGCAAAGAAGGCTTTCGAGTGCCTTTATGTGGGAAACATGACAGGCAATTTACCACGTCAAATTCCCATCAACATCAAGGTGATAATGACTGGGTTATCTACTTCAATGATGATGATTCGGGGGGGGGGGGGGGGGAGGGGTAATGAAAAATGACATATGTCGGACAACCTGTCAGATGTGTCAGTCTGTCATCGAAGCTGCCATTTCCACTCATAGGGTGCAGAGATGTAAATTCCTGTGCATTTTTCAGGCTGCTGCCTCATGTAACTCCACTGTTCACCTGGAGGGTGGATTGTGCCCAATACCATGTGGCCCAGAATTTATGAAGTTATTACTGGGGGCCTGAGCCTCTGTTGCTGGTGTGTTTCTTAATCTGATAACATGCTCCCGTTCATCTGTTTGACACTGATATTCACAATCGTTCAACCCACTGAGGAAATGGGACTCGTGTTTCAGGATCCACCGAACATCACGGTGAGTTACAGAGGCAGAGTGACTTTCAACTGCAATTATTCAACATCACACATTTTTCCTTCCTTTTTCAGGTATTTTCATTACCCGGAGCGAAAACTTCAATATATATTGAAGTGTGTTCTGGAAAAAAATGACACAAAACTATAACAATTTTTCTAATATTATGGTGGTTTATTGTAAAGTAGGTTTATGGGGGTGGGTGTGTACGATTCTGTCTGTACGATTTAGTTAAATGGGAGTCCGATAGACTGCAAGCTTGAAATTATCAAAATGAGTGAGGTGTAATGTTAATGAGTAAATGTGGATGAGGTCCTAGCGCATATGGTGTGAAGGAAAGTTGCATTTTAGATAAGTGAAGGAAAGGTTTGGATTTCAAAGAGATGATGGGATGTCCACAAGTGGCAAGATAACCAAGACATGCAGCGTGCTTATTTTTCCCAAAAGGAAACATGTCACATAGGCAACATGAAATCCTTTATATTATGGTGAAAGTAAATTTGCAAATACATATGGAACAATGGAATTTACAGATCAAGGAGAGAGAAGCATATATAAAAGGGAATGAAAGGCTTTGTTGTGGGCGGGGTGTATGTAAGATCTAACAGGAGTGTGTGAAACAGCATTGGGGAAGCCTCCAGCCACATGAGCAAAAGTCTATTATGTCCAGTAGCTAAAGTTAGGTAAAACACTTTGGAATTCTATTGTCGACTGGGTGCTTTGCTGGCTTGTTTCTTTAAATTTAAAATCTATTTTGGAATGTTTCCCTAAAGGGAGTGTGTAGTTGGAAATCAGGTAAATGAGGAAGTTTGATATTTGTTATAGTATTAAGCGACTCTAATCTAACGTGTGTGCTTGAAATTTTTCATTTGGTAATAAATGTTCAAATTTAGTTTTTTTTTTAAATCTCTAAAGGTGCTAGTGGACTCATTACTTCTGAATTCAGTGTACAAAACTTCTTACGATAAAAACAAATTGCAAAACAGTTGTGATAGTGTGGCCAAGTTTCCCTTGTGGATTTGGCCCTCCTGACACACATCACTTGCCACGTCATAACAAATGCCTTTGGGAAGTGTCTGCTATATGCTAACTTACATAAAGCTGCAAGAAAGGTCCCCTTTACCATTCACTAGATGAAATTGTCTGACAACGTTGTGTATTGCTATATCCTGGAAAACACAACGTCACCAGACCACGACAGGCCCGTACAAAAACTCTCCCTATCTTTCCAATGTGACATCCTGACTCCACACAATATGTAGTTGTTTGGAAGCCTCCCCCCTCTACCACCTCTCAACCACCACCTCCCACGCACCACCACCCCCAAGAAAGATCCAAACCTCCCTGTCGCTTGCCATTTTAACACTCCACTCTGCTCTTTTGCCCACATGTCTGTCCTTGGCTTGCTGCATTGTTCCAGTAAAGCCCAACGCAAACTGGAGGAACAGAACCTCATCTTCCGATTGGGCACTTTACAGTCTTCCAGACTGAATATTGAATACAACCACTTTAGATCTTAAACTCCCTCCTCCATCCTCACCCCCTTTCCATTTCTTCACTCTTCCTTTTGTTTTTTTCCAATAATTTACATAGATTTTTCTTTTCCTACCTATTTCCATTATTTTTAATCTATATCTTTTATACTCTGGTAGCCTTTCCACCCCACCCCCACTAGACCTGTACTTTGAGTGATCTACCATCCATTCTTAGTTAGCACATTCATTTAGATAATATTACCACCTTCAACACCTCTTTGTCCTTCTGTTTGTGACATCTTTTGATTATCTGCTCCTATCACTGCTTGCTTGTCCCTACAGCCACACCTCCCCCCAACTTCTCTCCCCCCACACCCTCACCCCACTCCCCACCCCCGCACCCCCCCCCCCCCCCACCTTAAACAAGCATATATTTCACCCATCTCCTAATATTCACTCTGTTGAAGGGTCATGAGGACTCGAAAAGTCAACTCTTTTCTTCTCCGCCGATGCTGCCAGACCTGCTGAGTTTTTCCAGGTAACTCTGTTTTTGTTTTGTATTTCCAGCATCCGCAGTTTTTTGTTTTTATCTCAGTGTTCCATAGCACTCCTGACTTGTGCCTTGAAGATGATAGCCGGGCTTTGAGGAACCAGGAAGTGAGTTGCTCGTCCCACAATTCCTAGCCTCTGACAAGTTCTTGTAGCCATAATATTTATATGACTAGTCCAGTTCAGTTTCTGGTCAAGAGTGGCCCCCAGGGTGTTGATAGTGGGCGATTCAGCAATGGTAATACCACTGATTGTCAAGGAGCGATTGTTAGATGCTCTCTTGTTGGAGATGATTATTGCCTCGCAATTGTGTGGTGCGAAATGTACCTGTCACTTGTCAGCCCAAGCCTGGATATTGTCCAGGCCTTGCTGCATTTGGACATGGACTGTTTCAGTACCTGAAGAGTTGCGAATGGTGCTGAGCATTGTGCTGAATTTGATCTCTCATTGACCTGAGAGATAGTTTGATATTTCATTGACGGAAAAGAAGCGCTCTCAAATAAATAATTCGATATGTTCCATATAGATGTAGATATTCAGTTTATTTCAGTCACTGTCGCTAACCAGGCTTATCTTGCTGACAGTGTTAGTTCTGATTTTTCTTCCGCTGGCGACACACAAGGGGAAGATTTTCTCTTTTCACTCCACGCTGGTGGAATGCTAAGCAGAGTCAAGAAATAGATGGGCAGTGAATAGAAGGATCGAATCAGCTTGCAGGGAGTTCCTCCTGCCAATTGCTCAACATATTATTCATGAAATCTGAAATATGACACGTCTGTTCAGGACTATTGGGAGTGGCATACTTTGCTCTCCTTTGTTAATTATTAACAATTGTTATCTCAGTACACAACCAGTTATTCTGTTCACCCTGTCACCTTGCGGCAGCGTTTTTGTACGGGGGTCCCTCTGGTTCCTGTCACTGTGTCTCTCAGCCCGCAGTAATATATCACACTGTCAGACAACCGCAGGTCATGGATGGTGAAATTCCCCTCACTTTTCAAAGTGTCGAGAGATGCAGAAAATCGAGTCCCAATGCCATCGGCTTTGAAAACATCTCCATATTTAGGGATGTAGATCAAGAAGGTTGGGCCTTTATCCCGGTCTTGGCGGTACAGTTGATTGTAATATGAAGCAGTTGAAGGAAATGAATAGCTGTACTTAATTGTCACCTCATCTCCTTCAAATCGCATTGATGTAACGGACTCTTGTGAGCTGGAGTCTGCACCCTGAATTTCTGCAGAAATTTAGGCATACAGAAAGTTAATATCTTATTTTATTGTCATTTTATGATAATTAGCAGGACAATGTAACAGATCACAATGTAGATCGAGGGAAACACCATTAAATGAATGTCAACGATTCCTGCAAGAGGAAGCTTGTGTAACTTGTCGACTTACTGGGTAAGAGAGCTGCAGCTGTGAGAAATGAGTAAAGAGCAAAAGCCAACATGTTTCCCCCGAGTTGGTGGTGGATTGAAACAGAACGGACTGAATCAGTAATTGGAGAGTTGAAGATGTTCGTTTATATCCAGTCTCCCGAGCGATTCATCCATTGCTGCAAGAGTCAACAAGTGACGTCCAATCAGCTCCACGATCCTTTGTCCTCCAATTCATCCAATCAACTCACAGTCCTTTGCTCTCCAATTAGTTGCGTCAGAGAGGAGTGCAATGGATCAGTGAAGTTATTCTTCCTCCAGCGGGGACCGAGATGAGGATTCAACTAAGTGTTGGCCCTTTCATAGGGCTGTGTGTGAGGAGTTGGCAATGAAGGGAAATGGTTAGTGTTGGCCTTGTATGAATACCGCAGGCTGCATTAAAGGTGTTGCTTACTAATCTTGGGAACCACCCACAGCTGATATTAAGAGGAAGGCTACAGAGAAGGACACAGGGCCTGCAACGTAGCAATGTACCATTCAGCCATACTAGTCTTTACGTTGGTTTCAGTTCTATTACCAGGTAACAATCCAGGCCCCAGAATTGATTCTGTGACAGTAGATGAGGCTTTTGTACATTCTGACTATGGCTCTGTAACAGTATGGGGCTCTCTGCTCAGTGATACACGGCAGAGTCAGAGGCAAGGGTTTTTGGCCAAATCAGGAGAAAACCTGTCTGGGAAAACTGGAGAATTATCTCCTTGTGCATTGCTGAAACTCTTCAGTAAATATCTCGGAACACCCCCGGGATATTTGATCTATCAGTAGAGATAGAGTGTGCTGGTGGATGTGGAGTAACTACAGATCAGCTTCTGTCCTCTTTGAACCGTTAAATTGGAAGGATCCTGAGACACTGAATCTTAGCCACTCGTTCTTGTAACAGAAACACAAAGTTTGTCAAAATTCTGGCAGTAAATCTAGCCAATGGAACGCGTCCCGTCCATTCAAGCATAAGCTCACGAATAATAGCACAAATGCTATTATCAGAAAGAGACACGTCGAGCACATAATATCTGCTTTTGAATATGATAGAGAATAGCAGAATGTTTAAATTTATTGACCATTCTTTCTGATATTAAAGAGGAAATTAAAAACAGAAGGGATTCCACTTATTGTGTGAACACGGGGAGTTGGTTTGGCTTTGTCTCTCTATCCCTCTTACTTTCTTTCATTCTTTGTATCTTTCTTTCCGTCTTTTTTTTCTCTCTCTCTCCCCACCTCTCTCTCTCTCTCTCTCTCTCTCTGTTTCCCCCTCTCTCTTTGTCTCCATCTCTCCACCCCCAACCCTCCCTGTAACACATGAAGTGGAAAATAATGAAAATCGATCCACAGACAATGGCTTGCATTACTAGTCATCACCGAAAGAGAATGAGGGGCATAATTAAGCGATCATGACTCTGCAATGGTGAGGGATCTTTTCCAAATTTGACCTGAAGTGTGAAGCCAAAGGAAGTGGGGGTCTGGTATTCATTCAGAAACCTACATGTCTTTTCTAATATCTGAATATCTGAACTTGACCCTAACTTAAAATGATCGATAAATTTCAATTGTCCTAAGACTGAGAGCGATGATTCCATCTGGAGAAAACTGCCTGGATCAGGATGTATTTTCTCATTCATTTCCTTTATAATTTCCCAGGGAAGCATCCGATTTGGTTTCTTGTTTTGACTGGGATACTGAATGCCCGTTACTCATCTCTGAAAATGAAAAGCGGCCACACAACGGGTGAGACGAATTAACAGAAACAGAATAGTCACTGGAGATGGATTTGGGAAATTATACTAAATGGTGGAATATTGTAGTAAATTCCCAATCTCACTGACCAGACAACAGGACAATAACCAAAGACCGAATTCCACTTCCATCATCCTAGCCTGAACTATAGAATGAGAAATTTTGATTAATTGTAGATAAGGATTGGGGGTTTGGGGGGTCGGTGGATTGGGGGTTTGGGGGGGGTGGTCGGGTGGGGGGCCCTGTGGGGTGGAGGGGGGGGTGGGTTGGTGGTGGGTCGGGGTTGGGTGGTGATGGGAGAGGCGATGGGCGGCAGAAATTATAAAACAGTGCCAAGACCACAGCAAGTCGGTGGGAATCTCTTCAACATTTATATCTCTCCGAACAACCATTTCATGTAGCAGGGGAACCAAGTAACCAGAAAGCGCCCTCCGCTGGGCAGCACAAACATCACCTAGAAAACTGGACATCGGCACAGTCACATACTGATGAACGCACAGGTGCACACACACACACACCCACACACACACAAACGCCTGATTACAGATGGCCACGGTAGATCACCACACAAGATACTGCTCATTTATTATTAGTTAAATTGGGGAAATTGTCAGTGTACAATTTATTCCACATCGTCTCAAGAGACTCAATTATTGTGTTGGTCTTTTCACTGCAGCAGATCAATCTCAAAGTCAGAAGGTACTTTTTTATGATTCATTCACGTGACGTGGGCTTCGCTAGCTGGGCCAGCATTTATTGCCCGTCCCTAATTGCCCTTGAGAAGCTGGTGAGCTGCCTTCTTGAACCGCTGCATTCCATCTGATGTAGGTAGAACCACAGTGCTGTTAGGAAGGGAGTTCCAGGATTTTGAACCAGTGGCAGTGAAGGAACAGCGATTTAATTGCAAATCAGGATCATGATTGAAGGCAACTTGGAGGACAACATCCAGGTGGTGGTGTTCCTGACGATCTGCTACCCTTGTCTTTCTAGGGTGGTAGTGGTCGTGGGTTTGGAAGGTGCTGTTGAAGGAGCCTTGGTGAATTCCTGCAGTGCATTTTGTAGATGGTGCACACTGCTGCTCCTGTGCGTAGAGGGAGTAAATGTTTGTAGATGTGGTGAATATCAAGCAGGCTGCTTTTTCCTGGATGGTGTCAAGCTCCGTGAGAGTTGTGAGGGCTGCACTCATCCAGGCAAGTGGGGGGTATTCCATCACATTCCTGACTTGTGCCTTATTGATCGTGAACAGGCTTTGGGGAGTCAGGAGGTGAATTGTTCGTGGCCTGATTCTGACGGATACTGACGGAAGAGGAAGAGTTCGGCCCAATTTAATTCTCGTTACCCTTACTCTCTGCCTAATTTCCATCCGATCATCCATTCTCGGCTTAAAATATTACCGCCAATTTAACTCGTCTTTATAGAAAACACCAAACCCCTACAATGTCCTCTAATTATTATGGGGGTTATTTCATATTGTTGGACTCTGTCACTCTGTGAAAACCGGTCCAATTATCGTTCAGTTTGTGAGGCCAATAATCAACAGATAACAGTCCGAGAAGACTGTCTTAGATTTTCCTTTCGACTCACAGACCACAAGCTGAAGCATTACACTCCTGGGCCACCTCTGCACTACCGCCAAACTTTGATGATCTCATTCTTACTTGGCTGATATAACTAAAGACTGTATGTTACATTCAGGAATTCCTCTGACTTGTGCCCTTGTTGGCTCGATGTAAACATCCCATAATGTTGTTCATTACTTCATTGCATTCTCTGCCTATGTGGGGCACGATTTCAATGGGATGCACCAAACATGCTGGGCCATATTGTTAAAGTTGGGAGATTCAGGCGTTGAAGGGTCCACTTACGGATGGACAACCAGGAGGTGAACTGCGAGCGATGCCCAAACCCTGCAGCGCATGCTTTATTTGTTTGTTAATTATACTTCGTTTTTATGATTTGTTGTCACTTCAAATAAAATACATAAAAATGCAACGTCCACAATCTTTACAATTGTGTTGGGACAATGTCTCCCCATTGAAAATGTCCATTCCACATTAAAATTTTAAGAAAAATATTTAAATACCGAGTTCGATGACAAAAGCAAAATGTTGCAGATGCTGGAAATCTGAAACAAAAACAAGAGTTGCTGGAAAAACTCAGCAGGTCTGGCAGCATTTGTGGAGAGGAAGACAGTTAACGTTTCGCGTCTGAAAGACCATTCCGAGTTTGATTAATTCGACAAAACAAATTTACCCAAATATAACGGCAGGTGGCGGGCTTGACCCATTAGAAATACCCGCGCAGGTAGCGCAGCGAAATAACTGTCAGCCAACGTCAGAAGAACAATCCAGTTAATCATCTGAAGGAAAACCTAAAATTGTTGTGTCTGTTTGTCTCCTCCGCGAACAAAATGCAAAGTAGACGAAATCCGATTGGAACCAACAGACTAACATACTCAGTAGAAGCAGGAGTAAGCCACTCGGCCCCTCGAACTGCTCTGCCATTTAATAACATCATGGCTGATCTGATTGTATCCTGAACCCCAGATTCCTTCCTACTCCCGATAATCTTTCACCCCCTTGCTTATCAAGAATCTATCTAGCTCTGCCTTAAAATATTCAAAGACGTCGCTTCCACCGCCTTTTGAGGCAGAGATAAATAGGCTCTTGACAAGCAAGGGGGTGAAAGGTTATGGGGTACTAAGAAGCAAATATTAATGTATTGGGTAAAGGAGGAGAAAGAATTCAGAACACAGATGCAGAAAGTGTGGAACAAGCTGCTGATAAAGAGTTAAAGAATCGTGTTTAATCAACAGGGACGCGGATTGTTAAACTCAGAATCAAGGATAAAGCTGGACACGTCATTGCTGAGGACACAGTTCATACTCTTGGGTCAGTTTTGTAACTCTTCTTTCGTTTGGTGTCAACCTGACAGACAGTGTGCAGGATGGACTGTGAACGATGTTGCCGGGCGACAGATGATAATCATGAGCAGAAACCTGAGCAACTGGAGATCTTTTCACCAGGATAAGGAAGGCTAAGGAGTGGACTGACAGAATTGTACCCAATCAAGAAAGGTTTGGAAAAGGTTAAAAAGAGAGAGTGAATCGATGGGTAACTGGATGGCATCATTTAAGTTCACGAGTATTCTAGTGGAGGGGAGAGGAGACCGTTTTCATATTTTGAGCAGTGGAATGTTAGCGGATGTGATGGTCCATGAGAAATATCGATGAAAACAAAATGTACAAGTAATTTAGAAGACAAATAGGTCAACATTTGACCAGTTAAAAGATTATTTTTAAAGACACAATATACGGGCAGCGGACAGATGATTCACAATAAGTGTATACCGCTACATTACAGCCAGCACACATGGGTAGCGGGTCGAACTTCCTCTCTTTGTGTTGTAAGATGACCAATGACTCTTCTCCGTTATAAAGACAACAGAGCACAGGCATTATGAAACAATATAACCTCGTGCTACATACAGGAAGCAGAGAGGTTCGGAAGCAGTGACGGTTCAAGTGGTATAAGTTTTGGGAAACTGCCAAACACTGGTTAGCACCATGAATATTGTCATATAGCGACAACTTATAATTGTCCAATCGGTGAGAATGCGGCCCATCAGTCTCACATTTAAGAGGAGAATGTAAAGCCCTCCACTCTCCCCTCCACCTTCCCACCATTGAGAGTCCTAGACTCGGCAGCAAATCCCAGTCTGGAAATTAGGCCCTGATTGATCCGCCTTTCGTCCATTTTCATCGTCCTGAACAGAACCTCCAGCAAAGACCTGATTCCAGTTGGAGCCGTGTTGCTGTTGATATTGTGTGAGTTTATTTATCTCATCAGATGCATTATTTTTATCAATCTCTCAGTACCTCGTGGTGGTTCAGTGTTTTTTCTTTTGTTCATAGCCGTTCAGTGTGAGGATCAGAGCTCCCACCCTGAGCAGGTGGTGTCTCGGGAAGTGGAACGGTTTGAACTGGACTGTCGGTTCTCCGTTGCTCTGGTTATACCGTAGCCTGGTACAGACAAACACTGACAGGGGCTCCGACATTTATCGCCTCCATTTTCCAGGGGAATGTGACTAAAGGATGCTACACTGTCCTTTGACCGAGCAAAGAAGGCCAATACCATCTCTGTAGATAACACGGCGGTCCTGGACGCCAAAATGTATCATTGCGGGAAGCAGACACATTGAGACAAAGAGCGGATCCGGTTGTACGATATCTTGTTCACTGCTGTGTCTCCGCTGCACCTTTAATCTTTCTCCAAACAAGAACTTTTAGAAATGACGGCGATGTTCAGAAACGCTACTTTCCCATGGTTTTACTTTCATCTGGATAAAGTTACAACATCCTACCGCTGTTACTATACATACAGAGCATCGAAAGATATTAAATAAGTTTTCCGATGTTTTCTTGTTCAACGTAAAGAGAAAGACAGAAAAATTAACTCTGCCTCTCAGATACCTAAATATTAGATATGCGAAAGAAAGATTGAAAAATGATGAGTTACATAGATGGACAAGTAGATAGATAGAGAGGAATGTAGATAGATAGACAAACAGAGAAGGGTCATGAGGACTCGAAACGTCAACTCTTTTCTTCTCCGCCGATGCTGCCAGACCTACTGAGTTTTTCCAGGTAATTCTGTTTTTGAAATAGATAGATAGTTCGATTAGTATATTCTGCCAATATCGGCAAGCGCTTTATGCTTGTTTGTATCATTAAGCTAATGTTATTAATGTTTTCGCAGTTGTTCCTTGTCACTGGAAGACTTTTCAGATATCGGTGTATCGGGGAACTGTGGGACAAACCATGTCGTTTCATCACAATGCTACATTCGCTACAAATGATCTTGCATTCTGGTACCGGAAATTCTCCAATCAAGCTCCGGAGTGTCTCGTGTCCAAATACGGAGATGAAAGGGTTGGGGGAAGGTTTAACATAACTGAGGACCGTGAGAAAAGCTCCACCACTCTCAATGTTAATACGGTTGATCTGTCAGACGCTGCGGTATATTAAAGTGCAGTGAGGCACGGTGAAACAAAGAGACGAGGAGCCTGTGCAATAGCTCGCTCGACACGGGGACTGAGGAGACAACAAGCCCATGGGCTTTAGAAGTGAGTGTGATGGAAAGAAAAAAAATGCAAAATTCATCATGCGAATAAATGACTGCCATTGAAATATATTTTATTTTTATTTCTACTCGTAGAAAAATGCTCTGATACATTCGCTTATTGATATTTGGTTGACACATCTTGTTTTTTGTTTAGGGATCTCTGAAGCATTCCATTCTTTAGAAATTTACAATCCAAGCTCATCAGCTATGGATTTATGAATTTATTAATGAGAAGATCATCTATGTGTGCAAATGACATGTACTGTGCAAATGACGTAGGCATATCGGAAAACTGAGACAAATAATCTTGCAACTAATATGAAATAGCAAATGTAGCAAAAGCAAGCAATGAAAAAAGGCATCAGATGCAGTAATAATAAAATCTGAGCAAAAATATAACCCATAATAATAGTCCATAATAATTATCCAGCAATATCATGCAGCAATATTCAAGAATAAAATGAGAACCGCTGTTTCACAGGTAAGATTCCACTAGATGGCGCTTGAAGTCCGTTTCTGTGTCTGAAGCTGACAAAGCCGTCAGTTCACCGCTGTCACAGATGACAGCTGGGGATTACAGGAAATAGTTTAGCGTCGTGACACCTCACCGCAACCGATAGTTATTTAACGCAAGGGCCTATATATGAATTACGCGTGCTATGGCTGAGAAGACGGTCTACCCTAGCACTGGTAGCGTTCATACTTTCAGGCCAGAAGCTTCAGGTTCAAGTGCCAGTTTAGGACTTGATGGCCGCAGGAGGTCAGTTCCTAACTTGGTCAAAAAGGTTGATTATCAGCCTATAGATCCTTCCAATATGCCTGATGGCAGGTGACAAGAGCTGGAGAGATTCCTGGAGAAGGCAACGGCAAACAACTGCAATACTTTGCCAAACATAATCATAGGCAAGTACAATGCAAGTCCACCGTTACCAACGGCTTCTTAGGGTATGGTGGCTGAAGCAGAAGGAGAATGGCTTAGGGGACTTAGAGGATGAACACTCTAAATCATTGTATTCCAATGTCACTGGGTTGGCTGAATAAGAAGGTTAGCGCAATGTTTCTAATCATATAGTCCCTCAATGTGCCTTAGAGAAAGAGGTGTCCATTTTTCCGTTACCGAATGTTCTGGTTACTATTTGCTGCAAGTTCAAAGTATCCGGAAAACACCTGATCTCACAAATTTCTTTATTCCAGGGTGAGAGTGACAACCCATCCTGGCAGGGAATTAAATATTCCAGCTGTCCTCTGTGGAAATAATGTTTCTGAGATCAAAACAATGGCTGCACTGGAAACGTACTTCCTGAGGTTAGAAAGGCTTCCGGACATCCTGAGTCAGGAAAACTCGACATCAGGAAAAGTCTTTCTCTTGTGGAGTGACATTTGGTTCCAGGAGTTAAGCTTATCGTTTCCTGTTTCCACGGGGACCAGTAAAGTTTATTTTTCAATTTTCTTTTCTTTATTTCAATCCGTTTTTCCAGGATTGGGTTGATGAACGGTCACCACCTCCTGAGATTTCCCCGATCCTAAGGCCATTCTGTTCAGAGATTCTTTCCGTTCAACAGGACACCGGCAGGCTGTCAGTAGGGACAATGCGGGCATTTACCGAGGAGACCTTCGTGGAAACTGGCCTCCTGTTCTGGGAGAATGGATGACCGGGGCGCCCATTGGAGGCTGCACATCTGCCTGTAATCGCTCCGATCAAGTCTACAAAAAGCTTTGCACTTTCTGCTAGTCCATTTTCTATGTATTATTAAAAAGATACAGATGTCTGAGAATAAAGAGTACAAGAGCTAACCTGAAAGCTCTAGTTGTCAGTCGAAGTTCTGTGCTCATCATTATTGCCCCTGAAACAGAAGGTTCAGGCTTCCATTCCCATAAGCCCACCCTTCCCCCCGCCCCACCAAGGTGCTTAGCCCCAGGATTAATACTGATACCCCGGTGCTATCCTCAGGGAATGGTGCAGTCAGAGGTACCGGCTTTCAGATGAGATGTTAAATCGATGGCACTGTTTGCCCTCTCAGGCGGACGTGATAGATCACACAGCCTCTTTCTCGAAGGCAGGAGGGGAATTGCCCTGGTCAATCATCATTACTGAAAGAGGCCGGCCATTGAATCCTCACTGTTTGAAGTCTTCTGCTGGTCAAAATTTGGCTGCTGCTTTCTCTACATTGCATTATATCAGTGACGGTGAAACATTTTGGGACATGAAGAAAGGCTCTATATAAATAATGTATTATCTTTTGCTAATATGCCCGCATTAAGATTTTTTCATAATAGAATTATTAAGAATAAAATTAGAAATTAGAAATAAATGTATAGATGTCACTACGATTTAAGGAAGTAGTTCAGACTCAGCTCGATCGCAATATTTGCGTCTTGCTCTGTAACGTTGAGTGTCGCTCTGACAGTTTTTGTACAGGTTCAGCCCTGCTTTGTGTTTCTGTAGGGTACAGCGCGCAGTAATACTCCTCAGAGTCTGACAATTCTGTTTTAGACACTTTCAGCGGTACGGTGTGATTCGAATCATTGAGCTCCGCTGAAAAACGGTCTCCTGGGAATCTCTCTGTGTTATCGATGTGTCTGTTTCTCTTCAGCAGATACTTTATGGATCCGCTGGGATACTGACGATACCAGAATAGATAAAGAATGCTGCTGCTTGTCGCTGTGTAATTACAGAGCAGCTGAACATCATCTCCTTCACTCACTGTGACTGCAGCCGGTGTCTGTGAAACAGAATCTCCTCCACAATGCCCTGTAAGAGCCAAGAGCGATATTCAATTAAATGATGTCACTTCACTATGTCTATCTCCCAAAATCGGCCTGTCACCTGGAACCTGATAAATAAATCATGGCAGTTAAATAGAAATATATTTCCCACAGCTCAGGTGCTGTAACGGAAAGCTGCTTGTGTCGACTCAATAAAACTTCCCTGAATGAACATTCAGCACCTTCTATCGAGATCAGTTCCTCACCGTCATCTCCGGTGATTTGAAGGGAAAACTGGATACAGCCGGAGTGTTTGGTTCGAAATCTTGTATCTGTCAAAGTCTCTCAAGCGCACAAATGGAGTCTAGGATCCCAGCCCAACTCCTCTGTTCTCAATCACTCTGGGAATTTCGCCTACTTTTCTCAAGCAGTGTTCTGTGTTGGTACAAAGTGGATCGGGACGATTTTCCACATTTTGGATCAAACTATTCCCCCCTTGTGTTGACTGAACTACTCGATTAAATGTAATGCCTGGACAAGATGTAAAACACAGAGTTTCGCAGATTGTGAACCTACCAATTAAAAGAGCTGCCGCTGTGACGAATAAGTTCAAAGTAACGGGCGACATTCTTGCAAAGAGCTCGTGGTGGATATGACTAGAACGGGCTGAAGCTGAAATTCTTTTCACCAAGAATTGGTTAGAGATTGAGTGACATCCGCATCGCTGCTGATTGTATCATTGCTGACAGCGTCATCAGGTGACATCCAATCAGCTTAAAACTCCTTTGTTTTCAATTAATCCAATTAACGCGCAGCTCTTTTGATCTCCGATTCATACAACAGGGAATGAGGCAGGGTTTATACCCAATGTTGGCCCTATAACGATTCAGTCAGGCGGAGAAAGAGAAGGAAAGCAGTGAATGCTATTCTACTTTCAGAACCGAAGCCCCAATTGACTATGAGGACTCCCCGCAGACGATATACGCGGCCACTGGCTCCTGTGGAATTTGAATACAACAAAGCGGCAAATAGAAATATACCACATTTGAAATGAATTCAATGATGGAGAAGAGGTTTTTGACGGATTCAGGATGTACGGACACCTCATGCGCTCAGCGATCATGGCTGAATTGATCATTGGAAATATTTACAACACACCTATTTTAAAAATCACTGTGTTTGCAGAAATTCATTAGTGAACCATGGCAACCATAGGCTTCCACAGGGAATTATTGTCTGCATTTAAATTTGCGTGATTAAATAAACTCGTCAAGATAACTTCGACAGTATTTCCCAAACTTTCAATCTCTTCCACCTAAACCATAGAAAACCAACACCTGCAATTTCTCCTTCAAGCAACATCCCATCCTGACATGGAATTATATCACCGTTCTTTCACTGGCAATATCCCAGAATTCCCTCCCTAACATCCCCAACAGAACATCCCAGCACAAGTACAGGAAAATTATAGCAGCTCATGAAGGCGCTCACCAGCATTTACTCAAGGGAAATTGTTTGGGGAGCAGGAAATGCTATCCTTTGCTAGCTTGAAACAATAAAAAAATGTTTTCAATCTACAGCGCATCCCGGCAGCCAAACCAACAGCTAACCCATCATCCTGCTGCACTCGGGACTCTGTCGGTTGGTCCGTGTCAATTATCTCAGTATCATTCGTGATAAGGTTCTGTTGGGAAGTCATCGACCCGCAAAGTTAAATCTGTTAATATCTTCAGACTTCTTTTTTTCATAATCCACACGATAGCTGCGCTCTAGTGACCCTGACTTGAAAACCTTTTCAAACTCCCTTCAGAGAAAGTGGGCGGTTCAGTGTAATGTGCTCCGCTTAAATACACACAAATCTGATATTATCATTGAACACGGGAACCTGACAGCTTTTCTACATAATTGTTTTGTGATGACCTTCACATCTAGTCTCCGTTATAAGTGACATCAGCAGGCAATGTTTCTGATTTACAAATTGGCGGGAGTAGCTGTACGAGGGTTTAACTGGTTTCTAACATTGTGAGTCTCAGGGAGCAATAATAAACTGCAGCTTTGTTCAGTTGAAGCCTGGAGATGGTTAAAATACTGAATTTTGTCAAGTTGTCAAGTGTGCACTGAAACACAGATTTCGGCGAAATACGCTTTATCTTCCGAGTCGTTTGGGTATTTTATCAGATTGAGCGCTGGCTTTGTTTCAGCTTTGATGCTGATATCAGTTGCCCCTCCATGTGGCATTATGGGTACATTTTAAAGTCATCGCTTCTCCTTCTGTACTAACTCCTGAGGACAGCGGCTGCGTGACAGAATCTCCGTGATTCAGGTCTGATAAAGACGCTAAAAAAGGGAAAGATAAAACAGGCAGGTGTTTTTATCTGGTGGAAGTGTACTTACGAAACTCAGATTCCTCACCACCATGTGCCATCTAAAATTTAACAAAAATAATAATTCTGTAAAAATGCGGCAGAGTTTCGAACCTTCGCCATTCACCACTGGATAGGGCAGACTTGCTTTATTTTCTTTCTGCCCGTCTTTCAATCTAACTTAACAATACTCCGGAATGGTGAAGTGTATTTGCTCCTTTCTTTGTCTAGCCCACTCTCTGTCTCTATCTGTCTTTCTTTGTAGTGATATACCTGCCTCGGTCTCTATCTCTCCTGCAGTCTCTCTGTTTGTCTCCGTAACATTTCTCCCACTTTTGCTTTTTGCAAATGCAGTTTGACAGAGTACATGCTGAGAGGCTGTTTCTCCCTGGCTGGAGCGTCGAGAACTGGGCTCACATTCTCCAAATGATGCGCCAGCCATTTGGGGCTGAGATGAGGAGATATTTCTTCACTCAAACGCTGGTGAATATTTGGAATTCTCTGTCCCAGATGCTTGTGGGTGCTCAGTCATCAAGTGTTCAAAAGTGAATTGGATAGATTCTTGTCCTGTACTTTTAAATGACAGGGTGACCAGGGAAAGGTGGGGGAAGTGCAAAGACATGGCCAGATATCCCTTTCCTCTCGAATCATTCTCTGATTTTATACAGACATCATTCATGTATGTGTGGACTGTAGTCGTGTCTGGCTGGTTAAGGTGATGGTTTAAAGTTAATTGAGATTCCCCCATGAAGGTTTGAATCCTACTGATTATTCCTGGATTTTACCGAGTGCCTGCAGGATTAATTATCTGTTAAATGGAATAAACACTTCCCAGGTCTGATTCCAAATCCCGTGCTCGTGCTAAATGACACAATAATTTCTCGTGAAATTGTCTGTTTCGTTTATCTTTGTTCACCTCATAGATTCATAGACCCATAGACTCATAGCCGTTTACAGCACAGAAGGAGACTATTCAGCTCAGCGTATCTGCGCTGATCAACAATGATCTGACCACATTAATCCCACTTTCCAGTACTTGGCCCATAGCCCTGGTGGCTATGGCAACGCAAGTGAATATCTTAATACTTCCTAAATCTTACGAGAGTTTCTGGCTCAACCAGCCTTTCAGGCAGCGAGTTCCAGACTCCCAAAATCGTCTGGATGAAAATAATTCTCCTCAACTCCCCTCTTAGCCTTCTACCTCTTACCTTAAATCTCTGCTCCCTGGTTATTGACACCCCACCCCCCCCCCTCCCCTACTAATGGAAACAAGTGCCTTCCTATCCACCCTATCGATGCCCCTTATAATCTTATACACATCTATCAGGTCCTCTCTCAACTTTCGTTGCTCCAAGGAAAACAACCTTTGATTACATATTTGATCCTCTATCTCTCCCTGGTTATTTGGGGACAAATGGTACACACTCAACAGTGCGTTTGCCCCTTTTATGTTTTTTTACTTCTACCCATATGGCTTCATTCGATGACCCATCCAGGATATTATCCCTGCTCACTGTTATAATTGATTCCTTGGTCAACATTGCAACTCCTGCCCTCTTCTATCCCCCTCTCTACCTCGTCTGAATACTCTATAACCAGGAATGTTGAGCTGACAATCCTGCCCTTCTTTTAGTCAGGGGTCAGTAGTAGCTATGATGTCATACTCCCACGTGCCTATCTGTGCCCTCAGCCCGTCAGTCTTATTCCTCAGGCTCCTTGCAGTAATTTTGTCTATTTCAAAATGTTCAAAAGAAACATTTGAATGGAACATATAAAATGGAACATTTAAAGAAGAAGAACACACAGAAATCGATTTCTGCCTGACGATGAATATCGTTTTCTAAACACGAAGGATTTATTTTTTGTGAGCTAGCACATTTGGGATGTGCCCAAGAGATTGTGTGTTTGTGCGTGTGTGTTTGTGTTTGTGTGTGTGTGTATGTGTATGTGTGCGTGTGTGCGTATGTTTTGATTTCTCAAAGTACTTTCAGTGCTCAAACTTTCTGACACTTTTTTAAAAAAATTAATCTTTTGTATTCAGTTGGTTTTCTGGTCACCTTGCCCGTTGCCCAGAACGCACCAGCCTGTCCTTGTTGAATGATTGTTCATCAGCTTCCAGTCATGTCTTGAAAATGACCTCTTTGGGTCTGTTTATATTATGGATTCTTAGTTTCAATGTATAGAAGTAACTTTACCATCGAGGGATATTTAATCAGTTCAAACCAAAAAAGAAACATTTGTTCCTTTGCCGTGAGTACTTTCATGAACAGCAGTGCACGGATATAAATAGACCCCGTCCACTTTCATGTGTTGTATTCTCAATGGCAGTGGTGAGTTCTCAGACATTCCCAAATAAACAGCAGGATTCTGCCCCACACAGTTAATACATTAATCAGACTGAATCAATATTAACTGTGAGTGATTTTAAATGGTGTTTATGTGGATTGTGCGCGGCGTCTGCGCTCACAAGAATGTATTCACGTGTCAGTGTCTAGCCCGCTGTTATAAACAGCCGTCAACAGACAGCAGCTGTGACCCAGAAAACTGCAGCACTTATTGTACGAGGCTTTCACTAGTTCCCATCACTGTGAGACTCTGTGCACAGTAATAGACCGCGGCGTCAGACAGCCGCAACTCCGAGATAGTCAATCGGTAGACTTGTCTGACTGCTGGACTGTATCAGAAAACCGGCTCTGAGCGAAATCCGCCTTAAATTCAGAACTACTGCTCCTGTGCCTCCAGACTGCAAACTCCGGCTGTCTGCCTGGGTACTGGCGGTACCAGAATAAGTAATAACCATCGTCGGTATAGGTGCAGGTTAAAGTGGCATCTTCTCCCTCTGTCTCTGTGCGTGAGGATTCCCGCTGAGTAACAGAATCTCCATCGCTCAGATCTGGAACACACGGTTAAAGAAAGTGGAAATTAGCGATTAAAACGTCAATTGAACTGAACTGAGAGCGAGAATTCACAGCCAGTGTGACATAAAATTAAAAATAATTTCGAGCACCCAACAGCTCATTCGGCCCAAATGGTCCAACTCCGTGTTTCGAAACCCGAAGGGCATCCTCCGCCCCCCACCACCCCACCCCGACCCCGCCGCCCCCCACTCTTCATCTCACTCTCTCAGCAAACCTCAGTTGAATTCTAGTACCAACATTGCAATTCGTTTTTTTCCCCCATTTTCTTTTGTGGGCTGGATTCGTGTTAAAGAAGACCAGAACATTTCACAATAAATCCAATTGTGGTCCGACCAAGATCCGAAACATGGTTAATATGAATTTGCCGCTTTTCAAATTTATTCCACCAGAAATTAAATCCCCTTTTCAAGTTTTAAACTTCTTACCGACAACGAAAGTCACCCAGACCACAGCGAGAACGGAGATCCGCGTTGCTGCTCTTCCGGGGATGTTTTGTGTCTCAGAAACCTGAAGAAAGTCGGACAAGAGAAAGCTCAGTCAATTGGCTGAGGCGGATCTGATGTCGCTTCCGGAGGATATGGGATCGGAAGAGCTGAAATCACTGGATCTGATTGGCCTGATGTGACTCAAGCAGTCACGAGTTAGTGTTTATTATAGAGATCTGGGACATTAAGGTCGCATTCGCTTTCTGTGATCTTATGAATTGGCAGCGGGTCAGACAATGACTTTCATTCATGTTGGACCTGGGTCAAATCCAGGCCAGGGAAAGGGTGATGGTCGGTTACAGGGTGTGGCAGTGGGTGAAAAACTGACCTTTCCCCCTCGATGAATTGGGTTGGAAACCAGTGGGTAGAGAAAGGATGGACATTTATTATTTGTGATGGGCATTAAGCACATCAGTGCGTTTAATGTTCATATTTCTCCTGTACTTCAATCGAGTACATAAAATGAGTAACGTCCGCTTTTCGTTTTGGAAACGAAGGATTTACTATTTGGCGGGGTGTTTGAAGCCTTTTTTTGTATTTGGGCCAGGTATGAAAGACTTGTGCTGTTTGCATTGGCTGCACATTATGGACCAGAGCAGCACCTGGCTCCCCATTCGCCTAAAGACTTGTTTTTAAACCCGCCTGTGAGGGAGATTTGGGGCAGAAACAGATTGAGACTCAGGGGGAAAAATTGAGGGAGAGATAGAGTTAAATCACGAATGAACATCCACAGTCCATATTTGGCTTATGGCTTTCATAGCAGTTTGCATGAAACGGCTATTACAATGGGTGGTTAAGAGTCCCCCATATTTCCATTGATAGGCAGTTCGGGCAAAGACGCTGGATTTATTTCCCTCAAAGACATTATCGAGCCAGCTGGGACTTTTTGACCATCCAACAGTGTCATTTCACCACCAGTACTAGCTTTAATTCCAGGTGTTTATTTTATTAGTAGAATTTAAATTCCTCAAGTACCGTGGTCGGAATACAAATCAAGGAGCCGGATTATTCAACCAGTTGTCTCAGATAACCATAGAGATAAAAACAAAAAAACTGCGGATGCTGGAAATCCAAAACAAAAACAGAATTACCTGGAAAAACTCAGCAGGTCTGGCAGCATCGGCGGAGAAGAAAAGAGTTGACGTTTCGAGTCCTCATGACCCTGTCGAAGGGTCATGAGGACTCGAAACGTCAACTCTTTTCTTCTCCGCCGATGCTGCCAGACCTGCTGAGTTTTTCCAGGTAATTCTGTTTTTGTTTTGTCTCAGATAACCAGTCTGGTAACATCACCACTGAATTCGCAGGCCCGTACCTGCTGCAGTGCACAAACACGTTGTGTGCGCTCCCTCTTGTGGTGATGTGTGGCAAATGGCCTTTTCCTGGCAGTTCACTGATTTCTCAAATTACTGAATGATGTTCTTGCTTAATTATGCCGCGTTCTTCTTGTTCTTTTTATCCCAATTATACTTTTCTTTAATGCAGGTGAGCGTATGCATGGAACCAGTACCATATGGGCCTTGGTGCAGTGAACTGCGGTAAAGCGATCATCACTGTTCTGTGTCATACAAATGCACAAGAGAGACTAACACTGACTGAAGCTCTGGGACGCGCGCACGGCCTGCAGAATCCTCAGTGACACCAGGAAACATGAAAATTGGAGAAACACGGGGATTTAATAAGGAAAATGGGGATGACGCTGAAGGGAATAATGGGAAACAAAGGCAAAAAATAACAAACAACAATGTAGATGGAGGTATATTCTTCCATGTACTGTACTGTTTCGGGCCGTGGTAGAGCAGAGCTCAACCCTTTAATAGAACCTGACATGTGACTGTAGCAGCCCATAATATGAGAGACTTGCCAGGATTTCCTGGTCGCTGTGCATTCTGCTTCTGGGGTTTGACAGAAAGGGGCAGAAATAAAAGTCCTTTTATTCTGAAGTGACACTGGATGACGCAATGGCTCCTTCATCCAAGGGCCTTGAGTTTAAACACAAACCAGCTAGGAGAGCTGAAGTAACCGTCAGGGAAAGGGAAACGCATTAGGAAAATGGAACGGTGAGATGGAGACCAGGAGGAAATAATTAATCAAAGTCCAAATTAGTCCATCAGCATTCAACATTTGTTAGCAATTTCACAGAGAATATTTTAGAATATTTTTCTAATAATTGACACAAAGTATTTATAACAACTGGATATCACCTTGAGAAAAAAAACACATGGGAACAGAGAAAAACGGGATTCAACATAGTGAGAAGGGAACAATTGAGTTAAAACAAGGAACACTTTACTCCGAGACATCTGGAATATTCAAACAATGATGAAAATGTAAGATACATTTCTATTACAGCCACAACCATCTCACAAATTTCAAACAGAATGACCAAATCGTGTTTATGGGCTTCCTCTGTTAACTGCAGACATTTTACGTTGAGAATCATCAAGAGAACGTATTTATATTCATAACATAGGGATCTTAATAGACGGATATGGGAAATGCACGGTGTTGTCCATTCAACGCGTCATGTGATAGAGGGATGAAGCAAAGTTTTATGGCCTGGGGAATTTATCTCAGGGTTTTGTCCACGAAACGTTTGGGGATTTTTCCAACTGCTTCAGCCAGATTGAAATGTGAATGGATCGAATCTTCTCGCTTTCACCAGAGTAACAGTAACGCTGTGGGAAATGATGAAGAGCAAAGGGATAATGAATTTAGAAGCGGTCATCCAGAGGTTGTCTGTCTCTTCCTCATTGTCTTCAATCCAGATGTGGTCTGAGAAACTTACGAGAGTGTGGGGCAGAAAATCTAATCAGATGGTTTATTAATCCAGGGCACTATACTATTATTGTAGATTTTCTTTCCTCCTCTTAAAGGTGATTGTTTCTCCTCTACTTTACTAATCACTCTCAACAATTTCTCTGTTTCTATCTCCACTGCCGCTCTTCCTGAATGATCCTCAAAGTTACAATGAAAGATTGAATTCTGGTACTAATCACTGGGAAAGGCGAGTGATTTAAACGTTTGGGAGATTGGGAAATGGATACTAAACTGTGGAGGAAAGATGCACCCTGAGACCTGGTTACTGAAGGCATTTACCGTACAGAGGCTGGATATGGGTTATCAAAGAGCCAAGGACAATTCAAAACATCCTTATTTTGTTTCTTCCCACCAAATCTTTACCTCATCTGAATGAGAATTGTAAGGCTGGCCTTAAACACTTGTCAGTGTACATTCTCCCTGCACCTCACCCTGGGGGCGTTGAGCCCGCTTCCCGCGATCTGATAAACAGGGGAGTGTAAACAGCTGCAGAGAATCGATGTGGCACAATCTCTTTTCTGCCTCTTGTAAATCCAAGGTCTGAGGATGCTGGCTGTTTAAATATACCCTGACCGTCACAAAGGACAGAGCTCACCACATGGTTTTAAACACAGTTTTAAATGCAAACCTCAGTCGGGTTCGGTTCTCGAAACATTGTTTAAATTAGAGGGAGAGCTGTTTCTCTGGGTTTGGTCAGTAATAACAGATATCTCGTTATAATATCACAGATGTATAAATCACTGAGACAAAATACAGAATCATTCTTAGCACAATAGTGAACTGACACTTGATAGAAATCTCACTGGAGTCACTGTTCCCGGTCTCCTGACAGTCAGACCAATCTTGTGTTTCCCGGTTACAATAAACAACCACGGTTTTCATCCCCGCTCCCGGTCTCTAAATCTGAGCTATTCCCGCATATCAAGACGCTGACTGTAGTCCAGCTTCGAGGCAGCTTACTATTTATCGCTCTCAAAACACCACTGGGGGCACAGGATGTGAGGTGAGAACATCCTGACACGACAGCAGATTATTGAGGGTGGGGTTTGGAACGGGTGTCTTCAAATATCCAACTGCCCTTTTAGAAAACTGAGCGACAATGCGGCTACTCAGCATCTGGGTTGTGTGGGGATCATTTCTGACGGGTAATTGCGATCCAGTATATTTAATATTTTCTCTAACTTTCCACACACATTTTGAATCTTAAACAGCCGCTGGACTGACCTTGTTCTGTTTGAAAATGTTTTTCAGATCTGAGTCACGGAGATTCTGTCACTCAGCCGCTGTCCTCAGATGTTAAGACAGAAGGAGAAGCGGTGACTTTCAGCTGCACCTATGATACTACAGCAAACAGCTATTCTTTACTCTGGTATCGGCAACACCCAGACTCGCAACCCGAGTTTATATTGAGGAAATATTCAAGCGGTTATGAAGATAAAGCTGATTTTGCCAAAAGCCGTTTCTCAGTAGATCTCCGGACCTCGTATAAATTCACCGGGTTAACCGTCTCGGGTCTGCGGCTGACTGACGCTGCCGTGTATTACTGCGCTCTCAGACTCACAGTGATGGAAAGCAGTCTGACCCCTGTACCAAAACTGCCTTTAGACTGTGGATTGGAGCTCCTGTGGGTTGGGGGTTTGTGTAGAATCACGGGCAGGTGCAGCCACAATGTTCAGCGGCGCTGTCAGACTCAAACACAACCCGAGAGGAAAACCATTAACCTCGATTCAAACTGTCATAAAATTGTTTCCAGGAGCCGCCGACAAAACATACTGCAGAATCCAATCGGACCGGTTCAGCAAAAAATCATGTTTGTTGACACGAATTCTAATCCTCGAAAATCTGTTGTCGTGTCTCAGGAAGCTGTTCATTTCCTGCTGATCGCAGTGGCGGTTCTGAGCTGACTGTGAGTAAGTGGAAACACCCCAAGCTTTGATACAGTATTGAAAGGGCAGTCGTTGCTCTTTTAGAGACCAGACCTGATTAGGGAAGTAAATCCTCGTTTGCTTATTTTCGCCAGCGAACTCAGGGTTGTTAATGGAGACATAAAATATTCCAACATTAAGGGGACATCCTGAAGCAGGGGGCAATGGAGGACTCTGTGTTTGGGGTTTATGACATCTGTCCATTGTTCATGAACAGTCCCTGACCCAGAAGCACACTCTGACCAGGCCGAGTTCAAAGGCTGTGGGAAGGTTACAGGGGAGATGGGGACAGAGCTGCTCAATATCACAGGTAGGGACGGAAAGGGCACCAAAGGACAAACATATATTCTTGCTCCGCAAGTAAACCTACGCTGATCATTTTTAGTGCAAATGCGAGTTGCAATCAACTAATTTAATCCCAAATTCCCCCTCATTTGTTCTTGTTAAATGTTTTGTTTTATGATCTTTTGGGCAGGTCCCTGCGAATCTTTGGCTAAATTATCGCTTCCGATTAGCAGTGTGAGAGTCCCGCTGGTGATCAACAACTGGAACTCTCAGTGTGAGTTTTAGGACTGTGTCCGCTACATCTCTGCAGTGGTGTGGACTCCATGACACAGGAATACACGGCGGTGTCGGGGAGACAAGGACACCAGCGACATTTAAATGGACCGTTTCGTTCTCTTTGTGCAAAACAGCTGCTCAGTAAATATCTCGGAGATTCCCCGGGATGGAGGATGTGGCAGAAAAGTGTTGGGCAGTTTATGTTATCAAGTAACTAGAGCCCAGTGTTCTGCTCTGTCCTTAGAGAACAGTTAATTCAGACTAACCCTGGAACAATTAATCAACAACACGTGTTCCTAAAATATAAATGTAGAATATTTCAAAAATCAGAGTAAATATGATCCATGAAAAACACACCGGCTAATTAGTACAGACTCAATGGATGGGAAGACAATTATTATAAGTTATTTACTGTCTGGGTTAGAGTAATAGAAAGTATCGGAGTACAAATTATGAACTATGGAGTTGGAATAGCGATGGTTACATTTTCAGAAGTCGATGTCCATCCTGTTCTGCTCACCGTTCAAGCGACTGAGAACAAATAAAGTGGGAGGCGGCATGATAAGACCGGAATCATGGAATCATAGAGCACAGAATGAGGCCATTCGGCCTATCAAGAGCCTATGCCTCCTTGAAGTAGCTATCCGATTAGTCTTTCGGCTCCCGTATTCCCACATAAACCGTATTTCCCCATTTCCAGTTATAACAACTTCCTTTTAAAAATTGCTATTTCATCTTTCTCCTCCACCATTTTCGGTAGTGTATTCCAGATTTTTTAAAAATCGCCCGGGTCATAAATGAAGTGAATCTTTCTCTATGTTTTTTACTCTTATTCTGGGTGCTTGTATTTTCCAATTGTCTTCTTGTGGAACCGGCTATTTGTGACTTATTCTATCAAACCACTGATAATTTTGAGCAATTTAACGAAATATTTCTGTTAACTCCTTTGGTATCAAGTAAACAAACGCAGTTTCTACCGTCTGTTCACATAAAAGCCCCTCATCCCTGCCTCAGGCTTCCAAATAGTCAATTGGTTAGTACAGAACTTGAGTATCGCTGAAAAAAGAGATGTCGAAGTTTTCATTTTGCACTCATCAGGACAGTTTTGTAAGACACCCGCGGCAGGATAGGAAACAACTGGAAAAACTCAGCACGTGAGGCAGCATTTGTGGACAGGGAAACAAAGCTCATCTATCACCTCCAGAGCCTTTCATTAAAACCGGGAAAGGTTAGAAACGTAGGAAGTTTTAAACAAGTGAAAAGGAGGTGGGAGGAAAGCGCTCTGATCGGGTGGAAGTCCGGAGAGATTAAATGAGAAAAGAGTTTGGGTGCATGGTCTCAGAGTGAGGTAATGACAGACTGATAACATGATTACATCACAGAATGAGGCGATTCGGACCGTCGGTCCTGTGCCAGCCCTCTGTAAGAACAATGGAAAAAACAAAGAAACAAAAGATATGCCTGGAGGGAATGTCAATGGCAGATTGATGAACAACTGCCGCCCGAAAATTAAAGAAAAGTGTAAATGAAGAGATTCTGCTCCCCGGGTGCAAGTTGAGTTTCTTTCGAATTCAACAGGAAGCCGAGGACCGGGAGGTCAGCGTTAACATCCAGGTCACCAGTCATTTCAATTCTGCACTTTGACTCTGTGGTTTAGTTGTTTCACGTCCCTATGAAGTTAATGTAGATCTTGGGCATCAATTCTATCCAAAACTCCTGCTCAGACACCATCTCTCTTATCAAATTTACATTACAACATAAGTTCACCAAAGTCTCTGGAACTTTGATACTCGCTGCCCAGCAATTAGTTTCAGGCATGTCTGACTTCCCTGAGCCTTAATTCTCTATCAAGTGGAAAGCTGAATTGGGTGAAATGACTCACACTCTGTTGAGTGTAACTCCTAGAATACAAATAAACTCTGGCCAAATGAGAAGGAAGCTGTGGGTTTCCAGCTCTGTCAGTCCTCTTTTGTCTGTGACATCTTTGGATGATCTACTTCTATCACTGCTTGCTTGTCCCTACAACCACACCACCCCCCTCCACTTCTCTCCCCAACCCAACGCCCCCCCACTCGCCCCCCCCCCCCCCCCCCCACACCCCAACCTCACACACACACATACATCTTAAACCAGCTTATATTTTACCCCTTCCTTGGATTCTCCTAGTTTTGTTGAAGGGTCATGAGGACTCGAAATGTCAACTCTTTTCTTCTCTGCCGATGCTGCCAGACCTGCTGAGTTTTTCCAGGTAATTCTGTTTTTGTGCTGTCAGTCCTCCTGTTGTCTCAGACAGGATTACAATTGGAGACACACAGCCAGCTGCCTGAACCGGCCAGCATGGAGTCACCTGAACTGATGAATACGAATAAAGTGAAAGCCAATTTACATGGCAGACCTTTTGAAAATGTATCTTAATTATTTTTGCCTGTGGGTTGAGCTGATCGATTCCCTGCTGCTTTTGCTCAGGTTCTTAAAAGCAAACCCCGCACAAACCAATCCCGCCGTCTGAACCGCAAACAAATGAAGAAAACGCAACCTGGCATTTGGCCAACAGAAAGCAACATCAAAGGGCTCACCTGGGATTCGAACGCTGGAACCTCTCGCATATTCCCGATTGAAACACGCAAAGCGAGAATCACACACCTAGACCAACAAGCCAACAAAAGGCCGCTAAATCAACGAAACGATAATTTCAATGGCATTCAAAACCCATCAGACATCTGCAGTGAAAACCGAAAATGCTGGAAAGACTCAACACGTCAAGCAGCATCTTTCAGCCCCTTGTCCTTTCACCAAAACCGGGAAAGTTAGGACTGTAGGAAGTTTTAAATCTGTGCAATCAAACAGGGAGGAAACAACAACAGGAAAGGGTGGAAATCAGGAGAGAGGAAATGACAAAACAATTTGCGATGCATGGCCTCGGGGGAAGCACACATAGAATCAAGGAATGATTGCACCACAGAATGAGACCATTCGGACCGTCATGTCTGTTCCAGCTCTTTGTAAGAGCAATGGAAGAAACAAAAAGGAGGAGCTGTCAATGGCAAATTGATGAGCAACTGCCGCCCGGAAACAATAAAGAATGTGTAAACCAGATAGAACCCAAATCTGCAGTGTCAAGGAAAACAAAATGGGGGCAGCATTTACAGTGTGAAATTGTTGAACTCAGTCTGAGTGTGAAGGTTGTAAAGAGCCCAGCTGAAATATGACGGGCTGTTCCTCGAGTGTATGTTGAACTTCTTTCGAAAACTGCAGGAGGCCGAGGCCCGGGATGACCCTCGCGTTAAGATCCAGGTCACCCGTCATTTCAATTCTCCACTTTGACTCTGTGGATTAGTTAGATCGTTGGTTGGATGTGGAGAGGACGTTTATTCTTGTGGGAGAATCAAGAAGCAGGGGCCGCCTATTTAAAACGGAGATGAGGCGATTTTTTTTCTCTCAGAGTTCCTGAGCCTTTGGAATTCTCTTCCTGAGAAGGCGGTGGAGGCAGCGTCAGTGAATATTTTTAAGGCAGAGGTGGATAAATTATTGGTAAGCAAGGGTGATAGGTTATCCCGCAGGAGGGTGTGGGGGAGCGTTGGGGTGGGGGATATGGTGGGGTTGGGGACGTGTTGGTGGGATGCAGGTTTGAGGTTACCTTCAGATCTGCCATGATTTTATTAAATGGCGGAACAGGCTAGAGGGCCAAATGGCCTCCTCCTGCTTCTTGTTCGTATGTTTGTCTGTCCCTGTGAAGTTAACGTAGACCTTGGGCAACAATTCTATCCAAACAAACCTCTGCTTAGACACTGTCTCTCTGAACAAATTTCCACTCAAACATACACGCGCCAAAGACTCTGGCGCTTTGACACTTGCTGCCCAGCAATTGGTGTCAGTCCTGTCTGACTTCCCTGAGCCCTCACTGCCTATGAATGCTGAAGTGGGTTAAATGATTCACACTCAGCTGGGTGTAACTCCTAGAATACAAAATAAATCCTATTTAAATGAAAACATACGGCCATCTACCTGAACCCGCCAGCGTGGGGTCACCTGAATTGGTGAATAGAGATGAAGTAAAGTTCCAAAGACATCGTCAGACCTTTCGAAAATGTGTCTTACTTTTCCTGCACTTGGGTTGTGCTGATAGATTCCCTGCAGCATGTGCTCACGTTCTTAAAACCAAACCCCATGTAAACCGATCCCGCCATAGACACTGCAAAAAAATGAACAAACTACAACCTGTGACATTACCAATAAGAATGAAGATCAAAGGGCTCGCCTGGGATCTCGCATATTTAGCAATAGAAACACCCAAAGTGAGAATTGCTCCCCAGACTAATGAGCCTTTAACAATCAGCCACCTCAACCAAAAGACAGACACAAAATACCCGTTCAAATTCTGCCATTCCCTTGTCTTCCATTATCAATTCTTCAAGTGCACTATCCAGAAGAACAACACTAACATAATTACTCTTTTCCTATTTAAATACTTGTAGAAGCTCTTATTATCTGTTTTTTTATTATTATTAGCCAGCTTTCTTTCATAACTTCTTTCTCTCCTTTTTTCAATCATTCTTTGCTGGTTCTTAAAATTTGGCCAATATTCTGACCTACCACTAATCTTTGCAGATTGGTACAGTGTTTCTTTCAATTTAGTACTGTCCTTAACTTTGTTATTCAGCCAGGGATGATGCATCCATCTCAAAGAGCCTTTCTTTCCAACTGGTATTCACTGTGAGTTATTAACTATCTGCCACTTAAATTCTACTATCCTAACTTTTAACCCAGTTTCCCAACTCACTTTCTCTCCACTGCTTTCATACCCTTATAATTACCTTTATTCAGGTTTAAACCTTAGTCTTCGAATCACAATTCTCCCCTTCAAACTGAACATGAAATCCGATCGTGTTTTGACCGCTGTCAGCTAGAGTCGCCTTTACAATGAGGGTATTGATTAATCCTGTCTCATTGCTATGGCGAAAATAGCCTGCTCCCTGGTTGGCCCTAGAATTTACTACACTAAGGTATTGTCCTGAACACACTCTATGAATGTCCTGAATACACTCTATGAACTTATGTCCCAGGCAACCTCTGCCAATCTGATTCAACAAGATACGTGTAGATTAAAGTCACCCATGATTATTGCTGTGCCTTTCTTACAAGCCCCATTTATTTCTTCCTGTATATCCTGTCAGGCCATTCAACTGCTGTTCGATTGTTTATAGACTGCTTCCCCAAGTGACCTCTTGCTTTTACTATTTCTTATCTCTACCCAGCCTGATTCCACATGTTGCTTTTTTGAGCCCAGGTCATCTCTCACTACTGTACAATGAAATCTTTAATTAACAGGGCTAACTGTTCCTTGCTTCTCATCTTTTCGAAACAGCAAATACCTTTCAATATTTAGATCCTAGCCTTGGTCGCCCTAAAACAATGTCTCTGTAATGGCTCTAGGGTCAAGCCTAGTTATCGCTATCCATTTTGTTACGAATGCTCCACGTATTCAGATACTCTCACTCTGTCTTTTTAACATTTATGCTCCCTCTGGCATTATCTGCTGGTGCACTCTTAAGTTTGTGCCCTCTGTCCTTTCCTGTCACAGTCTGGTGTTCATTACACAATCGCTATTCTGCTCTATTATTTCTTTGTTTCCTTTTGATTTACTGCATCTCCTCGTGCATGATCCCTTTCCCACCTATTTAATTTAAACCCTCTCTAGAGGGTCATCCTCATGGCAAAATAGCCATTCCCAGAGAGGGTTTAACTCCCTATGTTGATGTCTCTCTGCCTCGTACTTATTTTCAACTTTATTTACATTCCAGAGCACTGGATACAGTAACAAATGCGGCAAGCTCTGGTTTAATACCGAAAGGGAAATTACACAGTGTAGCAATAAATAAGCATTGCTTATTCAATCACTAAGTACAGCCAGGCACTGAGCTGATGCACTGAGGGGGGCGTCACTCACCTGTGCAGCAAAGTTGCTCAGGTTCTCCTTCCATTCAATCACATCCATTTTTCTGCACTATAAGTGCATTTGCTTTATTTTAACCTGCTGTTTGTTTTTATGTTATCACTCTTTCATTTTTGCCTGTTTCCCATTATTTTCCCCAACGTTCATCCCCATTTTCTCACTAAAATCCACATATTTCACCAATTCACGTATTTCTTGGTGACACTAGTGTGACACAGTCTTTGTGTGCGTCCATCAACTTCACTCAGTGTTAGCTTCTGTTCTGCATTTCAGTTATACAGAGCAGTGATGATCACTTTACCGCAGTTTACTGCACCAAGGGTCATCCTCATGGCAAAATAACCATTACCAGCTGTTTACTTTCTGTGTCTTTATATTTATAAATATGTACCCTCATCAATATTCTTTTGCTCTTCTCTCTCTGTCGTCCTCTGTCTTAGATTTATCTATCTCAGTCTATTAATGTCTTTCTCTATATTCAATGTGTTCAGTCTCACCTTTATTTATGTCCATCTGTTGATGCCTCTCTGCATACGCACCATAGAATCCCATGTTTATCAAACTCCCTATGTTGATGTCTCTCTGTCTCGTACTTATTTTCAACTTTATTTATATTCCGCATTGTATAGGTGTCTCAAAGTGTCTAGACAGACATTGAGCTAATATATGGACCAGTTACTCATTCACATGCCACAGCTCCATGGATCAAGTCTTTAATCTTGGAGAGGAGGTGGCAATGAATGCATTCACCATCGGGGCCTCACTCGTCTAACTTCACAGGCGAGTCTCTCAGGTCTTTAACTATTGAGAGCAGGCAGAGATATGGCTGCTTCACTGAGGGGAACCTCACTCTGCTAAGCAGGCAAGGATTTGAGGGCTTTAAATATTGAGGCCAGACAGACACTGAGCCGAAGCCGGTGATGGTGGAGTGGTGGTGGTGGAAGGAAACAGCTCACTGACCACCACAGGAATATTGTTGATATTTTAAACATTGAGCACATACAGGGGTAGGACTGATCCATTGTGGAGCAGCAGTCACTCACTTGCACAAGTACATTATTCCGGTCTTCCTTTCAATAACCTCTTTGCAGAATTCAATTAATTTCACCCACTCTCCTTTTTTTTTTGTCTCCTGACTGGATATTTAAATCTCTGTTCCTCTACATCTTTTCTGCTTGTATTTTTGCTTCTTTTCCCCCAATTCCACGATCCCCTTTACATTTTACAGATTCCCCATGGCCAGCGTGTGAGAAATTCTGCAAGCATTCACTAACTTGGCTGGACTTCATATGAAAATCCGGTTTTGAGCGGTTGAGAATCATTATGTAGAACAGTAGTAACTGCTTTACATCGTTTGTCTGAAAGACTGGAAGACCTAAATGTATACATTTATGTGTTACGACTGTGGACGGGGGTGAGAAGGGGCAAAAATGCATAGAAAAGGCATCAAAGTCGAGGCGGAAGTTGAGGCACAGAGTTGAAATTGGGAAGGTTTTCTTTTATTGCAAATGCAAATCGTCCATGAACAAATTAACCAAGTCAAACTCAAGAGTTGTTTTGTATTTTTACTCCTTTAAGTATGCTGCCTCTGAATCTTACAGTGGAGGGTGATAATTTGTCTTTTTTTTGGCTATGGAAGCGCCCTCTGCTGAGAACTAACTGAACATCACAGTGTGGAATATTGTCCGGGATTCACTGTATCTCTGCCGCAGGGTGGGATTCATGTCACAGAAATACACGGCGGTGTGGCAGATCTGGGCCTCAGCTCCATTATACTGATGGTTCTATCAAATGTGGAAGAGAATCAGACAATGATGTAGGTCTTCATGCTCATATTTACACAGATAAGGTGAATCAGCAGTTGTGGATGTTGTCCGGGTTTCTGACGATACCAGAACATATAATGGTTAGGGAGACTTATTTTCACGATGCAGGTCAGTGTGATGTTAGTTTCCTCTTTGAATAACATTTCAGGATCTGCCTCGGCCACTGTGCTTTGCCACACATAACCATAACGTGAAGTAGTTGGGATAGATGTCATTATTCTCGGGATCGTCATCACCATCATCTCAAGCAGCATAATCATCAACAGCAGCACTTCACATTTGATAACACCTGGGTTACACCAGCCGGGGAAGAATGGATTTTTTTCTGGGAAGGAAATACTTACTAAGAAGTGATATAATGGTGACGAATGATATGATGCAATTTCTCTTGAGGATGTCTGAGTCTGTAACTCTTTAGTCCGCCAAATCCTCTGTCGGAACTGAATTAAAGATTCCAGCCCCCTGTGCTTCTGATCCAATCAACGTCAAACAGGGAACAGCGGCAACCATCTCTCCAATAAAATAGGAAAGACAAGGAAGGCCAGATTGAGAGAAACAAACGGAATTTGTGGGCAAGGCAATGATAATTCGCCCACCAGAAATTATTTACCTTTGCCTCTCTGTATGGACTACGTTACATTCACATTTATTTCAAATCTATGGCAAACAGACTCGCGACATGAATTAGATATATGTATGATTTTATAGTTACTGATACCTTCATAGTTTAAATCGCTTAAAGCAAGAGGCTGAACCTGTCAGTGGGGAGCAGAAAACTGGGCATTCCATCCCAATGTACTGGAGTCAAACTGTTCATTAACACTGAACTAACCTTCTCAATGATGGGCCTGTTAAGAAACGTTACAGTAATAAGCATAAATATGAGATCAAAAGCATTTCATTTGAAGTAATATTCAGAAAATTGTCTATCAGTATCAAAATGTAATGGGCGCTGGGAATCCACTGCCTGATGAGCCTCCTGCTGGTCAGTTTAAAGAATCTCTTTTTAACTGAATTCAGAAAACACAGTCACGGTGCATGTTATCCAGATGCCGGTCTCACAAGGACTCAACACACAGTCGAACACAGCTCTGTCAGTGATCTGCAGCCCAGTCAAAGCGAAAGCAGCAATATTATTGGGTGTTTCAAGAATGACCGAAAAGCAAACCTCAACGTAGTTCTTTCCACAGGAATGTGCCTGAATTATGAAAGTGGGAGTCGTGTTCTGGTTCTGACAATAAAGCTGCACGAAATAGCTCAGTTCAGAAGTTGAAGAGATACAATTGATGCTCATCGAGGTTCCTTCGAGGTTTTGGGCTTCAGTTAGTTCCTGCCCAACTGAATATCCAGAACTCACTCCTGCAACAAATATTTCTTGGTTAACTGTGGAAACAGGATGAACAACAGAAAACAGAATGAATTAATATATATGTGTATATACATGCACAGACATATATATAGATGAACAGATGGGTAGATAGATAAATAGATAGGTAGATAAATAGGTAGGTAGGTAGATAGATACATAGATAGATAGATAGATAGATAGATAGATAGATAGATAGATAGATAGATAGATAGATAGATAGATAGATAGATAGATAAATAGATAGTTAGATAGATAGATATTCATGTTTGCTTGGATGGAGCAATGATGGAATGAATGGATAGTTGGATAAATGAATGTTCTTTTTACGGACCAGTGGTTGTATAGATGGATGGATGGATGGATGCATGGATGGATGGATGGATGAATGGATAGTTGGATGGATGGACGGACGGACGGACGGATGGACCAATCTGAAAAATGCTGTTCCACATTTTCAGCTTTACGATTGATTACCACATAACTTGCAGGAAGCCCTTTATTCAATGTGCCTCGGTCTGGTACTTTAAGCCCTTCCTGATTTCCTGGATCATTTCAATCCCTTGACTGTCGAGAACAGACAAGCTGAAGGTCACCAAGCGCAATCTGGAAATATCCTTGTGGTACTGATGATCCTTCTCCAGAGATGTTGAATCTTTATCTGAAAGGTAAAATGCATTTTCATGGCTGGGATGAGAAAGGACGATTGTAATATTTGCAACACGTGGCCTTTTCAAGAACAACAAACCACACAATGCATCCTCGGCCAAATTACTTTAATCACAACAGAAACATAGCAGATCATTGGATAGATTTTTTCCATTTCCCTAGTAATTTATTGCCACTCTGTGACACTGGTGCAGTCACACCATTCTAAACAGTCCGGGGGGCGGGGCGGAGTGCATGAAGTGTGACATTTTTCCGGCAATATATTCATTGAAAATCATTGTCACAATGGAATATATCTGATGAGTATTACACATTGTTGTCTCAAGTTCAAAAGCTCTTAACTGCTTCACACACACTCCCCAGAGTCTTTCCATTCAGTATATTCATGCAGAGAATCGATTCTTCACGTGTTGGATGGGTAAGATCAGTGCTTCAATAAGATGTGCTCAGGGTTACCATGCTGGGGATTTCTAGTTACATTGGACATCAGCTGGACAGAGCTGAGTCAGTGAAGTAGCTGCAGTGATTTGAATCACTGTTTCGAACATTAATATAGGGTCAATGCTTTATAGAATAATACTAATCCAAACTTCTGCTTTTTGCACGGTTGCACTTGTGTTGTAAGGCTTGTTCAGGGAGGGGAAGGCCTGATGTGATGATATAAAGTCTCCAACAAGAAGTCAATGTGGGAATATTCAGTAATTACCTTTCCACACTAATTTCTGCGCTGAATTTATACCTTGACACCATTTCCGAATGTTTGAAGGGTTTTTGAAATCATTCATTGGTTATTGGCATCGCTGGATGGACCACAATTAATTGCCCATCCCTCATTGTTCTTTGAAGGCATTGGGGAGCTGCCTTCTTGAACCACTGCAGTCCATGTGGTGTAGGTACACCCATAGTGCTCTTACGGAGGGAGTTCCAGGATTTTGAGCCAGCAGCATGGAAGGAACGACAATATATTTCCAAGTCAGGATAGTGAGTGACTTGCAGGGGAACATCCATATGGTGGTGTTGCTATCTTACTGCTACCCTTATCCTTCTAGATGATAATGGTTGTGGGTTTGGAAGGTGCTGTCTAAGGAGCCTTGGTGAATCTTGTATATATCTTGCAGTATATCTTGTAGATGGTAAACACTGCTGTTACTGTCTGTCAGTGGTGGAGGGGGTGAATGTTTGTGGATGCAGTGCCAGTCAAGCGGGTTGCTTTGTCCTGGATGGTATCAAGCTTCTTGAGTGTTGTTGGAGCTGTACCAACAAGTGCAGCAAAATGAATTATTAATATTGTCATTAATATAACAATTTTTGGTAAACGGTGCTGAGTTACTGGATACATGATTGATCTTCCCTTATTGTGCAGCAGGACCTCTCCAACTATCTAGGACTACCAATCTAGTCGCTGCACACTGCCATTCATGTTCAATGCACCACTATGAGGAGCAACCTTCTGTGCTCCAGCTAACTGAAACATTGACAGATGAATGGAGAGACAGTTACAGATCCATAGGTATTCCCAGGCTATCATATTGCAAAACAAATGATATTTCTGAATATTTTCTGCCTTCGATCGTTTTTAAGAAACTTTAGATGTATCTCATTCCATTCATGATTTGATCTATTGATAGTTCCAAATCTTGAGCTTTCCCATACAACCAATTGCTTGCAACCGAATGATGTCTCTCACTTTATGAATGACTCTCAATCCTTTCACCACTCCTCATCTATCAATGATCGCCAATTGTGTAACGATTCAAGGTCTAATGAGTATTTTTCTGTTTAAGGAAATGATGCAGTCTGTCCAGAAATCCTTTCAATTACTGTGAATTTCAGGCTAACCTACAAAATGGTTGGGCCTTAGAGTGCAGATCACAAAATGGCAGAGCTATTCTAGAACAAAAACAAAAATACCTAGAAAAACTCAGCAGGTCTGACAGCATCTGCAGAGAAGGATACAGTTTCTTGTCCGAATGACTCTTTATCAGAACTAAGGAAAAATAGAAAAGAGGTGAAACATAAGCTGGTTTAAGGAGAGCGGGGGGGGGGGGGGTAGAGCTGGATGGAGGGCTAGTGATAGGTGGAGATAACCAAAAGATGTCATAAACAAAAGGACAACGAGGTGTTGACGGTGGTGATATTAGCTAAGAAATGTGCTAATGGGGACATTAAGGGTAGAAAGCAGGACGAGCTAGGGACAACTAGTCCGGAAGGCTGTAAAGTACCTTGTTGGAAGATAACTGAATATTGAGTTCAACAACTTTAGATTCATGAACTCTCTCTTCCATCCCCAACCCCTTTCCAATCCCCCCTTTTTCCAATAATTTATATATAATTTTCTTTCCCCACCTATTGCCATTATTTTTGAATGTATTTCAATCCATTGTTTTATCTCTACCTTTTAGCCTATTTCGATCCCCCCCCCCCCCACCCTACCCTCACTAGGGCTATCTGTCCCTTGCTCGTCCTGCTTTCTGCCCTTAATGTCCCCATTAGCACATTTCTTAGCTAATATCACCACTGTCAACACTCCTTTTGTCTGACATCTTTTGGCAATCTTCACCTCTATCCAGCTCCAGCTGTTCTCCCCGCCCCCACCCCACCCCTTAAACCAGGTTATATTTCACCCATTTTCTATTTTTCCTTAGTTCTGATGATGAGTCATTCCGACTTGAAACATTAACTGTATCCCTCTCCGCAGATCCTGTCAGACCTGCTGAGTTTTTCCTGGTATTTCTGTTTTTGTTCTAGATTTCCAGCATCCACAGTATTTTGCTTTTATTTTGGCAGAGCTATTCTGTTGTCCAATTCAAGGACACACCCACCGTCAGTGCCTGTACTACCGGCGGGACTCTACAATGGGTTTTGGGATACAGAAGAGGCCCGCATTCAGTCTGGTTTAACAATGTATCCATAGTGAAGGTTGAGCCCTTGGATGTCTAGATTTTTATTTATTGATGCCCTCTTGACCTATATATTCATTCACAATGAACCCTGTCTATCGCTGTGGTTCAGTTGGTAGCAGTTCCCCCTTTGACATTAAGCTAAGGCCGTCTGCCCTCTCAGGTCGATGTAAAAGATCCCATGGCACTATCCTGGCTGGAAGTGCAGGGGAGTTGTCCCAGGTCTCTTAGCAAATAGTTAGCTGTCAATAAACATGACAATAGATTATTTGGTCATTATCACATTGCTGCTTGTGAGAGCTTGCTGTGCGTGAATTGGCTACAGCCTTTCCTACATTACAATTGTAATTACACCAGAAGTACATTTTTGGCTGTAAAACACTCAGAGATGCCCGATGATCGTGAAAAGTGCTCTAATACATTTTTCCTTTTTCCCCTTTTCTGAACTCTGGGTGTAAAATGAAAAGTGTTGGATTGAGGCAGTCATAAGTCATAGCCTTCTAGGATGCGCCTACATATCTGGCTGCGAAGGAGGACATTCAGCTACTCAGGATTGTACCAGCGTTAAAATAAACTATCGAATTTATCTCATGGACTCTCACCCCCACCTCCACCAGTCCCCAACCCGCCCCCCACCCCACCCCATGCTGTTCCTCCATAGCCCTGCGTTTTATTTCATTAGAGACCATGCCTCCACTGATAATGGATTAGGCCCTGTCCAGTTGTCCCACTTGCATTACTCTGGAGCATGAGACCTTTTATATTATGCAAAGCTGTTTTTCAACTATTATTTCACGAGATGAAACCCGAGGATATTAGAAGACGTTAGGACGGAAATAACGAATGTAACAGGGTAAGAAGGAATAACGTGGCAATAGAAATAGGGTGAAACTTGCTGGAGAGCAGCCAGTGTTTCATTCCTTTCCAAGCAAGGGGAATAAAACATCGGGATTTTAAGGCCGAGTAAGTTCAGGTCAGATATAGGTAGATTTATTTTTTGCGATCAGTTGCCCGAATTATCACCTCCTCGAAGTTTATATCAGGAGTTTCTGTTTAATGCTGAGCTGATTACTTAACAGTAAAACGCAGAGAATAATTCGAATAATTTAATCCCAATTCCAATTGAATACTCGGGGCAGAGGTGTTTTTTTCTGAGGAAATGATCAATGCCCTCTCAATCTATGTTAACGATATTAAATGAACAACAATTACATTTTGTATAAAATAAAATCTTGAACGTAATATGTGGAAATAATTATTTATCTTTGTGGATATCATTTGTAAACAATATGATGTGTTGATACACACGTACACACGCTGATACACAGATACGCGCACACAGACAGACAGACACACATACACACATTTCAACTTGAGATCCTATCATGGCTCCCTCGGAAGCTCTGTAGCAGCTGAAGAATTGGGGAAAATCACCGACATCATATTTCAGGTGGTACCATGATCCAATAATCTCTGCCCACGTCGCATATGTTGAGTTGAACATTATACCGCCCATGGCCCCGACACTGTGCCCTGGCCCACATTCCTCGCTTCAGCCAAGACCATCATGAATTAATTCATAGGATTGAGACACTTTGTTCTTTTGCTGACCTTAAAATGCGTAAATCAGCCATGTTAATCAGCAATAGTCGCACCTTAAATTTTGGAACTTCCCACAGGAGGTAATGAGCATCATTAGAATTGACACATTAAGCCAGCATGGACCAGTAAAGGGTAAATTATGTTTAACTAACTTTATTGAATTTTTTATGACATAACAGCGATGGTTGATGAGGCCAATGCTGTTGACGTGGTTTACATGGACTTCCAAAAGACATTTGATGATTTACCGCAGAGCAGATTTGTGAGTAAAGTTGGAGCTCACTGGAATAAAACGGACGGTAGCAACATGGAGAGGGAATTGGCTGAGTGCCAGGAAACAAAGAGTAGTTTTGAACGGTTGATTTTCGGGCTCGGGGAAGGATTATAATGAAGTTCCCCAGGGATCAGTGCTAGGACGCCTGCTTTTCATGATACTTATTAATGAACTGGGCCTTGGTGTACAGGGCACAATTTCAAAATATACAGACGATGCGAAATGTGGAAGCATTGTGAGCCATTAGGAGGATAGTGGAGAATTTCAAGACAACATAGAGAGGTTGGTGGAAAGGGCAGACAAGTAACAGATGAAATTTAACGCAGGGAAGGCGAGAAATGGTTCATTTTTGGAGAAGGAACGCAGAGAGACAATACAAAAGAGAGTACGGATCCAAAGAGGCTGCAGCACCAGAGCTGTTTATATGTATAAATCATTGAAGGTGACAGGACAAGTAGAGAGTGTGGTTAATAAAACGTACAGCATCCTGGACTTTATCGTAGGGGAAAGGGTATAAAAGCACGGAGGTTATGTTAGATTTGTGTGACACACTGGTTAGGCCTCAGCTGGAGAATGGAGTCCAATTCCGGGCACAACACTTTAGGAAGAATTTGAAGGCATGAGAGAGGGCACAGGAAAGATTTGTGGGACATGTTCTAGGGATGAAGATCTCCAGTTATGTTTAAAGAGTGGGCAAGTTGGCTTCAATCTCCTTGGGGAAGAGAAAGTGTAGAGGAGTTTTAATAGGAGTATTAAAAATCATGATGGGTCTGGACAGAGCAGATAGGGAGAAATTGTGCCCATTCGAGGAAGAATCGAGAACCAGTGGGCACAGGTTTAAAAGAACCCGGGAAAGAAGCAATTGAGTCAAGGGGATAAACGCCTTCACGCAGTGAGTGGTTAGGATTTGGAATGCACTGCCTAAGAGTGTGGTGGATTGAGGGACAATCAATGCTTTAAAAAGGAAATTGGATCATTACCTGAAAAAGGTGAAAAAAACGCTGGAGTACGGGGCGTTATGTCAATGGCTCCTTCAGAAGTTCAGCACGGGCAGGACTGGCCGTAAGGCATCCTTCTGTGCTGTAATGGTCATTAGTATCAGAAGCAGTAACTAAAATCGACTTTTTTACAACGCCTGCAATAGCAGAGCCTGTCCAGTAGATGGCAGTAAAACAAATAAAACAGACACAAAATGAAACAGGCACTGCCTCAATCATTTCTGCACTCATCCCTGTCCCTGTTCACGTTAAACTTGACCCTGTGTCTGTATATATTACACTAAGCCATGTCTCTGACCATATTACAACAGGTTGTGTCTCAGTTGTTTCTGTAATAGGTTCAATTTTAGTTGTTAATGTATTGGACAAAGGCCATATTACACTAGACATTAGAGTCAGAGAGGTCTACGGTACAGAAAAAGGCCCTTCGGCCCATCGAGTCTGCGCCCGTCAAACAAGTACCTAACTATTTTAATACGATTTTCCAGCACAAGGCCCATGGCAATTCAAGCGCACATCCAAATACTCCTTTAATGTTATAGGGTTTCTGCCTCTATCACCCTTTCAGGCAGTGAGTTCCAGATTCGCACCGCCCTCTGGGTGAAAAAGTTCATCCCCACATTCCCCCTGAGCATTCTGCCCTTTACCTTAAATCTATGCCCACTGGTTATTGATCCCTCCACCAAGGGGAAAAGTTCCTTCCTGTCTACCCTATCTATGACCCTCATAATTTTTATACCTCAGTCATATCCCCCCTCAATCTCCTCTACTCCAAGGAAAATAACCCAAGCCTATCCAATCTCTCCTCATAACTAAAACTCTTCAGCCTAGTCAACATCCTGGTAATTCTCATCTGCACTCTCTCTAGTGCAATCACATCCTTCTTATAATGCGGATTCCAGAACTGCACGCAATACTCCAGCTGTGGCCTAGCCAGCATTTCATACAATTCCAGCATAACCTCCCTGCTCTTATATTCTATGCCTCATCTAATAAAGGCAAGTGTCCCATATGCCTTCTTATACATTCCTCAGTTATCAATGAATTAAACCTTGTCTTGGCTAATGTGATAATAATCCATATCTCAGTTGTTACTGCAACAGTACTTGTCTCTGCTTATGTTAAGCTAGAACATGTTCCAGTATGCATGGCACAAGGCTATTTCAGTTATTACACTACTAAACCCTGCCACATTCATACTAAACTAGGGGATGCCTCGGCCAATGCTGCACCAGTCCATGTCTCTGTTTAGATCATACGATGCCCTGTCACTATTTTTATTGTATAATACTGTGTCTCTCTCTCTTATTGCTGCACTTGTCCATTTCTCTGTTTATATGAATCCAGGTCCTGTGTTGGTAATTTCTGTACCAGGTTCTGTCTCAGTTGATATTTGACAAGGTCCTGTATCAGATAAAACTGCAAAATGCCCCGTAATAGTTTCCCTTCACGAGCTCCTGCCTCAGTTATTATTAAACTAGATCATGTCGCTGTTCATATTACACAAGACCCTGTCTCGATTAATACTGCACTCGGCACTGCTCCACTTTTTATTCCACTAGATCATGCCTTTGCTTACATTCTGCTCGCCCCTATCTCAATTTATATTACAGTAGACAGTCTCCATTTTATATTACATTAGACCTCGTCTCAGCTTATATTACACTGGAACCCGTCTCGATTCATATTACATTAGAGCCCGTCTCTGTTTATATTACACTGGACCCTGCCTCAGTTTGTATTGCACTAGGCTCTATCTCAGTTTATATTACACAAGACCCTGTCTCAGTTTATATTACATTAGACCCTGTCTCAATTTATATTACACAAGACCCTGCCAAAGTTTATATTACACCAGATATTGTCTCTGTTTATATTAAAATAGACACTGCCTTTGTTATTTCTGTGTAGGCCATGTCTCTGTTTATACTACACAAGGTTAAGTCTGTTATTACTGCACTAAATCCTGCTCAATAATTGCTGATACTAGGCCCAGCCTTCGTTTGTATTACTGTAGGTGCTGTATCAATAATTGGTGCACTCGGCCCTGTCTCAGTATTAGTGCACCAGACCCTGATTTTGTTTATATTGAAATAGATTATGTCAATGATAATATTACACCAGTTCCTCCCTCAGTTATTTCAGTGCTTGGCCTTGTCTCAGCTGTTCCTGAATTCGGCCGCAGCTCTGGTTGTATTACATACAGTGACGTTGTCTCAGTTATTACTGTTCTGGACCCAGTGTCTGTATATACAACGCTAAATCCTGTCTTAGTTGTTGCTGCACTAATCCACACATCTCCCTATATTACACTCGCCTTGCCTCTGTTTTCACTCCACAAGATCATGTTTTTGTTTATCTTACCTTGGAGGCAACCTCAGTTATTACTGCACCAGACCCTGTCTAGGATGTTATTAATCCATCTGCCGGAACAATCATTACTGTTCTAGCCTCGAGAGAGGATTAATATCAATTGATATTAACCCAGATTCAGTAATCACTGCGCTAACCCTGCCTCAGTTATTACCACATGAGGCAATGCCTCGGTTATTACTACAGAGGTCTATGCCTCTCTGAGTTGGAGAGATAATATTATACACAAAGATGTTGAGGTGGGAATTGTTCTCTGGCGTTGACCTAAAAAGGGTGGGTTTGGATGGCCTGTTCTTTGCAGCACCTGACATTATTTTCAATTAGTTTCAGTCAAATAAATTATATATCGGATATTGTCAGTTATGCGTGTTGTGTCCAAAGAAAATCATGCCTCTTGCTTATGCCGCCATTTCTCAAAGATGAATGATGATCTTCACCAGAATGTTTCAGTATTTATTTTTATTTTACTCAAACTGTAACTGCGGATGACTTAATACTGTAAATGTTTATTGATAACATGTTTCATTGTGTACTTCTGTTTAGAAAGTGATGTCAAACTGACCATTTCGTTACTAAGACGAGCACGTCTATCACCAAACTCAGAGTCTCTTCTCTCTCTGCAGCATCTAACTCACTGGACCTCTTCTCTCTCTCTCTCTCTCTCTCTCTCTCCGAGAGTCCCTTATTTATTCTGAGTCTCTTATTATCTAATACCACTCTTTGGAGAAAATCATTTTTTTAGTAATTTCCCTTCACTTCTCCCTTCAGCCCATTCACGCCTTAAGTGATTGTGTTCAAATCCAAAACTATGCATTTATTTTAATTGCAGATTGTTTATTACTGTGAATATTTTTTGATAACCAATCTTGTGCGTGCATTTGTTTATCAAATGATGTCAGACTGACTATTTCGTTTCTAAGGTGGCTTATCTGTCCCTGGCGATCAGTTGGAAAGTGGATTAAATCACATCGAGAATAACCTGCAGTTTATTAACAAATGAACATCTCAACATCTCACAGAAGTTCATGATCATCTTGAATGTGTGATGATTTTTGCAAGTGATGGCAAAAATCAAACTTTACCTTTACCTGACATGAGATAAATACGCCTGTAATTCTCCGATGTATTACTTCTGTTGAAGGGAAGGATTGAAACTCCTGCTCCTCTCCAGAGAACTTCCACTATTTCTGTTTCCGCTTTTTTAACTGTTACTTTCACAAACTCCACCACAACCAATCGAATCATTCTTGGACTGATTGGTTTGTCTGTAGGTTGTATATTCAATGTAATCTTACCGAAAATAAACCAGGATCTAGTGGAGCATAAACAGAGAACGGACCTGGTGTAACATAAGCAGAGACAAGACCTGATGTTATATAACCAGGGATATGGGCTAGTGCAGTAATATCAGATACAGAGCCTGGTGTTATATAAGCAGAAATATCGGCTAGTGTAGTAATAACAGACACAATACCGAGTCCAATACAAACAGGGTTATGCGCTGGTGCAGTGATAACACAAATTTACCCAGGGAGTAATATAAGCAGAGAAATGGGCTAGTCCAGGAATAAGAGAGAGGGCGGACTGGTATAACATTGAATGATCCGGTATTTGTGTGATCATGATAACAAAAATGCTTTGTGTAAAATAACAACTGAAAGAGGTCATGGTGAAACACTAACAGAAACAGGTTCAGCGTTAACAAAATCAGAAATAGATTCCTATTGAAAACTGATCGGCACAAGGTTTTCAGAAATAATGAGAGAGGTTTGCATTAGAATTTGAATGACAGGTGGCCTCTTCGTGCAACCATTACAGAGACAGCGTTTTATACAGTGACATTGGATATAGGGAACAGGAAAGTTGTGTGTAAAAAATACAATGTTTCATGATAACACAGGACAGCAGGTTGCAGTGCGTGATTAAATCACTGGATCCAGTGTGATAACGGCACAGTCAGCACCTGATCCACCCAAATCGAAGTTGGGTCTGATATAATAGTGTGTGTGAGACAGCGCCAATGGATACAATAGCAAATCTTTTGCCTAATGCCCAATAACAGAGTCACGCGCCACTGCAATCTGAATGGAATGGAGTTGGTGCAATAATACCGACACAGTCTAGTGTAATAGCAAATAAAACATAACATTCTGGAATCACTCTGCAGCTCAGGCAGAATCTGTGGCGATAGACTGAGTGAACGTTTCATGGCGATTAGCCTTCAGCAGAACCGGGGTCATCGATTAGAAACTTTAACTCTGCTTCTCTCCAGAGCCACTGCACTCCCGAGTGGTACAGTTGGCGGTCCTCCTGCTTTTGAGCTGTAAGATCTGTGTTCAGATTCCAATCCCGGCTCCGTTGACCACGGGAAAAGTGTCCGTGTGACAGAACGCCGGTTTTTAATTAGCCTCCAAAATCCTCCCACCTCTCCACCCTTTCCCCAAGGCAGCAAATAGTATGACGACCCGGAAAACAAACAGACTCGACACCTGCTGTCTGACCTGTTGAGGATTTCCAGCACATTCGGTTTTTATTTTAGATTTCTAGCGTCTGTCATGTGTTACTGTTGTACTAATGCAATGGAAACTGACATTATGTCAGAATTGACGAATTAGCATCACGTTTACCCCTGGGTCAAAAGGTTGTGGATTGAAGCCTCAATCCAGAGAGTTGACCATTTAATAACGCCCAGTGCTCACGGTGAGAGTTTATATGTCAGCCTTTCTGTTCTTTTATCCATTATTTTCTTACACTCAGCAGGAGGAATTAAAGACAGAGAAACTCTGGACAATTTCTCCATCCAGCAAAGGACGGGTTCCTGGGACATTGTTGCTGCTTTGACCGTCCCGCCCTCTCCAAAAATTCAAATAACTTCTTCCTCCTTGCATTTGCAAAGCGAATTCTGACTGCCGGCCCCGGGCCAGACTGGGGCCTAGTCCAATAATAATCAGAGGCCGGCTCCAGTGTGTCAATAACAGAGGCTGCTGGTAATCTGACATAAAGAGAGGCAGGGGTTCTAATAAACATCTGACTGTAATTGGGTGTGAAAGTGTAAGGAAGCAATGATGTTTAGGGCCTTAGCGCAGGCTTCTGTGTTATGGTGAGTGACCCAGGGATTTGTGTGGTAAAAACGGAGCAGAAACATCACGACAGAGGCCCGTGTGACTGACTCCACCTGACTGAGAGCTGTTATACCCAAGGGGAGGACAATAATGGTGGACTCCAGAGATTTCTGATATCTGCAGCGTCAATGCTGCATCTGTCAGAGGAACAGAAAATAATCTGCTCCTTCTCATTCTTACCGACAGTTCACCATTTACACAAACACGCAAGCGCCGGACCCGGCAGCTTGTAGAAACCAATGTTTAAATCTTCAGCTTGAGGCACATGATGACTGAAAGGATTAAACACCAAAACCTCACGAAAGGTAAAATCAGAGCCGAAAATCTTAAAGATAATCGTGCTTTCTACTAAACGAGCTCTATTCAGTGTTATTATTTTGTTCAAAGTAGTGGTTTGTGCACATTAGTGAACTTCTGAATGATTCCTGGCAATTAGCGACACACACACACTCAAGCGCTGTCAAAAGACAGGATTAGCAGAAGACGAAAGCTGTATAAACATTGCATTTTATTTGGGCTCAATGAGGGATAGAGGTAGATACAGGAAAGGTGCTGGGACAATGATATAGATGAGACGTTCAATTGGCCCCATTCCCAGTAATCCTTCAAATTTTCACCCCTTCAAATATTTATCGAATTCATTTTACAAAGTTACTATTAATCTGATTCCATCACCCTTTCAAGCTGTGCATTCCAGTTCAGAACAACTCGTCCTGTTAAAAAAAAATAAACAATTATCCTCCTGTCTTCCTGCTCAATAAAGTAAATGTGCGTCCCCTGGTTACCGACCCTCCTACCAGTTGAAATAGTCTCTCTTTATTCACAGTATCAAACTTTCATGATTTTGAACACTTCTATTCAATAGACAAACAGAGAGGTGGAGAGAGATACACTAGAGAGATAGACAGTGATAAAACTAGGGAAGGAGACTTAAAATGAAATTAGAACAAAATGAATGTTGCAGAGAAACAGAGGAAACAAGTTTCGAGGGAAAGCGTATGTGTAGGGAGTGTGTGTGTGTGGCCGGTGGCGGGATGAGGGGATTGGTGCGGTGTGGAAGCTGAGTTAGAGTTGGGGGAGGTGGGTGGTGGAGCATGACAACGAAAAATGAAAGGTGGCAAGATCTCATTTCCCCGCTTCAGGGACTCGAGGGAGCTCAGTGACTGACCATCCAGTTATGTCCTGGAAATGGAAGCTCTAAACGGATCACACGGTCTCATTTGTAAGTGTCACCGCAATGTGATCTGTGTGACTCTGCCCTGACTCTGTGGCCAAATATAAGCCGCCTTGACAGATGTTCTCACAAGATTGTGGTCCCTGGATTTATTTTCTGCTCTGAAGTGAGATGTGCGGTTTGGAACCGGCAGCAGAGAAACAGGAAGTTGTGTTACCTGAGAATGAAACAGCAGATGTCAGTTTCATGTTATCGCCGTGAACAGTCATCCTGCCTGTGAGGGTGAACTCACTCTGATAGCATCACAGATTGGTGCCGGTCTCAGCATTGCATTCACCTCCATTCTCATTTTAAGGAACTAAATAAATGAGATTGTTTTAGTTCTAACATATTAACCGAAGACGAGATGGACTGAAGGAGAAAAAAGCGGAAATTAAAACAATAAAACCGCTCACAGGAGGTTATTCTGAAATGGAAAGTTTTAAGAGGGTTTGGTGCTGCCTCAGAGAAAGAGAGGAGAGAGGTTAAGTGAGTGAGCTGGTGTCTTTATGGCACTGAATTTTCCTCTGATGAAGTTTTGGCACTTAATCTTTTCAGTGATAATGTGCCTTAAGCAAAATATTTAAACATTGGTTCTTCGTAGCTGCCAGATCCAGCCCTTGTCAGTCTGTGTAAGTGAGTTAAGTGAAGTCTGAGAGAGAGAAGAGGGGTTAACTGATTTAGGTGTAGTCTGAGACAGAGGAAGAGAGGGAAGAAGTTCAGTGAGTCATTTAAAAGATGTATTTTCCTTTACAACTTTACAATGGCCAGCTTGGCATTACTTTCCAGAGCACTCAAGACAATGCATTACCGATAAATATTAATGGTAGCATAGGTAGCATATAGATATATTCTCAATAAACTATCGTAATGTGAAAAATAATGATGTCTTTTGCAAGCAATGAAGCATGATATGTTCTAGACATACCCGCATCCACAACCACACATACAGCTGCACACATTCACACACACACACACAGACACAAACACACACAGACACACACACACACACACACACACACAACTTTCACATACAAGAAAATTAGTTATTAGGAGCCAACGGCTGCCCATTCACCTGAGGATGCGCCTTCAGACCCTATCTCTCACAATTAGTGGCCACGCCAAATCAAACAGAAATTCCCATTGGAAAAGTGAAAAATATCTGGAAATTAAAGAAAACTGTGACCACTTGCCACTGATCAACTCAAGTATGAATTATTCATCTCCAACACATGCAGTTTGTGACTAAGTTCTGAAATGTGCAGTGCAATGTGGCTCACCTTTATTTCTGTTCCTCAATCTCATTGATGAAGGGAATGTTACCAGATTCACCCCAAACTTTCAACACAAACATTATACACATCACACCAGAGCAATTAGAAATTGCACATAACGTCTAATAGTTATTAACAAGACTAAATGTATTCTTCCAAAATCTTTTTACCTACAAGATATTATAACATATCAAAATTAATACCCATCTATCCACCTGGCTCTCTCTCCCGTTCTATCCAGTTAGCAGAGACCTTTTATAGTGCAGTAATAACTGAGACTTGGTCAAGTATATTAATAAATGGGCTAGGACCTTCATAATATAAGGTGAGACATAGAAGAATAGAATAATGAATGACACAGCCTAATACAGTAGTATCACAGGATCATAGAATCACAGAACTTTAACGGCACAGAAGGAGGCCATTCGGCTCATCTTGTCTGCATCGGCTCTCCAAATGAGCATTCTGACCATGTGCAATTGCCCCAGCTTTTCCCCGCACCCTTGCACCTTCTATTTCAATTCAATTCAAATAATCATTTAATGCTCTCTTGAATGCCTCAATTGGACTTGCCTCCCTCACACTCCCAGGCATTGTATTCCAGACCCAAACCATTCCTGTGAAAAAGCTTTTTTTACGTCACATTTGTTTCTTTTGCAAATCATTTTAAACCTGTGCCGTCTCATTCTTTATCCTTTCACTAATGGGAACACCTGCTTCCTCTCTGCTCTGTCCAGCCCACTCATGATTTTGAAAACTTCAATCAAATCTCCTCTCAGCCTTCTCCTCTCCATGGAACATAATCCCAACTTCTCCAATCTATCCTCATAACTGAAGTTTCTCATCCCTGGGAATATTCTTGTAAACCTCTTCAGCACTCCCTTTAATATCTTCACATCCTTCCTAAAATATGGTACCAAGGATGGTACACAATATCCCTGGTGAGTTCTAATGAGGGCCTTATATAAATTCAGCATAACCTCCCTGCTCTTGTACTCGATGCCCCTATTAATAGAGCCCAGGATACTATATGCTTTATTAACTGCTCTCTCCACCTGTCCTGCCACTTTCAATGATCAATGCATATCTACACCCTAGTCTTTCTGCTCCTGCACTCCTTTCAAAACTCCACCTCTTATTTTATATTGTCTGTCCATGTTCCTCTTACCAAAATGCATCACCTCATATTTCCCTACATTGGACTTCATCTGCCACCTATCTGTCCACTCCACCAACTTCGCTGTGTCCTCTTGAAGTTTCACACCGTTCTCTTGGCAGTTTGCAACACTCCCAAGCTTCGTATCATCCGCAAAATTTCAACCTGTCCCCTGCACAACAAGGCATAGATCGTTAATATATATCAGGAAAAGCAAGGGTCCCAATACCGACCCGTGGGGAACTGCACTACAAACCTTCCTCCAGCCCAAAAAACATCCATCGACCATTACTCCCTGCTTCCTTTTTTTCAGCTAATTTTGTATCCACATTGCTTCTGCCCCTTTTATTCCATGTGCAATAACTTTTTTCATATGTTGGTTGTCAGATAAATCCTAATATAATACAAACGGAGACTTTGTGCAATGCAACAGCAGTTCAGAAATGGTCACTTGCAGTATATATAGAGGCACGGCTATGTGCATTAATAAATGAAGCATCATATAATGTAATATAGAGGGAGACATAGTCGAGTGCAGTAATAACTGAGAAAAGGTCAATTGTAATGTATATCGAGGCATGGTCCAGTGCATTAATAAGTTAAACTGCAGATAGCATTATATACACAGATACAGTGCTGAGAGAAAGATAAAAGGAGAAATGGTAAGTAATTGGGAAAACTAATAGAATGTTATCACTTATTGCGAGGGGAATTGAATAAGAAAGTACAGAAGTTATGCTTCAGCTATACAGGACACCAGTGAGATCATGTTTGGTGTACTGTGCACTGTATTGGTCATCTTATTTAAGGAAGGATGTAAATGTGTTGTAAGAGCTTCAGAGAAGGCTTATTAGACTAATACTTGGAATGGGTGGGTTGTCTAATGAGGAGTAGTTGGACAGGCTAGGCTTATATCTTCTGGAGTTTAGAAGAGTAAGAGGCGACTTGACTGAAACATATAGGATCCTGAGGGGTCTGGACAGAGTGGAAGTGGAGAGGATGAAGCGTCGTATAATGTAAGGTAAATGAGCTTGTGGCGCAGATTGAAATTGGCAGGTATGTGTGGTGGTCTTTATGGAGACATGGCTGCAAGGGGATCAGGACCATGAGCTAAATATCCAAGGATATGCATCCTATCGAAAAGATAGGTGGGTTGGCAGAGGGAGTGGGGTTGCTTTGTTAGTAAGAAATGAAATTAAATCGATGGCAAGAAATGATGTAGGGTCATATGATGTAGAATCTGTGTGGGTAGAGTTGAGGAACCGCAAAGGTAAGAAACCATAATGGAAGTTATGTACAGGCCTCCGAACAGTAGTCAGGATGTGGGGCACAAGATACACCAGGAGATAGAAAAGGCATGTAAGAAAGGCAAGGTTACAGTGACCATGGGGTATTTCAATATGCAGGTAGACTGGCAAAATCAGGTTGGTAGTGGTTCCCAAGAAAAGGAATTTGTGGAATGTCTACGAGATGGCTTTTTGGAGCAGCTTGTGGTGGAGCCCACCAGGGAACAGGCAATTCTAGATTTAGTGATGTGTAATGAGGCAGATTTGATAAGGGAGCTTAAGGTGAAGGAGCCCTTTGGAAGAAATAACCATAATATGATTGAATTTACCCTGCAAATTGAGAGGAAATAGCTGGAATCAAATGTAACGGTAGTACAGTTGAATAAAGGCAACTACAGAGGCATGAGGGAAGAGCTGGCCAGAATTGACTGGGAGATGAGCCTAGCAGGAAAGACAGTGGAACAGCAATGGCAGGAGTTTCTGGGAGTAATTTGGGAGACACAGCAAAAATTCATCCCTAGGAAGAAGAAGCATACTAAAGGGAGGACGAAGCAACCATGGCTGACAACGGAAGTCAGGGACAACATAAAAGCTAAAGAGAAAGCATACAATGCAGCAAAGAGTAGTCAGAAGCCTACAAAGACCAACAGAGGACAACTAAAAAAGAAATGAAGGAGAAGATTAAATATGAGGGTAAACTAGCCAGTAACATAAAAGAAGATTGCAAGAGCTTTTTTTAGATATATAACGGGTAAGAGAGAGGCAAAAGTGGACTTTGGGCCACTGGAAAATGACGCTGGAGAAGTAGTAGCGGGGAACAAAGAAATGGCGAAGGAACTGAATAGGTACGTTTCGTCAGTCTTCACAGTGGAAGACACGAGTGACATCCCCAAAGTTCAAGAGAGTCAGGGGGCAAAGGTGAGTATGGTGGCCATTACCAAGGAGAAGGTGCTAGGAAAACTGAAAGGTCTAACGGTGGATAAACCACCTGAACCAGATGGATTACACCCCAGAGTTCTGAAGGAGATAGCTGAAGAGATAGTGGAGGTGTTAGTGGTGATCTTACAGGAATCACTGGAGTCAGGGAGGGTTGCAGAGGACTGGAAAATCGTTAATGTAACCCCCTGTTTAAGAAGGGAGTGAGGCAAAAGACAGGAAATTACGGGCTGATTAGCCTGACCTCGGTCGTTGGTAAGATTTTAGTGTCCATTATTAAGAATGATATTTCAGAATACTTAGAAGTGCATGGTAAAATCGGGCAAGGTCAGTATGGTTTCATGAAGGGGAGGTCATGCCTGACAAATCTGTTAGAATTCTTTGAGGAGGTAATGAGTAGGTTAGACAAAGGAGAGCCAATGGATGTTATCTACTTGGACTTCCAGAAGGCCTTTGACAAGGTGCCGCACAGGAGGCTGCTCAGTAAGATAAGAGCCCATGGTGTTAGAGGCAAGGTACTAGCATGGATAGAAGATCGGCTGTCTGGCAGGAGGCAGAGAGTGGGGATAAGGGGGTCCTTCTCAGGATGACGGCCGGTGACTAATGGAGTTCTGCAGGGGTCAGTGTTGGGACCACAACTTTTCACTTTATACATTAATGATCTCGATGAAAGGAACTGAGGGCATCCTGGCTAAGTTTGCAGATGATACAAAGATAGCTGGAGGGATAGGTAGTATTGAGGAGAGCAGAGGCTACAGAAGGATTTAGACAGGTTAGGAGAATAGGCAAAGAAGTGGCAGATGGAATACAACGTGAGGAAGTGTTAGGTCATGCATTTCGGTGGGAAGAATAGAGGCATGGACTATTTTCTAAATGCGGGGAGAATTCAGAAATCTGGAGTGCAAAGGGACTTGGGAATCCTAGTCCAGGATTCTCTTAAGGTTAACTTGCAGGTTGAGTCGGTAGTTAGGAAGGCAAATGCAATGTCAGCATTTATTTCGAGAGGACTAGAATATAAAAGCAGGGATGTGCTGCTGAGGCTTTATAAGGCTCTGGTCAGACCACATTTAGAATATTGTGAGCAATTTTGGGCCCTGTATCTCAGGAAGGATGTGCTGGCCCTGGAGAGGGTCCAGGGAAGGTTAACGAGAATGATCCCAGGAATGAAAGGCTTAACATATGAGGAATGTTTGAGGACTCTGGGTCGATACTCGATGGAGTTTAGAAGGTAGAGGGGGGTTTTGATTGAAACTTACAGAAAACTGAAAGGCCTGGATAGAGTGGATGTGGGGAAGATGTTTCATTAGTAGGAGAGACTAGGACCTGAGGGCACAGCCTCAGAGTAAAGGGAAGACCTCTTAGAACAGAGATGAGGAGAAACTTCTTTGGCCAGAGAGTGGTGAATCTATGGAATTCCTTGCCACAGAAGGCTGTGGAGGCCAGGTCATTGAGTGTATTTATGTCTGAGATAGATAGAATCTTGATTGGTAAGGGGATCAAAGGTTACGGGGAGAAGGCGGGAGAATGGGTTTGAGAAACTTATCAGCCATGATTGAATGGTGGAGCAGACTTGACGGGCTGAATGGCCTAATTTCTGCTCCTATGTCTTATGGCCTCATGCTCTTGTGGATGTTTCCTCTTGTGGGAGAATCTAGAACTAAGGGTCACTGTTTAAAAATAAGAGGTCACTCATGTAAAATGGAGATGAGGCGAATATTTTCACTCTCAGGGTCATGAGTCTTTGGGACTCGCTCCCTAAAAAGGCAGTGGAAGCAGAGCCTTTGAATGTTTTTAAGGCAGAGGTGGATAGATTCTTGGTAAGCAAGGGGGTGATAGGTTATCGGGGGTCGGTGGGATGGAGATTTCATGTTACTATCAGACAGCCATAATATTATTAAATGGTGGAGCAAGCTCGAGGGGCTGAATGGCCTACTCATGCTCCTTGTTCATATGTTTGTGTGTTCATATTGTCCAGTACAGTCATCACTGAGACAAGGTCAGCAGGTCAATAACAGTGATAACTGAAGCATGGTTCAATGTAAAATAACAAAACAAAAGTTGCTGTGAAATATAAATTAAAACATGGTTGGACTACAGTGTGAACTGGAAAAGGGTTAATTAGAGTGTCCACAGAAGCATGACCTAATGTAGTAATAACTGGCACATGATATGCATGATATAAACAGCAGCAGCGTCAGGTGCAGTGATAACTGGGAAAGGACCAATTGCAACACAGGTAGAGATATGGACAGCTGCAATAATAAACAAGATAGGGCCCATCATCCTATTAACAGTGACATTCACCTCTACAATAATAATGAAAGCAAAGTGTAATCTTGTGTTTACAGTTACAAATGAGGGCATGAAATAAATTGAATGTATAGGAATTATTAAAACAGGGCCTTTATTGACATAAGCTGAGGCAGGGTCAATTGCAGTGATTCCTGATACAGGGCCTGGATTATTATAGGCTGAGACAGGGCTTAGTGCAGTGATTACTGATACAGGGTTTAGATTGATATAAACTGAGACAGGGTCGAGTGAAGTGATTGCTTATACAGGGCCGAGGTTAATGTCAATGGAGGAAGGGTCCAATGGAATAATTACTGATACAGGGTCTAGGTTTATATAAAAACAGAAAATGCTGGAAAAACGCCATTCCAGTCTGTCAGTTTGTTCACCTCCTTCACATCTGTTCCGACGATGCCACTATCCAAAATGATGCTTCGGACATGCCTTCCTTCTTCCTTAACCAAGGTTTCCCACCCACTGTGGTTGACAGGGCCCTCAACTGTGTCCGACCCATCTCCCCTGACTCTGCTTTCACACATTCCCCTCTCTCCCAGAATCATGATAAGGTCCTCCTTTTACTCACGTTTCAGCCCACCATCCCCGCATTCAAAAGATCATCCTTTACCATTTCCGCTAACTCCAGCATGATGCCACCACCAAACCCATCTTCCCCTCACCACTCCACCCCCACCCCTGTCAGCATTCCACAGGGACTGTTCCCTCCGAGACACCCTGGTCCACTCCTCCATCATCCGCAACAGCTCATACCTTCCCATGGCACCTTCCCAAGCAATCAGAGAAGATGCAACACCTGCCCCTTTACCTCTTACCTCCTCACCGTCCAAGGGCCCAAACACTCCTTTCAGGTGAAGCACCGCTTCATTGCACCTCCTTCAATTTGGTCGATTGCATTTGATGCTCCCAATGCAGTGTCTTCTAGATTGGGAAGACCAAACACAGACCGGCAAACCGCTTTGTGGAACACCTTCGGTCTATCTGCAAGCATTACCTAGAACTTCCTGTCGCTTGCAATTTCAACATGCCATCCTTCTCTGATACCCACATGTCCCTCTTTGACCTGCTGCATTGCCCCAGTGAAGCCCAACGCAAACTGGAGGAACAGAAACTCATCTTCCAATAATGCACTTTACAGCCTTATTCATTTATTCATTGTTTTATCCTTTTTTTTATCCCCCTTTTTATTCCTTTCTCTACCATTTATCCCCAACCACCCCTACCACACCCCCAAAAGGGCAATCAGTTACTTGTCCCATGTTGTTCTTTCACAGTGTGCTGATTCTGGCTCTGCTGTTAACACATTCTGCTTTCTTACCTTCATGACTCTTTAGCACCTACTTTAGCCTTACTACTGCCATTAACACTCCCTTTTTCTGTTTGCCTATGATATGTTTGTCAGTGTCACCTTAACCCCGCCTATTGCTTGCCTTCTATCCAGCCTGACCTGCTCCACCCCGCTTAAACAGTAAATGTCATCACGTTTTGACTTCTCTTTAGCTCTGAGGAAGGTCATAAGGTCTCAGGAAGTTAGCTCTGCTTCTCTCACCACAGGTGCTGTCAGACCTGCTGTGATTTACCAGCATTTTATGCTTTTCTTTCAGATTTCCAGCATCCGCACTATTTTGCTTTTATCCAGATTGATATAAACTGAGACAGTGCCTCGTGCAGTGCTTACTAATGGAGGGTCTAGATTATCATGAACTGAGACAGGGCCTAGTGCAATGCTTACTGATACAGGGTCTAGATTAATGTAAACTGAGACAGGCTCACATGCAGTGATGACTGATACAGAATCTAGATTAATATGAACTGAAACATGCTCTAGTGCAGTGATTACAGACACAGGATCTAGATTAATATAAACTGGGTCAGGGTCTAGTCCAGTGTGTACTGATACAGGGTCTCGATCAATATAAATTCAGACAATGTCCAGTGCAGTGAGTATTGATACAGGGTCAAGGTTGATATACATTGAGGCAAGCCATTGTGCAGTGATTACTCATACAAGGCTGAGATAAAAATAAACTAGGACAGGGGCTAGGGCAATGATTGCTGATGCAGGGTGTAGATCAATATAAACTGAGGCAGTGTCCAGTGCAGTAATTACTGATACCGGGTCTAGATTAATAAAACTTGAGACGGAGCCAAGTGCAGTGATTACTGTTACCAGGTCGAGGTTGATATAAACTGATGCAGGGGCTAGAGCAACGATTACTCATAAAGGATCTAGACTAATATAAACTGAGACAGGACCAAGTGCAGTGATTACTGATACATGGTCTAGATCAATATAAATGGAGGCAGTGTCCAGTAGAGTGATTACTGATACAGGGTCTTGATTAATATGAACTGAGACAGGGTATAGTGCTGTGATTACTGATATAGGCTCCAGCTTGATATAAACTGAGACTTGGCGTTGTGCATTATTGATTATTGATACAGGGTCTGGATAAATATAAACTGAGACAGGGGCTAGTGCAATGATTACTGTTACAGTGTCTGGACTAAAATAAACTGAGGCATTCCCTAGTTCTGTCATTACTGATACAGGTTCTGGACTAATATAAACTGAGTTAGGTCTAGTGCATTGATTACTAATACATGATATGGATTGATAAATGGAGGCATGGCATAGTGCAGTGATTACTGATACAGGGCCTAGATTAATATAAAATGAGACACTGTCCATTGCACTGATTATGATGCAGGGCCTAGATCAATATAAACTGAGAGAGGGTCTAGTGCAGTGATTACTGATACAGGGTCTAGATTAATAGAACTTGACACAGGCCAAGTGCAGAGATTACTGCTATAGGATTTAGATTGATATAAACTGATGCTGGGTCTAGTGCAGCGATTACAAACACAGGGTCTAGATCAATATAAACAGAGACAGGGGCTAGTGCAGTGATTCCTGACACAGGGTCTGTATAACTATATACTGGGAAGGGGGCCAGTACAGTGATTACTGATACAGGGCCTGGACTCATATAAACTGAAGCATTTTCTAGCTCTGTTATTACTGGAACAGGGTGTGGACTAATATAAATTGAGACAGGGTCGAGCGAAGTGGTAACTGATACAGGATCTAGATTGATATAAGCTAGGGAAGGCCATAGTGCAGTGATTATTGATGCAGGGCCTAGATAAATAAAAACGAGGACAGCGGCTAGTCCAGTGATTACTGAAACAGTGTCTGAATCAATATAAACTGAGACAGAGCTGAGAGCAATGATACAAGGTCTAGATGATAAAGACTGAGGCAGGGCATAGTGCAGAGATTATTGATACCGGGTCTAGATTAATGTAAACTGAGACAGAGCCTAGTGCAGTGATTACTGATACAGGGCCGAGGTGAATATAAAGTAGGTCAGAGGCTAGTGCAGTGATTAATGATGCAGGATCAGGATCAATATAAACTGAGGCAGTGCCCATTGCAATGATTACTGATACATGGCCTAAATTAACATGAACTGAGGCAGGGCCTAGTGCAACGATTACTGATTTAGGGACCAAATTATTATAAATTGAGACAGGGCCTGGTGCAGTGATTACTAATAGATGGTCTAGGTTGATATAAAGTGAGGCAGGGCCTAGTGCAGTGATTACTGACACAGGGACTAGAGTAATATAAACGAGGGCAGGGGCTAGTGCAGTGATTAATGATACAGGATGAGGATCTATATAAACTGAGACAGTGTCCATTGAAGTGATTACGGTTACAGGGTGTACCTCAGTATAAACTGAGATAAGGTCCAGTGCAGTGATTAATGATGCAGGGTCTGGATTAATATAACATGAGACAGTGTCTTGTGCAGTGATTACTGATCCAAGGTCTTGATAAATATAAAACTGAGATAGTGTCTAGTCAGTGAATACTGATACATGGTCTAGATTAATATGTACTGAGGCACAGTGTAGTGCAGCGATTACTGATTTAGGGTCTAGATTGATATAAACTAAGACAAGACATATTGAAGTGATTAATGATGCAGGGTCTAGGTTAATAGAAACTGAGAGAGGGCAAAGTGCAGTGATTATAGATTCAGGGTGCACATTATTATAACCAGAACAGGGACGAGTGCAGTGATTACTGAAACAGGGCCTTGATTAATATAAACTGAGACAGGCTCTTGTACAGTAATCACTGATACACGGTCTGAACTAACATAACCTGAGACAGGGCCTGGTGCACTGTCCACTGACACAGGGCCCAGATAAATATAACTTGGACAGGGTCTCGGACAGTGATTACTGCTGCAGGGGCTAAATTAATATAAACTGAGGCAGGGCATAGTGCAGTGCTTACTGATACAGGGTCCAGATTAATATAAACTGAGACAGGGCCTGGATAAATATAAACTAGGAGAAGTGCTAATGCAGTGATTAATATGACAGTGTCCTTTGCAGTGATTACTGATACATGATCTAGATCAATAACATTGGAGATAGGGCCGAGTGCAGTGATTACTGATAGAGGCTCTGGACTAATATAAACTGAGACAGGCTCTAGTGCAGAAAGAACTGATACAAAGTCTAGATCAATATAAAGTGATGCAGGGTCTAATGCAGTGATGATTGATACAAGGTGTAGATTAATATAACCTGTGACCGGGCCTAGTGCAGTGATTACAGTTTCAGGGTCTAGATTGATAAAAACTGAGACAGGGAATAGTGCAGGGATTACTGATACAGGTTCAAGATTAATCTAAATTTAGACATGGTCTGGTTCAGTGCTTACTGATACAGAATCAGGATCAATATAAACTGAGACAGGGCCCTGTGCAGTGATTACTGACACAAGGTCTAGCTTAATATAAACTGTGGCAGGGCCAAGTGCAGTGATTACTGACACAGAGCCTAGATTAATATAAACTGAGGCAGGGTCTAGTGCAGTGATAACTGATACAGTGTCCAGATCAATATAAACTGAGATAGGTCCAAGTACAGCGATTACTGATACAGGGCCTGGATTAATATATAAACTGAGACAGCGTCTAATGCAGTCATTACTGATACAGGATCTAAATTAATATAAACTAAGACAGGGTCTAGTCCATTGTTTACTGACACAGGGTCTCAATCAATATAAACTCAGACAATGCCGAGTGCACTGATTACTGATACAGGATCTAGATTAATATAAACTGAGGAATGCTCTAGTGCAGTGATTACAGACACAGGATTTAGCTTAATATAAACTGAGACAGGTTCTTGTGCAGTAATTATTGATACAGGGTCTCAATCAATATAAACTCAGACAATGTCCAATGCAGTGATTACTGATACAGGGCCGACATAAATATAAGTTGAGGCAGGGACTACTGCAGTGATTACTGATACAGGGTCTAGGTTAATAGAAACTGAGAGAGGGCCAAGTGCAGTGATTATAGATTCAGGGTGCAGATTATAATAACCAGAACAGGGACGAGTGCAGTGATTACTGAAAAGGGGGCTTGATTAATATAAACTGAGACAGGTCTTGTACAGTAATTACTGATCCATGGTCTGAACTAACATAAACTGAGACATGGCCTGGTGAAGTTTTCATTGATATAGGGCCTAGATAAATATAACTGGGACAGGGGATCGGGCAGTGATTACTGATACAGGGTCTTGATTAATATATATTGAGACGGGCATGGTGCAGTGATTACTGAAACAGAGTCTAGATTCATAAAGGAAGCTGAGGCAGGGCATAGTGCAGGGATTACTGATACCGGGCCGAGATTTATATAAACTCAGAGAGGCTCAAGTGCAGTGATTACTGGTATAGAGTCTAGATTGATATAAACTGAGACAAGGCCTAGTGCCGTGGTTTGTGTTATAAGGTTGGATGCATATAAACTGATACAGGGTCTAGATCAATATAAACTGAGAAACAGTTGAGTGCAATGCTTTTAGGTTCAGGGTGCAAATTATTATTACCAGAACAGGGTCAAGTGCAGTCATTACTGAAACAGGGTCTTGATTAATATAAACTGAGACATGCTCTTGTGCAGTAATTACTGATACAAGGTCTGAACCAACATAAACTGAGACAAGGCCATATTCACTGATATAGTGCCGAGATAAATATAACTGGGACAGGAGCTCTTGCAGTGATTACTGCTGCAGGGATTAAATTAATATAAACTGAGGCTGGATCTAGTGCAGTGATTACTGTTAGAGGGACTGGGCTAATATAAAGTGAGACAGAGTCTAGTGCAGAGATAACTGAGGTGGTGTCAAGATCAATATCAACTGAGACAGTTTCTACTGCAGTGATTACTGAAACAGGGTCTAGATTAATATAAACTGAGAGAGGTCTGGTGCAGAGATGACTGATACATGGTCCAGCTCAATATATATTGAGGCAGTGTCCAGTACCGTGATTAATGACACGGGGTCTTGATTAATATAAACTGTGGAGGGCACAGTGCAGTGATTACTGATGCAGGTTCTAAATTAATGTAAACTGAGACAAGGCCTAGTATGGTGATTACTGATACAGGGTCTAGATTGATAAAAACTGAGACAGGGAAGAATATACTTCAAAAATTGGCTTTGTTGTAGGAGACAGAAGATGATGACAGAAGGATGCTTTAGTTACTGGAAGCCAGTGTCCAGTGGTGTATCACAGGGATCTGTGCTGGGTCTCCTATTATTCATCACTTATATAACTGACATAGATGACTAAATTAATAGAAACTGAGACAGGGTCCAGTGCAGTGTTTACTGATACATGGTCTTGATCAATATAAACTCAGACAATGTCCAGTGCAGTCATTACTAATACAGGGTCTAGATTAATAGAAACTGAGACAGGGTCCAGTGCAGTGATTACTGATACAGGGTCTGGATTAATAAAAACTGAGACAGGGTCTAGCACAGTGAACACTGATGCAGGGTCTAGGTTAATATAAACTCAGACAATGTCCAGCACAGTGATTGTTGATACAGGGCCCATATAAATATAAACTGAGACTGGACCTAGTGCAGTGATTGTTGGTACAGGGTCGAGATTAATATAAACTAAGACAGAGCCTAATGTGATGATTACTGATACAGGGTCTAGATGATAAAAACAGAGGCAAGGCATAGTGCAGTGATTACTGTTACAGTGTCTGGACTAAAATAAGCGGAGGCATTCTCTAGTTCTGTCATTACTGATACAGGTTCTGGACTCATTTAAAATGAGAAAAGTGACTATTGATGCAGGATATGGATTGATATAAACTGAGGCATGGGAACCTGCAATGATTATTGATACAGGGCCTAGATTAATATAAAGTGAGACAGTGTCCATTGCACTGATTATGATACAGGGTCTAGATCAATATAAAGTGGGATAGGGTCTAGTGCAGTGATTACTGATACAGGGTCTAGATTAATAGGAGTTGAGACAGGGCCAAGTGCAGTGTTTACTGATTATAGGGTTTAGACTGATCCAAACTGATGCTGGGTCCTGTGCAGTGATTACTGACACATGTTCTAGATCAATATATACAGAAACAGGGACTAGTGCAGTGATTACTGATACACGGTCGACATAAATATATACTGGGATAGGGGCCAATGCAGTCATTACTGATACACGGTCTGGACTCAAATAAATTGAGGCATTCTCTAACTCTGTCATTATTGATACAGGGTGTGGACTAATATAAACTGAGACAGGGTCCAGTGAAGTTATTACTGATACAGGACCTGGAATGATATAAGCTGAGGCAGGCCATAGTGCAGTGACTAGTGTTGCAGGGCCTAGATAAATAAAATCGAGGACAGCGGCTAGTGCAGTGATTACTGATACGGGCTCTAGATCAATATAAAGTGAGGGCGTCCATTGCACTGATTATTATACAGGGTTTGATTTTTTTAAAATGAGACAGGCTCTAATGCCAGGATTACTGATACAGGGTCGGGATTAATATAAACTGGGACAGTGTCCAGTGCAGTGATCACTGATACAGGGTCTAGATTAATATAAACTGAGACAGAGCCTAGTGCAGTGATTACTAATACAGGGTCTAGATTAAAAACTGAGGCAGGGCATAGTGCAGTGATTACTGATACAGGGCCGAGGTAAATATAATGTAGGACGGAGGCTAGTGCATTGATTAATGATACAGGATCAATATCAATATACACTGAGACAGTGTCAATTGCACTGATTACTGATGCATGGCCTAAATTAATATGAACTGAGTCAGGGCGCAGTGCAGCGATTACTGATTTAGGGTCTAGATTAATATGAACTGAGGCAGGCCATATTGCAGTGATTACTAACACAGGGACTAGATTAACAGAAACTAGGACAGGGGATAGTGCAGTGATTAATGATACAGGATCAGGGTCAATATAAACTGAGACAGTGTCCATTGAAATGATTACAGTTACGGGGTGTACATCAATATAAAATGAGAAAGCGTCCATTGCACTGATTACTGATGCATGGCCTAAATTAATATGAACTGAGTCAGGGCCTAGTGCAGCGATTACTGATTAATATGAACTGAGGCAGGCCATATTACAGTGATTACTGACACAGGGACTAGATTAACATAAACTAGGACAGGGGCTAGTACAGTGATTAATGATAGAGGATCAGGATCAATATAAACTGAGACAGTGTCCATTGAATTGATTACAATTACAGGGTGTACATCAATATAAAATGAGATAGGGCCTAGTGCAGTAACTAATGATAGAGGGTCTAGATTAATATAAAATGAGACAGTGTCTAGTGCAGTGATTACTGATCCTCGGTCTTGATAAAAATAAAACTGAGATAGTGTTTAGTGCAGTGATTATTGATACATGGTCTAGGTTAATATGAACTGAGGCATGGCCTGGTGCAGCGATTACTGATTTAGGGTCTAAATTTATATAAAGTAAAGCAGGGAAATTTGCAGTGATTACTGATACAGGGTCTAGGTTAATAGAAAATGAGAGAGGGCAAAGTGCTGTGATTATAGATACAGGATGCAGATTATTATAACCAGAACAGGGACGAGTGCAGTGATTACTGAAAAAGAGCCTTGATTAATATAAACTGAGACAGGCTCTTGTACAGTAACTACTGATACATGGTCTGAACTAACATAACCTGAGACAGGGCCCAGATAAATATAACTGGGACAGGGGCTCGTGCCCTGATTACTGCTACAGGAACTAAATTAATGTAAACTGAGATGGAGCTTAGTGCAGTGATTACTGATACAGGGCCTAGATTGATAAACAAAATGAAGCATGGCATAGTGCACAGGATCCATCTTAATATAAACTATGGCAGGGCCGAGTGCAGTGATTACCGACACATGGTCTCAATTAATATTAACTTGGACAATGTCCAGTGCAGTGATAACTGACACAGAGCATGGATTAATATAAACTGATACAGGGTCTAGATTAATATAAACAGAGAGAGGGCCAAGTCTAGTGATTACTGATAGAGAGTCTAAATTGATATAAACTGAGGCAGGGCATATTGCAGTAATTACTGATACAGTGTCCCGATCAATATAAACTGAGATAGGTCCAAATGCAGCGATTACTGATACAGGATCTGGATTAATATAAAGTGAGACAGGGCCTAGTGCAGTCATTACTGATTCAGGATCTAGATTAATATAAACTAAGATGGGGCTTAACACAATTATTACTGATAGATGGTCTGGAATAATATAAACTGAGGCAGGCCATAGTGCAGTGCTGATTGATACAGGATCCAGATTAATATAAACTGAGACAGAGTCTAGCCCAGTGTCTTAATCAATATAAGCTCAGACAATGTTGAGTGCAGTGATGACTGATACAGGATCTAGATTAATGTAAACTGTGGAATGCACTAGTGCAGTGATTACAGACATGGGACCTAAGTTAATATAAACTGAGAGAAGTTCTTGTGCAGTTATTACTGATACAGGGTCTCAATCAATATAAACTCAGACAATGTCCAATACAGTGATTACTGATACAGGGCCAAGATAAATATAAATTGAGGCAGGGCCTATGCAATGATTACTGGTACAGCGTCTAGGTTAACAGAAACTGAGAGAGGGCCAAGTGCAGTGATTATAGATTCAGGGTGCAGATTATTATAACCAGAACAGGGATGAGTGCAGTGATTACAGAAAAAGGAGCTTGATTAATATAAACTGAGACAGACCCTTGTACAGTAATTACTGATACATGGTCTGGACTAACATAAATTGAGACAGGACTTCATGAAGTGTTCATTGATATAGAGCCTAGATAAATATAACTGGGACTGGGCTCGGGCAGGGATTACTGCTACAGGGTCTAGATTGATAAAAAATAACGTGAGACAGGACTTAGTGCAGGGTTTACTGATACTGGGCTGAGATTAATATAAACTGATAGAGGCTCAAGTGCAGTGACTACTGATACAGGGTCCAAATTGATATAAAATGATGTAGGGTTTAGTGCAGTGATTACTGACACAGGGTGTAGACTAATATAAACTGAGACAAGGCCTGGTGCCGTGATTTGTGTTACAGGGTTGGATGCATATAAAATGAGACAGGGTCTACTGCAGTGATTACAGATATAGGCTTTAGATTAATATAAACTGAGAAACAGTCCAGTGCAGTGATTTTAAGTTCAGGGTGCAAATTATTATAAACAGAACAGGGTCTAGTGCAATGATTACTGAAACAGCATCTTGATTAATATAAACGGAGACAGGCTCTTGTACAGTAATTACTTATACAGGGTCTGAACCAACATAAACTGAGACAGGCCCTGGTGAAGTGTTCACTGATTCAGGGCCCAGATAAATATAGCTGGGACAGGAACTCTTGCAGTGATTACAGCTGCAGGGATTAAATTAATATAAACTGAGACTGGATCTAGTGCAGTGATTACTGATAGAGGGACCGGGCTAATACAAAGTGAGACAGAGTCCAGTGCAGAGTTAACTGAGGTGGTGTCAAGATCAATACAAAATGAGACAGGGTCTACTGCAGTGATTACTGGTACAGGCTCGAGATCAATATCAACTGAGACAGTGTCTACTGCAGTGATTACTGATATAGGGTCTTGATTAATAAAAACTGAGACAGGGCCTAGTGCAATGATTAATGTTACAGGGTCTAGATTAATATAAACTAAGAGAGCCTCAAGTACAAAGATTACAGACAGGATCTAGATTAATATAATCTGAGACAAGTCTAGTGCGGAGACTACTGATACATACAACATAAATTGATGCAGTGTCCAGTGCAGTGATTACTGACACAGGGTCTTGATTGATATAAACTGCGGCAGGGTACAGTGCAATGATTACAAATACAGGCTCTAAATTAATGTAAGGAAGACAAGGCCTAGTACGGTGCTTACTGATACAGAGTCGATATTGATAAAAACTGAGGCACAATATAATTCGAAAAATTGGCTTAGTTGTAGGAGACAGAGTGTGATGACAGAAGGATGCTTTAGTGACTGGAAGGCAGTGTCCAGTGTATACCACAGGGATCTGTGCTGGATCCCCTGTTATTTGGCATTTATATAAATGACATAGATGACTATGTGGGGGGTAGGATTAGTAAATTTGCGGTGACACAAAGATTGGCCAGTTGGTTAACAGTGAGTTTGTGTGCTTTGGGCTGCAGGAAGATATAGACAGGATGATCAAATGGGCAGATAAGTTGCAGATGGAATTTAACCCTGAAAAGTGTGAGGTGATACACTTTAGAAGGAGTAATTTGACTAGGAAGTATTCAATGAATGGGATGACACTAGGAAGTTCTGAGGAAGAAAGGGACCTTGGCGTGTGTGTCCATTGGTCTCTGAAGGTGGAGAGGCATGTTAGTGGGGTGGTGATAAAGGCATATGGGACACGTCTTTATCAATCGAGGCATAGATTACAAAAGTAAGGAGGCCATGTTGGACTTGTATAGAAACTTGGTGAGGACACAGCTGGTTTACCGTGTACAGTTCTGGTCACCACATAATAGGAAGGATGTGATTGCACTGGAGGGGGTGCAGAGGAGATTCACCAGGATGTTGCCTGGGATGAAACATTTAAGATATGAAGAGAGGTGGATAGACTTGGGTTGTTTTCGTTGGAGCAGAGAAGACTGAAGGGCGACCTGATCAAGGTGTACAAGATTATGAGGGGCATGAACAGGATGGATAGGGAGCAGCTGTTCCCCTTAGTTGAAGGGTCAGTCACAAGGGGCTATAAGTACAAGGTGAGGGGCAGGAGGTTTAGTAGGGATGTGAGGAAAAATGTTTTTATCCAGAGGGTTGTGATGGTCTGGAATGCACTGCCTCGGAGGGTGGTGGAGGCGGGTTGCCTCACATCCTTTAAAAAGTACCTGGATGAGCACTTGGCATGTCATAACTTTCAAGGCTATGGGCCAAGTGCTGGTAAATGGGATTAGGTAGGTAGGTCAGGTGTTTCTCACATGTTGGTGCAGACTCAATGGTCCGAAGGTCCTCTTCTGCACTGTGTGATTCTGTGATAGTATAAACTGATTACTGATACAGGTCTAGATCAATGTCAATTGAGACAGCGTCTGGTGCAGTGATTACTGACAGAGGATCCAGATTAATAAAAACTGTGACAGGGCCTATTGCAGTGATTGCTGACTCAGGGACTCCATTATTGTAAACTAGGACAGGGGCTAGTGCATGATTAATGATACAAGATCAGGATCAATATAAACTGAAACAGTGTCCTTTACAATGATTACTGATAGAGGGTCTAGACTAATATAAGTTGAATCAGGGCCTAGTGCAGTCATTACTAATATAGGGTCTGGATTAATAAAAACTGAGACAGTGTCCAGTGCAGTGTTTCCTGATACATGATTCTGATCAATTTAAACTCAATATCCAGTGCAGCCTTTACTAATACAGGGTCTCGATTAATAGAAACTGAGACAGGGGCCAGTGCAGTGATTCCTGATATATGGTCTGGACTAGAATAAACTCAGACAGGGCCATGTGCAAGAATTACTTCATCATGAATGCTCATATCCCAAGAACGAATTAAAATGCTGCAAAGTACTGCGCGTTCTGGAAATTGAAAACAGAGCAAAAATAACCACTCAGCAGGTCAGTGGGCATCAATATAGAGAGAAACAGGTCAGGCTTTCAGGCCTATGGCAGGTGAAAAATCTCCCTTGGTACCAATCTATAGAGCAGGACTGTTCTCCCCACTATCCTTCACCAATATTCATTCTTCAACTAAAATCACATATTATCTCGTCATTTTTCACAGCTCTGTTCATGGGAGCTTGCTGTGTACAACTCACTGGATGTATTTCTAACATTACAGCAATGATGAAACTTCAACAAATGTACATTAACAAATTTCAAGGGCTTTAGGACGTCCTGGGGCATAAGCAGCATTCTATAAATGCAAATTCTTCCTAAATGTTAGCATTTTAAAATGCTAGTTGTGACATGTTGAAAACTCTGAGATTAATATGATTATAGGTCGCTCCTCTGACTGCTGTTTTAAATTGGTCCGGTTTAAATCGGTTAAATCTTCCAACAAATTGACATTCAGTGTAATCCCAGCCTGTTCAAATATTCATCATTGATTGTGACAGTAGAACTTTCAGAACTGAATTATTAATTTAAATTTATTTTAATTATTTGAAATAAATAACATCTGTTCTAATGGATATTGAAAATGTTTCAATTAATTTTGTACCAACTGTCAATATTCTTAAAATAAGCCCTTGTTTTGAGTTGAAACCAATCAATAAGTGTCGGTGTTTATCTGGTTTTGCTGCCATGAACACTTCATTGAAACCAGTGAGGCGTTTATGTAAATAAACACAAATAGAAGTCCCAGATTAGATTCTGGGGACACAAAAACGCAGCAAATATTTCCCCATCAACACAGCACAGAATTAGAGTCAAACATGCAAATACATCAACAGATTTCAGTAGCAATTGTTTTTTGGGCATTTTTTATATCAGTTATATGAGAATTATGTTACGATGATATCTATGTTCACAATTAAGAAAGATTCCCACTTATCATGTAATATAATGGCACGGCAAATGTGTTTGTAGAGATTTCCTGCATTCTCTCTTTCTCTCTCTTTCTCCTCTCTGGTTCTTTGTCTTGTCTCTCCACCATGGGTCACTGTCTTTACTCCACAACATGAAGTCAATGTCTCGCCAATGTATTCTCTCAGCCCGATTCATACACTTCAAACTAAATGAATCAAATGAAATGGATTAGAATCCGTAGAGGGAACTTTATTCTAAATCTGTTTTGAGCATTCAATGACCTGAGAGTGCTTGGTGGGAAACTGCAGATGAAACTTTACTCTGTATCTAACCTGTGTTGTAGCCAGTAGCGAAGATTTGATTTGGCCGTGCCGAAGGACCTTTCCCTGTATCTAACACGTGCTGTTCCTGCCTTTGGAGTGTCTGATGGAACAGTGTACAGGGAGCTTTACTTTGCACCTAACCTGCAGTGTGACTGCCCTGGGAGTGTTTGATATGATTGTGTGAAGCGAGATTTACTCTGTATCTAAACTGTGCTATACCTGACCTGGGAGTAGTTGATATTGCAATTTAGAGGGAGCTTTACTCTGCATCTAAACCACACTGTATTTGACATGTAGACACTGTAGAGGGGGATTTGCCCCTATCTATGCCATGGGAATGCCTGATGTGACGGTGCAGAGGCAGCTTTCCTCTTTACCTGCCCCCAGTGTCGAGCTTCCTGGGAAATGCCTGATGAAGAGTGCAGAGGAAACCTTACACGGCATAGAACCCTCACCCTACATGCCTTGACTGTGTTTGAGCGGACAATGTAGAGGAAGTTTTACCCTGTATCTGAACGGTGTTGTACCTGCCCTGGGAATGTTTGATGGCGACAGTGTAGAGTGAGATTCACTCTGAATCTAACCCGTGTTTTGCTTGCCTTGGGAGATTTTCATGTGGCAATGTAGAGTGAACTTTACATTATTAATGTAGCCTGATGCTATACCTGCCGCTGTTTGATGGAGCAGTGGGCTTTGTCTCTGCATTACACTAGACCGTGTCTAACCATATCTAACCCATGCTGTACCTGCCCTGGGACTGTTTCATGGTGATAGTGGCGACGGAGTTTCTCTCTTTCTAACCTGTGCTGCATCTTCCCTGGGAGTGTTCAATGTGACAATGTAGAGGTAACTTTAAATTCTGTGCCTAGCCCCATGCTGCACCTGTCCTGGGAGTGTTTGATGGGACAGTAGACCCTGTCTCGATACTGCTTTCGACTGGGACCCTGTCCCTGTTTATATTACACAGGCCAGACCCTGTCTCTGTTTATATTACAGTCGACCCTGCCTCTGTTTGTATTACACTAGGCCCTGCCCCTGTTTATATTACACTCGACATGTCTCTGTTTATATTGCATTAGACGGTGTCTCTTGTTTATATTGCACTAGGCCCTGTCCCTGTTTATATGACACTCAACATGTCTCTTTTTTTTATATGCGACATGCCTCTGTTTATATTGCATGAGACATAGTCTCTGTTTATATTGCACTAGGCCCTGTCCCAGTTTATATTACACAAGACCCTATTTCTGTTTATGTTACACTGATCCCTGTCTCAGTTTACATTATATTAGACCTTATCTCTGTTTATATTATACTAGACTCTGCCCCTGTCTGTATTACACTTGATATGTCGCTGTTTATATTACACTCGACATGACTCTGTTTATTTTGCACTAGACACTGTCTCTGTTTATATTGCATTAGGCTCTGCCCCTGATTATATTAAACTGGGCCCTGTATGTTTATAATACACTAGACCCTGTCTCTATTTATATTACACTCAGCCCTGTTTCTGTTTATATTACTCTAGACCCTGCCTTTGCTTCTATTAAACAAGGCCCTGTCTCTGTTTATATTATAATTGACATGTCTCTGTGTATATTAATCTAGAACTCTCTCTGTATTTCAGTAGACACTGTCTCAGTTCTGTGCAAGATCATACCTATATTTAAATTACATTAGACCCTGCCTCAGTTATTACAGCACTGCACACGTGCAATAATGGGGAAATTGTCTGGGGTGGAAATAGTGAAGATAAGGCAGCAAGATGGTGGGAACAATTACCATAGGTGCCTATTTAGATGTTATAAGTTGTCCTCCCTGCATCCCAGATTTTTGTTCATGATCCACAGACCTCTCTTATCTTGCAGCTGTTTAAATTAAACAATTTAACTCCTACTTCCAGAGTCTTGTGCAATGAAGTAAGGGAATATACTAATGTAATATAAACAGAGGATAATTACATAAATAACTGAGACAGGACCTAATGTTACAGAAACATAAACATGGACTAGAACAGTAACAATGAGGCAGGCCCAGTAAAATATGAACAGAGACATGGTGGAGAGCAACAATAACTGGGACAGGGTCCCGTGTTACAGAAGCAGAAACACGGACTAGAGCAGTGACAATGAGACAGGTCCAGTGTAATATGAACAGAGACACGGTGGAGTGCAGCAATATTGACACCAGATGCCCTGAAGTCCCACAGAACCAGATAAGATCTGGGTGGAGATACCTCCTGGTGATTACCACCTATTGCCCTCCCTCAGCTGATGAATCTGTGCTCCTTCATCTTTAGCACTGCGTGGAAGAAACACTGAGGGTAGCAAGGGCAACGAATATGCTGTGAATTTGCAAAATCAATTACTATTTGACAAGACCACGAATGCTGGAGCTGGATGAGTCCTGAATGGCGTATCTAGCAGAATGGACCTCCCACAAATGGTGAGAAAGCCAGCACGAGGGAAACCCTTACCTGATCTCCGGCCCACCACACTATTGACATCGATGTGATTGACCCCTGCACTGTCCTTGTGGAAACCAAGGCCGGCATTCACACTGAGCACATTCTCCATTGTGTTGTGCGGCACTGCCGCTGTGCTAAACGGGATACATTCAGAACAGATCTACCAGCTCAAAACTTAGCATCAACGAGATACTGTTGGTCATTTACAGCAGGATAGTTGTATTCAATCACACCGTGTAATCTCATGGACCAGAATATCCCTCGCTCAAATCTTAGTGTGCCTATCCACAGGTTCCTGAAGGTAGCAGAGCAGTTAGATGAGGTGGTTAAGAAGACATATGGTTACTTGCATTTATTGGCTGAGGCATAAAATACAACAGCAGAGAGGTTATGCTGGAACTGTGTAAAACTTTGGTTAGGCCACAACTGGAGCACTACGTGCAGTTCTGGTCACCACATGTCTAGGAAGTATGTGACTGCATTGGAGAGAGTGCAGAGGAGATTTACCAGGATGCTGTCTAGACTGGAGTGTCTGAGCTATGAGGAAAGATTAGATAAGCTGGGGCTGTTTTCCTTGTAGCAACGATGGTTGAGGGGATGCTGAGGAGCATAGATAGGGTGGATAGGAATGCACCTTTTCCATTAGTAGAGGGATCAAAAACCAGAGAGCAGAGATTTTGGATAAGAGGTAGAAGGCTAAGAGGGGAGTTGAAGAGAATCTTTTTCACCCAGAGGGTGGTAGGAATTTGGAACTCACTGCCTGAAAGGGTGGTTGAGTCAGAAACTCTAGTAACATTTAAGAAGGATTTAAATGTTCACTTAAGCTGCCATAGCCTCCAGGGCTACGGGTCAAGCACAGGAAAATGGGATTAGTGTACTCAGATCTTTGTTTACTGGGGCAGAAACGATGGGCCGAATGACCTCCATCTGTGCTGTAAACGTCTATGAGTCTAACCGCCTGCCTGAGAACAATGAGGAATGTAGGCCAGCAGGTCAGAAGCAAGACCAGGCATACTTGAAAATGATGAACCATCACATGAAGCCAGAATGCTGTACATAATGGACAACAGATCAGGTCCATCCCTTTGCAGCTCAATCAGTCTACTCTCAACCGTTAGTAAAGTGAGTGAAGGTGTCGCCGAAGTTCAGACTGGATCCACCAGGATCAGCCAGCATCAAAGCTCTTTGTAAACTTGGTCTGAACATGGACAAGAGAGCGAACTTCCAGACATGATGTATGAGTGCTTCAGTACTTGATGTCAAAGTAGCTATTGACTGAGTGTGGCATCAGGAAGCCTTGGAAAGTGTCAGGTCAATGGCAATCAGGGGCAGGTCTCTCCACTGGCTGGAGTCACACCTAGCAAATATGAAGATGTTGTGTTGTTGGAGACCAAGCATCTCAGCACCAGGCCATCGTTCCAGGAGTCTCTCAGAGAAGTGTCCTTGGTCCAACCATCTTCAGCAGCTTCCCTTCATCACCGGGTCAGGAGTGGGGATGTCCGCTCATATTTGTACAGTGTTCAGTTCCATTTATGACCTCTCAGATAATGAAACCGTCCTTACTTATTGCATCTCAAACTGGACAAGTTTGCGCTGATAAATTGCAAGTGATATAAGCGGCACACAAGTGCCAGGCAATGGCCAACTCCAACAATAAAGAAACCAAACATCTCCCCTTGACGTTCAAAAGACATTACCGTCGTTGAAACCCACCATCAACGTTGTGCAGGTGCCATTGAACAGAAACTGAACTGGACCAGCCATATAAATACTGTGGCTACAAGAGTAGGTCAGAGGCTGGGAATGCTGTGGCGAATGACTCACCTCCGGATTCCCTGAAGCCTTTCCACCATCTGCAAATCTGCAAGTCAGATGCCTGTTGGAAATTGTTTACTTTCCTTGACAAATGTAACTGCAGCAACACTCAAGAACCTCCACACCAACCAGGGGAAATCAACCCCTTGATAGGCTCCTCATCCAAGAGTTAAACATTCATTCCCATCACCACTGATACACAGTGGCTGCAGAGTGTACCATCCACAAGATGCACTGCAGCAACTCGCCAAGGCCCCTTCAACAACACCTTCCATACCTGTGACCTCCACCTCCCAAAATAACAAGGGCAACAAGCACATGGGAACATAATGCCCTGTATCCTCCTACACATACCACTCCATGGGTAGGGAATTGGCCTTTGGCGCCGGAACAGAAGGGATATCTGAAATCTAATTCTGCTGACTGCACTGAAAATGAATATCAAGTGCTGCGTAGCATATGCGGCCGATCCGATACCGTCCTTTCAGGCTACTACCAGATACCGATTTCTAGCCTAACTTCATTATTTATAATATCTCCCCATCTCACAGAAACATGGAGTAATGCAGCTCTAATTTAAACAGAGACATAGATAAAAGCAAAATGCTGCAAATGCTGGAAATCTGAAATAAAGACAGAAAATGCTGGACAAACTCAGCAGGTTGGACAGCATCTGTGGAGAGAGAAACAGAGCTAATGCTTCGAGTCCATTGACTCTTCTTCAGAAACATAGCCTAGTGTCATAGTTACAATGACCACTATAATGTAGACATAGTCAAGATTTAATATAACATAAACAGAGACAGGGCCTAGTGTAATATAAACAGAGAAAGAATCCGGTGCAATACAAACTGAGATGGCTTCCAGTGGAACATTAATGAGATAGGGTCTATTTTAATGCAGACAGAGGCCTGACCCAGCACAATAGAAATAAAATAGTTCCCAGGGAATTAATAATGGAACCAGGATCCTGTATAACATGGGAGGGACGATCGTGCAGTGGGAACGTCACTGAATCAGTAACCCAGAGATCCAGGCCTTTTCCCTGGGAATAGGGGTTTGAATCCCGTTATGGCAGCATGTGGAATCCAAATTCAATTAATAAATCTGGAAATGAAAGCTCATCTCAATAATGGTGACCATGAAACTATATTCGATTATATTAAACATCCACCTGGTTCACCGATGTCCTTTAGGGAAGGAAGCCTGCCGTCCTTACCCAGTCTGGCCTACATTTTGTTCGTCCCTTCATGAGAATGGGGGCGGCGCTGGCTAGGCCAGCATTTATTGCCCATTCCTAATTGCCCCCTTGAGAACAATGTAGCTTGTTAGGTTGGGTCTTTACAACAATGGTTTCATGATCATCATTAGATTTTTCAATTCAAATTTCACCATCTGCCATGGTGGGATTCAAACACAGACCCCCAGCGATTTACACATCCAGTGAGAATACCAGCACATCACCACTTCCCATACATATAACTCCAGACCCACAGCTTTGTGGAGTCCCATTCTCCAGTTATTTGTTTACTTGTCCACCACCATTTACAATTGGATGTGACAGGACTGCAGAGGTAAATCCAATCGGTTTGAATTGGGAACCTCCAGACTGTGTGATATAAATATTGGTATTGACTGGTGCAGTATTATTTGAAACAGGGTACATTGAAATATAAAGAGAGACAGTGTTTGGTCTAACATAAAAATAGATGGAGTCCAATTTAAAAAGAGAGAGACAAAGTCCAGTGCAGTATTAACTGAGACAATGCCTGTTTCATAGAATGTGTCCATTAAGATGTCACATCCATCTGCTGGCCAAAATTTGCAATTGCAGCTACTGTGAAAATGTCGCTGTCAGGTTCTATCTTTGACATTGTATCAAGAATCCGCTTCCCCAGGTGTCACACCACATCGCTTTCTGCGGGAGGTGTCAAAATTTAACAATGTTCAACTAATTGCAGATGAACGTGGTTGATTAGCGCAAGTTAAAGTCAGCACCAGAGTAAAGTGGCCCAATTCCTGGTGATGTAACTTTGTTCATCTTGATTAAAGGGAAGGATGTTGACCAGGGCGCTGTATAGAGATGGCGGGAACTTTAATATCCACCTCAACAAACATAGTGTTGGGAAAAGTTTATTGGTTCATGATACCACTTGATGGACAGTTAGGGTCATTTTCTTCAATAGTTAAGGCCTATGAAGCCTCCCAGGAAGTCAACGTGGCATCTTAAGTTGAAGCACAAGGTGCCATTTTGGTCTCTGTATATGTGAGGGAGATAGGGAGGGAGAGAAAGAGCAAGAAGCAAATCACATTGTTTGCAACTGAAATTCACAAAGTTCCTGGACAACCTTCCATCTAAGAAAGGTCACAGACACACAATGGAAACAAACTCATTTCAGATGTGCTGATTGCTAAGGAGGCCAATTGTTGTGAGGCAGGCTCTGCCACAAGTGCTACACATGAAGCTACAAAATGTCGTTGTGGCTTGATTTTTTTTCTCTCTGTGTTAGTGGCTTGATTTTTTTTCTCCCGGTGTTGGCCTTGACTTCCAAGCCGCTTTAGCCGCTGGTCATCGTGGTGATTCACGCCAACCCACAGGAGGAGTCGCCATTTTCCTCAGTTGTCAGTTAGTTACACTCAGTCGTGATAATCGATATTTAGGGCCTTCACTTCAAGCAACCTTGAAGCAGAGCTTTGGGCATCCCACTGGTTGCCTGCTTCCAGCTCCCTCACCAAACAGAAAATCCTTGTGTCTGTGACCATCTTCCATCCTACGAACGTTCCCAAACCACAAAAACCGCTTCTGTTTGATGAGTTCTTCAGCCTTAGGAGCTCTGCCTTTGAGAGTATCACTGCATTCGTGACTTTATCCTACTAGTACGTACCCATAATGCGCAGCAGGTTTTGAAGATGGAAATTGTGGAGCTTCTTTACTTGATAGCTGTCAGTCGCCCATGTTTCACAGCCATTCAACAAGGTGCTGAGAACACAGGCCTTATAAACCATCAGCTTGGTCCTAAGGTCAGTTTGATATTATTCCACGGGCGTTTCATGAGTCAGGCAAGGTGGCAGCTGCTTTCCCCATGTGGGTATCAAGTTCTTCATCATGGAACAGGCTGCCTGTCACCTTGGAACCCAGGGAACTGAACTTACTTCCATCCGTTTGTTATTTAGTGTGATCAATGGCGGAAATACAACACCTTGTCCCATGACCAGGGTTTTCTCCATGCTTATAGTCAGGGAGAACAAGTTACAGGCATGGGAGAGACAGTCCATCAGTCTTTGTGGATAAGTTTTCGTTTTGATGACAGAGTTATCAGCGTGGAGGAATTCTCTGATCAAGATTCAATGTGTTTATGTCTTCGCTTTCTGTCTTATAGATTGTGGAGCTTGCGGTCTGATCGAGTGTAAGTCGACTCCTTCCATATCGACAGGGAAGACAAAGATCAGCTGCATGGAGAAGGTGCCCAACAGAGTGGGGGTTGGACACAGGCCTGTTTCACTCCATTCTTCACTCCGAATCTGTCAGAAATGGAATCATCAATCTGGACAGTGCAGTGCATGTTGTCATGGAAGGGGTGGATGAGAGAGAGCTTTGGTGAAGAGCCAATTTTCCCAAAAATCTTCGAGAGTCATGTTCTGCTGACGGTGTCGAGCGTATGGAGCAAATCATGATCAGAGTATATCGTCTGACATAAACATCACACTGTGCTTCAGCCTGCAACCAGATGAGGTCTTTAAAGCATGACCCAAGAGATGGACTTCTCCGTGACTCTATGAATGAGATGTCCCTGTAGTTGTTGCAGTCGCAACTGTCGGCTTTGTTTTCAGATAGTGTGGTGATTTTTGCATCATTCACCTCCTGTGGAACGGATCTTATCTTTCAGCAGAGAAGAAGAAGGTCGTAAAGGTGGAGAAAGATAAATAATTATCAACATCAACCATAATCAATTCATGAAGGTAAATAATTTTATTCAAGAATTATCATCAATTCACAAAGATAAATAATGATATTCACCAACTATCATCAATTCACAAAGATAAATGATTATATTCACCAATTATCATCAACCCACAAAGATAAATAATTATATTCACCAATTACCATCAATTCACAATACAAATAATTATGTTCAGAAATTATCATCCATTCACAAAGATTAATAATTGCATGATCCAATCATTTTCAGCATTTTATTCCATACAAAATGTAATTGCGATCCATTTAATATCATTAACATTGATTGAGATCACATTGACCATTCTGTCAGTAAAGGAAAATATCTGTCCCAGAATTCAGCGGGAAATGGAATTAAATCAGACTGAGGGTAATGAGCAGCTACCCAGCAGCCTCTGTGCTTTATTGACAAGTAATCTCCTCATCATCACACAGAAACTCCTGATGTATAACTGGAGTGTGTGAGGGTTTGTAAAGTGGTGGTCTAAATAAAACTACCTGGACCTGACTGTAAGTTAATGCGGCTCTCCAGTGAGTAATGTCTGTTACCTTCACTAATTTGGGTGAGGATGTGTTGAATGTTTTGTTGCAAGGACCACATATTTCAAATATTACAATCCTCCATCCTAAACTGAATTATGTACCCGATTTCTGTCTGAAAGATGATGATTCACCATCAGAAGGGAAGAATCATCAGTACCGCAGGAACATCTCCAGCCTTCTCTTGTGACGTTCAGCTCGTTAGGCTGGGGATGGAATACGTCCAGAAAATCTGGAGGGACTGAAGGTATTAGACTAACACAAATGAAATACTGAACCTGCTTCAAGATATAAAGTCATCATGCACCAATATAGGAAGGTAGAACAGCGTTTTTCAGGCGCGTCGATCGATACATCGGTCAACCCATTCATTGATTCCTTAATCAAAATATTCAGACATCCAACTACCATTCATTCCTGCATCACTGCAGTCATCCCTCCGTTCTTTGGCAGACGGTTGTGTTGTATTCATGTCACTGGATAAGTAACAAAGACACGAATTCAAATCCCACCATGGCAGCTGATGGAATTTAAATTCAATAATAAATCTGGGATTGAAAGCTGATCCAGTGAAGGAAACCGGGAAACTACCATCGATTGTAGAAAAAAAAACTCATCTGATTCACTAATGTCCTTCAGAAAAGGAAATCTGCCACTGTACCTAGTCTGGCCTACATGTGGCTCCAGATCCGCAGCAACATGATGGACTCTAACTGCCCTCTGAAATGGCCGAGCAAGGCACTCAGTTCAAAGGCAGTTAGGGACAGGCAACAAATGCTGGCCTTGCCAGTGACTCCCACATCCCGTGAAAGAGTAAAGGGGCAAAAAAATCACACAAATGTATATGTTTGACTGTTACAAATTGTATCCTCTCTCTGAGTCCTCTCTAATAGTCTGTCTGTAATTCTTTCCATCCATCCATCAGAATTTTAAGATGTGTTGGAGAGATCCTCCGATGAGCTATTGTTGCAAACAGTGTCAGAGAAGCTAAATAACTTTTCTTTTCTGAGAGATGGGAATAGTTCACATAGGTTCACAACTTAAAAAATAAAACTGACTCCAGTGTTGTTGCTGGGTTGATTTGTTTATAAATAGGCCTACTTGACAATGTTAAGGGTTTGAAGTTGGCTTGCAGCCAAGCGGCCAGTTCTGAAGAAACAGATCCTTGATTAACTGCACAAACCCCCCAGATGCTTCCTGTAAATAACATTGGACATTCGAGCCTCCCTGACTGCAGCTGGCTGGCTTGCTGCCAAATACTGTGTGGGGCGGATTAGTCTGGATATGAATGAACAAAATGCTTTTTGCCATTCAAACAATAAATGTTTCTGTGGCACACGAAAGACACATTTTAAATGGTATTTCATCTAAGGAAATATTTGAATGAATGCCGTGTTCACTCTGAGATTAAACTCGATCAGAAAATATTAAATTCACCACATATTAAGTTATATTATTTCTAATAAAGGGCATTCCAGTTATTAAGAACTTCATGGAGTGTGAGAGAGCGATGTTGATGGTCCCAATGTCCCAGTCTAATGAGCTGAGTAGAATGGAAAAAAAAATAAAAGAAATTAAATTAAAAGAAAACCATAAAATTGTATTGAACCTGCAGGAATTCCTTGAGTATTCTCCCAGTTGTGCACCTCATTTAGCCTGTGGGGTCCCTTATACCTCATTAGCACCGTGAACTGTACAGTTTAATTTGTGCTGATTTCGATTATTTAACAGTCCCTCTCATAGCTGCCAATGAGTGGAGAAATGACCAGTTCATGACCCGCTTCAGTGGAAGATAAAACATTTATTCTTGTGATATTGTGTAATATGCCGCAAAGTCCTGATATCCTGTGTTCCCAATACCAGTGAATGGTAGACAGCGGGAGGCCAATAAAATTAGCTGCAATGATTTGGATGCTGAAGGATAACTTTACTGATCTCCGTGTCTGTTCTGATTCATTAACTTCTTTGTCAAAAGTTGATGTAAATTTTACATTTCTCTATAAACTTACTGTTGAATTATCAGGCGGGCGGGCTTCTTTTATCGCTAATTTTCACAGGGCTGTCTTCGGGTCAGGGGCAGATCGAGAAATGCAAGGAGATGCATTGTATAATGTGAGGAGATTCTTCTTATCTCCGGACCCAAATTGTAGAGCGATAGCCACCCTGGCTGTAAACAGAATCACTTTGCTCATCGTCTGCACTTAGTTACATAAATCAATAATAATTCCTGCGACTGATGACACTTAATTATTGTAGTGAGATATAGACCCGGGTTGCTGCAAAACAGACTGACCTTTATTCCCTGATAATGTATTTTTTTTAGATTCAAACCCTTGGGAAGTAGTGTAGAAATAAATGGACTTAATTTACAATGGAATTTGATTTTTATTAACAGATGCTCAACTGCAATTTCACCATTAGAACCAATGGAGACATTACAATAAATCCATTCAGCCAAATATCCCGATACAGATAAAATGTCCACTTTGAACAATAACCTATTGTAAATATCTGAGTCCATTCTGTTGGGGATGTGGAAGATGGGGCGTGGATCCAGTCGCCGCCTCCACCAGGGAATCAACAGGCGGCGCCTGGAATCCCGCCCCCTCCTGCCGGGTATTTAAATGCCGCTCACTGGGGCCGGAATCCAACAGTCCGGGAGTTGGTTTGTTCACTGAGTTCTGGACAGAACCATTTTCCCCAAATGAGCAGAAGGATGAGGCCAGCGATTTCTCTCAGTTTGTTGCTGACTTTCTTATCCCGTGAGTAGTTTTTATTGTCCAAGTTTCTCATTGTTACTATCTCAGTGTTAGTCTCTCTCTGGAATGTTACAGAGTCAAGAATAATTTCACTAGGTTTAATCTTCGGGGTTTTTGATATATTTTTACAGATGTCCAGTCGGAGGTTGTGTTGACTCAGCCAGAGGCAGAGACCAGGCGTCCCGGAGGCTTCCTGAGACTGACCTGTAAAACCAGCGGCTTCGATCTTGACAGCTACTACATGTGCTGGGTCCGACAAGTTCCCGGACAGGGGCTGGAATGGCTACTTCAATACTATAGTTCTGGTTCATCATACAACTATTACGCCCCAGCAATTAAAGATCGATTTACAGCGTCCAAAGACACTTCAAGGAACATCTTCTCCTTGGACATGACGAACCTGAAGACTGAAGACACCGCCATCTATTACTGTGCAGGAGACACAGCGAAAGGAACCAGGGCTGGAACTGAACAAGAACAGATCGAGAGGGACTCAATAACTTCCATCATAACCTGACGGTGAGTACTTGTTTTAAATGTAATATTAATTTTAATGAACAAAACCAGGCAACAAGCAAAACTAACACAGATAAAATTTAACAGTAAATCCTACCAAACCAACCGGTATAATGGGCTCAGCTTTTGCTGTGTTTTTATCTACCGTTAACCGTTTCCGCAATTACAGACCTGGATATAATGTTCATTTTATTATGTCTGATACTTGGAGGAGTCTCTGTTCATTGAGTTTTGTAAATTGTTGCACAATTTCTAAACTAGATCAGAGGTAAACATCTATTTGAAGTGAATATTAGGAGGCAGCACTGAACAGAGTGGGTGCAGTTTTTGTGCGGGTGTATTTCACTGTGATACTACAGTAGTGGGTCACAGTGCTGTGCACAGCGACATCCTCATACAAAAACCTCAGAGAAGGAGTTTGTTTAAATTGGTGATCACTAACACAGCAGGAACGTCAAATAAAATGAGAGTTAAATAACATAATGGGTAGAGGTAATATTGGTTTGGAAAAAAATATAGAAGTCTTCCGCTTTGTGAGTGTTGGCGGACACGCTAAATCTGCACAGAGGCTTTAAAAGAAATCCAGTCACATTTATAAATATAATGACCAGCACAGCCTGAAATATCTCACTGATTCACTCTTAAGCGTGTCGGAATCAGATTTTTGAGAGGGCAGTGAACTTAAATCTTTGTATTTTACAGTGAACAATCTGCCGCAGTATTTGACATGGTGTGTCTCACTGTGATATACTAGATGGCACAGCAGTTACTGTCAATACAAAAACCCCTCAGCACTAATTGAGTCTGCCTGGGTCAGTGCTCGCTTTTACAATCCTGTTATATTTACAGTGAAGTATTATTTTTATCCAGCACTGCCCACAAAACATGGTTAAAGATGGAAAAGTTGTGATAATTATCCATTCATCAGTTGGTGATTTCAATAACATTTTCATGTGTTACTCTGTGAATTATAAAAAATGAAAGTCTTCCATGAAAACCTAAAGATATCTACAAACACAAATATAATTTCTTGAAGATTCATCGTGACCTTACTTTGCCCCTCACTTATGAATATTTAAAATAATGTTGGATTTCTGTCTTTTTCGTGCAGGGAAAGTTATTGTATGGCACAGCCCAGGGAGTGTAACACTGTGACATCATGGGCTACTGGGGACAAGGGACCATGGTGACGGTGACTGCAGGTAAGAACCATTCACTTATTTAGTAACTGCTTTATTTGAGTCTTTGCTTTATATTTTTGTCTATTTTAATAACTGATTCGTTCACTGAAACTTGGGTTTGGTGGATTCTGTATGGAGATATTTTACAATGTTTCATGTGATTCTGCTGAAATTGAGTTCTGTAATTCCATGTATCTCTACAAAAATGTGCTGCTGAGGGATTGAAACCCTGGTTGTTGTGATTTTGTGTTTATCTGCTGAGGATACTGTGTGGCCGGACTACTTGAAATATCTAACGTTTGTAAAAACAGTTTGACATTTCTGCAATGTTTAATCTCGGTGACATCTAATGGCTGCGGGTTTTACCATTTACTGCACAAGGGTTTAAATACGTTTGAAATCAAACCCAATATCAACAAAATGTGCTTTAGTTTCAATATTAATTTATTGAACACGTTCCGCCTACACACAATGCTGTTGACATTATTCCATATTTCTGTTTAGTTGAATTATTCATTCATTTGCTGACGAGCAGATTGTCTGAATTCGACATTGAGATTTTCTTGCAATATTACTTTGGATTCTGTTGGAAGTGTTTGTAGAATTGAGCTGCTTCTCCATGAAACGGATTTCAGCCCCTCAGTGATGTGATTTGGTGTTTTTCTCCTGAGGAGATTGTGTATCTGGGTGACTTTGAACAAGTAGAATTTATGAAACAGTTAGGCGGTTCTGCATTGTTTCTGCTTTGTTTAAACTCGGTGATATTGAGCTGTTACAGGTTTTGTGACTGAATGGAAACAGTCCACACATTTGTATCTGCTTGAAGCGCGATTGTAGAATGAAAAAGGGCAGACTTCAGAAATGGGGGGAAAGCGTTTAAATATGTGTTAGAACATTTTGTTTTTATTTCAAGTCATACTTGCAGATTAAACTAAACCATGGATTAAGACGCTCAATCAGAACATACTTCGTCACTGCAATCAGAAACTATATAATTAACAAGTTTTCAAATTGTAGAGTAAAATTAATATAATTCAAGCAGTTATAATGTGGTAATATTTCTCTATATTGACCGAACAGCTTTCATGTTAATCTAATTGATCATTAATTGCTTTTTACATTCTGCTGTACACTGCGCACAATTAACTTGATTGGGAAAGTTTTTAGGGTGGAATCATTTTGTGATTATGATTGAAAAATTTCAATAAGAATATACTGATTCTACAGAATTGTTCATTTTCACAAGAGATTTTGGATTTTTTAATATCCCTGATTAAGTTTGCATTGACTTAAAGAGGAGTTTGACATTGCAGTTTTGCAATATGTCCGGTTATTACATTCTTTCTGTGCAGCGGTAACCATATTATTCCTTCAATGTCATTGGGATTTGGATAGCGAGATAACTGTCACTAATCTAATTGTAAACATTTTTTTGGGGGTGGAATTCACTGGCAGTCAAGGAATTGTTCTTATTTATTTTTGAACTGTAAGAAGGTGCAGACTACGTATGAATAGAGATTGACAAGGAAAAGCTTGAAATTCGAACAGACTAATTTAATTGCAAACATTAATATTAGTCTTGAACTTAAAAACAACTTCCTGTCTTCCATAGCTGTGCTGTACACAGGATAGAATTATCAGAGAACAGATTATATCTGAGATTCATGCTTAATTCTTATTAAATATTAAATTGAAGAACAAAATATCTAATCAATTTGCAATATTTCAGTGGCGCAGCTAATCTGAATGAATTGTTCTCATCCAATTGTATACTGATCAATTTGGATCTCCTTTCCATGAACAATATACTTAAAAAAATCCTTATAATTTAATTGTTATCAAGGAAGCACTTTTATTGATAATAAGTAACTGCGAGGAACATTTTTTTACATGTAGTTTTGAGTTAAGAGAAGTTTGCTTTAGCAAACAGATGATGTTACAGTTCATCGACAGTTAATGTGCTGTGACCCCGGCCAGATTTGAAAGTATTTAAAATATTCCACTCATAAATTCGTCGTGTGAATTACTCGATGAGAATAGATGGAATTTCTGATTTCTCAATGCGTTCAGAAACACACATAGTTTACAATTTTATATATTAAAACAGAGCAGTCGAAGTAAAAGTAAAATAGTAGGTCGTGATTAGATTTAAGTAAAATTGATATACTTGCCTGAATGTTACCATCTAGTAATTTGAAGTTTATTGTTTAACATTGTTTCAGTGTCAGGTTGATTTAAATAAATCCTAATTATTTCACAAAGTCCCAGAGGGAAACATTTCTTCAATTTTTGAAAACCATATTTTTCATATTATAGAGTAGAAATCAGCTAACAAAAAATAAATTGACAGTAACAAGATAATTAACTTACAATATAATATTAGGGATAATTAATTCAACATAAATGAACTCCAACAATTAAGTAGTATACTGGTCATTATAGTGAATGCAAAATCTCAAAGGGTGGAGAGAATTTTTAATCGTATCCAAAATAAATTGAGAAAAGAATACTTTTCTTACTCAGCTATGCTCAGCTCGATAAGGTGTTTTGCCTCGATGACTTTATTGGTTATACTTATTTCTAAAATCGAATCAAATCAGTGGGTAATCGGCTTTCAATGTGAATGTTTCCTGATTTGTTTAATTCTTACCCCGTCACTGAGTCTCTATTACGGACACCAAATTATCCTAAATCTGTAATATTTAATGTGCTCATTTCAGGGTAACTTGAATCTTACATTGTTTGGAGATTTGAGACAGACAGGGAGAATTAGCTGGACTTCAAAGGGAGTTTTGTGATGAAAATCAGGTTAATTTCAAAGAAGCTATAGAATAATAGCAGTAAATTGACCATTGATCAATTAGAATCAAACAGCTTGAATGTAATGGACAGATTGCACAGATCCATCTGCTGGGAACTCACTTGTTGCACCATTTCTGTCTGTTCTGTTTCTGTGCGAGTGGTCACTGTGCTGGGACCAGGAATCTTCCTGATTTGTTGTTAACCTTCTGGTTTGCTCTCCTGTATTTCAGGAAGCGCAATTTGATTTATTTCTTTAAAAAAAAAACTTGTGCCTGTGAGAAATGTGAAAGTTTGAATTTTTGAGCAGGCGCCTCAGAAATGAGATGCCCAACCCATTGTGACAGTCAAAAAGAACAATTCAGAAACGACAGACTGGCTGTCGAAGGAAATTTGGTCGATTTAAGCCAGTGATGTATGTGTCTTGGGAGTGTTCAGTTAGGCAATGCAGAGAAAGTTTTATCTGATTTTAATCTGTGCCGTAGCAGTCCTTGACCTTTTTGGTTGGAAAATGTGGAGGAAGAAATTACCCTGTGTCTTATTTTTAATCCTATCGTAAGATGTTGGGGTCGCTGGCAAGGCCAGCATTTGTTGCCCATCCTAATTGTCCAACCTTGAGGGAGTATTGAAATGCCACCTCCTTGAATAGCTGCAGGTTCACTCACAATTCTGTTAGATCAGGAGTTCCAGGATTTTGACCTATTGAAAGTGAAGGAACGGCGATATAGTTCCAAGTCCGGATGTTCGGTGTCTTGGAGGGGAACATACAGGTGGCCGTGCTTCCAAGCATCTGCTGCCCTTGTCCTTCTAATTAGGAGAGCTTGCCGGTTTTGAAGGAGCCTTGGCGAGGTGCTGCAGTGCATCTTGTATATGGTACACACTGCTGTCACTGTGCGTTGGTGGGTGAAGGAGTGAAAGTTTAAGGTAGTGGATGGGGTACCAATTCTGTGGGCTGCTTTATCCTGGATAATATCAAGTTTCTTGGGGTTTTTTGAAGTTTCACACATTGAGGCAAGTGGAAATTATTCAATCCCAGTCCTGACTTGTGCCTTGTAGATGGTCAGTTTTCTTTGGGTGAAAGGTGTTGAATTACTCGCCACAGAATTCCCAGCCTCTGACTGACTCCTGCAGCACAGCACTTATATCAATACTGGATTGAACCCTCTCCTGAGTATATTTGATAGGACAATGTAGACAGAGTTTTATTTTATTTCAAACCTGTGCTGTACCTGACCCGGTGTTTGACAGTTCAGTGGAGAGTTGACTTTGTGTTGAATTCCACCCTTGCAGCTGATGACAGGAGTGTACTGGAGGAGGAGTGGGGGATTTAATCCATATCTTAACTTGTCCTGTTCCTTACCTGAGAGTCTTGACCCCGCAGAGGTCAAACAAACTGAATCAGCATCAAATTAACTGGCTGTGGGTTCTCGAGCCAGATCTGTGAAAATAAATTGTTCCATTGCTCAGTTGAAATGATGCACGTTAATTGTTTTTAACAATATTTCTGCAGAGAACATGTATAAGTTTTAATAAATTAATTATGTTAAAGCATTTTGAGTATCAGAAAATTATTGAATGTGAGTGACCTGAACTTGAGCACAATTTCAGAACAAACAGAATCAGGGAGTGACAGTGAGGCTCCAGAGAGCAGCGCCTGTTCTGATCTGATCAGAGGCTGTGAGTTATTTAAACGATTGAAATAGACAAATATCAGACTCCCGCTCCAAATAACCAGCCGCGGGGGATTTGGGAAAAAGGAGCTGCCATCAAAAACTGAGTCATTGGATTGCCGCCTGCAGGGGGTGGAATGAATGACATAAATGAGAGCAAGAGGAGGACATTCGGCTCTTCGATCCTTCCCACCATTCAGTCAAATCATGGCTGATCTACCTCGAAAGACTCAGTCTCTTTACCACACACCCTCACTCATTCACTTTCTCTGTCACACACGCTCTCTCTCACACACATGCACACACACTCTCTCACGCATTCTCTCTGACAGACATACACTCTCTCGTTCTCTCTCTGTCACACACACACATTCACATTTTCTCTCACACACAAACTCCCTTTAACATGCACACACTCTGTCTCTCACACATTGCCTCTCTCTTTCACACACACTTTCATACAGACTCTCACACACATACTCTCTCAACTGTGCACACACATACACACTCTCTCCCTCACACATACATGCACTCTTTCTTTCTCACACATGCACTCTCACACATGCATTCTCTCTCTCTCACACACACACACAGACACATGCACACCCACTCTCTCTCTCTCATACATGCACCCTCTCTCCCACACACATACACTCTCTCAATTCTCCCCCTCTCTCACACACAGACACATAACACTCTCTCACACACACATCCTCATTCTCCCCCTCTCTCACGCACACAGAAACACAAACACATTCCCTCTCGCACACACAGACACTGTTCCTCTCACACACGGACTCTCTCTCTCATTCTCTCTCTCTCTCTCTCTGACCCACACACTGGCTCTCTCTTTCACACACTCTGTCCCACACACACTTGCTGTCTCTCACACACTTATACTACCTATCACTCACACCCCTACACACACACTCCACACTCTCACACACACACACACACACACATACACACACACAGTCGCTCTCTCTCTCACACACACATGCTCTCTCTCTCACACACACATTTCTCTATCTCAGACACTCTCACACTTATACTCCCTATGACACTCTCCCTCTCTCTCACACACTCACAAGCACCCACACACAGTCACACACACACAGACTTTGTCTTTCTGTCTGTCTGTCTCTCTCTCTTTCTCTTTCTCATGCACACACACACACCCACACACTCACACACACATTCTCAAACACAGAAATGGGCTGAAAATGCTAATTTCAGAAAGAAAATCCGTTAAGTTGCAGGTATGTTCATTGTTCCATTTCTGATGTCTTTTTGTGTAAAATGAAATTACACAGGTGACATCACTATATATGTGAAGAATTTTGAAGTGTTGAACCAAACACAAAGAAACAAGAAAATGGGAGGGATGTGATGGAGACCACGGCCGCCTGGATCCCCAACACTGGTGCACACTTGGTGCAAGATGCCTGCACGGCCCATCCTGGTTTTGCTGTAACCTTCCCCTCCAGCCCCCTCAGTCTGCCTATTCGCACACTGACACGGGTTTCTCAAAGAAAGACATCGACATTAAAGCAGCTGGCCAGCGATCTACACTGCTGCCTGACTTTACACAGCCGGTGTAACTGAAAGCTGATCAACATGGAGAATCGGGACAGGATTGATGGAGATGAAGATAAGGTGGAGGTGGAAGTGGTGGAGCCGAATGGAGGAGCCCCCAGCTCAGCTGTGGACAACAGGCAACGGAAAGCTGAGCCGGCATGGAAAATCATTCAGAGAAACGTCGCCTTGATGAGCCTCCTGCACCTGAGAACCTTCACTACCCACAATCACTCACCATCACTCACTTGCCCTCACTCACACACTCACTCAATCACCCTCACTCACCCACCCTCACTCACACTCACTCTCACTCACACTCACTCACTCACCCTCACTCACCCACCCTCACTCACTCACCATCACTCAATATCACTCCCTCACCTATCCTCACTCACCCTCAGCCACTCACCCAGCTTCACTCACCCTCATTAACACCATCAATTACTTTAACCTTCACTCACTCGCCCTCACTCACTTACCCTCACTCATTCTCCCATCCTCACTCACCCACCTTCACTGACACTCAATAACTCATCCACCTGCCCTCACACACCCACTCACCCTCACTCACAGACCCACCCTCACATACCCACCAACCCTCACTCAGCCACTCGACTACCCTTATTCAATCACCCACCCTCACTCACCCACATTCAGACACTCACCCATGCCCACTCACCACCAACCCTCATTCACACCTTCACTCACCTATGCACACTCACTCATTCAGCCACCCACCCTTGCTCTGTCGCTACCCTCACTTTGTCAATCATGCACTAGCTCACGCACTCGATCACATTTCATAAATCGGTGTCTGGGAGGGTGGGAACTGCGGGGAAGAGAGACCTGGAAGCGAGGCCTGAGGCCTAGCAGTGCCAGAAAGTGGAGCATGGCTGAAGGGAGCAATGAGCTTCATTGGAAAGGGCAGGTAGTTGGGGGGAAAGCTCAGAGAGCCTGTGGGAAAGGGCAGGGAGGCAAGGGAAATGGCAGAGAGCCGGGGGGCTGGGGGAGTGGTGGGTGTTGGGAGTGAAGGGTAGAGAGCCAGAGAAAAGGGCAGGGATCCAGCGGAAAGTGCTTTGGGATGGGGCAAAGGTCAGCAAGCAGGGGGAAAAGTCAGCGAGCCAGTGAAAGGGCAGAGAGGCGGGGGGAAAGGGCAGAGAGGCGGGGGGGGAGGGCATAGAGGCAGGGGAGGGGGAAAGGACATAGAGGTGGAAGGAGGAAAGGGCAGAGAGCAGGGAGTGCAGAAAGGCGGGAGTGGGAAAGGGCAGAGAGGCGGGAGGGCAGAGAAGCGGGGTGTGGGATGGGCAGAGAGGCGACGGAAATGTCAGAGAGCCGGGCGAAAATACAGAGAGGCATGGAGTGAGTGCAGAGAGCTGGGTGAGAAAAGGCAGAGAGGCGGGGAGGGGGTGGGAAGTGCGGAGAGACCTGAGGGGGAAAGGCAAGAGAGGCAGGAGGGCAGATAAGCGGGGGGGTGGGACAGGCAGAGAGACGACAGAAAGGGCAGAGAGGTGACAGAAAGGTCAGAGAGCCGGGCAAAAGCACAGAGAGCCATGGGGTAAGTGCAGAGAGCTGGGGGAGAAAAGGCAGAGAGGCGGGGGGGGGAGGGCAGAGAGGTGTGGGGGGAAGCGCAGAGAGACCGGAGGGGAAAAGGCCAGAGAGGAGGGAGGGCAGAGAGGCAGAGGGGTAACAGGGCAGAGAAGCAGGGGGTGGGACAGGCAGAGACATGACTGGAAACAGCAGAGATGCGGCAAGAGGAAAGGGCAGGAATGTGGGTGGGGGAAGGGCAGAGAGGCGGGAGGGTGAAAGGGCAGAGAGGGGGGAGGGCAGAGAAGCGGGGGGTTTAACGGGCAGAGAGGTGGCGGGGAAGGGCAGAGAAGCGGCAGAAAGGTCAGCAAGCTGGAGAACAGGCAGAGAGCCAACGGGAAATTTCAGACAGCCGGGCGAAAGCACAGACAGTCAGGGAATAAGTGCAGAGAGCTGGGGGAGAAAAGGCAGAGAGGCGAGGGGGCGGAGGCCAGAGGGGTGAGGCGGGGGAGTGCAGAGAGGCAGGAGGTGGAAAGGGCAGAGAGGCGGGAGGGCAAAGAGGCAGAGGGGTGACAGGGGAGAGAAGCAGGGAGTGGGACAGGCAGAGAGGTGAGGGGAAATGGCAGAGGGGCAGCAGGAGGAAAGGGCAGGAATATGGGTGGGGGAAAGGGCAGAGAGGCGGCGGGGAAAGGGCAGAGAGGAGAGTGGGCAGTGAGGCAGAGGGGGGAAACGGCGGACAGTGGGGTGGGGAAGGGCAGAGAGGCAGAGGGGGGAAGGGTACACAGGAGGAGGGCAAAGAGGCAGAAAGAGGAAGGACAGAGAGGAGGGTGGGCAGAGAGGCAGAGGGGGAAAAGGGCAGAGAGGTGGGGGAGGGGCAGAGAGGTAGAGGGGGGAAGGACAGAGAGGTGATGTAAAGGGCAGTGAGTCAACAGGAAGAGCAGCGAGCTGGGGTAAGGGTAGAGAGGCGAGGGGCTAAGGGTAGAGAGGTGGGAGGTAAGGGCACAGAGGTGGGAGGGGGAAAGGGCACAGAGGTGGGAGGGGGAAAGGGCACAGAGGTGGGAGGGGGAAAGGGCACAGAGGCTGGTGGGAAAGAGCAGAGGGGCGGATGGGGGAAAGAGGCAGAGGAGGGAAGGGCAGAGAGGGAATTGAAAGGGCAGTGAGCTGGGGGAATGGGAAAAGAGCAGTGGAAAAGGTCAGAGAGCCGGGTGAAAGCATAGAGAGCAGTGGAATGTGTGCAGAGAGCTGGGGCAGAAAAGGCACAGAGGTGACAGAGAAAGGGTAGAGAGGCGGCGGATGTAAAGGGAAGAGAGGTGGGAGTGAGAATGGGCAGAGAGGTGGGAGGGGGAAAGGGCACAGATGCAGGAGGGGAAAAGGGCAGAGAGGCATGTGGGAAAGGGCAGAGAGGAGGGGGGAAGGGCACAGTGGCGGGAGGGGGAAAGGGGCAGAAAGGCCGGGGTGAAGGGCAGAGCGGTGGGTGGGAAAGGGCAGAGCAACCGTGGGGGGAGGGGGTTCTTGGCAGAGAAGTGGGGGGGTGGGACGTGTAGAGAGCCAGGGTAAAAGCCAGCGAGCCAGTGGAAAAGGTCAGAGATCCGGGCGAAAGCGAATAGAGCCATGGAGTAAGTGCAGAGAGCTGGGGGACAAACGGCAGAGAGGTAGGTGTGTGGGGTGGGGGGACAGGGCAGTTCGGCGGGGTGTGGGGGAAGGACTGAGAGCTGGGCAAAAACGGGGAGAGCTGGCCGAAAGCCGTTGAGAGTGGAGGCCCCAGACACCCTGGTCCCCATTCTCTCTAACTCTCTCTCTCTCCCTCATTGTCTCTCCTCCTCCTGAAAGCTATTCCATTCCCGGAGAAAGGCACTCAGTGCCTGGGAAAGATGGGAGACAATGTCTCCGTGCACTTCCCCCCTGGCTCCCTGCACCTTGCTCCAGCGGGTGTTCGCTGCCCCTCCAATCACAACCTGTTTGTCTCCCATTTTTACTGCTGATAGGCCCGCTAGTCAGCCTATCAGCAGTTAATGGGTAGAAGACCGGCCTGTGATTGGAGGAGCAGCTCTTAACAGATATCTTCAATTCCACTTACCCGCCTGACCAGCATTTAGAACAAAGGGTCCTGGGGCCATATAGAGGGGCTTTGGGGGTCACAATCCAGCCACGGGACATGGATTGGACAAGCCGGTAATAAAGGAAAATAAAGAAATGGGCTGAGAAGTTGGACAAATATTTTGGCCTTAATGAGGTGTCTACTAAAATAGCAGAGGCATTGGTTTTAATTTTCCAAACTTCCCTAGATTCTGGAAAGATCTCATCAGATTGGAAAATAGGGAATGAGGCTTTTATATTAAATAAAGAAGGGAAAGTGAAGGTAAGAACCTGCAGGCCAGTTAGCTTAACATCTGTCAGAGCGAAAATGCTGGAATCTATTAAGGAGTTTATCACGGGTCACTTAGAAAATTCAAATGCAATTAGGCATTTGACCCACAAACCCATCATGGTTTTGTGAAAGGGAAATCATGTTTGGCTGAAATATTTGAGGCCTATAGAGGAAGTAACAAGGAACATGAATAAAGGAGAACCTGTGGATGTGCTGTACTTGAGCTTCCAGAAGGCATTTGACAAAGTGGCACATCAAAGGTTACTGCACGAAATAATGGTGTCGGCAGTAACATTTCAGCATGGGTAGAAGTTTGGTTAGCTAACAGGAAAAAGAGAATAGGGATAAATTGGTTATTTTATGTTGGCAAGATGTGACAAGTGAAGTGCCAAGGGATCAATGCTGCTGTTTCACCTATTTACAATTTATATCAATGATTTGAATGAAAGGACTGAATGAATTTGCTAAATTTGCTGATGACACAAAGACAGATAGGAAAGTAAATGGTGAAGAGGGGATAAAGGTCAGCAAAGGGATATCGATAGGTTAAGTGAGTGGGCAAAAAAATGTCAGTTGGAGTATAATCTGGGAAAATATAAACTTGTCCACTTTGTCAGGAAGAATACAAAAGCAGCATATTATTGAAAGGGAGAGAGATGGCAGAACCCTGAGGTACAGAGGGATGTGGATCCCTTGGTGCATGAATCACAAAAAGTTATAATACAGGAACAGCAAGTGATGAGGAAGGCAAAGGGAATGTTGGCATTTATCACAAGGGGAATATAATATAAATGGAAGGATATTTTATTACAGTTTAACGGGGTGGGGATGAGACCTCATCTGAATTACTGTGTACAGATTTGGTCTCATTTAAGAAAGGATATAAAAGCATTAGAAGCTGTTCAGAGAATGTTCATTCAAATGATACTGGGAGGTGTCATCGGTTATCTTATGAGGAAAGTTTGGATAGGCTGGGCCTGTACCCATCGGAGTTTAGAAGAATGAGAGCTGATTTTATTGAAACATGTAAGATCCTGAGGGAAATTGACAGGGTGGATGCTGAAAGGATGTTTCCCCTTGTGAGAGAGACTAACGATAGGGAACACGGTTTAAAAAGAAGAGGTCTCCCATTTCAGACGGAAATGAAGGGATTTTATTTTTCTCTCAAAGGGTCGTGAAACTTTGGAACTCTCTTCCCCAGAGAGCGATGGAGGATGAGTCATTAAAATTTCAAGGCAGAGGTAGAGAGATTCTTCATTGACAAGGGAGTCAAAGGATAGCGAAGAGTAGGCGGGAATGTGGAGTTCACGCCACAATCGGATCAGCTATGACCGGAGTGAATGGTGGAGGAGGCCCCAGAGGCCGAATGGCCTACTCCTGCTACTGATCCGCATGTTCATATGTACATACGATTGGAAACTGTTGTACTTACTGTAACTGGTATTCAGTTTAGAGTTCTATGGTCATTATATAGGTACCATTACAAAGGTACTTTCGAAGGGTTGTTGCTATTCTTTGTTTTGGGGGGACGTGGAGAGGGGAGGGGGCATCAGGAAATTTGAACAGAGCCAAATTCCAAACTGCAATAATATAAATGACGAGACAATTTGTCTATCACCAAGTGCTGTTGATTGAGAAATAAACGGTGACTGAAATAATGGGTAAAATCCTCTGCTCTTCCATTTTAATCCACTGAAAGGTACGTCATTCAGATGACATCAAAATGTTCTCTTTTAGTAATGGGATAGAGGCGGGAAAAGAGGTGTGGGTTTCTAAAGAGGGAACCGACAGGTGAGGGCCATCAAATGATGGAAATAATAAATGATCAAATGTGGATGTGGGTTTCAATTGGAATATATTAGGATATGTTTATAGTTATAGTCAAATTTTGAGTTGTTTGGTTACTTAATGATCACAAATCACAGAGTCTAACTTGTTCGATCGGCCATTCTTTCCCAGCGACACCGTCTGCACCCACTCTCTACAGCCTGGTCTCCTCCTGTCAGCAACACAACCCCGACGGCTCCGTCACCTACGGCTGTTTGGCGATGGACTATTCCCCAGAAATCACCAGCCTGACCTGGAAGAAAGATGGGCAGCAGATCACCACTGGATTTAAGACTTACCCATCAGTGAGAAACCAGAAGGGAACCTACACTCTGAGCAGCCAGTTAACCATCACCGAGTCAGAGGGGGAATGCAGCATAATCAAGTGTGAGGTTCGACACAGCGTCTCAGACAAGAGCGTTGAAATGCAATGTAAGTGTTGGGGAACCTGTGAGAAACAGAAAGGCTGTGATTGACCTGTATAGAGCCTTGGTTATAACGTATTTATAGTACTCTGCATAGTTCTGATCCCTGGAAATTCCAGGTTCGTGTCCATGGTTAAAATATAATAACTCATTGTATCTGTTATCAATTTCTTCTGCAAGAAATGGCTAACCTGTGTTTTTTGAAGGTCCTCGTCCTGACTTACCGCCAACTGTTCTCCTCACCGTGAGTTCCCGGGAAGAAATCAGAACCAACAAATTTGCAATCGCCGTCTGTTCAATCATCGATCTCCGTTCAAAGTCAATCACCGTGAAGTGGCTGAAGAATGGACAACCCATGGATTCAGGAATTGTCACCTCTCCTGTCTTTGACGTGAACGGGAACTTCTCGGCGACCAGTCGGCTGAAAGTCCCCGCTGGGGAATGGTTCAGCGACGCGGTCTATACCTGTCAGGTCACTCACCAAGGGGTCACTCAAAGTCGAAACGCCACCAAGTGTGAGGGTAAGAAATACAAACCGTGGAAGCAACAGATCATTCTGCTCTGCAATGTTAATCAAATCGGGAATTTATTGGAGTTAGTAAAAAGCACGGAACAACTTTTATTTACTTTCATGTAGTTATTGTTTAATTCTGATGTAAGTGCTGCATTTGGATTGTTCACCATTCAGGATTTGATCACATCACGTCTCTACATTGACGTCACAGAGTGATTGAGGTGAACTTGATATCAGCTTTACCCTGAGTCAGCTGATCATATTTCGAAAGGCAGAAGATGTCTGGAACCCTTCACTGGTAACAGCTTCGGGATAGAGTGTTGGAAAGTGCATCCACCCTATTTATAAAATGGCTTTCAGTCCTGCATTCCAAGGCCCAGGAATTATACATTTGTATTGGGACTGGGGCACAGCAGATTCATGAGAATGTTACCGGGGCTGAAGGACTTAAATTATGAGAACGATTTACACAGACCAAGCTGCTTTTCCATTGTGTAAAGAAAATTAAAGATGATAGTTAGGTGTTGATATGTCCAAGGTGATTAATTCTCCTTCAGGGAATGAAGGCTGAATACTGCTGTCCTGCTCCTGAAGGTGAAACTTTGGTTGATCTTCATTTCTGTCTCACAGATGATCACCACTGCACCAACGATCCCACAATTAGTCTAATGCCACCTCCAATAGAACAGGTCTTACTGGAGGCGACCGTGTCCTTAACCTGCATCGTTTCTAATGCTCCTTATGGAATCCTCGTGTCCTGGACACAAGAAAAGAAGCCTTTGAAATCAGAGATCGCCGTCCAACCGGGAGAGGATCCCGACAGCGTGGTCAGCAACGTAAACATCTCGACACAAGCCTGGCTGAGTGGGGCTGAGTTCTACTGCATGGTGAGCCATCAGGATCTGCCGACTCCTTTAAGAAATTCCATCCACAAGGAACAAGGTGAGCGGTGAAATTGAAGCAATAAGTTGTTCAATGTGTCTATTTCCAGTGTAAGTGTCAGGATCAATATTTACTATTCAGTCTACTCTGATTAGCAATTTCGCCATCTAAACGCCCTGGGCCTGTGGACTTTCAGGGGGAAATTGATAAGTAGATGAATGAACAATGAATTGAAGGCTGTGCCATTGGGTTTAGATGAAGCAAGTTGGCAGGAGCCTGGTGCGAAGCTGAAACACCAACATAGACCAGTTGGGCAGAATGGCCTGTTTCTGTGCTGTAAACGTTGAGAAACTTTCTCGTCCAACCCCATAAGTTCTTAGAGAAGAGGATTGTGCCACCTCTGCTCCGAGCTGGAAAGCCAGACATATCCCAAAGTATTTTATTTATTAATTCATGGATGTGGACGTCGCTGGCTGAGCCAGAGTTATTGCCCATCCCTAATTGTCCTTGACAAGGTGGTGGTGAGCTGCCTTCTTGAACCGCTGCAGTCCATGTGGTGTAGATACACCCACAGTGCTGTTAGGAAGGGAGTTCCAGGATTTTGATTCAGCTATAGTGAAGGATCGGTGATATATTTCCAAGAGGTGGATAATGAAAAACCTTAATATTCGTCACAAAACACGTTTCTCTCACATCTAACCAGCGGTTTCATTGTCTACGAAAGTATCTAGTTTATTGACATTTATTGTACATTTTCTGCAGTTAAAGACCCGCGGGAACCGTCCGTGTCTGTCCTCCTGCCCTCGGCAGAAGATGTCTCCGCACAGGGATTCGTCTCCCTCAGCTGCTTAGTGAGAGGTTTCTCCCCGCGAGAGATTTTCGTCAAGTGGACCGTCAATGACAAGCCGGTGGCTCCCGGAAACTACAAGAACACGGAGGTAGTGGCGGAGAACGGCAATCGCTCCTTCTTCATGTACAGCCTGTTATCCATTGCAGCGGAGGAGTGGGCCAGCGGCACTTCTTACTCCTGTGTGGTGGGACATGAAGCGATCCCCTTGAAGATCATCAACAGAACGGTTGATAAATCCAGTGGTAAACCGAGCTTTGTGAATATTTCCCTTGCACTGATGGACACCGTTAATTCATGTCAATGAGAACCTCTCGGTTACATTTCAAACTTCAATAAAAAATAATAAAGTCCTTTTCTCCAATCGTGATTTAAATACACAATCGTTTAATCAATGTTGTTTTCCACTTTTGCTGATGTTAGACCTGTTTAGTTAAAATCGAATATTTACAGGACTCATACCCAAGTCTTGTACACCCAGTGCTCCCAGCTCAGATACACCCAGGGTTAGAGACAGAGTAAAGCTCATTCATTACGGGATTCTGCAAAATAACTTCACCAGCTCTCCTCCCACTGAGGAGAAATCTGACAAGTCCCATTTCAGACAAACAATCACAGCACATTTAGATCTGGGTGTTCCTGCTTCTCTTGTCTTCCATCCCTTTAAAATGGATGTCACCTTTAAACTGCTGCACCACACCCACTGGGAACTGAAGTGAAGTCACACAGAAACATGTCCCAACAATCGCCCATCAGGGAGTGGGGGGGAGGGAAATTGTTAACCCACTGTACCCCCTCTTGCCCAACAGAGAGAGGGGGAAGGGAAGTTGTTAACCCACTGTACCCCGACTTCTCTAAAAGAGAGATTTGGAGAGGAAATTCTTAACCCACTTTACCCCCACTTCCCCAACAGAGGGAGGGGAAGGGAAATTGTTAACCCACTTTATCCCACTTCCCCAACAGAGAGAGGGGAAGGGGACATTGTTAACCCACTTCACCTCCACTTCCACTTCACCTCCACTTCCACAACAGCGGGTGGGGGGGAATTGTTTAGCCACTGTACCCCACTTTCCCAACGGAGAGAGGGGAAGGGAAATTGTTAACCTGCTGTGCCTCCACTTCCCCAACAGAGAAAACTGAAAGGAAAATTTTAAGCCAATTTTACCTCCACTTGCTAAACAAACAGACGAGGAAGCTCATTGGTTCACCCGGTGTGTCTCCACCTTCTCAGCAGAGAGAACCGAAAGGGAAATTGCTTAGACAACCAGACAGAGCAAAACTATTAACTCACTGGACCCTCACTCACCGAGCAGAGAATCTGGAAGGAAACGGTCTCTACTGTCAGGATGCAGTTACCAACAGTCCCAGTTGGCTTCCAGCTTACTGGCCACAGATTTTAAACTCCCATCATGCTTAGGATGTTGTAAAAACATATATTTATGCAACATAATTTCAAGATGTTTTAACACTCTTGTTCCTGTTAAGCTTATGCTAAGATTGATTTCCCATCATCCGAATCTAAACTGGTGACTGAATCCTCCCTGAGTTGTTCAAGGTTCTGTCCCTGAATTTTATGAGGCACATGGTTGGTTGTTTGCATTCGTTCACCTGATATCACCTTGCATCTCACAGAAAACACGTTTATACACAGAACATTGAAAATATTCACCAAAATTTTCAATATCAAGGTCAGACTCGATCATTGGTACTGGTGAAATTTTGGAAAATAATAAAAATACACACAGTTGACACAAATGGACAGACACAAACACACGTATACACACACATAGGCACAGACACAAACACATACAGGTACAGGCAGACACATTTAAACCCACACATGCGCAGCCACACAAACACAGGCAGACACACATAGACAAATACAGAGACACGTGCACACACACGCACACACACACAAGCACAATCACAAACATACACAGACACACACGTACACACAATCACACACATAAACAAATACACAGGCACACAGTCACACACATGCAGAAATACACAAACAGATACACTCGCTCACACACATATACACAATCACACACACACAGATAAAACCGGACAAGCAGACTCATTCAAGGACACAAAGAACAAACGTAAGTTTTAGCATATGCATTATCACACGTTCACAATGACATAAATACAGACATAAAGACATACACTATCGTACAAATTAAAACAAATGCATGGACACACATTAACACATGCACACATATGAGCAGACGACACCCAGACACAAAAACACAGAGGAACAGACTAACACATTCACAAACACACATGTCGACACAAATATGAATATACTCATACACACTAGAAAACAAAAAACACACGTTAGTACTTATGAAAACATAAACACACATTGATACATAGTTCTAAATATCGATCAACACACAAAAGCACATATTAAAAACTTTCTCTTTCTCGCTGTGTCACACACACACGTGCATACACACAAACACACACATACATACACACACACACAGACGTATGACACAGACATTAATATGCTGACGTACACGTGGAACACAAAAAGAAACATTAACACTCATACTAGCAGGCACACATTAAACAGATAAACACACATTTACACAGATAGTAATAAGTAAATTTGGAAATCAAGACATAAGCACACACAATAACACATGCATACATCCACATTGGCAGAAAAACAAAATATACGTAAAGACGCAGACACAAAAATACACAAATCAGCACTCATTGGCACATGAACACACTCATTAACACATATGTACACCTATGGACACACGAACAGTAATGCAAAGCGCGAGATACTGATGCAGACACACACAAAAGCTAAAGCACAACACAAATTTCAGGCGATTGAAGAAAGTATAATTCAAATGTACTTTTTTAACGGGCATATCCTCTGACAATTGTCTCTATTACCTGATAAACACACTTGAACAATGCTCTTACTGAGAAACTGATTTAAGTTAATGATGCACCAAACATTCCCATCACAAATAAACAAACAAGATGGGAAATCACATCTGAGCTTTTAAAAACAACGTTCACAGTTTCCAAATAAGTAACTCGGTGAATCTCTCCCGATACCCATCATAATATTCTCCAGTAATAGATCATACGAAATTGTTCGAAAATGAACTGATACTGGAGAAAAGTTGCTATATTTTCCGACATGGACTGTACAAACATTGTAAAGGAAGGACAGCTGTGGAGATAGTTACAGAGATGGGTTATTGAGTGTCACTTAATAGTAGATATACATTGAACATTGAATACATTAATAACTTAGGAAAGAGTAAAGGAAATGTTTAAAAATGATATCCTAGATTAATAAACAATCTAATTATATCTCCTCGGCTATATCCCCGTCGATTCCACAGACCGCATCTGGATTGAAGACTCTGAGGATGATAACGGCAACATCTGGACAACCGCTTCTACATTCATCATCCTGTTCTTCCTGAGCATTTTCTACAGCACTGCCGTCACTCTGGCGAAGGTGAGAAGATTCAATCCATTCACACTTCAAACTGACAGAAGCAGTTTGAAAAATCTCTCAATGTTTCATTGATTAAAACTCTAACATAAATGTCCTAGATCATAAACATCTGCTTCATTATTTCATCCTCTTTTACAGATCAAATGACCATTGAATTTTGGACACCGTAGATTTTCCTCAGCTCCTTATTGAGATCTCTGTATTCCGAATGTAAGAGAAGTCTTCTCCATGACTCTAAAAATGAAATACCTTCAGTTTCTGTTTCCGAATTTGTAGCTGAGACAATCATGGACGGTATTTCCGTTTCTCTCTTTCAAATGTGCAAGATAATTATGATTCATTGCAATAGCAGCTTATAATTTCCCAGTAGCTTGAATTCCCTGTGTAAATAAGTAACTTTTCTCATTCCTCATTCACAATTATTCCCTTGCCTTTATATTGAGCTCCTGTTTTCTCTTTCTGGTCTCTGTTACAGTTGTACACATATTTGGCAGCTCAGAGCGAATGTGCTCTGTTCTCAATGTGACTCTCAGTCATTATATTCACTTCAGTTGACTTTAAAATAAACTTTCCTGTAAAATGTTCTCTGAAGCTGTTAATAAATCATGAATGTGAAACGAACTGACTTTGCTCAACTCCTTTCTCCAAGGCCCATCGTCGACACCGCTCCATTTTCCCTATTACACTGATTTCCCCCCTTTCCCAGACAGGTATTTTTAACCAGTCCTGTCTGGGATGTGAAACAAAAACAGCAAAAGCTGGAAAAACTCAACAGGTCTCACAGCATCTGTGGAGACAAAAAACAGAGTTAACGTTTCGAGTCCTTAGGACTCTTCTTCAGAGCCCAAAGTCCTTCAGTGAAAGAGGCACTGCGCCACCCAGCGACTCATCGGTGTTAATACACCTTTACCACTGCCTTTTTACGGCAAACACCAGAGGCAGAATGATTGCACAGCGAGGAGAACCTCGGTGATTTCACTCATACTCAGGCTTCTCACAGTCACATCAGGTAATAGTAAACAGCAGGGGTCTGCTTCATCAGAGGCCCATACACGACAGCATATGGAGGACTGAAGTTTCCTTTACACAGTCCCGTTAAACACTCCCAGGGTCCGTTTAGCAGGGATTAGATTGGGACTAAAAGTTTTTTCCTCTTTATCCTTTCATGAGATGTGGGTGTCGCTGGCAAGGCCGCCCCGAACAGGCCGGCTTCCGAGACCAATTCAGAGGGCAGTTAAGTCACATTGCTGTGGACCTGGAATCACATGTCGGCCAGTAAAGATGGCAGATTTCCTTCACTAAAGGATATTAGTGCAGCAGATTGGTTTTTACGACAATCGGTGATAGTTGCCATGGTCACCATCACTGAGGTCAGTTTTCAGTCCCAGATTTTATGAACTGAATTCAAATCCCAGCAGCTGCCATGTTGGGATTTGAACCCGTACCGCCAGAGCATTCGCCTGGACTCTCTCTACCTTGTCCAATTAAACACTCACAAGGCAGAGACATCACAGTCCATCTTCTCAAGGCAATTAGGGATGTGTAATAAATGCTGGCCCAGACAGCCACGCCCACATCGCATAAATGAATAACAAAAAGTACACATTTAAGACAGAAGAAACAGCTGACACAAACCCAAGAATGACTCCCAGAAGCTGGGGCCGATCTGACAAAAAGACGTTATCGAGCAGTAATCCTGCAAATTATTACCGCAGTTTGGGGTTTATCAGGATTACCAGTGAGTAGAACTCGTGGAAATTCTCAGAACCTGCGGTCTGCCTGACGCAACAAACAACTGATCTCACTCAACATCACCACAGGGATCCTCTCTCGCTGCTCCATTCCCTCTGATACCATCCTCCTGAACTCACTGAACATCACCCCAGGGATCCTCTCTCCCTGCTCCATTCCCTCTGATACCAGCTCTGATGTGAAGCTTCAACTCTCAATCCACTGATTCGCCACTGTGTTTTCAGTTTTTAACCAATAATATAAACTCTTTGTTTAAGCAGTGTGGACATGAGCAAAGAACCCTCATTCCCACACAAGGCCGCGGCAGTGACTGTGCTGAATCCTGTCCACTCGGACACCAGGGGCATTATCACTGTGCTTTAATCAACCAGAAATTGAACGCAAGCCGCGGCAGTAGAAGTTCCGAACCCTAGCCATGAGGCCAGCAGGGAGGTTACCCCGGCAATTTCATAAACAATACTTTTGCCATTTTTTTTTTCATTTTAAACCACTTTTTCCAGAGGCAAAGTGACTTATTCAGCCAATTAAAACAACCATTGCTATTGGGTAGAACATGAAATTGACAGGTTGGTGAAGTAGTACCAAAAGCTGTGAAATGCAAAATTCAATTTCAAAACCCTCCAATCAAATCACTGCGGTTCCTGCAAACCTTTTAAGGCAGCACACGGCAGATATTCATGATGGAAAATAATTGACCAACATACAATTCTTCCACTTTCATGTCATATTTTTTAATTCTTAATCTCCAACTCGGACATTTCCAGTTCTATTTAATACCCACGTGGAGCTTTAACTCTGTTTCCAGACAATATGACTTCTTCAAACTGAAGGGAAGTAGAAACGTGATGGGTTTTATGCTGCTGCCGAGGGTGGGTGGAGCAGATGGAACAAAATTGAAGGTCAGGGATAGGTTGGAGGCCAGGAGGGATTCAATGACAAAGATGTCATGGAACACAAGTCAAAGGAAATGTTTATGATATCATTAAAGACTAAAGCATGTGTTAATATCTAAACAAAGGTCAGCACTGACTGGAAGCAAAATATCAGAATGTGTTAATAGCAGAAAAAGAGTCAGCACTGTCTGAAATCAAAACATGAGAACAAGATGCAGACTGGCACTTGGGGGTTTGGGGGCTGCAGGGAAATTAAAATGGAGGACAGAGTTCATAATGTGAATTTGTTGACCTCAATGTTGAGTCCAGAAGGCTGTAGAGTGCCTCATGAGAAGATGAGGTGCTGTTCCTTCAGTTTGTGCTGGGCTTCACTGGAACATTATGGAAGGCAGAGGATAGAAATGTGAGCGAGCACGAGAGCAAAAGAGTGAATTGAAATGGCAAGCGACAGGCAGGCCTGAGTCATGCTTGTCAACAAGTTTGGCAAAACGGGCAGTCAGTCTCTGGAGGAGACCACATTGTGAGCGGTGAATACAACAGCCTGAATTGTAAGAAGTGCAAATAAATCTCTGCTTCACCTGGAAGGAGTGTTTGGGGCCTTGGAAGATGAGAAGGGAGGAGGTAAAGGGGCAGGTTTTGCTCCTCCTGCGATTGTATGGGAAGGTGCCATGGGAAGGGGATGAGATATTGGGGGTGATAGACTTTTTCAAATCAGTAATTGATTTCTGGTTCTGATATTGTTACAGAACAGCGAGACTGGGGATCAAACCTGGGTGATGAGAGCACCGAATCCTAACCATTAGGTCACCAGGGTAGTTGTGTAACATCTTGTTTCGCGATTGCAGCTGTCAACCCAAACCTTGATGGTTTTATACCAGCTGGGGCCAGTAGATTCTCTCTATTCCTGCTTCTACTTATATTACTGACATAGTTCTGCATTGTTTCCTTTGGCTACAAGAAAATATTGTCCAAACTTTGCCAGTCCTGCTGTTATCCCAAGTACCTTTCCAGACAAATAGTTTTATGAATATTTACTTCAAAGAAAATAAGATAAATTAGATCAAACATATGCATAACATCCAACCCATTAGAAATATTGGATTCAAAGCAGCAAATAGAAATTGATTCTATAATTGCACAAAAAGAACTGGAACATACCATCGCACTGAGTGAATCCACTGCCTGTTTACATGTTCCTCAGTGAAAATTTCAATCATCCTTGACTTTGTGGCATCCGGGCACTGAAAGCAGCCTGGATTCAAAGTACGTGTGAAGATATGAACAAGGAGCAGGAGCAGCCCGCTGAGCCATTCAAGCCTGCTTTCCGTCCTTCAATATGTTCATGCCTGATCTGAATGTAACCGTCCACCGACCCCCTGATAATTTTTCACCCCCTTGTTGATCAATAATCTATCTAGTTCTGCCTTCAAAACATTCGAAGACTCTGCTTCCACTGCCTTTTGAGGAAGAGAGTTCCAAAGGCTCACGAGAGAAAAAACATTCTCTCATCTCTGTCTTAAATGAACGATTCCTTATTTTTAACCAGTAACCTCTAGTTCTATATTATTCCACAAGAGGAAACATCCTCTCCACATTCACCTTGTCAAGGCCCCTCAGGATCTGAAAGATGTCGGTCAAGTTGCCTCTTAGCCTTCTAAACTCCAGCGGATACAAGCCTAGCCTGTCCAGCCTTTCCTCATAAGACAACCTGACCATTCTTGGTATTGGTCCAGTAAAACTTCTCTGAACTACTTCTAACACATTTACACCTTTCCTTAAATAAGGAGGCCAATAATCTACACAATACTCCAGATATGGTCTTACCAGAATCTTGTACAACTGCAGCATAATCTTCTTACCTCAATTCCCCTCACATTAAATTATAACATTCTATTAGCTTTCCTAACTACTTGCTGTATCTAAAAGTTCAGTTATTAAAAAATTTCTTTCAAACCTTCTGAAGCACTTCGCGCATCCCGAACCAATACTCCATGTTCCATCCTTGTTGCCCTGATCTGTCCTAAATCTCTTTGCAGTCTATATACTCCCCTGTATCTGCCCCACAGCTTACATTTCCACCGCTTTCATCAGCTAAACTTTAACTACAGGCACCAGCCATGACCGAACTCACAGCACCTGGTTTCCGAGATCACTGGGCTTTGCCAATGGGTCTAGTATGTACAAAGAGGTCAATCCCGTCGTGCAACTTTTAAGCTGGCTGTTTTTCTCTGTACCATTTACCATGAAGATACATAACGAAAGTGAATAACGTTTGCGATGGTAAAAATGCTTTTACCCGCTCAGGTGACACACAGCGAGGAACACACACAGATATAAACACCAATAGTGACAGAGGCCGAAGGAGAGATAAACATTCAAAAATCAAGGATGTCGCCAAATTGGCTCCATTTTTGTTCCATTTGCAACTGCAAGTTTGGCGAATGCCTACGGATGAACAGAAATGAAAAACACACGGGATCATTTGAAAGATTCTTTAGTCAATTTCATAGATAATTAATTTTCTAACTCAAGCAAATTGATATAGGGAGTGACAAGGTATTGGAGGTACTGGCAGGCTTAAAAGTGAACATATCTCCAGGTCTGGGTGCTTTGTGTCCCCGACTGCTGAGGGAGGCAAGGGAGGAGATCACAGGGGCTCTGGCCCAAATTTTTAATTCCTCCCTGGCCACGGGGGAGGTGCCAGAGGACTGGAGAACAGCTAATGTGGTTCCGCTATTTAAGAAGGGTTGTAGAGATAAGCCAGGTAACTACAGGCCCGTGAGTCTCACGTCAGTGCTAAGGGAACTATTGGAGAAAATTGTGAAGGAGAGTATCGATCTCCACTTGGAGAGGCAAGGTTTGATCAGGGATAGTCAGCATGGCTTTGTCAGAGGGAGATCATGCCTAACAAATTTGATTGAATTTTTAGAGGAGGTGACCAGGTGTGTAGATGAGGGGAGTGCAGTTGATGTAGTTTATATGGATTTCAGCAAAGCCTTTGACAAGGCTCCACATGGGAGAATTAGAAAAAAGGCAAATGCACATGGGATACAGGGTAATTTGATAAGGTGGATTCAAAATTGGCTTAGTTGAAGGAGGCAGAGGATGTTGACAGAAGGATGCTTTTATGACTGGAAGCCAGTGTCCAGTGGCATACCACAGGGATCTGTTCTCGGTCCCCTATTATTTGTCATTTATATAAACGACATAAATGACTATGTCAGGGGGGTGGGGGGGCTAGGATTAGTAAGTTTGCGGATGGCACAAACATTGGCTGGGGGGTGAACAGTGAGGTTGAGTGTATTGAGCTACCAGAAGATATAGATGGGATGGTCAAATGGGCAAATAAGTGGCACATGGAATTTAACCCTGAAAAGCGTGAGGGGATACAATTTGCAATGAGTAATTTGACAAAGAAATATTCAATGAACGGCATGGCACTAGGTAATTCTGAGGAACAAAGGGAGCTTGGCGTGGATGTCCATAGATCTCTGAAGGCGGAGGGGCACGTTAGTTGGGTGGTGAAAAAGGCATATGGGACACTTGCCTTTATCAATCGATGCATAGATTACAAAAGTAGGGAGGTCATGTTGGAATTGTATAGAACCTTTGTGAGGCCACAGCTGAAGTACTGTGTGCAGTTCTGGTCGCCACATTACAGGAAGGATGTGATTGCACTGGAGGGGGTGCAGACGAGATTCACCAGGATGTTGCCTGGGATGAAACATTTAAGTTATGAAGGGAGGTTGCATAGACTTGGGTTGTTTTCATTGGAGCAGAAAAGACTGAAGGGGTGACCTGGTCGAGGCATACAAGATTATGAGGGGCATGGACAGGGTGGATAGGGAGCAGCTGTTCCCCTCAGTTGAAATGTCAGTCACAAGGAGGCATAAATTCAACGTGAGGGTCAGGAGATTTAGGGGGGATGTAAGGAAATGCTTTTTTACACAGAGGGTGGTGACAGTCTGGAATGCACTGCCTGGGAGGATGGTGGAGGCGGGTTTCCTCACATCCTTTAAAAAGTACCTGGATGGGTACTTGGCTCTTCATAACAATCCAGGCTATGGGCCAAGTGCTGATAAATGGGATTAGGTAGGTAGGTACGGTGTTTCTCACGTGTCGGTACAGACTCGATGGGCCGAAGGTCCTCTTCTGCACTGTGTGATTCTGTGAACTCATTCATAAAATAGGAACAGTGAGAAATGTAGTTTGGTAGGATTTAAACCGACATCAGGAAAATCCAAACGATTTCCAACCCATTTCCTGAGCAACTCGGCTCTGTACTCAGGCGCCATGTGCCTATTAATGTACATAAAATCAGAGAATGGCTATAGCAGAGAATGAAGACGTGGCCCCACCTATTCCTGGCTGCCCTGCAATTCCTCCTGCCTCTTTTCGATCTTTCCTCCAGAATGGAGCACTGCACTTGTCCCGAGCACACACTGAAGGATTTGGCTAAATTGACTGAAAATATGAACTGTCTGAAACTCTGTCAAACCCCGCGCCTCCATAGAAACTGGAGCTTAAATCCAGCGCCTTCAGCTGCTCGGCTTCGCCACCACGATCAATTCCGAAATTGTTGTTACCTTGACAGAAAATTTCAATCATCCTCCACTTTGTAGCATATGGGGACTCGGTAACGGAACAGTCTCCACTGAAAAAAACAAACAGAAAGAAACAATTTCCTCTTGCATCTTTCCAACCTGCTTTTTCTCTCTGAACCTTTTTAATATGAAGCTACACAATTAATGTGAATGAAGTTTGCGATGGTAACTGTGTCCACCTCCTCGTGGAGCTGAACCGAATTAATTCATTCCTGATCCGAACCACTCGCTGTGCAACAAAGAAGCCCCTTTAAAACTGTAACTATTATTTTCAGTTTCCTCTCCTCTCCGACCAAAATGAATCATTTCACACTTCCTCCCATCAAATTTCAGCTGCCACTTGTCCATCCAAATGGATTTGTTGAAGGGGCCGAAAGGAGAACAGACTCAAACTGGGAATGAACGAGTGAGAATGAAAGATGAAGAGAAGTGACGGGTTTTGTGGATCCCGGGGGAAAGAGACTCCAGTATCAGTTCATTGTGACAGTTCACACAGCAACAAGAAAACAACAGTTCCTGATGAGGGCCAAACCCAGGCGGCAGGTGTGGGAGCGCCGAATAACAGCGATTTTAGTTAAAACACAGAAGATTTGTTCAGCCAATAACAGCATTGAGTGTGTTTGACATGAACATGAAGTGAACATTGAGGGGAAATTGTGCCACAAGCTGCGAATGTACAACTTTCAATTTCCAAAACCCACCAACAGAATCAATGCGGCTCCTCTGAAACTTTCAAGGCAAATATTGATCCTCTATCAGGTGCTTTTACCAAAACTATCCACAGTCCTCCTAGTCTGACCTAACCAGGGCTTTGTATAGCTGCAGTAAACCTTTCCCTCTTTTCTATAACAGTCTCTGTAACAGGTTTTACAGCAAGGGGAATTAGATTGTACAGAGCGACTGAGAAACATGATGACATGCTTGATCTGAATAAACTTCTTTTGAAAGTTCGGTATGAAATCAGCTGCATAAATACATTTTTTGGTTCAAAAACTATATGAGAATCTCGAGTCCAACTCTTGATGTCATTGGGTCAGGGAAACTTTGTTAAAGATCACACAGTGCGCATGGGCAATGCAGAAACTCCTGCACCTCTTTCAACATTGTTTCTCTTCACTCAGAGTTTTCAAAAGGGAGTTGGACAATGACTTGAAAGCCAGAAAAACCAAGGTTATGGAAAGCTCTTTGTAAAATGCTATCATAGACACGATGGGCCGAATTGTCTCCTAATGTGCTGTGTAATTTTATGATCACATTGTTGGATCTGTCTGACTCCAATATTCCTATTTATAGCAGCTGAATCCATTTTTTCAAAACAAAGACCCAAAGTGCTGCTGCATGGCGGCACAGGTTCACATTGTGGACAGGTCCATTGTGATCTCAGCATTGTGTCGTTTCTGTGGTGTAGTGATTATCGTGTGCACCTAACACACAGAAAGTCCCTCATTCGAAGCTAGGCAAAAAAGAAGCTTTGCCAAAAGCCGTTTGTTAAGTGCTAATTTACTTTTGTTGTGAAAAACAGCATCATACAGCCACTTGACATCTCTTGTCGAGGTGAGTAACATCCAACAAAATAAAAACAGCCGCTATTCCACCTCACACGAACCAGTGGAAGTTATTAAACATTTCAACCATCACTGGGCAGACCGATTGGCAGTTTGTGCAATCAACAAAAAAGGATTATTGATGCAGATTAACATACTTACTCCCCGTCTCAAAGATTGGCTAACAGCAATGTGTGCTCCTGAAGGCAGATGCAAGCGATACTGTAACTGAAACTGAGGAAATGGCAGACCTGCTGCAGAATCACCTTGCGTCGGTCTTCAGAATAGAGGAAGAGGAAAAACTACGAGGGAGCCAAGGAAATCGAGACTCAGTGTGGGTCTGGTGAAACCCTTCCATTCCTATTCAGTAGGGAAAGAAGAGACATGACGGGATTTAGGCACCAGAATGTAAAAGATGCCATGAGTCTATTTGAAAGAAGAGCAGGGGAGATCTCCCCGCTTCCTGGTCAATGTTTATCCCTCAATCAACTGTTTCCATGTATCCACAATGAATGTCCCACCCTTTTGTTTGGAAGAAGGAAACTTTTGAGAACAATTGCTAATGTGGTAGCGATGGTCTGAAGTTTTCAGTGGGTATCTTGCCAGATTGCTTTGCATCAGCTTCTGTGGTGCAATTGTTCAGTATTTGGCTATTTGGTTGGTGGTTCGAGCCCATCCACCGGTGGAGTTTTCACTTCACCCGCATTCATTCCCCCACAGCTCTAGGTTGTTAGGGTCTACTTTACCTGCAAGAAAATATGTCAGAATCGAGGCAAGTGTTTCTGTTATTTATTGAATTCCCACGCAAGCAATTTTTTGTCATGTATATCCACGTCAAGTTTAATGAGAAAACAATTAGACCAAGAATGTACCTATATCTAACCCATTGGAAATCTATGAAGTAATTGGATTCAAACAAACCCATTCACTCCTCCTCCAGCACCACAGTGAGTGGGACAGGGAAAAGCAGCAATATTCCTGCCCGACACTCTCCAATCACCCGCTGCCAGCAGACAGCAGCTACAGCAGCTTCAGTCAGCGGGTTACTGCCCATCCCTGGGAAGCAAGATACTCCAACCCGGGCGAAACCTCCCAATACACCGAGCACAGGCTCAGGAAAACACAGGTGGATTATATCCCGGTCACTAAACCTCCGAGCATCATTTACAGAATACCCAAGTCAGTGAGTTACAAATAAAAACAACAAAAACTTTCAAAATATTTTCACTACAAATTTTTTTCCTTTGATTGAAAAGCTGACTGTGGTGGATCTGAAAATGAGAACCATGGGATCTGTGTTACTGACTGACTTGTTTTCCATTGTTTGTCTGCCAGGTTTGCAATTCAACTTGTGTTGGAGATTGAAGCGAAGCTGATTTCAGAATGAGGTCACAATGCAGGTAAATATTAAATCCAGGAACAAATCCTGAGGAAAATGGATCACAATGTTTGGAAGGAGGTGCAGCTGAGAAGCAGAAGCTGTGAATGATGTTATTGATGATCGATGGGAAAGCATTGGACCCTTGGGCTTCAGGTGGTCAATTTCCTTCTCTCCTATTGCAGTCAGACAGTTATCTCGCTGCGATAAGGGATATGGACATGTCTTCACCACATGTCCCGTTAGCTCAGTCAATGAAGTTTGAGACCTTGAAACGTCCTCGGTTTGAGCCATTCCTCCAAGGTAACACGGGGCTCAAAGTAAGTCAAAGTAAGCACTCCATTATTCATATCACGATTGCTGGTTTATGAGTTAAAACTGCCCCCAGCTACACTGGAAGCACGGCAGACATGTGGCCTAGTGTACAATGAATGATGATAATTGAAGGGGCAATTTCCAGTCAAACCGCTGCACCAGCAAAACTGCTCAGAGTCAAAGGGTTAGAAGAGACACTTAGTGAGGAACTGAGAGAAGTGGGTGCAGTTCAAACACAATACAGCTGAGAAAGAGCAGATTTATATGGTTAGGGGTAAGTATTGGGAAACTCCTGCTCTACTTCATTCACATCAAAATGAGCAAGGAGGAAAGATTGGATAGGATGGGTCTGTTTTCTTTGAGCAGAGGAAGCGAAGGAGATTTAATTGAGGAATATAAAATTATAAAATCGAGATGAAGAAGATAGAAAGGACCTATCTCCGTGAGCAAAGCGATCAATAACCAGGGACATGGACTGAGAAAGAAACAAATCCTCATATTTGTAAAGTGCCTTTCACCACCACCGGAATCCCAAAGGGTTTTATAGACAATTATGTACTTTCGAAGTGTATTCACTGTTGTAATGTATGAAATGAAGCAAACTCCCACAAACAGCAGCGCATTGATGTTCAGATAATCTGTTCCTGTGGTGTTGATTGAGAGATAAATATTGGACAAGGTAAGGGACCCTGTTACAGAGTCATAGAGTCATAGAGGTCTACAGCACAGAAAAAGGCCCTTCGGCCCATCGAGTCTGCGCCGGTAAAATAAGTACCTAACTATTCTAATCCCATTTTCCAGCTCTAGATCCAGAGTCTTGTATGCCATGGCATCGCAAGTGCAAATCCAAATACTTCTTAAATGTTATGAGGGCTTCTGCCTCTACCACCCTTTCAGGCAGTGGGTTCCAGGTTCTCACCACCCTCTGAGAGAAAAAATTCTTCCTCACATCCCCTGTAAACCTTCTGTCCCTTACCTTAAATCTATGCCCCCTGGTTATTGATCCCTCCAACAAGGGAAATAGTTCCTTCCTGTCTATTCTATCTATGCCCCTCATAATTCTTTACACCGCAATCAAGTCCCTCCTCAATCTCCTCTGGTCCAGGGAAAATAACCCCAGTCTATCCAATCTCTCCTCATAACTAAAACTCTCCAGCCCAGGCAACATCCTGGTAAATCTGCTCTACACTCTCTCTAGTGCAATCACATCCTTGCGATAATGCAGATTCCAGAACTGCAAGTAATACTCTAGCTGTGGCCTGAACAGCATTTTACATAGTTCCAGCATACCCTCCCTGCTCTTATATTCTATGCCTTGGCTAATAAAGGCAAGTATTCCATAGGCCTTCTTAACCACCTGTTCTTTGTCAAAATTGTGATTTGGGATCTTGTACATCCAAGAGTAGATGAAGCCTCAGTTTAACATCTCGTCAAAAGGCATATTACACTCGAAAGTGCGGGACTCCTTCCGTATTGCACTGGAATCTCAGCCTAGGCTGTTGTGCTCCTGTCTGGCAATGGTGTTTGAGCTCACAATTTTCTAAGTTAGAAACAAGAGTGGTACCAGCTGACCCATGGCAGACTATACAATTCAACTTAATGTATCTGGTGGAAGGATTAGAGAAAAGCTGTAGAGTAATTTATTTCACACAGGAGGTGGTGGGGGTCTGGAACCCACTGCCTGAGCTGATCAAAGAGGCAGAAACCACCATTGAAGTAAAGGAACTAACACATGGAAAAGCATCTGTGGTCCTGGAACCTACAAGGCTATGGAGCAAGAGCTAAAACATGGGATTAGACTGGATTGCTCTTTTTGTACTGACATTGACATGATGGATTGAATGGTCTCGTTCTGGATCATAAATATTTCTGTTTCATTGTTTCAATGCTTCAATTGATGATTTTCTTTCCCTGGTGCCAGTTGTGTATTTGCTCAGTTAAATATTTCCATAAGGCAATGGAGGAGAAGGATTCAGTTTCCAACGTGGAGCAGAAGAGAAATGGATCAACAGTGAAACAACACATTTCCAATCAGAAACAGAATTACCTGGAAAAACTCAGCAGGTCTGGCAGCATCGGCAGAGAAGAAAAGAGTTGACGTTTTAAGTCCTCACTCGAAATGTCGACTCTTTTCTTCTCCGCCGATGCTGCTAGACCTGCTGAGTTTTTCCAGGTAATTGTTTTTCTTTTGGATTTCCAGCATCTGCAGTTTTTTGTTTTTAACATTTCCAGAGTGGAAATAGGTGACAGAAACAGAATGGTTCTCCCACCTTTAGTTTCTTCACTAGTCCAATTACCATTCCATTCCATTAGCATGGCTTTTGCCTGGTATCCTCATCCCTGGTGTTATTCATTCTCTTCTGCCTTCCACCCAATCACAAAACTTCTCTCCTGCTATAACGTCTTTAATAATAGCTCCTAACGTTTCCCTTAGCATCTGTCACCATGGTTTTCTGAAAGGGAAATCATGTTTAACCAAATTATTGGAGTTCTTTGAAGAAGTCACATGAGCTGTGGATAAAGGGGAACCGGTGGATGTACTGTACTGAGATTTCCAGAAGGGATTTGATAAGGTCCCACATCAAAGGTTATTGCTGAAAATAAAAGCTCATGGTGGAGGGAGATAACATATTGACATGGATGGATGATTGGCATGAATGGGTCAGTTTCTGGCTGGCAAGATGTCACGAGTGGTGTGCCTCAGGACCAGAGCTGGGGCCTCATTTTTAGACAATTTATACAAATGACTTGAATGAAGGGACGACAGGTATGGTTGCTGAATTTGCTGATGGCACAAAGAAAAGTAGGAAAGTGAGGTGTGAAGAGGACATAAGGAGGCTGAAAAGGGATATAGGTAGTTACATGAGTGAGAAAATATCTGGCAAGTGAAGCATAATGTGGGCAAATGTGAACTTGCCAAATGTTGGCAGGAGGAATATAACGCAGCTTATTACCTAAATGGTGAGAGATTGCAGAGCACTGAGATGCAGAGGGGTCGTGGTGTCCTAATGCATGAATCACAAAAGGTCTAGCAAGTAATTAGGAAAGCTAATAGAATGTTATCGTTCATTGTGAGGGGAACTGAATACAAAAGTTGGGAGGCTATGCTTCAGTTACACGGGGCAGTGATGAGACCATATCTAGAGTACTGTGTCCAGCACTATTACCCTTGTTTAAGAAAGGATGTAAATGCATTGGAATCAGTTCAGAAAAGGTTTACTAAATTAATACCTGAGATGGGCAGATTATCTTCTGAGGGAAGGTTGGACAGGCTAAGCTTGTATCTGGAGTTTAGGAAAGTAAGAAGCAACTTTTTTGAAACACATAAGATCCTGGGGGGTCTTGAGAAGGTGGATGTGAAAATGATGTTTCCTCCTGTGGCAGAATCTTGAATTAGGGTCACTGTTTAAAAATAAGCGTCGCTCATTTAAGACAGAGATGAAAAGTTTTTTTTTCTTTCAGAGAGCCTTGAGTCTTTGGAACATCTTTTCCTGAAAAAGCGATGGAAGCAGAGTCTTTGAACATTTTTTCTCCTTTGAAATGGAGGGAGCTAGATTATTGATAAGCAAGGGGATGAAGGGTTATCGGGGTAGACAGGAATGTGGAATATGGAGTTGTGGTTACAATCAGATTAGCCATGATCTTATTGAATGGCAGAACAGGCTTGAGGGGCCGAATAGCCTACTCCTGCTCCTAATTTGTATGTTTCTATGTTCGTATGTTTATATGTTCATTCCCTCTCCTCCTTTCCTTGTCCGTGAACTTTCTTGAAATTTATAATACTTTTCTTTTTCTACTTCATTTGATAGTTCACGGACGTGCAGCATTCACAGTGGAGAGGGAAACAGAGTGAATGTTTCAGCTCGCTGGCCTTTTATCCAAACTGGAAGAATTTAGAGATTCAATAGTTTAGTAGCAAGGACAGAGTCAGGAGAAAGAGAGGGGGAGAGGAGGGAAGATCAAACAGTCTTGTGATAGGAAGACTGGAAAGATTAAATGACAAAGGTGATGGTGATTCAAGGTAAAATTTGTTGATAATGAGACAAATAAATAATCTAATAGGACAAATGAAGAAACAGGAGGGGGTTCAAACGGTAACAGCAGAACCATTACCAACACCTACTGTCCGAAAAAATTGGAGTGTAGTTATGATCTGAAATTGTTGAAGTGACTACAGAGTGCATAACGTTGTTAAGTGTCTGATCAAAGATGAGCTGCTGTTCCTCGTGCTTCCATTGAGCTTTATTGGAACAGTGCAGAAGTCCAAGGACAGAGGCCAGAAAATGATCAAAAGCTAGGAGCATGCTTGAACACTCAATGGTGATGCTCCACAAGACAGTCGCCCAAGCTGGATTTAGTATCCTCAGTGAAAATGAGACCGCATCGTGAGCAGTGAAAACATGATAATGAATAGCAAAGAGTAGCAATCACTGTGTCACCAAGAAAATGTGTTTGGGGCCCTGGAATGTGGGAAGGGAAAAGGTGAAAGGGCGGATGCTGCATCGGCTGTGCTTGCATGGAAATGATTCACTGTGATGTTCATAAGAACACGAGAAATAGGAGCAGAGGGAGACCATGTGGCCATCTGAACCTGCTCCACCATTAAATGATCTTGCACATCCATTGAATCGTTTAGTATGCAAAATGTCATGGATTTCTATTTGAATATGCTCAGCACCAAGAGTGATAGATTCAATTGATTTTCATCTGGAAAATGCACAAAGTGCACATGAATTGCAAGTGCTCCCTATCACTGGTCGACAATAATATTAACAACTTAACCTGGCCTCATGTCACCACACTGAAATCCTGCCATTCTCAGACACACTGTTCTTCATGTCATAATTGATGGATAAACAGCCCAAGTTGTAATGCAACTTTGTAGATGCTCCATAGTGTTACAGACTAGATCATTGGGTCTGCTCATTCCTTCCCATCTTATATTCAGCTAATGGGGAAAATTAATAAAATACTGAAACATACAGCGATTTGTGGACAGTGGTGAGTTCGCTGCTCAGATTAGCTCAGGTCTCCATATTATAACATGTATTTAGAAGCGATGCAAGAAGCGAGCGATGGGCCGATGCAAGAAAGATTTATTGCACTGATGATATAACTGACAGGTTATACCTATCAATAAATATTGAATAGGCTGGAGATGTTTTATGTGGAAAAGTGAGTGAGCGGTGACTTGATCGAGGAATTTAAGATCAAATAAGTGTTTCTACAGGCCAGACAACTGGAAGATGTTTCCACTTCTGCAAGGACGAAAATAAATATAACTTAGTAATGAATCTAATGTGAAGTTCAAGAGAAGAGGTAAAAACCGACAATGCTGGAAATACTCAGCATATCTGGCCATATCTGGGGATTGAGAAACAGACTCAAAGTCCCTGTAATGATGCATGCCGTTCTAATGAAAAGTCATAGACCTAAAATGTAAGTGATGTCTCCCTTTTCACAAACACAACAGATCTGCCGAGTGTTTCGATTCAACAATATCGACTCTCAATGGCTAGCTGGTTACCCAGTATTCTCCGCGGGAAAGAATGTGTCCTATCCAGACTACAGGGAGCTTGCTGCACAGGCGTACTACCGAGCTGGAAGTTGGGCATGCGCAATACGGTCGCTAAGTGGGGCATGCGCAGTGCTGGTTGTGCCTGAAGTGAGACGGAGAAGGGAGAAACAGTCGAGTGAGGTTGAGCAATGGAGTCGCTGGGTGGGTGGAAAGAATTAGTGCCAGCGGAGTGGGCAGGGAGGCCTCATAAACACCCAGAAAATGCCTCAAACCCTCAATTCGAAGCTCTCAATCCTGCGTTGCGCGGGATGGGGGCGACAGTTGTTGGCCTGCTCTGGGTCACAGGCCCGATTTAACGGCCGCCATCTTTACCAAGGGCGAGGTGCCGCATGGCGCATGCGCGGTCATCCCTGTCTCTGTCAGCAGGAGGAGAGAATATTGTGAATTTCGATCCTGGACTGACAGGGATGGATTTTGAAAACTCCTTTTATACGGGGTGAGAAGGGGTGAATTTCCACACAACAACCTCAAACGAAGAGTAATGTTTGTCTCTTCTAAATTTCTGTCCTGGACTAACAATAAAGGCCTTTGTAAATTTGTTTTACAGGGTTATTAGAAGTGGAGGATTGACAGACGGGAAACTCAAACCAAGCGTCACATCCAGATCTGACAGAGTCACTCAATTCATCAGGACCTGAATATCATCAGCATCTGAATGTGGAATGGAAAAAGGTTTGGCTGCTCTGTCTGTGAAAAAGCACCAAGATACACAAACCCTGGTTAGACCGCACCTAGATAATAAGTTCAGTTTTGTGCAACAAGTTAAGGAAGGATAGAATGGTTTTGGAGAGAGTGTAGCACAGATTTGCCTGAGTGATACCTGAACTCCAAGGGTTTAATTAGAAAATGAGATTACAGGAAATACCCATAGAGTCACAATGGCAAAGAGGAGGCCATTTGTACCATTTAGCCCATGCCAGCTCTCCAGTGAGACCAATTCCCCTGCTCCATTTCCCTGTATCCTTGCAAGTTTATTTCCCTCAAGTGCCTATTCTCCCTCGCATCCCCTTCTATCTCTTACCCAAAAACTTAAATCTGTATCCCCTAGTCCTTGTACAATCAACTGATGGGAATAGATTTTCTTTGTCCACCTTATCTAAAGCTCATCGTTTAGTATACGTCTTTCAATCTACCCTCACCTCTTTGCAAGAACCATTCATTTAAATCTCCTCTGCACCTTCTCAAGGACCTTTACATCTTTCCTGAAGTGTGGTGATCAGAACTGGACACAAATACTCGGGTTGTGGCCTAACCAGAGCCTAACAAAGATTCAGCATAGCTTAGTTGCTTTTGTACTCAATAACTCCATTTATGAAGCCCAAGATTCCATATACCTTGCTAACTGCTCTCTTAATCTATCCTGTCACCCTCAAAAAATCTCTGCACATAAAGGGGCAGATCCCTCTGACTCTGTACACTGTTTCGAGCTGTGCCATGAGGCCGCTATTGTCTTTCTCTCTCTATCCTTCCTGTCAAAATCCATCACCTCGCTGTGAGGGTTGTAATCTCTGAAATTTATAAGATTAAGAGGTGATTTTATTAATGTTTTCAGGTTGTTAATTGGAATTGACAGGGTAGATAGAGAGGAACTATTTCCACTGGTTGGGAATCTAGAACAATTGGGCGGAGTCAAACATAGAATCAGATTCCAGCACCTTTTCAGAGAGAGAAATGTTGGTGCAGAAACTCCTGAGCTCGATGTTGAGTTCTAAAGGATGTAAAGTGCCGAATCAAAAAATGAGCTGCTGATCCTAGAGCTCCCACTGAGCTTCATTGGAACAGTTCAAGAGGCCGAGGACAGAGAGGTCAGAGTGGGAGTGGGGTGAAGAATTAAAATGACAAGTGACTGGAAGCTCAGGGTCAAGCTGACAGACTGAACAGAGGTTGTTCCACCAAGTGATCACCCAATCTGTTTTTCATCTTCCCTGTGTAGAGCAGACCAGATTGTGAGCAGTTAACACAGTAACTAAGCTGCAAGAAGTACAAGTAAATCACTGTTTGTTTCATCACACAAAATCTCAAATATAACCTGAAGGAATATACTTTATTTGGAGAGGAAAGGATACAAAGTAAAGCAAACCGACTGCCAGAATATTACATTTTGCCCAAACCATAAAGATTGTTAACATCAGCTGAAATCAACCTCAGTGTCAAAATCAACATGGTTCAGTCCTCAATGTGATTAACAGCAGCAACAACAGCAGAATCCAACCCCTGCAGTCACTTGACAACTCACTGGTCTGCCTGCAGGTTGGATGAACAAGTGAAGCTCTTTTCACATTCAGAGCAGGTGAACAGCCCCTCGTGTGAACTCGCTGGTGTTTCAGCAGATCCCTTGTGCTTTACAAGCTCTTCTCGCAGTCAGAACATGTAAACAGTTTCTTATAAGTGTGCACTCACCATGTGCCCGAAGGTGTGATAAAAATCCTTTCCCACATTCAGTGCAGGTGAACTGTGTGACTGTGGCATTGAGTTTCCAGATCTCAGTCAAAGAATCACAGAGATCTACAGCACAGTAAAAGGCCCTTCAGCCCATCGAGTCTGCGTCAATCAAACAAGTACCTAACTATACTAATCCCATTTTCCAGCACTAGGCCCATAGCCTTGTATGCCATGGCATCGCAAGTGCACATCCAAATACTTCTTAAATGTTATGAGGTTTCTGCCTCTACCACCCTTTCAGGCAGTGAGTTTTAGATCTCCACCAACCTCTGGGTGAAAAAATTCTTCCTCACATCCCCGATAAACCTCCTGCCCCTTACCTAAAATCTATGTCCCCTGGTTATTGATCCCTCCACCAAGGGGAAAAGTTCCTTCTTGTCTACCCTATCTATGCCCCTCATAATTTTATACACCTCAATTATGTTCCCCCTGAATCTCCTCTGCTGCAGGGAAAATAACCCTAGTCTATCCAACCTACTAAAACTCTCCAGCTGCTTTATCTCCAGTGCAATCACATCTTTCCTATAATGCGGATTCCAAAACTGCACGCAAAACTCTAGCTGTGGCCTAACCAACGTTTATACAGTTCCAGCATAATCTCCCTGCTCTTACACTCTATGCCTCAGCTAATAAAGGCAAGTATTCCATATGCCTTCTTAGCCACCTTATCTACCTGCCCCGCTACTTTAAGGGACTGGTGAACATGCACACCTAGGACCCTCTGATCCTCGGTACTTCTCAGAGTCCTACCATTCATGGTGTATTTCCGTGCCTTGTTTGACCTGCCCAAGTGCATCACCTCACTCTTATCCTCAGGCTACCTCCTCACTATTTACCACACCACCAATTATTGTGTCATCCGCAAACTTATTGATGAACCCTCCTACGTTCAAGTCTAAACCATTTATATATACCAGATGACAGATAATTTAATTCCTTTCAAATCGCCACATTGACACAGCTTCTCCCCAGTGTGATTGCACTTGTGTTTTAATAAGAGAGAGGATCAGTTGAAACCTTGACAACACGCAGAACACGTGCATGGTTTCTCTCTGCTGTCAATGATGCTGTTTGTGGGGCTGAAGCGAGTCACGGTCCCAGTGACCAGGAGAGAAAATGATTTACTCATTAATTTTATTCTACTCAAGAGGAAAAAATATTCCACAAAAACTGGAATTTCTATCCTGGACTGACAGGGTTGACTTTATAAACTCCTTTTCCAGGGCATAAGACGGGGAAAATTTACAGACATGAAACTCAAATCAAACATCACGTTAAGCTCTGATGGTCACTCGATTCATCAGGACTTGAATATCATCAGCCTTTGAATGTAGAACGAGAAATTTCTGTAGGAAAGGATTTCAAACTTCCGTGTGACTGGAAAAGCAGCAAGACACACACACACACCTGAGTGAGAGTGTTCCAGTGAACTGACTGTGCAAAGAACTTTAACCAGTTACAGAGCCTGGAAAACATCACACCATTCACAGTGGAGAGAAAGTGTACCCCTTTTTCTGTGGATGAGGCTTCAACTGATCATTCAACCTGGAGAAGCACAAGGACACCCGCACCATGGAGAAACCATGGAAATGTGGGGACTGTGGGAAGGGATTCAATTATCCATCCAAGCTGGAAACTCATCGACGCAGTCACACCAAGGAGAGACCATTCATCTGTTCTGATTGTGGGAAGGGATTCACTCAGTTATCTACACTGTTAACACACCAGCGAGTTCACACTGGGGAGAGAACATTCACCTGCTCCGTATGTGTGAAGAACTTTACTAAATCTTCTACCCTGACTGAACACAAGCGAGTTCACACCAGGGAGAGGCCATTCAGTTGCTCTCACTGCGGGAAGAGGTTTGGTCGGTCATCCAATCTCACTGAACATCTCCGTGTCCACACTGGGGAGAGACCGTTCACCTGCCCCGTGTGGGAAGGGATTCACTTGTTTAACCAACCTCACATCACACCAACTTGTTCATACTGATCAGAGACCTTTTCAATGTTCTGACTGTGATTCTGGCTTCAAAAGCACAAGGGATCTGCTGATACACCAACGCAGTCACACCAGGGAGAGGCCCTGCTGTCTGCCCAGAATGAATCCATTTCACTAATAAATGTTGAAATGTTTGCTCCACACCCACAAGGTTTCATCTGTTTAAAGCCACAAACAGAATGGTACAGTTTTCTCCTGGAGTTTGAGACAAATCAGCTTCCAAAATGATACAGAGTTTCAGCCAATGAGGGAGATCCGGGCCCAGCCCCATCCCTCATTCACTCCAATTGGTTGGAGGACCATCCAATTCCCCTCTTGGTCCTCCAGTCCTGTCCCATCTTTCTATTGGTCCGAAGCTTCCATAAATCATTGCCCGGCATTGTGATCTGGAGCATGCGCAGTGCAGGTGATGTCCATGGACAGACGCTTGTTTGTCTCATCTTCAGGCAGGAAGGAGGCGGATAAGCAGAGGCAGCGTTAGGGGCAGTGTGTGGGAGGGGAGGCTTCACAAACACCCAGTGGAGGCTTCAACACCCCCAGTAGGAAAGAACCGGGCCCGCCTTTGCACCGAAGGGAACGGCAGCTGCGGCTTTCTCCCTGTGCCAGGCCCGAGTGGACAAATGTGGGTTAATGAAGGAAATGCAGCAATGGGTTTGTTAATGAGAAATCATCTTTAACTCACTTTACTGATCCTGGAGCAGGAGGAGAGAATGGTGTGAATTTCTATCCTGGACTGACAGGGATGGATTTTGTAAACACCTTTTACAGGGAGTGAGGAGGGGAGGATTTAAAGACGGGAAAGTCAAACCAAATATCACATTCAGAGCAGACCCGATTCATCAGGACCTGGATAGTATCGGCCTATGAGTTTAAGCATTGAGTTCCAGATCATTACCACTCACTGTATAAAAAAAAGTGATTCCTCACATTCCCCCTTATCTCTTCCCAAAATCTTAAATCTGTATCCATAATTTTTTTTTTAACAATCAAATAATGGGAACAGCTTTTCTTTATCTACCTTATCTAAACGTATTATTAACTTGTACACCTCTATAAAATCTCCCCTCAATCTCCTTTGCTCCAAGGATAACAAGCCCAGTTTCTAAAACCTAACATTGCAACTAAAGCCCCTCATCCCTGGAACTATTCTGGTAAATCTCCTCTGCACCCTCCCAAAGGCCCTCACATCCTTCATAATGTGTGGTGATCACTGGTTTGCACAGACCCAGATGTTCTGTGTTCATGTCTGTGATGTCATCACACACCAACAATTGTGTGGTGACATCACCCCACTCCCCGGGTATTTCCTCAACTGGGAGATTTTTCTCTGACTCCAGTGCTTTTCATCTTTCCAGCTGCAGGCTCCAGCAGGGGATTTTAAAATTGAAAACTGAAAGTTTCAGGTGTGAGTATTTTCGACCATTCGTCTCCAATTTATAGCTTTTCGTGAGATGTTTCATGGCTCAGGGGCTGCTGTGACTCCTTCACTGTGGATCTGAATCCATGTCTATCCTTTGCTCTGTTTCAGCTCTCTCCTCCCTGATCACCTCTCTGCCATTGTCTAACTTCCTCTGCCTCTAATAATGGGTGTATTTTAGTTGTGTTTAGCATTTTACTGTTCCTTCTGCTGGCCATGTCTAAGTGAGGTTTCCACTGCTGCCCATCCCCTGAACTTGTGCTGCTGGCTTACCAGCTCTTTCACTTTTGAGCTTATATTGATCATCAAGTTCTGCACCATTTTTTTGCCTGTAATTCATTCTACAGACCCTGAATCATTAACTCTGTTTCTCTCTCCACCAATACCAGCATATATTGCCAGTCACCAGTTGCTTGTGGAGAAAATGATGTTTGACCTTCTTGAACCGCTGCAGTCCGTATGGTGAAGGTGCTCCCACAATGCTGTTAGGTAAGGAGTTACAGGATTCTCACCCAATGATGATGCAGGAAAGGTGATGTGTGTCCAAATCAACAGGAAGAATTTGTGTTTATCTGGCAGCTTTAACATAAAGTATTCAAGGGCATTTCACAAAATTTTACAAAGCTACATTTAACAACGAGCCAAACAATGAGATATTAGGACATAAATTTGGTGAAAGAGATTGGTTTAAGGTGTGTCTTAAAAGAGGAAAGCAAGTTAGAGAGGTTTGGGAGCAATCTGAGTGCAGATATTTTGGTGGGTTGATTGGCTGGAGGAGATTACAGAGATAGGGATGATCACAACCATGGAGGAAAACCAAGGATGCTGACTTTAAAATGCTGCTGCCTCTGAATTGGGAGCCTTTGTAGATCAGCGATCACAGGGGTGATGGGTGAACAAGACTTGGTCCAAGTAAGCACAAGAGCAACAGAGTTTTGGATGGTGGAGGTTGAATCTGGAAGGATGACCGGGAGTGCGTTAAGACCAGAGGTGACAAAGGATTGGATGATGATTTCAGCAGCTGATGAGCTGAGACTGGGTACAGTCAGGTGATGTTACTGAGGTGGAAATAGGCGGTCTTGGTGATGATGCAGATATGCAGTTAGAAACTCATCGTGGGGTGAAATATTTCACCATGGGTGTGAACAATCAGATTCAGTGTCAGGCAGTTCCCAGGGAGAGGGATGGAGTCAGTGACGTGGCAGTGGAATTTGTAGCAGGGACTGAAGACAATATTTACTGAGGAAGGCTTATGTATTGAGCGATGCTTATTAAGGAAAGCGGTGATATGGCAGATTTAAAGGAGAAAGGAACAGCGCCTGGAGAGAATTGTTAACAGTATTTGTTAACATGGGGACCAAGAGATGAAGTTGAATATTTAACAGTTCAAGTGACAAAAGTATTGAGGAAGCAAGAGGTGGGTGTCATGGACAAGTTAAGTTCGGAGAGGGTATATCGGAGACAGGAGAGAAATGAGAGAAAGATGTTCGGGGCTAGGGCAGCGGGAAGATTCAGAGGATCTTTAGCCAGGTGGGCTAGTGGAAGGGAAGGAAGCAGTGGAGGCAGCTGAATGGATGATCTTGATCTTAGTGACAAAAGTCTGTGAGCTCCTCTCTCTTACTATTGGAAGTGAGGGTGGAGGAGACAGTGGAAAAAGGTTTAAGAAAGATGATTTGCATGAGAGAAAAGAAGCCTGGGGTTATATTTGCATTCGAGGATGATCCTAGAATAGTGAACAGTTATAGCAGGTGAGAAAGGAAACCTATAGTGCATTATGTGCTTCAGTAAGATCTGGGGGTGGATGGTTAAACCAGTTGTCCGCCGTTCAAGTCTGCATCCCTTGCAACCAAACGAACAGACATGAGGGTTGTACTGGGGGGAGTGTCCAGGGTGAGAGAGAGTCAAGGCTTTACTGGGAACTAGAGCATCAAAAGTGGACATGAGGGTGTGGGTCACTGTTTAAAAATAAGGGGCCACTCATTTAAAACAGAGAAGAGAATTTTTTTTCTTTTAGAAGGTCGTGGAATCGCTTTCCTCAAAGGGCAGTGGAAGCAGAGTCTTTGAATATTTTTGAGGCAGAGTTAGATAGATTCTTGATAAACAAGGGGGTGAAAGGTTATCAGGGATAGGCGGGAGGTTACAATCAGATCAGCCATGATCTTATTGAATGGAGGAGGAGGCTCGGGGTTCCAAGTGGCCGACTCCTGCTCCTAAATCGTATGTTTGTATGTTAAATGGAGGAAATTTCTCCTCATGCAGTGCTAGATGTCAGACGTCAGAACGGTGTGTAAGTTGGAGACGAATTTGCAGTTGATGGCGTTTGTATCCACCTGCTAATCTGGTCCTTCTAGGTGGTAGAACTTGAGAGTTTGGGAGATTCTGTCAAAGTTCTGGTCGAGTTGTAGATATATAAAATCTCTCTCTCCGCCTTTTGCCCCTCTCACCTCTCTCTCTGCCCTTGTGGGCCAGAGTCTTGTGTAGGCCCAGACCGGGTGACAGGTTCTCTTCCCTGAAGGACATTGGTGATCTAGTTGCATTTTTATGACAATCCAGCAGTTTTCATGGTCACTTTCTCCCAGTGCCGGCCCCACAAATGACCAGATTCATTCAGCTCAATTTCACAACCTGCCTTTGTGTTTTTGTGGGTTCTCTCTCACTCCCTTTTTTCTGTTTTCAATCAATTTCACAGGATATTAGAAGGGGAGGATTTGCAGTCAGGAAACTGAAATCAAACATCACATCAGGATCTGGCAAAGTTGTTCAATTAATTATAACCTGAATATTACTGGATTTCGAACATGGAAGGAAAAAGCACTGTTCACGTTGGAGAGAAACCATTCACTTGTTCTGTCCTGTCGAGACACAAGCAGAGTCGCACTGGGGAGAAGCTGTGGAAATGTGGTGATTGTGGGAAGGGATTCAATTATCCAGTTAGGCTGGAAATTCATCGGCGCATTCACACCGGGGAGAGGCCGTTTACCTGCCCCAAGTGTGGGAAGGGATTCACTACCTCATCCCATCTGCTGACACACCAGCGCACTCACACTGGGGAGAGACCATTCACCTGCTCCAAGTGTGGGAAGGGATTTACTCAGTCATCCAACCTGCTGACACACCAGCGAGTGCACACTGGAGAGAGGCCCTTCACCTGCTCCGAGTGTGGGAAGGGATTCACCATTTCAGCCCACCTGCTGAGACACCAGCGAGTTCACTCTGAAGAGAGACCTTTTAAATGCCCAGACTGTGGGAAGTGCTATAAAAGTTCTGGGGAACTGATGTCCCATCAACGTGTTCACACTGACGAGAGACCATTCAGATGCTCTCACTGTGGGACTGGGTTCAAGCAATCATCTGACCTCACTGTACACCAGCGCACTCACACTGGGGAGAAGCCGTTCTCATGCTCCGTGTGTGAGAAGAGATTCAATCAGACATGCACCCTTCTGCGACACCAGCAAGTTCACACTGGGGAGAGACCATTCACCTGCTCCATATGTGGGAAGAGATTTGGTCGGTCATCCACACTGCTGAGACACCAGCAAGTTCACAAGTGACTATAGTGATTGGATTTTTCTCTTAATCACATCCAGGACTGAACTGGAGGAACAGCAAGATCAGGAGAGACAGAATCTGACCGGAGAAGCTGTTTCTCACAGATTCTGTCTCTCTCAGATTCAGAGGCAACTTTTTTACAATGGTCACCCCAGTGACTGAACATTCAGGGGCGTTTTGGGGCCTTTTTCAGGGAGAGTTTTCCTGCCGTCCTTATGTATTTTGCAGTTCCTCTGATTAGCATCGACAATTAGAAAGTGCTGATTAATCCTTGCTGACAATTCTTACTGACTTCCACATTCTTCACAGTGACACCTCCATCATGAAATTAAATTATCAAGGAGCATGAAACAAAACAGTAAAATATTTTACAGGCACATCAATAAAAGCTTCATCGATCAACATTGATATTGATGAAGCTTGGAAGTTGCTGATTCAATCATTTCTGACACAGCAGCAGCAACATTTGCTAAAGGTGGAACCCACAACAAAGGCTGGTCTGAGACCCACTCAGCAGAGATGACATCTGTCATTGAAGCAAAAAGTACAGCCCACTTGATGCACAACATAAACCCAACAGCTGGACCACTGCATAACTTGAAAGTCTCCAAGATAGTTGTGCAAAAGACGGAGGAGCTGTGTAAATAAACACTGGATCAGCCTACACCAAGAAATCCAAACTGCCTGTCACAACGAGAACTATGTGCCATGTATGATGAGATCAAGAGGGCGCTTGGTCCGACCATCACCAAAATTGCCCCTCCCATGAAATGGGCAGACGGTGAAGTGCTGACTGACAGAAGTGAGCAGGTTATCACTGGGTTTAACACTGTGAGCTGTGGTCCCTGTGAGACAGACATCTCCCAGTCTCTGTTTGACTCTTCCCAGCAGTTTCCTGTTAGGGCTGAGTTGGACCAGGAAACCTCATCACTTGAGCTGGAAAAGGCCATTGATTGTTCAGCAAGCATAAAGGCACCCAGCAAGGATGGAATTCCAGCTGAGCTACTCAAGCACGGAAAGTCCCATCTACTGTCACACATTCATCATCTCCTCCTCTGTTGGATGGTCGGATCCGTTCCACAAGACACGTGTGACACAAAAATCATCACAATAAACAAAAACAAAGGTGACACAGGAGATTGCAACAACTACAGAGGCATCTCACTCCCTAACGTCACTGGGAAGACCTTCACTAGGGTCATGCTTAAAAGGCTTCATCTGCTTGCAGACCGAGAGTATCCAGAAGCAGAGTGCGGTTCCTGTGCTGGCAGATCTACAGAGGACATGATCGTCTCCAAATACCAGCTCCAAGAGAAGTGTACAATTGGTATTTAATCTAAAATGCTGCCAGTTCCTCTGCTGAGAAATATGAAACGTTAAAATTACTGAGTGAAAGTAAATCTTTAAGTATGAATTACAATTGACTTGTACAATTGGAAAAGACACCAAAAAGTTTGATTCCCTGAAGATAAGCTTCACCCTTGAAGTTATGTTTCGGAGCTCACAAGTTGTGGGAAGCCCCATCCTCTTTAACACTTTTTGGGTCTAAGATGGTTGAAGCTCTGTTTACCTGTGAAAGCTCACTTCTTTAGTTTTATTTTTCTTCAGCTTTATTACAGTCATTTGGAAAGGCACCTGAAGAAACAACAAAAAAAGCACTAACATTTGGGCAAAACTGAGAAAAATACCAGAGGAATGAGGAAAACAAAGTTGACAATGGTGGTCGGTTCGTCTTTAATCTGAAAAATAAAGCTGTCTAAAGTTAACACAATTGTGCATATTTGTGAATGTTTGCTCTGCCCTTCTGCAAACAAACAGTGACGTTAACCCTTTCCACTGACTGCATGGTGACGATTTGAACAAAAGGTTTTGCCTTTTAATGATTTGGGGAGACGGTGGCATAGCGGTAATGTTGCTGGACTAGTAATCCAGGAACCAAGGTTAATGTTGTGGGGACATGGGTTTAAATCCCACCATGGCAGCTGATGGAATTTGATTTCAGTTAATAAATCTGGAATCTAAAGCCAGTCTCAGTGATAATGACCATTGATTGTTGCAAAAACCCACCTGGTTCATTAATGCCCTTTAGGGAAGGAAATCTGCCATCCTTATCTGGCCTACATGTGACTCTAGACCCACAGTGATGTGATTGACTCTTAACTGCCCTCTGAAATGACCTAGCAAGGGCAATTAGGGATGGGCAACAAATGCTGGCCTTGCCAGCGATATCCACGTGCCATGAAAAAATTTGGCTTTGTTATTTGTTATCTTCAAGACAAAGTTCTTGAGAACGGGAGATATGGGAGTTATCTCCAAACTGATTGCAAACACTTCTGTCTCTGATCTACAGACACCACATTCTGCGAAGATTGAATTGAACAATAAGTTCCCCCAGGGCTCATGAGTGAGATGGAATGGCAATAATTGGGATTCTCCACTTAGAATAAAAGAGCAAAATCACACCACCAACTGGTAATTGCAATGACTCGTGCTGGGTATAGTTAATGGAATTTGTCAATCCATCAGGGTGAGATGTAATCCAGATGTTCAGGCTAATGCTTGGAGACATGGGGTCAAATCCCACTGTGACTGCTAGTGGAATATAAAGTCAATTAATTGAATCTTGGGTTCAGTACTGACTCTGCTGGCCGACATGTGACTCCACAGCAATGTGGTTAACTCTTAACTGTGTTCCGACATGGTCTGAGTGCAATTAGGAATGGCCATATTCCAAGAAAGTGTCCATGAAATTAGTAAAATGTCTTGGAACTTACTTGTATTTTTTTAATAGAAAATTGCATTTATAACCTGGCCACTTTCAGAGGGAGTAAACTTAAAGTGAAGAGGGATATAGAATCTGGATTTAGAAAATGGATGCAGGTGAATAGAGTGCTGGAGAAACTTTAAAGTCCATGCATGAACTTTTGTTTGAACCAGATGTATTTACAACATACCAATAATTTAGAATTCTATGAGATGAACTGCAGGTGGGGAGGATGAATCAAAGTCAATCGTTATCACCATTTACTGGAAAAGTTTTTACATTTATTCTTGGTGCAGCTCAAGGGTTTGTGTTGCTGATTCTGAAGATTCTAGTAGCTTTACTTTGTCATCGATGGAATGTAATCAAGACATTATGAAAACACAGCTTAGAAATAGCTGGGTTAAGCAGAAATCAGTTTGTGAGAAGTCAATAAGAATATTCCCTTCTCAAGGTGGGGAGATCTGTAATAAATCACTGTCCAATAATCTTATAAAATCTTTAAAAATTCATTATTATAGGATTGACTCGTTCTCTCTTACTCATGAAGAAAGCTTCCTGGATTGACAAGCACAGAACAGTGCAGGTCTATTGTATCTGACAAGGCCATGTCTCTAGCACAGAAACTGAAACAAAACAAACTTGGTGGGGTGGGAAAACCTCATGACCCATTTGTAAACCTACTGTCTGAATAAAGATTAAACAGGATGTCGTAGCAAGCAATGAGCCACAAAATGACTCAACAGACTTCCAATAGAAATAGCAGGGATTTTCTTGAATATCTGTCCCTTGCTAATGGACAAGTGGATAAGTGATTGATATAAGACCCTCAGAAATAAAGTACATGAACGGGCATTCAAGAGGAAAAATCATTTCAGACAGGAAAGACCTTCTCAAAATGATGCATGTTGGCATTGGTCAAATGTTTTGGCTCAAGGAGACTGAGATACTGCCACCTCCAGCCACAGAGATCAGCATCCCCCTGCTCCGGGTCCAGTAAACCATTCCGAGGAGACTGTCACCTCCAGCCACAGAGATCAGCATCGCCCTGCTCCGGGACCAGTAAACCATTACGAGGAGACTGTCACCTCCAGCCACGGAGATCAGCATCCGCACGCCCCCCCACCCCTCCCCACTGCTTCTCCCCATCCATTTGTCCAACCCGGGATCAGTAAACCGTTCTCACCTGTTGTGGGTCATTTTTTTTTCTGCCCATTTAACTGATGTATCATATCTAAACTGTTGCTTCTTAATAAATTGCTTTAAAATCACCTATGACTTCGACTGCCTTTTTGGGTGATCTGTGACTCCTGGACTAAAATCTTACACTTATCCAGGAGAGTAACTGAAGGGATGAGAACTGAAATAATCTAGAGTAATGATGGGTGTTACCTGTGGCTCAGTGGTTGCATTCTTATCTCTGAGTCAGGAGTGTGTAAGTTCAAATCCACATCCAGAAACATGAGCATAAAATCCAGGTTGATATTCTGATGCAGCACTGAGGGAGCACTGCATTGTCCTGTGTTCTAGTTGAGACTGTCAACTATGGCCCCATCTGCCTTCTCAGTTGGGTGTAAAACTGCCCAGGATGTTATTCCAAATAGGGGAGTTCTCGCTGATGTACTGCTTCATATTTATCTCTCAACAAACATCACTGAACAGATTATTTGGTCTCAGTCACATTTATATTAGTGGGATCTTGTTCTGCACAATTTGGTAACTGCGTTTCCGACATCACAACAGTGACTACACTCCAAAAGAACTTCATTGGCTGTAAAGCACTTTGGGACATCCTGAAGTTGTGAAAGGTGCTATATAAATACAAGTCTCCATTAACAAAGGAGAAAAGACCCAAAAATGGAACATTCGATAACAGGACATCAATCAATCTCCTCTTATCTTAGCAAAATCAAGGACTTGAACACTCTGTGTGTTTGATGCAAAGCTGATTTATTTAACATTTTTTTTTATTCATTCATGGGATGTGGGCTTCGCTTGCTGGGCCAGCATTTATTGCCCATCCTTAATTGCCCTTGAGAAGGTGGTGATGGGCTGCCTTCTTGAACTGCTACAGTCCATGTGGTGTAGGTACAACCACAGTGCTATCCAGAATATTAAACTCCAGCCCAGTTACAGGGATTATTAACATCAACAAAAATAAACTACAACTTTCAGATTGAACATGGTTCAGTCCTGGATGCGATTAAGAGCAGCAATAACAGCAGAATCCAACCCCTGCAGCTTGCGACCTCGCTGGTGTGTCTGCAAGGTGGATGAATGAGAGAATCCCTTCCCACAGATGGAGTAGGTGAACGGTATCTCTCTGGTGTGAATGCACTTGTGTTTCAGCCTGAGGGAATGCTGAATGAATCCCTTCCCACACACGCAGCAGGTAAACGGCCTCTCTCCAGTGTGAGTGCGCCGGTGAGTCAGCAGATCCATTTTGCTTTAAAATTCTTCTCACAGTCAGAACATTTAAAAGGTCTCGTGTCAGAGTGAACGCGTTGGTGTGAAGTGAGGTGAGGAAGCTGAGTGAATCCCTTTCCACACTCAGTGCAGGTGAACGGTTTCACCCCAGTGTGAATATACTGGTGTCTCAGCAAGGTGGATAACTGAGTGAACCCCTTCCCACACACAGAGCAGGTGAACGGCCTCTCCCCAATGTGAACTCTCTGATGATCCAACTGTTAGCATAACTGAGTGAATGCCATTCCACACTCAGGGCATGCAAATGGTTTCTCCCCAGTGTGAACTCGCTGATGTAACTGAAGGCTGGATAACTGAGTGAATCCCTTCCCACACATAGCACAAGTATACGGCCTCTCTCCGGTGTGAACTCGCTGGTGAGTCAGCAGGTTTTGTTTTCTTTTAAAGCTCTTCTCACAATTAGAACATTTAAAAGGTCTTGTGTCAGAGTGAACAAGTTGGTGAGCAGTGAGGTGGCTTAGTCAAGTGAATCCTTTCCCACAGTCAGAACAGATGAACGGCCTTTCCCCAGTGTGACTGCATCGATGAATTTCCAATGCAGATGGTGATGTGGATCCCTTCCCACAGTCTCCACATTTCCATGGTTTCTCCGTGGTGTCAATGTACTTGTGTCTCTCCAGGTTGAAGTTTCGTTCACACAGAACACACGTATGGTTTCTCCCCACTGTGAACGGTGTAATGTATTTTCAGGCCGTGTAACTGGTTAAAGCTCTTTCGACAGTCAGGGCTCTGGAACACCCTCATTCGTGTGTGTGTGTGTGTGTGTGTGTGTGTGTGTGTGTGTGTGTGTGTGTGTGTGTGTGTGTGTGTGTGTGTGTGTGTGTGTTGGTGTTTTTCCAGTCCCAGCCAGAACATACCAAAAATTCTCCTTCCACACTCACCTGCCAATGATATTCAGGTCCTGATGAATCGAGTGACTTTGTCAGATCTGCAGAAATCTTTGCAAATTACCTCCTTCTAATCCCTGGAAAAGGAATTGACAGAGTCAGTATCAGTATCAGCCCTGGATAGAAATTCAGAATAAGCAATTCTAGTTCCGATGAAACATTCTTTCTTCTCTTCTTTCCCCAAAGATGTGCTTCAATAAAAATAAAAGAAGAGAAAATCAGCAACAAAGTCCCACAAGAGTTCAGAGAACCTTTCTATCTAAACCAGGATGTTGTTCTCTGTGTCTATGAAACACTCTGTACCCTGATGTCCCCACCAGTTATAGAAGATGGACACCACATGCTCCCTGTACAGGGTTACCTGGGCACAGACGAGGCTGCAAAAAAGGCTGGCACCTAGTGTGAGCCCTCCACCATACCCCATCATCTCCCCTTTCATCTTGGATCTTCAAATTGTTGTTTTAACCAGGAGAAGATTCTCTAACTTACCCAGTTCCCGCACATTGGACAGGCAAAGATTATAGCCAAGCTCTTCAGGTAACTATACAGGGGTTGCAACCTCTCACAGGCGCATGGATTTCTTTGGGCTGCAAATATCATCTGGGTTCAAATGATCCGCCCGGAACCTAGGACCCGGTTGGGAACAGAGACCCTGAAGGTCCGCCTACTCAGTTACGTCACCAATAAGCAAGCGCATGTGCTCTACACCCTGCTGAACCGAGATGGCGGCCGTTCACTTGGGCCTGTTTCTTGGTCTCTTACTCGAAGCTGCAAACGCGGGAGCTGCAGGTTCGTATTTGCGGCTTGAGGTCTCCAACAGCTGTTTAGAAACCCTCCCCGTCGACCCGCCGGCTCCATCGCTCCCTCCGCATTTCCGCATCCTTACCGGTTTAGGGATACCACAGACAAGAGGCTCTCCAGAGCCATCACTGCGCATGTTCCAAACAATGGGCGGTGCCGCGCATGCTCACTGCTCTCCTGTGGTGGGGATAGGGGACATTCACCATCGCGGAGGATGCTGGGTAACTTCCTCGCCATGGAAAGCCCTAATCAGTGAAGAGTGATTTATTTTGTCATGACGTGGAGATTGGGGCGCGGTGGTGTGGAAATCAATAAAATTCGTAACCAAGTTATACAGAAACCCGAGTAAAACTCTCCTTCTATCTTCTCTGCTTCAGCCAACAGTTTTTCCATCCATGGGCCTTTTAATTCTCCTAGGTCAGGAATCCAGTGAGAACTAGTTTGTGTACAAGGTGATTGCGTGGATCCTGAGCTGTGGAGGGATTTACACAAAACAATGGTAATTTTAAAGGCTGAGGCATCAGAATTTTATTCCCTTCTAAAGATGAAGAATGCTACCTTAACTACTGAAAGAGCAGAAAAGTGAAGTATTGTCCATCTAAGTATTGGAAATAGATTCAAAATGAGGGGGATATCAAACTCTATATCTTGCACAGACATGGAAAGAGGGAAGTGGATGACCTTTAGAGATCTACTCCACTTGCAAAGCAGTCACCACCCACCAACACTATTACACTGTCAGAGTTCAGGGGCTCAGAGGGAAAAAACAATGTGGCTGTGAATCTAATTTGGGAAAACAGTTAAAGAAATGGGATTCAATTTATAAACTGAAATATTGAATTTCAAAGAAAAATAATTGTTTGCAATTAATATATTCATGTTTCCCAACTCCAGTGGAGAGTAGGTGTGGAGAATGTTCACTGTTTTAAACTGTTCTATTGTTCTATGATTATGATGCTTGACCTTCTCCTCCAATCTGTAACATATGAATGGCGAACCATTCTACCCAGAATGCTCCATGTGGGTGAATTCAGCCTATCTCTATTAGAAGGGCCAAAATGCACAGGCGCGGAATGGCCCCTCCCTTCCCAGAGGGAAGGGATCTGCTGGACACAGCCTCTCCCACCTTAAAAATATGTGGGGCTTCTTCATATTGCAACATCCCAGGTAGTTGTGAGGTTGCAGGAGAGTAATGCCTTTACTTTATAATTCCATAATCTATCTGCCCTATTACATTGGCGATACTACCTTAACTGGGCTCTTTATTAAAAATGTTACTCAGGTATGTGAAATGTGTAGAATTATTGGATCAAACTCTACTAGGTTCTCTGTGTATGTAACTAACCAGTGAATCGCTAATATCTATTTCAGCAGACAGGTAGATTTTTCCACAGGGATGAAGGTGAGAGAATTATCCACCCTAGGATTCTCAGTGTGGACAGGGTGCAATGTGTTTTGAGATGGGATGTCCCAGTTCTCCACCCTGGGATTCTCAGTATGAACAGGGTGACATGTGTTTGGAGACAGGATGTTCCAGTTCTCCACCTTTAAAAGGGACAAGGAGAGGACCAGGTGGATAGAATGGTGATGCTTTATGATATCAGTGCAGTGCCTGGGATCTATCCTCCCTGAACCCTGCTCAGTATTGGCTGGGAGAGTTTGATGGGACAGTGCAGAGAGAGTTTTACTCTCTATTAAAACCGTGCTGTACCTGCTCTGTGGCACTGTTTGATGTGGTATGTTGTGGAAGCTTTTCTCTGTATCTACCCTGGGCTGTACTTGCCCTGGGCATGTTTGATGGGATGATTTAGAGGAAGCTTTCTTCAGTATCTAATTCTAACACGTGTTGTACCTACCTTGGGAATATTTAATGGGAAATTGTAGAGGGACCTTTACTCTGTTTCTAATACATGTTTTACCTGCCCTGAGTGAATTCCACATTGGAACAGGCACATTAAATTATCTCACCATGAGAAATGCTTTAAAAGACTAAAATAGTTAATTCACAATACTGTGCTAATGGAGAGAGGCTGTTTAAATATCCTGTGCATGGAAAGAAGTGAGACACCAGTGAGTTCATCTGTGACTGCAGGGGTTGGATTCTGCTGTTATTCATCACATTCAGGCCTGGGCCATGTCAGAGTGCCAGTGAACTTGAATTTCTGTGAGTCTTTTAAAATTAATTTTATTGATTTAATTAATTCTTTCATCTTAATGGCATCACAGGAGTCAACTACTATTTACCATTTGTAATTTTCAATTTCGGGGATTTTTCCCAACATTTCCCACAGAAGTAAATATGCCCTGTTCACTCTACAGGAGCTCAGTGTGCAGGTGCAGTGCTGGACAGTATCTGAAGCATGCCCAGTGATGCTTTGATCAGAACGATGCAAGTGCTGGATGCGCTGTCCAGGCAGGTGAGCTGATGGCATGCACAGGATCAAGGTTTCAGGAAAAACCCAGTGAAGGCAAAAAGGCCTGAATAAGAACCTGCAGGGCCCACGTTTGCCACTCTGGGGCTTTTTCCCGGGAACAGGCCTGGGTTAATGGCTGCCATCCTGCTTCAGTAAGTAGCATAGCAAATGTGTGGCCATTTTGGTGAGGGAACAGGGAGTGGATGAGGCTTCAAGGTCCCAGTGACCAGGAGAGAAAGTTATTGAGTCATTGATTTCATTACCAGTCTGCACACAACTGAGAACTGAACCCAGCCAGTGTAGAAGGAGAAAACTGGGAGTGGAGGAAAGGAATGGTGGAGATGGCACGTTGAGTTTGCTTCTCATTACGGGGAGGAAAGCACCAAGACACAGGCCCAAGTGAGAGTGTTCCAATCCACTAACCGGGGAAAGAGCTTTAACCAGTTACACAGCATGAAAACCATCACACCATTCACAACAGAGAGAAACCATACACGTGTTTTGTGTGCATGGGCCAGGCTTCAACTGGTCCTCCAACCTAGAGACACATGGACAAGGACACAAGGCAGCATGGAGAAACTATGAAAATGTGAGGACGATGGGAAGGAATTCAATTGTCCAAGCTGAATGTCATCAGCGAACTCACAGAGGGGAGACGCCATTCACCAGCCCCATCTGTTGGAAGGGATTCACTGAGTCATCTAGCCTGCTGTTACACCAGCAAGTGCACACAGGTGAGAGGTTATTCACCTGTTATGTGCATGGGAAGAGAATCACTCTCATTTACCTGCCTCCTGTCTGGAAATAAATTTGCTGATAATGGATCCACTGCTTTTCAGAGATCCTGGGATTCATTTCAAATTGTAACAGGATGTTGGCCCCTAACAGGCTAAATGTACATTGCGTTCTTACACAATAATCTATCTCCGGACCCCTTCAAACAAGATCATAAAGTAGGAAATGATGGGTTGTTGTTTAATGTTTCTTTCTGTTACACAATTGACTATATACTGACTCCATGAGATTACTGGATACTTACGGGAGGACTCATCCGAAAGAGCTGAGAGTGCAATCAGCACATTCGTTCCAATCTGGTTTCTCTGGTCAAAGTTAGATCAGGTCAAGAGCCCCGACCTTTTGTGTATGGAACCATGTTTCTTTTAGTAAGGTCTTGCTAATTTGATAATACATATCAACATGTTCTGTTTTTGTTTATTAAAATGGAAAAAATCAATCCAATTAACTCATCTCATAAATGATTTAATCCTCTTTAGTGAGTCTGTGAGATGTCATTCCTTTTCTCATAGATTGTGCCTGAAAATCTCATCTCTTTCTGAGAGATTTAATGTGCGTAAGTGTCTTTACTATTGAGAAATATTTAATAAAGTTATTCAGATTATTCAGATCTTCCTCACTTGGCCTCCTTCCATCTACATTCCACACCGCGAGGCTCAAGAAGATTCTGCCTTTTGTAGCTTCAAGGCTTTTCTCTTGGTCAGTGCAAACATTTCCATTATACTCTTTCTCCTTGTAATCTGCCTTCAAATTCTCTTCATCAATCAGACCATGAACATTAGGGGAATTAGCATCATCAGTAATACCAGAAGGAAATTAGAGGCAGTGATTATCCAGGGATGTTGTCCTTTATTTCACACTATCAGCCACTGGGACTGATCACCCAGGATAACAACGGGCCACTCAATGTTAACAGTAGGAGGGTGAATTTAACAAGCTTAATTCTGTCCTGATCATTTTAAAGTCTGTTTCTCCATGGAGTATGTGTCAATGCATTGATAATATAAAATGTGTCATTCTACTAACCACATTAATCACTTTATGTTGTTGTGTTGTTGAGTTCTTGAGCATGTCTGTGACTCATTCCTCAGAGCAGGTTCACCATGCATTTCTACATGTTAATTACTTCACATGTAACAAATCACATCTACAAACTCACACCAGTATCCCAAATATCATGCTGCATCTGATATAAGCCATTCTTGACTGTTAGGTAATCTTACCAAATGATCAAGAGGGTGTCTGACGATCTTGGTTTATTTCCCCACTACAATGCCTCAGGTAGTGGCCAGACTATTAAATGCAGTTTCCTTGAGAAGTTCAGAGGAAAGGATACTAACATCTTCAACAAAGGGCTAAAAATGTGCTAGTCTCATCTACAATTTCATTTCTTTCACATAAATATACAAGGATACCAGATTGATCTATTCTATTGAACTATACCCAGGATGAGTTATTCCAATTTCCATTTGGTGGTATAATTTTTTCTGTCTTCTATTTTAAGTGGACCATCCATTCATTACCATTCAACCTCATTAATGAGCCCTTGAGGAACTTTACTGTCTCAATCAATATTCACATAATATGGTGTTTTTACATCAGAGATAGAAATACTTGCAATCAGCTAAGACCTAACTACCATATCTCCTGCTCTCAAGCACTTTGTCTTGAAAGATAGCAAGTGGGATAAATCCAAATCTTTAAAAGGCGAAGTCTTTAGTTCAAACTTTCTCAGTGGGACAGGGGTTAACGTCTTCGCTTGTTTGCAGAAAGTTGGAGCAAATGTTCTCAAATGTGCACAATTGTGTCAACTTTACATAACTTTTCCTTTCAGATCAAAGATGAACCAAACACCATTTTTGTTTCTCCAATTCTTCTGGTATTTCTCACAACTCTTTTGTTCTTTCTTCAGATTACTGTTCACGATCCCAGCTGATGTTAATACTGGACAATAAAATCCATTTGACAGATCCTAATTTTTTTTGAAAAAAATATGGAGGAAAGATCATCAACTGGAGTCTGTTGACACAAAGAATAAACTATTAAGCATAAAAAAAATGAACTATATTACACCAGGCAAAAAAGGTTGGAAAGATCTCAATACCAGCACAAGAAGACAATTCACATTCACACTATTCCTTTACCCCAGAAATATCTTTACAGACAAATAAACCAGTGAAGAGTTACTACTAGCTTGACACAAAAGCTTCTCACTTGGGACTGGCACAGTTGCAAACAGTTTTCTTCCAGTGAATTCCTGAGCATTCACTCGATGCTTATCACTCAACTTTTATCTATCCCCGAGGCTCCCAGATAATGCACTCCAAATTCATTGTTTATTCAACTGCAAAGTGAACAAATGAGTTCCCTAAACTCCATCTTCCGGTAGCATCTCTGCTAAACTGATCAATTACTGAGTTCTATAACTGATTATTCAGTTAACTACTGTCCCCAAGAGCCTTATAATTTTTCTTATCAAAGAGCTTAAAATTCCGGTCCCCTCTCTCTGTGACACTCTGAACTCTCAAGGACAGATGCAACCAAAGCAGATTCTATGGATCCCTCAGCAACCCACCCAGAAGTTTGTTACATTGTGAGCCAACCAATCTCACTGAAATGTCGTCTTTCTCATGAGGGTTTCTAGTCTCCACATTTGAAGATCTCACCTTGGAATTTTTTCCAAAGGTCACTCCCACTTGGGCAATTTCAACAATGGCCCACCTCGCAGGGATTCAATCCCTCCTTCCAAGATTCCTTTCCCCTGGATTCTTGAATACACTCAAGCATCACATTCCAAGCACAATTTCAGATCTTTGGCTGTGCCAAGCAGAACACCACTGCTTCAAAGAGGTACCCAACAGCCCATAGCATGGAGTTACCGACCTTCAGCTGCCTTCTCAGATCTTCAGGGCTTCTCTCAAGCCCACTTGACTGCAAGTCTGCTCACTGCAGCTCCTTATTTAACTCTGAGCCTATTTATCTGCTCCTTTCATTGATCTCATTTAAGGGGACCTATTTCTGTCCCCTATCTTCATCCCTTACCTGGAGCTACCTTTTGGGATTTCTCCCTGGTTTGGGAACTTCTCCCTCTCCCCCTCCCGGGTCCTGCTACCTGGGACACCGACCAGGTAAAGGTGCTCCATCTCAGGTCATCTGACATGCATTTCCGAACTGCAGTTCCCAAACTCCGAACCAAGGAAGGTGAGTTGAGGTTTCATCACACACCTTTACAAATCACTGTAATATAACTGAAGAAAAATAAAACTAAATAAGTTGGCATTGAAGCTTCAACCTTCTTAGACCAAAAAGATTCAAAGTGGGTGGAGTTTTCTGCAGCTTGTAAGCTCTGGCTCATAACTTCAAGGCTGAAGCTTATCTTTAGGGAAACCAACTTTTCAGTGCCTTTTATAATTCTACAAGTAAATTATGATCCATGCTGAAAGGTTCAGTAATTATAACATTTCAATGTTCTCAGCACAGACGCCGGCAGCATTTTAAATCCCAATTGTACGCTTCTCTTCTAGCTGGTGTATGGAGAAGATTATTTCCATTGTCGACCTGCAAGAACAGAAACATCACTGTGCCCCTGGATACACTTGGTCTGCAAAAAGTTAAAGTGTTCAGTCATGACCATAGTGAAGGTCTTCCCTGTGACGCTAAGGAGTGAGAGGCTCCTGTAGTCATTACAATCTCCTCTGTCACCCTTGTTTTTGTATATTGTGATGATTTTTGCATCATGCATGTCCTGTGGAACAGATGCTACCTTCCAGAGAAGGAGATAGTCACAATATCTAGGACTTTATGTGCCTGAACAGCTTGGTTGGAATTCCTTCCTTGCCAGGTGCCTTTCTGCTTGCTAAGCAATTATTGGCCTGTTTGAGCTGAAATGATGTGGGTTCTTCATGCAACTCATTCATGATGCAAAGCTGCATGAGAGAGTCAAACGGACATTGCAAGATGTTCATCTCAAGGGGTTACAGCTCACTGTAGTGTTCAACCCAGTGGAACAACTGTTCATTTCTGTCGGTGAGTACTTCACCATCTGTCGATTTCGGTGGGGGCCAACTTTGGTGATGGTCGGACCAAGTGCCATCTTGATCCCATCATACACAGCACATAGATTTCTGTTGTCACAGGCAGTTTGGATTTCTTGGTTTAGGCTGATCCTGTGTTCATTTGCACAACCATCTTGGCTACTTTCAAGCTGTGCAGTGTTCTAGCTGTTGGGTTTATGTTGTGCATCAGGGAGGCTTTGCTTTTTGCTTCAATAACAGATGTCATCTCTGCTGAGTAGGTCTCAAACCAGTCTTTGTTGTGGATTCCACCTTTACAAAATGTTGCTGCTGCTGTGTCAGAAATGATTGAATCAGCGACTTCCAAGCTTCATCAATATCAATGTTGATTGATGAAGCTTTTATTGATACATCTGTAAAATATTTTACTGTTTTGTTCCATGTTCCTTATTAATTTAATTTCATGATCAAGGTGTCACTGAAGAATATGAAAGTCAGTCAGAATTTTCAGCAAGGATTAATCAGCAATTTCTAATTGGAGATGTAAATCAGTGGAACCTTTCAGACACTGAACTGCAGGTTTTGCTCCAAAGACCAATTTAGGATTGAAGAAAAAGTTCAAACTTTTATTGTAAACATGTTCCTGAGGAGAGTTCTTGTATTAAGGGGAAAGATCAGAAATGGTGCTTTCAAAAAGCGACACTGCAGCCCCGAAAGTCAGTGACATATCCAGAATATTAAACTCCAGCCAGTCATAGGGCTGTAAACATCAGCAAAAACAAACCTCATATTGTCAGATTATCAGAACTGGATGTGATTAACAGCAGCAATAACAGCAGAGTCCAACCCCTGTAATTACTTGTGAACCCGCTCGTGTCTCAGCAGGTGTTATAACTGAGTGAATCCCGTCCCATACAAGGAGCAGATGAACGGTCTGTCCCCGGTGTGAACTCGCTGATGTGTCAGCAGTTGGGATGACCAAGTGAATTCCTTCCCACAAACGGGACAGGTGAATGGCTTCTCCCCATTGTGAGTGCATTGGTGTTCACTAAGGTCAGTTGACTGCTTGAAACGCTTTCCACAGGAAGTACAGCTGAATGGATTCTCCTTCGTGTGCATTTGGTAGTGTGACTGGAGGGCAAATACCTGAGTGAATCCCTTCCCACACACGAAGCAAGTGAATGGTCTCCCACCCGTGTGAATTCGCTGGTGTTCAGTGAGGATGGATGAAGATTTGAACTTGCATCCACAGGTTGTGCAACTGAATGGCTTCTTCTCAGCGTGAACTCGCTGGTGTGACCAAAGGCCAAATGACCGAGTGAATCCCTTCCCACACACGGAACAGCTGAACGGTTTCTCCCCTGTGTGAACGTGTCGATGAATTGCCAGCCGGGATGAAGAATTGAATCCTTTCCCACTGGCCTCACATTTCCACGGTTTCTCCATGGTGCCAATGTTCTTATGTCTCGTCAGATTCAACAATCAGTTGAAGCCTTGTCCACACACACAACACATGTACAGTTTCTCCCCACTGTGAATGGGGTGTTTTTTTCGGGCTGTGTAACTGTTTAAAGCTCTATCCAGTCAGTTCACTGGAACTCAGGTGTGTGTGTGTCAGTGATTTTCCAGTCACACTGATGTTTGAAACCTTTTCCCACAGAAGGAAGAGAGAAACATTTCTCCTCCCACATTGAAATGTTGGTGACATTCAGGTCCTGATCAATCAAGTGTCAGATTATGCTGTGATGTTCAATTTGAGTTTCTTGTATGTAAATCCATCTATTCTAATATCCTGGAAGAGGAGTTAACAAAATTCATCACTAAATACAGGATAGAAATTCTGAACAGACAATTCTGGCTTCTACGGAATATGTTTTCCTCCCTTGTTCCTGCTAAGCAGTAAATCCTCATCCCACACACTCTCCCCTCTCCCCATTGGTCACTCTCCAGAGTGACCAATCATACAGAATTTTACAGAATTGTCCCATATTTGAGAGTCAGCTGTCCTGGGTTTCCTGGTGCCGGAACACTGTTTGTCCCGTAAATTGGACCTTTCTGGTCATGCCCCATACAGAACCCTTTCCCCTACTGCTTCTGTGCTCCCAACAGATCTGGCAGCCAATTCAACCCATTCCCCCCTGCCTCACCATCTCTGACAGCACCCCACCCAACAACCCCCCCCCTCCACCCTACCCCATCTACTCATAAGGACTCCCATGGCAGACTATTGCTTAATTTTCTCGATGAGAGAAGGTCATCCTGCTAAACCCCTCATACCATCTCCACCATTTCTTTCTTCACTCCCAGTTTTATCCCTCTGTCTACTCTGACTGGGTTCTGTTCTCAAGTCTCTGTATGGAGAGTGAGAATATAGTCAATGAATCAATCATTTTCTCTCCTGGTCACTGGGACCCTGAAGCCCCGCCCACTCTTTGTTGCATCACATAGAAAGTAAAAAGCCCTGGAGCTGCAAATGTTGGACCTGCAGGTTCTGAAGAAGAATCATACGGACCTGCGGAGCTTTTCCAGCATTTTCTGTTTTAGTTCTTTCAGGTTGTTATTGGGGGTTTGGGGCCTCCAGCGGGTGTTTCTGAATCCTCCCCGCCCACCTCCCAGGGTTTCCTTCCTTCCCACAGATCAGAGTCCTCATTGATTTGAGCCCAACGTGTAACCTCTTATTTATTGTCCTCCCTCCCCCATCCTCTGATGTGAACCATCCTCCAGTTGCTGAACCAGGATGGCAGCCGTTAACCTGGGCCTGTTCCCAGCAGGGAGAAGCCCCGCAGCTGCAAACCAGGGAGCTGATACTTATAATGGTTCCTCCTACCTCCCCCTGGACCATGACCCCACCACTGAACATCAAGCCATTGTTTCCAGGACTGTCACTGACCTCATCTCCTCTGCAGATCTTCCCTCCACTGCTCCCAACCTTGGACGGCCCACTTCTACCTCCTACCCAAAATCCACAAACAGGACTGACCTGGCATTTCTTGCTATCTTAACTCCATTCTCTCTTCCCTTGTCCAGTCTCCTCCCAACTACATCCACGATTCCTCTCACATCCTACATCATATCAACAATTTCCAGTTCCCTGGCCCCCAACTGCCTCCTCTTCACCATGGGGGATGGTCTGAGTGCTCTCCACTTCTTCCTCGAACAGAGGCGCGAACAATCCCCATCCACCACTACTCTCCTCTGTCTGGCTGAATTTGTTCTCTCACTGAACAATTTCTCTTTAAACTCGGATCACTTCCTCCAAATGAAAGGTGTGGCTATGGGTATCCGCATGGGCCCCAGTTATGCCTGTCTGTTTATGGGGTATGTGGAACATTCCTTGTTCCAGTCCTACTCAGGCCACCTCCCACAACTCTTTCTCCAGTACGTCGATGACTGCTTCAGTGCCGCTTCATGATCTCGTTTGGATTTGGAAAAATGTATTAATTTTGCTTCCAATTCCCACTGCTCCATCATTTTCACATGGTGCATCCCTGACACTTCCCTCCTCTTCCTTGACCTCCCTGTCTCAATTTCTGGTGATAGACTGTCCACCAATATTCATTACAAGCCTACCAACTCCCACAGCTACCTGGACTACAGGTCCTCACACCCCGCTTCCTGAAAGTACTCCGTCACATCTATTTTGATGATGTAACTTTCCAAAACAGTTCCTCTGACATGTCTTCCTTCTTCCTTAACCGAGGTTTTCCACCCATGGTGGTTGACAGGGCTCTCAACCATGTCCGGCCCATCACCCACGCATCCACCCTCCCACCTTGCTCTCCCTCCCCGAACCATGATAGGGTCCCTCTTGTCCTCACTTATCACCCCACCAGCCTCCACGTTCAAAGGTGACCCTCCGCCAACTCCAGCATGATGCCACCACCAAACACATCTTCCCTTCACCACCACCACCCGCCCCCCCCCCCCACCCCCACCCCGTCGGCATTCCTTCGGGACCTTTCCCTCCGGGACACCCTGGTCCACGCCTCCATCACCCCCTACACCTCAACCCCCTCCCACAGCACCTTCCCATGCAACAACAGAAGGTGTTATGCCTGCCCCTTTACTTCCTCCCTCCTCACCATCCAAGGGCTCAAATATTCCTTTCAAGTGAAGCAGCACTTCAGTTGCACTTCCCTCTATTTAGTGTACTGCATTCGCTGCTCCCAATGCAGTCTCCTCTATATTGGAGAGAGAAAACGCAGACTGGGTGACCGCTTTGTGGAACACCTTTGGTTTGTCTGCAAGCATGACCCAGACCTCCCTGTCGCTTGCCATTTCAACACAGCACCCTGCTCTCAAGTCCACATGTCCGTCCTTGGCCTACTGCAATGTTCCAGTGAAGCTCAACGCAAACTTGAGTTCAACAACTTCAGATCATGAACTCTCGCCTCCATCCCCACCCGCTTTCCGATCCCCCTTTTTCCAATAATTTATATTTTTTAAATCTACTTTTCTTTTCCCACCTATTTTTAAATTTATTTCGACCTATCATTTTATCTCACCTGTTAGCCCATTTCGATCCTTTCCCCCCACCCCACCCCCACTAGGGCCATCTGCCACTTGTTTGTCCTGCTTTCTACCCTTAATGTCACCATTAGCACTTTCCTTAGATAATATCACCACCGTCAACCCCTTTGTCCTTTTGTCTATGACATCTTTGGCAATCTCTTCTTTGCCTCCACGTATCACTGGCCCTCTATCCAGCTCTACCTGTCCCACCCCCCTCAACCAGCTTATATTTCACCACATTTCCATATTTCTTTAGCTCTGATAAAGAGTTATATGGACTTGAAACGTTAACTGTGTTCCTCTCTGCAGATGCTGTCAGACCTGCTGAATTTTTCCAGCTGTTTTTGTTTCAGATTTCCAGCATCCGCAGTATTTTGCTTTTATTTTACTCAGTTTTTCCGCTGGTTAACATTTCAGCTTTAAAAGTTCAATGCAATTGATATACAATCAGTACATTATACATTGTAAGGAGCTGTTTAAATGTTCTCTTTGTGAGTAACGAGACACTTGTTCACACCACCTGCTGAGATTCCAGTGAGTTCACATCTGACAATTAGGGATTTTTATTTGCTTTGAATCAAAATCCAGGATAGAACTATGGAGGAGATCCCATGCACTTGATTGCTGTATCAGCTGACTTAATCATTTTATGTCTACAGTTCAAATCGTAATAGGACCATAAAAGATGATTTTTGTAGTCAACAAAATATGTTGTCAATGGCGGTGCGGTTACCCAGCATTCACCGAGAGGCAGAATGTGCCATATCTGCACAACCGGCGATCATTGCACAGGCGCAGTGCTACAGCTACTGGAGCATGCGCAGTGCGGGTGTTGGATGTGGTCGGGCTGGTGTTGAAGCCCCAGGGAGGCAGAGACTAATTGGAGGCAGCGGGTAAGTGAGGTCGAATGAAGCGGGCAGTGGCGAGTGGAGGCTTCATAAACACCCGGTGTCGGAAGGAGAGTTTTCATAAACAGCGGCCGACCTCCTCAAACCGCAAATAAGAATCTCTGGGACCGATTTTGCTGTTATCTTTAGAGGACAGTGAGCAGCACGGCCGCCATCTTTATACAAGGCACTGTGCAACAGTGCGTGGCTGCCGCCATATTTATAGGGGCGACGGGCAGCAGGGCGCATGCGCAGCCGCCATCTTTACAGGGGGCAATCGACATTGATACCAGATGTTAGTCGCTGGACTCCAGTGTTGGTCCCTTTTTCATTAAGTCATATAATCAATGAATGATTACAATACTGAAGGATATTATTCAGTCCATACGGCCTGTGCTGGTTCCCTGCAAGAACAAATCAGCCAGTCCCATTCCTCAGACCTTTCACTAACAAGACCAGCAGCAGATATTATTCATCCCCAGTTACCTGTGGAGAAGATGGTTTTTGACCTTCTTAAACTGTTGCAGTTAGGGTGGTGAAGGTAACAAAGGATTGGATGAGAGTTCCAGCAGCAGATGAGCTGAGACTAGGGCAGAGTTAAGTGATGTTAATGAGGTGGAAATAGGCAGTCTTGGTGATGATGTGAATATGTGGTCAGAATCTTAATTTGGGTCAAATATTTCGCCATTGTTGTGAACATTCTGGTCAGTCTCCGATAATTACGAGGGAGAGGGACGGAATCGGTGGCTCAGGAGTGGAGTTTGTAGAAGGACTGAAGACAATGGCTTCAGACTTCCCAATATTTAAATGGAGGAAATTACTCCTTATCCAATACTGGATGTCAGACAAGTGAGGACAGTGTGTGAGTTGGAGGGGAACTTGCAGGTGTTGATGTTCACATACACCTGCTATCCTGGTCCTTCTGGGTGGTAGAGATTGAGAGTTTGGAAGATTCTGTCAAATTGTCATTCAGTTATAGATCTATAGAATACCTCTCTATTGCCCCATATCTCTCCCAACCCCTATTCTTTTTCTTTCTCTGCCACTTTCTCTCTTTTCCTCTCTGTCTCACTTTTCAGAGAGTATTCTCTATCCCGTTCCTCTCATTCTTTTTCTCTCTCTCCGATTTCTCTTTTTTTCTTCTCTCTCTGTCTCTCTTGTCACATAGCATTTTCTCAGCCCAGAGAGCTCTGGATGCTCCATCATTAAAATATATTTAAGGCTGAAATGGAAAGATTTTTGGTCTCTCAGAGAGTCAAGGGATATGGGGAATGGGCATGAAGGTGGAGTTGAAGACCAAGGTCAGTCACAATCTTGTTGAATGGTGGAGCAGGTTCAACGGGCCATATAGTCTACTCCTGTTCCTACTTCTTGTGTTCTTCTAGAGGCCAGAGTCTTGTGTGAACCCAGTCTGGGTGGCAGGTTCCTTTCCCTGAAGGACATGAGTGAACCAGTTGGGCTTTTATCACAATCCAGCAGCTTTCGCGGTCACTTCTTCCTGGTGCCAGTCCCAAAAAATTACCAGATTCATTCAGCTGAATTTCACAAGGTGTTTTTGTGGGTTCTCCCTCACTCCCTTTTTTCTGTTTCAAATCAATTTCACAGGGTGTTAGAAGGGGACAATTTGCAGTCAGGAAAGTCAAACAAAACATCACACCCGGATCTGAATATCATTGAATTTTTAACATGCAAGGAAAAAGCACTGTTCACAGTGAGGAGAAACTGTGGAAATGTGGAGACTACGAGGAGGGATTCAGATCGCCGTTTGAGCTAGAAATTCATCGGCCCAGTCACACAGGGGAGAGGTCATTCATCTGCCCTGAGTGTGGGAAGGGATTCACTTGGTCATCCAACCTGCTGAGACACCAGCGAGGTCATAGTGGGGAGAGGCCGTTCATCTGCCACAAGTGTGGGAAGGGATTCACTCAATCATCAGGATTGTTACAACACCAGCGAGTTCACACTGGGGAGAGGCCGTTTTCCTGCTCCAAGTGTGGGAAGGGATTCAATGATTCATCCACCCTGCTGAAACACCAGCGAGTCCACACTGATGAGAGACCTTTTAAATGCACTGACTGTGAGAAGTGCTATAAAAGTTCACTGAACTTGATGCGTCATCAACGTGTTCACACTGACGAGAGACCGTTCAGGTGCTCTCACTGCGGGACTGGGTTCCGGCAATCATCTGAACTCACTGTACACCAGCGAATTCACACTGGGGAGAGGCCGTTCACCTGCTCTGAATGTGGGAAGGGATTCTCTCGATCATCAGGACTGTTACAACATCAGCGAGTTCACACTGGGGAGAGGCCGTTCACCTGCTCCAAGTGTGGGAAGGGATTCAGTGATTCATCCACCCATCTGAAACATCAGCAAGTCCATACTGACGAGAGACCTTTTAAATGTGCTGACTGTGAGAAGTGCTATAAAAGTTCCCTGGACCTCATGCGCCATCAACTGGTTCACACTGATGAGAGACCGTTCAGGTGCTCCCACTGTGGAACTGGGTTCAGGCAATCATCTCAACTCATTGTACACCAGCGAATTCACACTGGGGAGAGGCCGTTCACCTGCCCCAAATGTGGGAAGGGATTCACTCAGTCATCCACTCTGCAGAGACACCAGCGAGTTCACAGTGGGGAGAGACCATTCACCTGCTTTGTGTGTGGGAAGAGATTCACTCGGTCATCTACCCTGATGGGTCACCAGCGAGTTCACAAATAATTACAGTGATTGGATTTTGCTGTTAATCAGGCCCAGGACTGAACCATGTTCATTGGGGTCTGTTTCTGCTGATGTTAATAAACTCCAGCCCAGTTATAGTAGTTAATATTCTGGATAAAAGTCAAATAAATCAGCTTTGTGTTAAACAGTGTGTTGAATCTTTTTAATATCTCTGACACAAGTTAGCTCCTTTTGAAGGGCTCTCCCTTTCCATTGTCTCCTCCATCCTCACCTTCAACAATAAGTGTGAGGAGCTCATGGAGCTTCTTTGTCACTAAGATTGAGACAATCCAATTAGCTGCCTCTGCTGCTTACCTTCCACTAGCCCACTGAGCCAAACTGCCTCTAAAGCTCAGCAGGTCTGGCAGCATCGGTGGAGAAGAGCACAGTTGACATTTCGAGTCCTCATCAAATGTCAACAGTGCTCTTCTCCACCGATGCTGCCAGACCTGCTGAGTTTTTCCAGGTATTTCTGTTTTTGTTTTTGTTTTGGATTTCCAGCATCCGCAGTTCTTTGCTTTTGCCTCTAAAGCTCCTCCTTGTCTGGGCCCTGAACACTCATTGTTCTCCTGTTTCACTTCTATCCTCTGTCTTCCTCAGAGCTCATCTTATTCATGAGACCTGCCTTCAATTTGCTTGACCCCATTCTCACTAAACTGCTGATCATCCATTTTCCCCGAGTTAGCTGGTATTTTTGACAGTTCTCTCTCTCTCTCTCTCGGTACTGTCCCTCTCACCTTGAAATGCACCATCATCACCCATCCTAAAACAACGTATGACCCCACCATTCCTGCAAATTAACACTCCATCTCCAACCTCCCTTTCCTCTCCAATGTCCTTGTCCTTGGTGTCCCCCAAGGATCTATCCTTGGTCCCTCCTATTTCTCATCTACATGCTGCCACTAGGTGACATCATCCAAAAGCACCATGTTAGTATTCACGGGTACACTGTCAACACCCAGCTCTACCTCACCAACATCCCTCTCCATTCCTCCACTGTTACTAAATTATCAAACTGCTTATCCGACATCCAGCATTGGATAAGCAGAAATTTCCCCCAGTTGAAAATTGGGAAGACCAAAGCCATTGTCTTCAGTCACCACTACAAATTCTGTTCCCGAACTACCAAGTCCATCCCTCTCCCTGGAAACTGCCTGAGGTTGAACCACACAGTCCACAAGATGAGATTCTGACCACATATCCACACTATCACTATACCAGATATTTCAATTTCCATTATGTCGCCTGTCTCCACTCCACCCCCAGCTTATCTGCTGCTGAAACCCTCATCCATGCCTGTGTTTCCTTTAGACTTGACAAATCCAATACATTCCTGACCAGACTCTCACATTCACCCTGCCCCAACACGGAAACATGAGATTATCCAAAACTCTGCTGCCCAAAGCACTTTCTCACACGAACACCTGTTCACCCATCAACCCTGTGCTCGCTGACCTCCATTGGGTCCTGGTCAAACAATGCCTTAATTTTTAAAGTCACATTTTTGTTTTCAAATCCCTCCATAGTCTCATCTCTCCCTATCTCTGTAATCTTCAGTCGCACACTCTGAGATATCTACGCTCTGCTCATTCTGGCCTCTTTAGCATCCCAGGTTTTAATGACTCCTCCAATGGTGGCAGGGCCTAGGCATGAAACTCTGAAATTCCCTCCCTAAACCTCTCCACGTCTCTCCTGATTAAAGATGTTTGTTAAAATCTACCTCTCCTATCAAGCTTTTAGCCATCTACCTTAGTATCGCTCTATGTGACCCGGTGTCAATTTTTTCTTATTGAAATTCCCCTAAATCCTGGGACGTTTTATTTCATTAATTCTGTTATACAAATACAAGTTGTTATTGTTTCATGACAGCCAGTTTGCATAAAGTAAGATTCCACAAACAGCAATTAGACGAGTGACCGATTAGTCCAGTTTTTTTGGTGGTGTAAGTTAAAACACAGTGTTGGTCTCGCTGCACCAGGAGAACTCGCCTGTGGACAGTATGTGGAGGTGAAAGATCTTGTGTTATTTAGAACCTTTCACACCCTCAGAACATCCCAAAGTGATTCACAGTCAATGATGCATTTTGGAAGGAAAAATGAGGAGAAGGGGCATAAACTAAATGGTACAATTTTAAACAGAGTGACCTGGGAGTGTATGGACACAAATCTTTGAAGGTAACAGGAAAAGTTGATCAAGCTGCTTAAAAAAAAACTAATGGGATCCTCCATTTATTAATGGAGACATGAAGTACAAAAGCAAGGAATTCACACCGAATCTTTATCAATCACTTTTTAATCCTCAGCTCAAATATTGTGTTCAGTTCTGAGCACTCTCTAAGGAAAGATGTCAAGGCCTTGGAGAGAGTACATGGAAAATTGACCCAAATAGTATCAGGGATGAGGGGTTTCCATCATGTGGAGAGACTGGAGAAGCTGAGATTGTTCTCTTTAGAGCAGAGAAGGTTGAAGAGTGATTTAACAGAGGTGTGGACATTTTTGAAGAATTTTATCAAATAGGAAGAAATTGTTTCAATTGACAAGATAGTTGACAAGAACACAGATTTTAAAAAAGTTGGCAGAAAATCCAGGGTGAAAATGAGGAGAAATTATTTTACTCAGTTCTGATGATCTGGAACACATCATCTGAATGGTTGGTGGAAACAGATCCAATAGTAACTTTCAAAAGTGATTTGGACTTTTACTTAAAAAGGAAAGATCTTCAGGGCTTGAGAGAAGGATCAGGGAAGTGGGACAGAATGGTAACATTTTCAGAGACAGTACCGACATGAGGGGCTGAATGGCCACCTGAGCTCTATGATTCGATCTTATGGTGTTTATTATGAATCATTAACCTATTCTAGAATCATGGGATCTCATCATTGTTCAACACAGAAGGAGGCCTCGCGGCTCATCGAATCTGCACTAGCTCTTTCAAAGAACAATCCGATCAATCCCATTTCTCCCACTCTTTCCCCATATCCTTGGAGGAGGTTTCAGCCAATCATCTGGCCTGTCAAGAAACAAGCACAGTCACATTGCAAGAAACTGTGTTAATGTGGGGACAGTGGGAAGGGATTCAGTTACTCATTTGAGTTGGAAAGTCATCAGCACATATACAATGCGGAGAGGAAGTTAACCTGCTCCATGTGTGGGAAGGGATTCACTCAGTCATCCAGCCTCCAAACACACCAATGAGTTCATACTGGGAACAGCGTGAGTTTAAATGCTTAGACTGTGACAAAAGCTTTAAAAGCGCATTCCCATTTTATAGTCTCAGAGTAAGTTAGGGTTTCCCAACTGAGGGTCATGACCCCAATGGGGTGTGAGGCGAGATTTTGGGCTTGCGAGTTCCGAGGCAGCAATGGCTGCTGTGGAACTTCAGCTGTTTCCTGACAGCTGTGAGGCCCCTTTAAATCCTCACAGTTTTTGTTTTGTTAGTGGGTGTGGCCTAATGGACGACTCTCTTGAGGCTCAATTGCTGCTGCAAAAAACGCTTGTGAAAAGGTTGGTGTTCATTTTTTCCTGGAAAGCCAATCTCTTCAATAATCAGGATCATAATGTATTAATAATCAGGATATATATATTATTAATCAGGATCATAATGTATTAATAATCAGGGTAATAATATGTTTGTAATCAGGACCATAACATTAATAAACAGGGCCATAATGTATTTAATAATCAGGTCACTTACATTAATAATCAGAATGCTATTACATCAATAATGAGGGTCCGATTACATCAATGCTTAGGTCCTTATTACATTAATGATCAGAGTTCAAATACGTTAAGATTCAGGATCTCAACACATTAATAATCAGGATATTATGACATTAATATTCTGGTGCCTACTGCATCAACATTCAGGATCTTATTGTATAAATAATCATTGTTCTACTACATTAATAATCAGGATTAATTACACAGTTCCAATCGCATTCATAATCAGCTACCTACAATAATCAGAAAATTAGTGCAATTATCAGGATGCTAATTAATAATCAGAATTAATTCAATTAATAATCAGTCCTATGGCAAAAATAATCAGGATCCTATAAGACAAATAATCAGGAGGCCAATACATTGATAATGACCTTCTCAAGGGCAATTAGGGACGGGCAATAAATGTTGGCCCAGTCAGTGATGCCCACATCCCATAAATGAATATAAAAGTTCAAATACATTCATAATCCTTACCACCACCACCAGCCCCCCAACCCCCCCCACCACCGCCCCCCCACCCCCCCCCCCAACTAACCACCACCTGCCCCCACTCAGCACAACAGCTCTCGTCCCCTTTTTCACTCTGGCGTCACACAAAGTCTGAGGCATTAAATGGGATCACACCGGGAAAAAGTTTGGGAAGCACTGATTTAAACAACCCCTTTCTGAATTTTAAATGCACTTATCTCATGACTCTTCTCATCGTTCAATGTCACAACTCCCTGAAACAAAACAAAAAATGATGGAAAAACTCAGCAGGTCTGACAGCATCTGTGGAGAGAAAGACAGAGTTAACTTTTTGAGTCCATATGACTCCTCTTCAGACTAACGGACTCAAACATTAAATCTGTCTTTCTCTCCACAGATGCTGTCAGACCTGCTGAATTTTTCCAAATTTTTTTGGTTTTTTTTTGTTTCAGATTTCCAGCATCCGCAGTATTTTGCCTTTATCACTTCTCCCTGTTCTATCTCCCTGATAGAAGTTATTATTATTTGTGGTGATCAGGTGTCGTTGTGGGCTGTTGTTTTCGATGTAGGCGTCTGTTTCACTCCATTCTTCACTCTGAAACTGTCGGAAGTGGTGCCGTCAAACTGTAGTCACCGCATGTTGTCATGAAAGGAGATCAGACTGATCAACTTCGGTGGATAGTCAATTTTCTCGAAAACCTTGTACAGTCCTGCCCTGCTTATGGTGTTAAATGCTTTACTGAGATCTGCGATAGTAAAGAGGTGCGTCCTGTTCCCTACACTTGTAACTGGCGTATGGAGATCATGTTCACTATAGATCTGGCAGCACAGAAACCGCACTGTATTTCTGGATACACTAAGTCTGCAAGTAGATGAAATCTTTAAGCATGACCCCAGTGAAGGCCTTCCCAGTGACGCTAAGGAGTGAGATGTCCCTGTAGTTTGTTGCGATCTCCTCAGTCACCTTTGTTTTTCTGTAATGTTTATGTCACACATGTCCTGTGGAACTGATCCTGATTGTCAGCAAGGATTAATCAGCATTTTCTAATTGGGGATGTTAATCAGTGGAACCTTTCACACACTGAATTGTAGATTTTACATCAAAGATCAATTTAGAATGAAATAAAAGTTCATATTTTATTGTAAATGAGTTCCTGTTGAGAATTCTTGAATTAAGGGGCAATGTCACAGATGGCGGTTTTAAATAGGGACATTGTAGTCCCAAAAATCAGTGACATCTCCAGAATATTAAACTCCAGCCAGTTATAGGGCTGGTAACATCAGCAGAAACAAACTTAACATTGTCAGACTATCAGTCCTGGATGTGATTAACAGCAGAACAAATAGCAGAATCCAACCCCAAGAACTCATGAACTCACTGATGTGTCAGCAGGTACCGTGACTGAATGAATCCCTTCCCACATACAGAGCAGGTGAATGGCTTCTCCCCATTGTAAGTGCGTTCCTGTATATGCAGGCTGCCAGACTGAGTGAATCTCTTCCCACACACGGAGCAGGTAAATGGCTTCTCCCCGGTGTGAGTGCGCTCGTGTAACAGAAGGCTGCTGGACTGGGTGAATGTCTTCCCACACACTGAGCAGATGAACGGTCTCTCCCCAGTGTGTGTGTGTTGGTGAGCAGTGAGGGCTGATGACTGCCTGAAACTCTTCCCACATGAAGTGCAGCTGAATGGCTTCTCCCCAGTACGAACTCGACGGTGTTTTAGAAGGCTGGATGAATTAGAGAATTCCTTCCCACACACACAAGTGAACGGCCTCTCCCCAGTGTGAACTCGCTGAACAGGTTGGCTGAACACCTCAATGTCTTTCCACAGCAAGTGCAGCTGAACAGCCCCTCCCCAGTGTGAATTCACTGGTGTGTCTTGAGGTCAGATGACTGCCTGAACCTCTTTCTACAGTAAGTGCAGCTGAATGGTTTCTCTTCAGTGTGAATTCGTTGGTGTGACCAAAGACCAGATGAATGAATGAATCCCTTCCCACACAGAGGGCAGGTGAATGGCCTCTCCCCAGTGTGAAGTTGCTGGTGTGCAGAGAGGCTGGATAACTGCCTGAACCTCTTCCCAAAGTATGTGCAGCTGAAAGGCCTCTCCTCAGTGTGAATTCGTTGGTGTAACATGAGGCAGGATGACTTCATGAATCCCTTCCCACACACAGAACAGATGAACGGCTTCTCCCCAGTGTGACTGCGTCGATGGTTTTCCAGCAGGGATGGATAATAGAATCCTTTACCACAGTCCTTACATTTCCACGGTTTCTCCATGGGACCCGATCCAATGTGGCTGCGTCGATGGATTTCCAGAAGGGATGGATAATTGAATCCTTTCCCACAGTCCTCACATTTCCACGGTTTCTCCATCGCGCCTGTGTCCTTGTGTCTCTCCAGGTTGGATGATTTGTTGAAGCCTCATCCACACACAGAACATGTGTACGGTTTCTCCCAATCTCAACAGTGTGGTGCTTTTTCAAGCTCTGTAACTGGTTAAAGATTTCTCCACAGTCAGTTCACTGAAACACTCTCACTTGGACATGTGTGTCTCGGTGCTTTTCCAGTCACACTGATGTTTGAAATCTTTTCCAACAGGCAAACATTTCTCCTTCCCATTCAGAGGCCAATGATATTCAGGTCCAGACGTATCAAGTGGCTCCGTCAGATCTTGACGTGATGTTTGGTTTGAGTTTCCTGGCTGTAAATCCTGCCCTTCTAATGCTCTGTGAAAGGAGTTTACAAATGCCATCCCTGTGAGTTCAGGATAGAAATTCAGAACAGACAATTTTAATTTCTGTGGAACATTTTTCATTTTTGCTCCCCATCCACACACTCTCTATCTGGACTGCACAGAATCCAGTTAAGCTTCTTTCCTCCATTCCCAGTTTTCTCTCCCTCTCTACTCTGTCTGGGTTCAGTTCACCACTCCCTGTTTGCAAACTGAGAATAAAATCAAGTCAATCATTTTCTCTCCTGGTCACTGGGACCTTGAAGCCCTGCCTACCCAATGTCACCTCACCAAGATGGCCACAGCTGCTGGCTGAACAAGCCCCACCTTCCTCACTCAAATAACAGGTGGCCGGGGTAACCAGGACCTGTCACCAGGAAGGGAGACCCACCTTCCTGACCTTCTCAAATTGCCTATATCTTAGGCAGTCCCTTGGGATGGAGGATGACTTGCTTCCACTCTGGTTTGATGCATTCTGAGATGACTGGTAAGTTCAATGCCTGATCTGCAGACTCTGCCACATGCGGGGCAGGCGGTGCTTGAAAGGTTGCTTGGAGGTTTGTGCGCTCTCTCACATACCTCAGCTTTGCCTCTGCGTATTCCCAACCAAGTCTCTCAATGTGTTAGGTACCTTACCAAATGAGCCTTCTCCATTTGAGCGATCACAAACCAGAGTCTCCCATGAGTTGGTGGGGATATTTGATCTCTTCAGGGGCATGTTGAGGAGATCACTAAAGTGTTTCCACTGTCCTCCTTGGGGTCTCCTGCTGTGACCAAGTTCCCAGTAGAACAGTTGCGTCAGGTGTCTGGCATCAGGAATATGAACAACATGTCTTGCCCAGTAGAGCTGGTTTAGAGTGACCCTTGATGCTGGGAGAGTAAGCTTGGGAGAAGATGCTGCTGTGGGACTTTCTTTCTTGGCACAGGGTTATAGACTCATCAACATTTACAGTACAGAAGGAGGCCATTCGGCCCATCATGTCCACACCAGTCAACAAAGATCTGACATCACAAATCCCTTTTGCCAGCTCTTGCCCCGTAGCTCTGGAGGCAGTGGCAATGCAAGTGAATATCTAAATACTTCTTAAATGTTACGAGAGATTCTGACTCAACCACCCTTTCAGGCAGTGAGTTCCAGACTCCCACCACCCACTGGGTGAAAAAATTTCTCCTCAACTTCCCCTTATCCTTCTATCTCCTGCCTTAAATCTATTCCCCTTTGTTGTTGACCCCACTATTATCAGAAAAAGTGCCTTCCTATCCACGCAATCTATGCCCCTCATAATCTTATACACCTCTATCAAGTCCCCTCTCAACCTTCGCTGTTCCAAGGAAAACAACCCCAGCCTATTCAATTTTTCCTCATAGCTCAGGCTCTCCAGCTGAGGCAGCATCCTGGTAAATCTCCTCTGCACCCTCTCCAGTGCAATCGCATCCTTCCTGTAATGTGGTGACCAGACCTCACGAAGTACTCCAGCTGTGGCCTAACCAGCGTTTTATATCGTTCCAGCATAACCTCCCTTCTCTTGTATTCTACACCTCGGCTAATAAAGGCAAGTATCCCATATGCCTTCCCAACCACCTTATCTACCTGCCCTGCTACCTTCAGGGACCTGTGGATATGCACGCCAAGTTCCCTCTGATCTTCAGTACTTTCCAGGGTCCTACTCTTCATCGTGTAATCCCTTGCTTTGTTAGCCTTCCCCAAGTGCATTACCTCACACTTTTCTGGGTTGAATTCCATATGCCACTCCTCTGCCCACCTGACCAGTCCAAAAGTCAAAATCATTTATGTATACCACAAACAGCAAGGACCCCAGCACCGAGCCCTGCGGAAGCCCACTGGAAACAGACTTCTAGTCATTAAAACATCCCTCTACCATCACCCTCTGCATTCTGTCTCTCAGCCAATTTTGGATCCAACATGTCACTTTGCCTTGGATCCCATGGGCTCTTACTTTCTTGACCAGTCTGCCATGAGGGACCTTATCAAAAGCGTTGCTAAAGTCCACGTAGACCACATCAAATGCATTTCCCTCATCAACACTGCTGGCTACCTCCTCAAAAAATTTGTTCAAATTTGTCAAACACGACCTTCCCTTAACAAATCCATGCTGACTATCCCTGATTAATGCGTGTCTCTCCAAGTGCAGATATATTCTGTCCCTCAGAATTCTTTCTGGTAACTTCCCCACCACCGAGGTTAGACTGACAGGCTTGTAATTTCCTGGCCTATCCCTTCCTCCCTTTTTTAATAATGGGACAACTTTAGCAGTCCTCCAGCACCTCATCTGTGGCCAAAGAGGATTTGGAAATTATTGCTAAGGCCCCTGAAATCTCTTCCCTTGCCTTCCTCAACAGCCTGGGATAATTCTCAACTGGGCCTGTGGATTTATCAACTTTTAAGGCCACTTGTACCTCCTCTCTCTCTCTCTGTTAATTTCCTCTAATATTTCAGTCCTACACCCTGATGTCTATACCTGCATCATCCTTTTCCATTGTGAAGAGCGACGCAAAGTGTTCATTGAGGACTGTACCCGCGTCTTCCGGGTCCACACACAGATTACCTTTATGGTCCCTCATTGGCCCTACTCTTTCCTGAGTTATTCTCTTGCTCTTTATATGTTTTGAAAACAGCTTTGGATTTTCCTTTAGTCTACCCACCAATGCTTTCTCATGCTATCCTAATTTCCTTTTTAAGTTCCCCCTGCACTTTTGATACTCCTCTCGAGCCTCTGCCGTATTGAGCCCTCGGTATCTTCCATAAGTTTCTCTTTTTTTCTTAATCCAAATTTTTATGTCCCTTGACATCCAGGCTTCTCCTGGCTTGGTCCCCCACTTTGTCTTTACGGGAACATATTTGCCCTGTACGTCGTAGTTTCCTCCTTTAATGCCTCCCACTGCTCTTACACAGTTTTATCTGCAAATAGCTGCTCCCAGTCCACTTGGGCCAAATCGTATCCCAGTTTAATAAAATTAGCCTTTCCCCAGTTTAGTACTTATATTCCCAGCGCAACCTTTTCCTTTTCCATAACTATCCTAAATCTAACTGAGTTATGATCACAAGATGCTCCCCTACTGATACGCCTTCCACCTGCCTGGGCTCATTTCCAAATAGTAGGTCCAGAACTGCCCCGTCTCTTGTTCGGCTTTCTATGTACAGGCTAAAAAGGTTCTCCTGGGTGCAACTTAAGAATTTTGTTCCCTCCCTTCCTTGCACACTAAAACTATCCCAGTTAATATTTGGGTAGTTAAAATCCCCCACTATTACTGCCTTATTATTCTTACACTGCTCTGAAATTTGATTACATATTTGATCCTCTATCTCTCCCTGACTGTTTGGGGGCCTATAGTACACACCCAACAGCATATTTGTTCCTTTTGTGTTTTTTACTTCTACCCATATGGATTCATTTGATGATGCTTCCAAGATATCATCCCTCCTCACTGCTATGATTGATTTCTTGATCAATACTGCGACTCGCCCTCCTCTCCTATCCCCTCTCTATCTTGTCTGAATACCCGAGAACCAGGAATGTTGAGCTGCCAATTCTGCCCTTCTTTTAGCCAAGTCTCGGTCATAGCTATGATAACACACTCCCACGTACCTATCTGTGCTTTCAGCTTACCTGTCTTATTCCTAAGGCTCCTTGTCCTTGCAGTAAAATATATTCCATTTAGCCTTGCGAAACTCACTTCTTTCTTATCTAGCCTTTGTGTCCTCTGCCTTCCAGACTCGCTTACTAGCGTTTTAACTTCTAATTCCATCTCAGCTTCTCTCACTCTGACCTCCTTTTCAGGATCCCAACTCCCTGCCAATTTAGTTTAAATCTGCCCCAACAGCATTAGCAAACCTCCCCGCGAGGATGTTGGTCCCATTCCTGTGTAGATAAAAGCCGTCCACCTTGTACAGGTTCCATTTCCCCCAGAAACAGTCCCAATGCCCGAAGAATCTGAAGCCCTCCCTCCTGCACCATCTCTCCAGCCATGCATTCATCTGCTCTATTCCTTTGTTCCTATACTCACTGTTGCATGGCACTGGGAGTGATCTGGAGGTTACTGCCTTTGAAGTCCTGCATTTCAATTTCCAACCAAACTCCCTAAAGTCTGCTTGCAGGGCCTCATTTTTCTTTATTCCTATGCCATTGGTCCCAACTTGGACCATGACCTCTGGCTAGTCACCCTTCCCCTTCAGAATCCTGCACCGTTCCGTGACATCCTTGACCCTGGCATCCGGGAGGCAACATACCATCCTGGAGTCACATCTTCAGCCACAGAGGCGCCTGTTTATTCCTCTCACTGCAGAATCCCCTACCACTATTGCCCTTCTACACTTCTTCCTCCCCCCACTGAGCAGCTGCACCACCCACAGTGCCATAGCCTTGGCTTTAGTTGGCCTCCACAGAGGAACTGTCACTCTCACCATTTCCCAAGTGTGTAAAACAGTTTGTGAGCAATTTGGAGGATCTTATGAAAGCACCGCTGTTGGTAGCTCTCCAGTGGTTTGAGGTGCCTGCTGTAGGTTGTCCAAGTATCAGAAGTTTTTAGGAGCAGGTGGATCACTGCTGCCCAGTAAACCATGCGCTGAGTCTCGGGTTTGACATCCTGATCCTCAAATACTCTGTTCATCGTTCGGCTGAAGGCTGAGCTGGCACACTGGAGGCGAATGAGGAATGTTGTCATCTATGTCTGCCTTCATCGAGAGGAGGCTCCCAAGATACAGAAAATGGTCCACATTTTGAGGATTTCACCATTATTTTTAATCAATGGGGCGCGGGGGGAGGGTAGGTGGTAAAATTCGCAAGATAAATAACAAATGGTGGGGAGAAAGTGCATAAGAGATCCAACAACTCATGGACACCAACAACATGCGTGGTTTTCTCAGTGCTGTCAAGACAATCTGTGACCCAAACACTCAAGGGCCCACCCTACTGTGCGCCAAGCACAGAGGGAGCTCATCAAGGACAGGGAGGCAGTCAGTGCTCACTGGAGAGAACTCCTCAACCGAGACTGGGTCTCTGACTTCGATGTCCTCAACTCCATTGCTCAATACCCTGTCCGGCTCAGTCTCAGTGCTACCACGGCCCAGAGTGAAAATAAAAAAGCAATTTGACAGCTGAAAAACAACATGACCTCTGGAACAGAAGGAATCCCAGCTGAAATTCTGAAACACGGCGGAATTATACTCCTGGCCCAGCTGCACAACTGCATATTCCTCATTGGGAAGAGGGATCTCTGGGACACTCTGATTGTGACTGTATTCAACAAGGGAGACAAGTCCAAATGCGGTAGTTACACAGCAGTCTCTATGCTGCCTGCTACAAGGAAGAACATTGCAAGGATCCTCCTCAATTACCTTCTCTTAATGGCCAAAGAGCTCCTTCCAGAGTTACAGTGTGGTTTCCCCCCATCAAAAGACACCACAGACATGATCTTCAGTGTGACAAACCCAAGAAAAATTGAAGGAACAGCACCCACCGTTGTACTTGGCCTTTTCTGATCTCACAAAAGCTTTTTATGCTATCAAATACGTTATATCCTGTGTCCTCCCCAAATTTGTCTGCCCTCAGAAATTTGTCACCATCCTCCGCCTACTCCACGATGACATAGAAGCCGTGAACCTCATCAACAAAATCACCACAGGCCCTATCTCAGTGAAAACTGGGATCAATGCACCAACCCTCTTCTCCATTTTCCTCTCTGCATTTCACCCGAGAAAATTACCCATGGGCGTGGAGATAATCCACAGAACAGACAGGGAACTTACGCCACCTTCAAAACAGAACCAGAAACAGTCCAACCTCAGACATTGTGCTCCAATATGCAGATGCCTGATTTCCATGTTAAAACTATCCATTTGCCTTGATTCCATAATCCTTAATACTCTTGCCTCACAAACATCTAGAAATCTCAGTTTTTAAATTTCAATTGATGAAATCTCAACAAAATTCCAGATTTCCGCTATATTTTCTGTGAAGTGATTTCTGACATTGTTCCTGAGCAGTCGAGTCTCAGTTAAACAAATAAATATCACTGATTTGTACATTTAAATAGTCATAATTATTTTACTCTTAACTAATTATCCAACAAAATTTCAAAGAAACATAATAATTTTAGTAAAATACTGTGGATGCTGGAAATCTGAAATAAAAACAGAAAGTTCTGGAAATCCTCAGCAGGTTTGGCAGCTTCTGTGAAGAGAGAGAAACAGATTTAACATTTCCAATCCAATATGATTCTTCTTCAGAACTGAGTATTTCCAGCATTCTGATTTCATTTTAAACACATAATTTAAGTAAACTTTATTGTCCTTACAGGTATCTGGATGTAAATCTGATTTCAGACCTTCCTCTGAACAGTTTTCAAACTGACTCCAGTTCATTGTCCTTCACTAAAGACCCGGATGGAAAACACTCAGCACAAAATGGCGGCAGACGGTTGCCTGGGTAACCGGGGCCTGCCACCGGGGAGGAAGCCCCGTCCTCATTCACCCCTTCCCTTACCAAGGTGGCCGCCCATGCGCTCCCTGAACAAGACACGCCTTCCTCTCCCAAGATGGCGACGGCCGGTGAGCCCGATCCCAGTGCGCAAGTGCAATGTGTGTGTGTGTGTGTGTGTGTGTGTGTGTGTGTGCGCGCGCGCGCTCTGAGCATGCTCAGTGTCAGTCATGGTGACAGAGTAAGGAGGAGCGGACGGTTCGGGAGGCGGGAGGAGATTGTGAGCACAGGGTAGGAATGGAAACCGCGGCTGGACTAGGAACTGGAGCAACTTCTGGGGTAGGCCCCAGGCCTCGTGTTTACCCCGCGGTGACAGGCCTGGGGGGAGGGAGCGATGGAGCCGGCAGCTGGACGGGGAGGATTTGGAAACACTTTGTGGATCCGCAAACCCTGAGGAATAATTGTCAGCTCCTGGTTTGCAGCTGCGGGGCTTCTCCCTCCCGGGAACAGGCCCAGGTTAACGGCCGCCATCCTGGGTCAGCGAGTGGAGGATGGTTCACATCAGAGGATGGGGGAGGGGGGACAATAAATAAGAGGTTACACTTTGGGCTCAAATCAATGAGGATCTGATCTGTGGGCAGGGAGGAAACCCTGGGAGGTGGGCGGGGAGGATTCAGAAACACCCGCTGGAGGCCCTAAACCCCCAATAAGACTCATTGATTTTATTGTCAGTCTGCAGACAGGAGCTGGAAAACTGAACCCAGGCCGAGGAGAGGGAGGGAGAAAACTGGGAGTGGAGGAAAGAAATGGTGGCGATGGGTTTGGGTTTCAGCCCAGGGAGGAGGGAGTGTGTGTGGGACGGGGATTCACAGCTTTGGGGGAACAAGAGAGGGAAAAGTGCTCCATAGAAACTAGAATTATCTGTTCTGAATTTCTATCCTGGACTGATAGTGGTGATTTTGGTAATCTCCTTTTACAGTGCCTTATAATAATCACTTCTGTAAAGTCCTTTTACAGTGCGTTAGAAATGGAGGATTCACAGGCAGGTAACTCAAACCAAGCTTCAAATCAAAATTTAAGAATCGCTCTATTCATCAGGACTTGAGTATCATTGGCCTTTGAATTTGGAAGGTGAAATATTTTTTCTGTCTGTAGGAAAAGATTTCAACCATCAGAACGGCTGGAAAGTGAGAATGTTCCAGGGCACTGACCATGGAAAGAGCCTTAACCAGGTAACACAACCTAAAAAACATCACACCATTCACAGCAGTGGGGGAAAATCATGTTCTCTCTGTGGATGAATCTTCAACTGATCATCCAACCTGGAGAGAAACAAGGGCACCATGGAGAAACCATGGAAATGTGGGGACTGTGGGAAAGGATTCATTTACCCATCCCATCTCGAAATTCATCGACGCAGTCACACTGGGGAGAGGCCATTCACCTGCTCCGTTGTGGAAAAAGTTTCGTTCAGTCACAACACCTGCTGTCACACCTGCGCTCTCACTCCAATAATAGACCTTTAAAGTGTTCTGACTGCGAGAAGAGCTTTAAAAGCAGAAACCACCTGATGCAACACCAACACACTCACACTGGAGAGAGGCCATTCAAATGCTCCGTGTGTGCGAAAGGATTCACTCAGTCATCCACTCTGACGAGGCACCAGCAGACTCACACTGGGAAAGGCCATTCACCTGCTCAATGTGTGGGGACGGATTCATTCAGTCATCCACCTTGCTGAGGCACCAGCGAGTTCACACTGAGAGAGGCCATTCACTTGCTCTATTTGTGGGAAGGGATTCACTCGTTTAAGCACCCTCACTTCACATCAACGTGTTCACACCAATAAATGACCTTCGAAATATTGTGAATGCGATAAGGGTGAGTGAGGTGCAGATGCACCAACGCACTCATGGCGGGTTGAGGCTGTTCACCTACTCTGTGTGTGGGAAGGGAATCCCTCAGTCACAACACCAGCTGAGGTGGCAGCAAATTCACATGTGATTACTGCTGTTAATCACTTTTTAGAGATTCATTCATGGGACATGAGCTTTGCAGGCTAGGCCAGCATCTATTGCCTATCCTGAGTTGCCTTCAAAAAGATGGGTGGTGAGCTGTGTTTGTTTGTTTCAGCTGATGTTAAACTCCAACCCTATTATAGAGCTTATTAATATTCTGGATGAATGTGAGATGAATCTGTTTTAGAGGAAATGCACAGTGTTTTTGTTCCATATTTCTCTAATATAAGTGGAGATTAATGAATGTCCTGTTGCCAACTGCTTCATGTGTGGGTCTTTTCTCCTTTCTAGCTCTAGATTATTTCAGTTCTCATAACTCCTGTTACTCTCATGGACAAGTCCCAGCTCCTCATACCTTCCAGAGTGTCTCTCCTAGCCTTGAGATCCAGGGAAGGTATCGGTAACACACCCAGGATCACTGAACACAAAACCCAGTCTGTTAATTGTTTTCAGCTCCTGGATTTACATGTGTGCCACAGTATCTTTCTTCCTTTTGATGTGTGAATACAGCATCAAGTCTGTAAACTTGGTTTAAATTGAAATCCATTCAGTAAATATATTTTTACAGGAGCCTGTAGGCTGTTGAGACTCTGTTAAACTGTCAGTGTGCTCCTGTACTGCTCTGTATTTTGCCTGTAATGCAAAATGCCTGAACCTTTGTCCCAGTGGAACCTTTGCTGTTATGAAATGTGGGTGCATATTAATGAGCCTCACATCCTTGCTCATGTCTGCTGCAATTGTGTCGAGAGAGGATGTGTAAAGAGCTGGTCTTTACATGGAGACGTGAACGAAGGAAACGGTATGTGTGTGTGGTTGTGAGACAGCCTTGTGCTCACACTCAGAACAATACACAGATATCCTTGTGGTTATGGTTTGAGCAGGGTCAAATCACAGATGTAGTGAACAAGTTAAATATAAATATCTCCACTGTAGCTGCAGCTTGTTGGAGAAGAGAGCTCTGAATCCACTGTATCATCTCTGTTCTCTGGATCGGGTAACTACCTCTTTTTCAAATATAATGGTATTTTATTCATGAAATACATTCACAGCTCAAAGGCTGAACTGTAACTTACATCATAAAATTGAATATATAGACTAAATAATCAAGTTGAAAACATGGAAATGTGACAATCTGCAATAACAAAAATCAGTAAACAAACTCAGGTAATGGAAGTGGTGGACGGGATACTAAAAGAAGGAATATTGAATTAAAATTATATTAAAATTGCACACCAATACACCATTCCTATAATACAGAACCTGAAGTATATAAATGACGACATTTGTAAGTACTTCATTGAGTATTCTGTATGATTGCAGTGTTGTTAATAAAGTCAGGAGAAGACAATCTATTGTTGTAAGCTTGATTACCTGGTGTCTGATTCAACATTGAGAGTCAACAAAGTGAACAAGGAAAGACATCACGGTCCAATACTCCAGCTCAATATTCACAGGAGAAAGTCTGTTGTCTAACACCTCGAAAAGACAGAACAGAGAAAGATCGCAACTATAAGAAACTTTTGAATCATTTGTAAATATCTTCCAAATGTCCACAGGTTCCAGCTGTCAGTTTCCATTACATTGAAGTCAATGGAAGGTGAGAGAGGTTAAAGCTTCCATATTGAAATCCAACTTATTGTTACTATTACATTACAATTGTAAACATTTTAAATCCTTGTACCATTTGCAGACTGGAAACTTAAACCTGCTGTTTCACTTTCATTCAGGAACAGATCACAGTTTTACACCAATCTCTGATCTGACAGCACATTTCCAGCATTCACCGTTGTTCTTCCTGACTCTAAACCCAGTTGTAAAGAAGCCTTCTGTTCCATGTCTAGGAGCTCTGAACCATGGAAGAGCAAGACTCGGCCATGTTTCTTACACACCTCAGGGTAAACCCACTCGTTCAGTCCTGGATGTGATTAAAAGCAATAACAGCAGAATCCAACCCCCGCAGTTACTTGTGAACTTGTTGGTGTCTCAGCAGGTGGGATAACTGAGAGAAACCTTCCCCACACATGGAGCATGTGATCGGTCTCTTCCCTGTGTGAACTCGCTGGTGTTACAGTAGTGTGAATGCCCGAAAGAATCATCCCCACACACGGAGCAGGTGAACGTACTGGTGTCTCAGCAGATCACTGTTATCTTTAAAGCTCTCCTCACAGTCAGAACATTTAAAAGTTCTTGTATAAGAGTGAATACGCTGGTGTCTCAGGAGGTTGAATGAATGAGTGAACTCCTTCCCACACACTGAGCAGATGAATGGTCTCTCCCCAGTGTGAACACGATGGTGCATCAGATCCCTGGAACTTTTATAGCACTTCCAGCAATCTGGACATTTAAAAGGTCCCTCATCAGTATGAACTTGCTGGTGTGTCAGCAGGTTGGATAACTGAGTGAATCCCTTCCAACATATAGTGCACATGAATGGCCTTTCCCAGTGTGAAGTCGCTGATGTGTCACCAGGGTGGATAATTGAGTGAATCCCTTCCTACATTCAGAGCAGGTGAACAGCCTCTCCCCGGTGTGGCTGCGTTGGTGAATTTCCAGCTCAGATGGAGATCTGAATCCCTTCCCACAGTCCCCACATTTACATGGTTTCTCCCCCATGTGACTGAGCTTGTGTCTTGACAGGCCAGATGATTGCCTAAAGCTTCGACCATACACAGAACACGTGTACAGTTTCTCTCCACTGTGAATGGTGCTTTTTCCTTCCACGTTCAAAATCTGATGATATTCAGGTCAGGTGACTCCAACAAATCCTGATGTGATGTTTGGTTTCAGTTTGCCGACTGCAAATCCTCCCCTTCTAATATCCCGTGGAATTCATTTAAAACAGAAAAAAGGGAGTGAGAGAGAACCCAGAAAAACGCAAAGGCATGTTGTGAAATTGAGCTGAATCCAGTAATTTGTGGGGCTGGCACTAGGAAAAAGTGATGATGAAAACTGCCGGATTGTCATAAAAACCCAGCTGGTTCACTAATATCTTCAGCGAAGGGAACCTGCCACTTGGTCTGGGCTACACAAGACTCTGGACACTATGGGAGTGGAGAAAGAGAGAGAGAGAGATTGAGAAAGAGAGACGGGAGAGGCAGGGGTGGAGGAAAGAGATCTTATGTATTCATAACTTGACCAGAACTTTGACATAACTTCACAAATCCTCAACCTCCACCACCTAGAAGGACCAGGGTAGTGGGTGTATGTGAACACCATCACTGCACACCATCCTGACTTATCTGACATCCTGTACTGGATGAGGAGAAATTACCTCCATTTAAATATTGACAAACTTCACTTCCTGGCCACTGACTCCATCCCTCTCCCTGGGAACTGTCTGAGGCTGAACCAGACTGTTCACAACCTCAATGTAAGGTTTCACCCCAAATTCAGCTTCCAACCACATGTCTGTATCATCACCAACACCACCTATTTCCACCTCAATAACATCGCCCAACTCCACTCTAGTCTCAGCTCATCTTCTTCAGAAACTCACACCCATTCCTTTGTTACCTCTGGAATTAACCATCCTAACACCCTGCCGGCCGACCTCCACATTCAAGCTCCAGGTAATCTTGTTGTGATCCAACACTCTGCTGTCCATGTCCTAACTCGCACCAAGACTTGTTCCATCCATCACTGCTATGTTCACTGACCTACAGAGGTTCCCATTTAAGAAGCACCAAAATTTTTAAATTCTCATCGTTGTTTTCAAATCCCTCCATCATTCCTATCTCTGTAATCTCCTCCAGTCACAAAACCCTCCACGATCTTTACGCCAATCTAATTCCAGCCTCTTGACCATTACTTAATCGCTCCACCGTTGGTGGCTGTTCTTTCAGTTGCCTAGACCCCAAGCTTGGAATTTGCTCTCTACACATCTCTATCTCTTTACCTCACTTTCCTCCTATAAGATATTCCTTAAAACCTACCTCTTTCATCAAGCTTTTAGTCATCTGCTCTAATGTCTTATGTGTCAAAAGTTGCTTTGTAACATTTCTGTGAAATGCCCTGAAACGTCTTATTACATTAAAGGCATGATATAAGTACAAATTATTGTCATTGACTCGGACATTTATCACTGTTCCTTCCCTGGGTGAATAACCTGTAACTCCTTACCTAACAGCATTGTGGGAGCACCTTCACCACATGGACTGCAGCGGTTCAAGAAGGTCAAGCATCATCTTCTCAGAAGACAACTAGGTATTGGAAATATATGTTGCTGGTCTTGTTAATGGTGCCCAAATCCCAAGTATACATTTTTAAAATATGCACATGTGAAATAGATTAAAATCATCTATAGAAATGTTTGTTCCTAAAACAATATCCTTTTACTGTGTACGGTCAGTGTCTGTCAATTTGTGTCACATCTGAAATTGTTGGTCCCGACTGGGTTCCAAATTCCTCAGGGTTAAGCCCAGCAGCTTCTCTTCCATTTCCACTCCAGCTCAAACTAATACATCAAAGCAAAGGGAATTGGACAACACCCTGGAGAGAAAGGAAAACTGCTGGGCTATGAGAAAAGGACAGGGGAGTGAGACTAGCCAGTTTGCTGTTGCAGAGAGCTAGCACAGGCATGATGTGCTAAATGGCCTCCTTCTGTATTGTGATCATTCTATGACTACATGAAACTAGGCCAGAGACCAACCTCTGCCAGCACCCCAATATAATCTGGCTCTCAATTGGACCATTTCTGTTTCTATGAGTAATGTCTGCAATAAAACAAAAGCAAAACATAATGCAATTGCTAGAAATCTGAAGTAAAAGGAGCAAATGCTGAAAACACTAAGCAGGTCAGACATTAACTGTGGACAGAGAACCAGAGTTAACATTTCAGGACGTACAGAATGAATTACGGGGAATAAAAATGGAGCAGAATTAGATGGTCAATATAAGCTCAGAAATGGAAAAGAAATGACCCCTAGTGCAAGAAAAACAATTCCTAAGTATGGGAAGTTAAAGCTGGTAAATCAGCAATAAATAGCTGGGGAGTGGGCAACAGTGGAAACCTCATTTTTACACAGTTAGTGGAAATAACAGTACTGGCTCAGTCCTGGGTCGCTTATTCCCAGTTTATATCACTGATTCAAATTTAAATGTATGGGTCATGAATAAGAAATTTGCTGATGAGCTAGATAGATTCTTGAATAACAAGGGGGTTAAAGGTTATCGAGGGTAGGCTGGATGACTACTAGTTGGTCATTGTGGGCACAATGGACTGAATGAAATGCAACATGGGCAACGAACTTTGACAAAAACTGGGATAGTAACTCTCACTAATAACACAGGTCAATGATCCACCCATTTAGTTGCCAGGTATGCTAATATGGTTATTTCAATACACGAGTTAATTTGCCTGCTTACATCGTAGTGCAACACCAAATTATTTAACTTTCCCAATGAGATTGATGTAATTAGTCTCAAATGTAACAAGGGAAAATCATTAAAAGATTGTCAGTCACTCTGATATCTGAAATATTTTCTCACAGACAGAACAGACAAAACATTTTATCTTCCACAGAGATAAAAACAAAAAAAAACTGCAGATGCTGGAAATCCAAAAGAAAAACAGAATTACCTGGAAAAACTCAGCAGGTCTGGCAGCATCGGTGGAGAAGAAAAGAGTTGACGTTTCGAGTCCTCATGACTCTTCGACAGAACTTGAGAATTTTATCTTCCACATTCAAAGGCCGATGATATTCATATCCTGATTAATCGAGTGACTCTCAGATCATGACGTGATGTTTGGTTCAAAGTTCCCATTAGTAAACCCTCCCCTTCTCGAGTTTCAAAGGAATTTCACTCTCGGTCCAGGAAAGAAAGTCACAACGTTCCCTCTTCCGCCTTCCAGTTCCGGCACGGCTGGATATGCGCATTACTGCACATCACCCCTTTAATATGGCGGCTGCGCACGCGCCTTGCTGCAGATTGCCCCAGTTAGGATGGGAATCTCGACCTGTCACCAAGAAAAACATCTCTGCTCCTGGAAAAAGTCAGCACATGAGGACTCGAAATGTCAACCCTTTTCTTTTCCGCCGATGCTGCCAGACCTGCTGAGTTTTTCCAGGTAATTCTGTTTTTGTTTTGGATTTCCAGCATCCGCAGTTTTTTGTTTTTATCTCTGCTCCTGTCCCGCTCGGTGCAAATGTCGAACTGTATCAAAGGTATTGGAATGGAGCTTTCAGCCTGCAGAGATCTCGCTAATGATGGCGGACAGCCCAATCCAGAATGCTCAGCGCCTATGAATACGGCCTATCTCCATCAGAAGGTCTGTAACACGCAGACGCGAGAAGTCCCCACCCCCGAGGACCCCCCCTGTCTGCGCGGAGCATGCTCCAGGCTGAGCGGGCTGGAGCGCAGCCTCAGTGAGAGCGAGTGTGGCTCTCAGAGGCTGAATGAGAGCGGCCGGGGGCTGGGTGGACGGGACGGGAGGGCGGGACCATTAAAGCGATGGTGCAGCGCCTCCCCCATCCGCAGCATTTTAATTTGTTTTATTGCGGGCGTTGCTCGCAGAACCGAGTCTGGAAACACATTGGAGCAGTGAAAGAGCCGGTTTATTTCAGGGCGGGTGTTGATGAGGAATTCAGTCCCTGGTCTCCTGTTCAGGTCTTTTTGTTGCATCAATTTGAACTAGAGATGGAGGAGAATCTCAAATAAAAACAAAATACCATTGGAGATTCGAAATAAAAACAGAAAGCGCTGGAAAAGCTCAGCAAGTCTGGCAGCATCTGTGGAACGAGAAACAGAGTTAACGATTCGAGTCCAATATGAATCTCCCTCAGCCCAACAATTTCTGGTGTGAGACTGTCAGGGAGGGAGAGACTAGGGGAGATTTGGTTGTCCAACAGACACTGTCCGGACAGTCTCAAAGAGTATTGTTTTAGGAACAAGGATTTGAGTGAAGGTTTTTAATCTGCTTGACAATTATAAAGTTTTAAATTAATTCTGGAGATGTGAGCATCGTTAACAAGGCTAACATTGATTGTCAGTCCCCAATATAATGGTTTGGGCAGCTTCTTGAACTGCTGCAGTCTGTGTAGTGATGGTGCTCCTATAAAGTTGTTAGGCAATGAGTTACAGGATATTCATACAGCATCAGGAAGGAACAGTGATATATACCCAAGTCAGGATAGTGTGTGACTGGGAGGGCAACTGGAGGCAATGGTTTCCCAGGTACCTGCTTCACTTGTCTTTCTAGGTGCTGGACTTTGTGGATTGGGAGATTCTGTTAAAGTTCTGGTTGAGATGTAGATATATAAAATCCCTCCAAATCTCCTGCTTCCCCTTCCCACCTCTGTCTCTCCTGTTATACAGGCCAGAGTCTCATGTAGGCTCAGACTGGGTTGTGGGTTCCCTTTCCTGAAGGACATTAGTGAACCAGTCAGGTTTCTAAGACAACCTGGCAGCTTTTCATGGTCACTTTTTCCTGGTGCTGACCTCACAAAGTCCCAGATTCATTCGGCTCAATTTCACAACCTGCCTTTGTCTTTTTGTGGGTTCACTCTCATTCTCTATTTCCTGTTTTAAATTCATTTTACCGGATATTACAAGAGGAGGATTTACAAACAGGAAGATCAAATCAAACACCACATCACAATCTGATAGAATTACTTGATTCATTGGCACCTGAGTCGGATTTTGAACATGGAAGGAGAAAGCACCATTCACAGTGGAGAGAAACCGTACATGTTTTCTGTGTGTGGACGAAGCTTCAGTGGATCATCCAGTCTGTCGAGACACAAGCGGAGTCACACCGATGAGAAACCATGTAAATGTACAGACTGTGGGAAGGGATTCAATTACCCGTATGAGCTCGAGCTTCATCAGCACAGTCACACTGGAGAGAGACCATTCACTTGCTCCATGTCTGGGAAAGGCTTCACTCGGTCATCCACCCTACTGGAACGCCAGAGAATTCACACTGTGGAGAGGCTGTTCACCTGCTCGGTGTGTAGGAAGGGTTTCACTGATTTCTCTCTCGTGCTGAGACACCAGCTGGCTCATACCAGCGAGAGAAAGTTTAAATGTTGTCACTGTGAAAAAAGCTTCAAACACCCTTCCACACTGAGGGAGCACCTTGGTTCCAAACGGTTCAGCTGCTCTCACTGTGGGAAGAGGCTTTGGGGATCTTCCAACCTGCTGAAACACCAGTGAGTTCACACTGATGAGAGACCTTTTAAATGCGCAGACTGCGAGAAGTCTATAAAGGTTCTGGGGAACTGATGTCCCATCAACGTGTCCACACAGATGAGAGACCTTTCAGGTGCTCTCACTTTTTAACTGGGTTCAGGCGAACATCTGATCTCATTGTAGATCAGCGAGTTCACACTGGGGAGAGGCCATTCATCTGCTTCTTGTGTGGGAAGGGATTCACTCAGTCATCACAGCTCAGTAAACATCAGCTTGTTCACACTGCTCAGAGACCTTTTCAATGTTCTGACTGTGAGGAGAGCTTTAAAGACAAAAAGGATCTGCTGAGGCACGAAGCCACTGACACTGGGGAAAGGCCATTCAGCTGCTCTGAGTGTGGGAAGGGATTCACTCAGTCATCCAATCTGCTGAGACACCAGCGAGGTCACAAGAGACAGCAGGAATTGCATTCTGCTGTTATTGATGGTGTTAATCACATCCAGGCTGAACCATGTTCACTCTGGCAGTTGTGATTTGTTTCTGTTGATGTCATATTCCAGCCGTGTTGTAGGGTAATTAATATTCTGGATAGATATCAAATAAACTAGCTTTGTTTAAAAGACATTTTGTTGATTTTTGTCTTTCCCACCTGAGTATTTAACATCACTTGGCTGGAGCTCAGAAAGGACAATCTGGGGGAGGATCATACGGCAGATACAGAACTTCAGCCTGGACCCTGTCCTTCAGGGTCACACTGAGAGGGACAAATGACAGCAAAAACTTGGCAGATGGGATATAATTTGGGAAAATGTGAGGTTATGCACTTTGGCAGGAAGAATAGAGGAGTTGAATATTATTTAAATGGAGAAAGACTGCAGAAGCTGCAGCACAGAGGGATTTGGGAGTCCTTGTGCATGAATCCCAAAATGCTAACATACAAATTTAACAGGTAACAGGGAAGGCAAATGGAATGTTGGCCTTTATTTCAACGGGCATGGAGCATAACAATAGGGAAGTCTTGCTAAAGCTATACAAGGCACTAGTTAGATCACACCCAGAATACTGTAAATAATTTTGGATCCCTTATCTATGGAGAGATATACTGGCATTGAAGGCAGTCCAGAGAATGTTCAAGAGGTTGATCCTGGGGATCGAGGGATTTTCTTATGAGGAGAGGTTAAATACGTTGGACATGTTATTTGGAGTTTAGAAGAATGAGAGGCGACCTTATTGAAACGTATAAGATTCTTCAGGAGCTGGGCAGGGTAGATGCTGAGAGGTTTTTTTCCCCTTGTGAGACAATCTAGGACCAGGAGGTATAATCTCAGAGTGAGTGAGGAGGTGCCCATTTAAAATGGAGATGGGGAGGAATTTCTTCTCTCAGAGGGTATTCAATCTGTGGAATTCTTTACTGCAGAGGGCTATAGAGGTTGGGTCATTAAGTATACTCAAGGTTGAGATAGACAGATTTTTAATCAGTTAGGGAAGCAATGATTATGGGGAAAAGGCAGGGAAGTGGAGTTAAGGATGGCTGCATGTTCTCATTGAATAGCGAAGCAGATTCAATGGGCCAAAAATCCTACTTCTGTTCTGACATCTTATGGTCTTAACTGTTTGAGTTCAAATGGCTCTGAAAAAGAGTTAGTCTGTGAGTCTGATTGTAATACACCAGAACATCTCACCTAACACCAATCCAAAGGCTCACCTGAGTCTCAGATTTGAATGAGCGTCCAACCTAGAAAACATATATCATTTAACCCCTTTGAACCCGATTTAACCTTCTCCCTAACCTGCTCTAACTCTTCTGCCAGTCCATTTCTTGAAACCAGTGATTCTCCTTGTTCTAATGGTGACATTCCCTCTCTGCCCAGTTAATTCTTTAAGTCAGCCCTTGAATTGTTTGTACATTGTTTCATCATGTTCTCATATTTCATTAACAAATCTTGAAATGTTTGCTCCACATCCACGTGGTTTCATCTCTTTAAAGCCACAATCAGAAAGGTCCAGTTTTCTCCTGGGAGTTTTAGACAAATCAGCTTCCAAAATGATGCAGAATTTCAGCCAATGAAGGAGACCCGGGCTGAGCCGCACCCCTCATTCACTCTGATTGGTTGGAGTCCATTCGGCTCTCAGCTGTGTCCTCCAGACCCGCCCCCTTTTCCCATTGGTGCAGAGCTGCCGTCAATCATTCCCCTGGATTGTGATCTGGAGCATGCGCAGTACAGGTGATGTCCACAGACAGACGTTTGTTTGTCTCATCTTCAGGGGGGAAGGAGGCGGATAAGCGGAGGCAGCGTTTGGGGCAGTAGGTGGGAGGGGAGGCTTCATAAGCACCCAGTGGAGGCCTCAACACGCTCACCGGGACCGCAATTGCACCGAACGGAACGGCAGCCACGGGCTTTCTCCCGGTGCCAGGCCCGAGTGGGGACAAATGTGGGTTCATGAAGGAAATGCAGCGATGGGTTTGTTAATGAGAAATCATCTTTAACTTACTTACTGATCCTGGAGCAGGAGGAGAGAATGGTGTGAATTTCTATTCTGGACTGACACTGATGGATTTTGGAAACTCCTTTTACAGGGGGTTAGAAGGGGAGGATTTGCAGACGGGGAAGTCAAACCAAACATCACATTCAGAGCAGACCCGATTAATCAGGACATGAATATTATGGCCTTTGAGTTTAGGTATCATCTCTCACTGTGTAAAAATAAGTTCTTCCTCACATTCCCTTGTAACTCTTGCCAAAATCTTAAACCTGTGTCCTGTAATCATTTTACAATCAGATAAAGGGAACAGCTTTTCTTTATCTACTTTATCTAAATCTCTGATAAATTTGTACACCTCCATCAAACCTCCCCTCAATCTCCTTTGCTCCAAGGAGAAAAACCCCAGTTTCTCCAACCTAACCTTGCAAGTAAAATCCCTCATCCCTGGAACTATTCTGGTAAATCTCCTCTCATCCTCTCAAGGACCCTCACATCCCTCATAATGTGTAGTGATCACTGGTTTTCACAGACCCAGATGTTCGGTGTTTATGTCTGTGATGTCATCACATACTGACAATTGTGCGGTGACATCACCCCGCTGCCCGGGTATTTCCACAACTGGGAGATTTTTCTCTGACTCCAGTGCTTCTGACATCTTGCCAGCTGCAGGCTCCAGTGGGAGATTTTCAAATTGAAAGCGGTGGAATTATTTTGAAGGTGAGTATTTTTGAGCATTCATCTAAAATTTAGAGTTTTAATGCTATGTTCTTTGCCCTGTGAGAGGTTCTATGGCTCTGGGGCTGGTGTGGCTCCTTTACTGTGGATCTGAATCCATGTCCATCCATTGCTCTGTTTCACGTCTGCCCTCCCTGATCACCTCCCTGCCATTGTCTGATCTCTTCTGTTTCTAATAATGAGTATATTTTAGCTGTGTTTAACATTTTACTGTTCTTTCCACTGACTGTGTCTAAATGAGGTTTCCACAGCTGCCCATCCCCTGACCATGTGCTGCTGGCTTCCCAGCTTTATCTTCCCACAGTATCGTCCATAGTCAGGAATTGTTTTTTTTTCTGCATTATAGTCAATTTACCTCTTTTGTCTGAGCTTTTATTGACCATCAAATTTTATTCCCCATAGTTCATTCTGCACAGCCTGAAACATTAACTCCGTTGCTCTCTCCACAGATACTTTCTGATGCGCTGAGTATTTCCAGCATTTTCTCTTTTCATTTTAGATTTCCAGCAGCTGCACTTTTCTTTTTCTGATATTCATTCATGGGTTATGGGTGTCGCTGGCTTGGCCAGCATTTATTGCCCATCCCTAATTGCCCTTTTTTCAGAGGGCATTTAAGATTCAATCACATTGCTGTGAGTCTGGAGTCACATGTAGGCCAGACCAGGTAAGGATGACAGATTTCCTTCCCTAAAGGACATTAGTGGACCAGCTGGGTTTTTATGACAATCCACCAGCTTTCATGGTCACTTTTTCCTGGTGCTGGCCCCACAAATTACAAGATTCATTCAGCTCAATTTCACAATCTGCCTTTGCGTTTTTGTGGGTTCTCTCTCACTCAATTTTTCCTGTTTTAAATCAATTTCACAGTATTTTAGAAGGATGGATTTTCAGTCAGGAAACTGAAACCAAACATCAAAGCAGGATCTGATGAAGTCGTCCAACTCATAATAAACTGAACATGATTGGATTTTGAACATGGAAGGAAAAGCAGTGTTCAGAGAGAAACTGAACACATGTTCTGTATGTGGACCAGGCTTCAGCCAATCAACTGGCCTCACGAACCATAAATGCAGTCATGCTGGGGAGGAACTGGAGTAATATGGAGACGATAAGAAGGGATTCAGGTGCCCATCTGATATGGAAACTTATCGTCGCAGTCACGGCAGGGAAAGGACATTCACCTGCTCTCTATTTGGGAAGGGATTCACTCGTTCTTCCACTCTGCTGACACACCAGCGAGTTCACACTGGGGAGAGGCCATTCACCTGCTCCAAGTGTGAGAAAGGATTCACTCAGTCTTCCAACCTGCTGAGACACCAGCGTATTCACACTAGGGAGAGGCCATTCACTTGCTCTGAATGTGAGAAGGGGTTCAATCAATCATTCACCCTGCTGAAATATCAGCGAGTTCACACTGATGAGATAAAAACAAAAAAACTGCGGATGCTGGAAATCCAAAACAAAAACAAAAACAGAATTACCTGGAAAAACTCAGCAGGTCTGGTAGCATCGGCGGAGAAGAAAAGAGTTGACGTTTCAAGTCCTCATGACCCTTCGACAGAACTTGAGTTCGAGTCCAAGAAAGAGTTGAAATATAAGCTGGTTTAAGGTGTGTGTGTGGGGGGCGGAGAGAGCGAGAGAGAGAGGTGTGGTTGTAGGGACAAACAAGCAGTGATAGAAGCAGATCATCAAAAGATGTCAACAACAATAATACAAAAGAACACATAGGTGTTAAAGTTAAAGTTGGTGATATTATCTAAACGAATGTGCTAATTAAGAATGGATGGTGGGGCACTCAAGGTATAGCTCTAGTGGGGGTGGGGAGAGCATAAAAGATGTAATAAATAAATAAATAAATAATTTTTTTTTCTTTTTCTCTTTTTATAATGGAAATAGGTGGGAAATGGGAAAATCTATATAATTTATTGGAAAAAAAAGAGAAAAGGAAGGGGGAAACAGAAAGGGGGTGGGGATGGGGGAGGCAGCTCACGACCTAAAGTTGTTGAATTCAATATTCAGTTCAGATGGCTGTAAAGTGCCTAGTCGGAAGATGAGGTGTTGTTCCTCCAGTTTGCGTTGGGCTTCGCAGGAACAATGCCCCAAGCCAAGGACAGACATGTGGGCAAGAGAGCAGGGTGGAGTGTTAAAATGGCAAGCAACAGGGAGGTTTGGGTCATTCTTGCGGACAGACCGCAGGTGTTCCACAAAGCGGTCGCCCAGTTTACGTTTGGTCTCTCCAATGTAGAGGAGACCACATTGGGAGCAACGAATGCAGTAGACTAAGTTGGGGGAAATGCAAGTGAAATGCTGCTTCACTTGAAAGGAGTGTTTGGGCCCTTGGACGGTGAGGAGAGAGGAAGTGAAGGGGCAGGTGTTACATCTTTTGTGTGGGCATGGGGTGGTGCCATAGGAGGGGGTTGAGGAGTAGGGGGTGATGGAGGAGTGGACCAGGGTGTCCCGGAGGGAGCAATCCCTACGGAATGCCGATGGGGGTGAAGGGAAGATGTGTTTGGTGGTGGCATCATGCTGGAGTTGGCGGAAATGGCGGAGGATGATCCTTTGAATGCAGAGGCTGGTGGGGTGATAAGTGAGGACAAGGGGGACCCTATCATGTTTCTGGGAGGGAGGAGAAGGCGTGAGGACGGATGCGCGGGAGATGGGCCAGACACAGTTGAGGGCCCTGTCAACGACCGTGGGTGGAAAACCTTGGTTAAGGAAGAAGGAGGACATGTCAGAGGAACTGTTTTTGAAGGTGGCATCATCGGAACAGATGCGATGGAGGCGAAGGAACTGAGAGAATTGTGATTCTCATTTGCTATGATGTGGAGGTAGGGGCGCAGTGGGATGGAAATCACTAAAATTAGGAACCAAATTATACCTAAACTCAAGCCACCTTTTGTACATAAGCCAGCAGTTTTTCCATCCATGGCTCTTTTAATGTCTCTAGGTCAGGGAGTTGGTCTTTAACTAGTTTGTGTACAAGCTGATTGCGTGGGTCCTGAGCTATTGGTGGAATTGAACAAGGCAAAGATAATTTGAAAGGCGAAAGGCATCAGAATTTTACTCCCTACTAAGTATGAAGAATGTTACATTAACTACTGAAAGGGTAGAAAAGTGAAATATTGTCCATCTAAATGTCAGAAATAGATACAAAATGAGGGGGTTATCAATCTCTATATCTTTAAAAGACATTGGCTTGGAAAGAGGGAAATGACCTGGTCCACTTGCGAATCAATCACCACTGGCCAACAGTATTAAACTGTCAAGAGTTCAGGGTCTCAGAGGATAAAGAAATATGAGGCCATGAATCTAATTTGGGAAATACAGTGAAAGAAATACAATTCACTTTACAAATTAATGTATTGAACAACGATGAGGAATCGTTGTGGATAATGTTCACTGTTTTATACTATTTTATTTTTCTATTATTGTGATGCATGAGTTTCCCCTCCGTTCTAAAACATATGAATGGCAAATCATTCTACCTAGAATGCTCTGTGTGGGTGAATACGGCCTATCTCCATCAGAAAGGTTGTAATGCACAGGCGCAGGAAGGCCCTGACCCTCCCAGAGGGAGGGGATCTGCTGGACACAGCCTCTCCCATCTTACAAATCTGTGGGCTTCTTCTTATTGCAACTTCCCAGTCAATTAGTAGTTGTGAGGTTGCAGCAGAGTAATGTATTTGCTTTATAATTCCATAATCCATCTGCACTATCACACTGGGGATACTCCCTCAACTTGACTCTTTATTAATAATGTCACTAGGGTATGTGAAATGTGTAGAATTATTGGACCAAACTCGACCAGGTATTCTTTGTGCTTAACTAACCAGTGAACCCTAATATCTGTTTCAGCACACAGGTAGATCAATTTTTCCACAGGGATCAATGTGAGGGAATTATCCACCCTGGAATTCTCAGTATGGACAGGGTGGGATGTGTTTTCAGACAGGATGTCCCAGTTCTCCACCTTTAAAGAGACAAGGAGAGGACCTTCTGGACTGAATGACTCAGAATGCCTGAAACAATATGTATTTATGGGATAGAGAAGTTTAGTCTAAGCTAGAAACTCAAACAGGCTCTTCACTGCAGACAGGTCACCATGGCAACACTGATAAGACATTCCATTCCACAGAATCGATTCATTGAAAACTCTAATCAGATCAGGGAAAGGACAGAGTTTGTCTGTTAAGCACATTAAGGAATAAAATAGATTAAATTATAATGTGTGAGTTTATATATATAATTGTAATTCTATGAGAAATAACAGAATTAACAATAGGCAAGATAGTTTAGTGTTGATGAGAAAATTACTGAAGTAAAGTAACTGCTGGGAATCAGGGAGTGTGTCCTTGTACATCACAGATTAGAGAAATTCCAGCTGTCATTTCTTCATTGTCTACCAAAACCCAGCAGAGAAGATAAAGAGTCAGGGGCCAGAGCTGGATCACGACAGGGTATAAAAATGAGGCGTTCTGATGTTAGGGGCAGTTGGGATTGGAGACACTGGAGATCAAGCTCAGGGTGCCCGAGGTTCCATCCAGTGGGCTGACCTCGTGTAAGTGACGTTGGACACATGGGACTTGCATGGTTTCTCTGATTGATGGCAAAATTAGATGCTCAACCAGGAGCCTTTGTTGGACAGGGGTGATAAGTGAACAACATTTGGTGCGAGTAAGCACACAGGCAGCAGAGTTTTGGATGACCTCAAGACCTCAACATTATGGGGAGATTGAGTGTGGGAGGCCAGCTGGGAGTGTGTTTGGATAGTCAAGACTGGAGGTAACAAAGAAATGGATGAGAGTTTCAGCAGATGAGCTGAGACCAGAGCAGAATCAGGTGATATTAGTGAGGTGTAAATTGGCGGTGTTGGTGATGATCCATTTAAGTGGTTAGAAGCTCAACTTGGGATCAGATATTACATTGAACCTGTGAACTGTCTGGTTCTGACTCAGACAGTTGGCAGGGAGAGGGATGAAGTCTGTGGCTAGAGAGTGGAGTTAGTAGCGGGGACTGACGACACTGGTTTCAGTCTTCCCAATATTTAATTGAAGGAAATTTCTGTTCATCCAGTACTGGATGTCAGACAAGTCAGGACGGTGTGTGAGTTAGAGGAGACATTGGAGGTGATGGTGTTCGCATATACCTGTTACCCAGGTCCTTCTTGGTGGTGGAGGTTGAGGATTTAGGAGGTCCTGTTAAATTTCTCATCGAGTTGTAGATATATAAAATTCCACTCCTTCACACCCTGCCTCTCACAACCCTCCCCCACTTATCTCTCTCTCTCTCTCTCCCCATCCCCCTCCCCGACTCTTTCTTTCCCTTTCTCCTTCCATAGTGACTAGAGTCATGTGTAGACCCAGACTGCATGACAGGTTCCTTTCCCAGAAGGAAATTAGTGAACCAGTTGGGTTTTGTGACAGTTCAGCAGTTTTCATGGTTATTTTTCCCTCGTGCTGACCCCACAAATTACCAGATTCATTCAGCTCAATTTCACAACCTGCCCTTGTGTTTTTGTGGGTTCTCTCTCTCTCGCTCCCTTTTCTCTGTTTTAATCAATTTCACAGGGTATGAGAAATGGAGGATTTGCAGTCGGGAAACTCAAACCAAACATCACAACAGGGTCTGACGGAGTTGCCAATTTATCGTAACCTGAATATCATCAGATTTTGCACATGGAAGGACAAAGCACTATTCACAGTGGAGAGAAACCATACATGTGTTCTGTATGTGGACAAGTCTTCAGCCAATCATCTGGCCTGTCGAGACACAAGCACAGTCACAACAGGGAGAAGCCATGGATATGTAAAGACTGTGGAAAGATATTCATTACCCCATCTAAGTTGGAAACTCATCGGCACAGACACATGGGGGAGAGACCCTTCACCTGCTGTGTGTGTCAGGAAGGATTCACTCAGTCATCCCACCTTCTGAGACACCAGCGAGTTCACACTGATGAGAGACCATTCAGGTGCTCTCACTGCGGAACTGGGTTAAGGCAATCATCTCAACTTATGGTACACCAGCGTGTTCACACTCGGGGGAGGCCATTCAGCTGCTTCGAGTGTGGCAAGGGATTCACTACCTCATCCCACCTTCTCAGACACCAGCGAGTTCACACTGGGGAGAAGCCATTCTCTTGCCCTGAGAGTGGGAAGGGATTCACTCAGTCATCCAACCTGGTGACACACCAGCGAGTTCACACCGGGGAGAGGCCGTTCACCTGCACTGAGTGTGGGAAGGGATTCACTCAGTTTTCCCACCTGTTGGCACGCCAGTGAGTTCACACTGGGAGCGGATATTCAACTGCTCTGAATGAGGCAAGGGATTAACTCAGTCTTCCACCCTGCTGTGACACCGGTGGGTTCATAGTGAGGAGAGGTCTTTTAAATGCACAGACTGTGGATATTCAATCATCCTACCTGTGAACACGCCAGTTTACGCTGCTGCAAGTGTGGGAACGGATTAATTAATTTATTATACCTGCTGCCACACCAGCAGGTTCATACTGGGGTGGGACCTTTTGAATGCCAGATTGTGGGAAATGATATTAAAGTTCCAGGGAACTGTTGGTCATATTCACGCTGAAGAGCTCTCACTGCGGGACTGGGTTCAGGCGATCAATTCACTGTACACCCTTGAATTCACACTGGGGAGAGGCCGTTCACCTGCTCTGAACATGGAAAGGAAAATGCATATTTATCCCACCTGCTGAGATACTAGTGAGTTCACAAATGACGACGCTGATTGGATTTTGCTGTTAACCACAAGACTGAACCATCTCCATTGTTATCTGTTTCTGCTGATGTTAATAAACTCCAGCCCAATTATAGATGTTAATTTTGTGGATAAACTTCAAATAAATCAACTTTGTTTTAAATTCGGTGTTGAATCTTCTCAATATCTCTAACATGAGTTAGTTCCTTTTGAAGTGCTCTCCTTCTACCCTGTCTCCTCCATCCTCATCTCCAACAAGAAGTGAGAGGAATTCATGGAGCTTCTTTGTCACTAAGATCCAATCAGCTGCCCCTGCTGCTTCCCTCCCTTCCAGGCCACATTGTCTCTAAAGTTTCTTTAGTTTCTTTCCTATCTACCCTCATGCCCTCTTAGAGCTCATCTTGTCCATGAGACCCACCTGATCCATCGACCATATTCCCACTAAACTGCTGAAAACCCAATTTTCCCATTGTGAACATTGCTAACTTTTCTCTCCCTTCAGGTCCTGTCCCTCTGCCCTTCAAATCTGCCATCATCACCCCTCCTCAAACAAACTACCATTAACCCCACAGTCCTTGCAAACTACCACCCCATCTCTAGCCAGCTTTTCCTCTCCAAAGGACTCTCCAAAGTCCTTATCATCTCCCAAATCCATGCCCATCTTTCCCAGAACACTATGTTACAGGGTGACCTGGACTGGGAACTGAATATTCAGGGATATTCATCATTTTGGAAAGATAGGCGGAGGGATAAAGGAGCTGAGTAGCATTGTTAATAAGGGTAAAGGTCAGTACATCAGTGAGAGAGGATCTTAGGTAGACGGATAAGGAAGGAATCAGTTTTGGTGCAGCTAAGAAACAGCAAAGGGCAGCAGACATTGGTGGGAGGTGTTCACAGGCCACCAAACTGTCATGATAATGTTGGGCACAGTATTAATCAGGATATTAAAGCTGCATGTTGCATGGTAAAACATTAATAATGGGCAACTTCATATGTATGGACTGGGTAAACCTAATTAGCATTGATGCTGCAGAGGATGTCTTCGTGGAGTGTGCACAAGTTGAGTTTGTGGAGCAGTACATTGAGGAATTAAATAGGGATTGTGCTATTTTAGATTTAATATTATCTAATGAGAAAGGGTTAATCAATAACATTGCTGTAAAGCAGCCATTAGGAAATAGTGGCAATAAAATGATAGAGTTTTACATTAAGTTTGAAAGTGATATCACTCATTCTGCAACTAGGGTCCTAAATCTGAACAAAGGAAATTATGAAGGTATGAGGGGCAATTTGGCAATAGTGGATTGGAGAAATACATTAAAATATTTGATGGTAGACAGGCAATGGCTAGTATTTGAAGAAGTATGACATGGATAACAAGAAATATACATTCCTCTAAGACACAAAAAACCAACAGGAATGTGAATCAATCGTGGCTAATAAAAGTTAAAGATTGCATTAGATCAAAGGAAGTGGTTTATAAATTTGCCAGGAGAAGTGGTAAACCCAAGGATTGGGAACAATTCAGAGTGCAGCAAAGGATGGCCAAGACTCTGATAAAGAATGAGAAAAAGCATGTTAGTGGGGTGGTGAAAAAGGCATATAGGTCACTTACCTTTATCAGTCGTGGCATAGATTACAAAATTAGGGAGGTCATGTTAGAGTTGTATAGAACCTTGGTGAGGTCACATCTGGAGTACTGTGTGTAGTTCTGGTCGCCACATTATAGGAAGGATGTGATTGCACTGGATGGGGTGCAGAGGAGATTCACTAGGATGTTGCCTGGGATGAAACATTTAAGTTATGAAGAGAGGTTGGATAGACTTAGGTTGTTTTCATTGGAGGAGAGAAGACTGTGGGGCGACTGATTGAGATATACAAGACTTTGAGGGGCATGGACAAGGTGGATAGGGGACAGCTGTTCCCCTTAGTTGCAGGGTCAGTCATGAGGGGACATAAGTTCAAGGTGAGGGGCAGGAGGTATTGGGGGATGTGAGGAAAAATTTTTTACACAGAGGATGGTGACGGTCTGGAATGCGCTGCCTGGAAGGGTGGTGGAGATGGGTTGCCTCACATCCTTTAAAACGTACCTGGTTGAGCACTTGGCACATCATAACATTCAAGGCTATGGGCCAAGTGCTGGTAAATGGGATTAGGTAGGTAGGTGAGGTGTTTCTCACATGTCAGTGCAGACTCGATGGGCCATAGGACCTCTTCTGCACTGTGTCATTCTGTGGTTCTGAATATGTTTCTTTTTATTCTTCCTGCCAAAATGGTCAATTTCATTTTCCCACATTGTACGCCATTTGCCAGATGTTTGCCCACTCATTTAACCTATCTATGTCCCTTTGGAGCCTCCTTACATCCTCTTCACAATGTACTTTCCTACCAATCTTTATATCATTAATGAAATAATTCTGATTATTAATGCATTAACTTCTGGATAATTTCAGTCATTTCCTAATTATTGAAGCATTAAGCAGCTGATTGCAAATGTAATGGAAGCCTGATTATTAATGTAATAGGATACTGATTATTTATACAATAAGATCCTGGTTGTTAATGCAATAGGCACCAGAGTATTATTGTAATATTATCCTGATTATTATTGTGTTGGGATCCTGAATCTTAAAGTAATTGGACTCTGATCATTCATATAACAGGAACCTGAACAATGATGTAATAGAATTCTGATTATTAATATGTTATGATCATGATTATTAGTGCATTTTTTAATTCATTCCTGGGATGTGGGCATTGCTGGCGAGGCCAGCGTTTATTGCCTATCCTTAATTACCCTTGAGAAGGTGGTGGTGAGCTGCTTTCAAAAACCGCTGTAGTCCATGTGGTGTAGGTACACCCATAGTGCTGACTTGTTTTTAGCTGACTTGATACAACTGAGTGGCTTGCTAGGCCATATCAGAGGGCATTTAAAAGTCAGCCACATTGTTGTGGTCTGGAGTCACATGTAGGGCAGACCAGGCAAGGACGGCAGATTTCCTTCCCTGAATGTTTCATGGTCATCATCAGACTTTTAATTCCAGGGATTTGTATTGAATTCAAATTCCATCCTCTGCATTACCCTGGGTCTCTGGATTACTAGTCCAGTGACAAGACAACTGCACCTTTCCCCTGTTTTGAGGACATGAAAGGTTCTAAATAAACACAAGAACTTTCAGCTCCACATACTGTCCACAGGGGAGTTCACCTGGTGCAGAAGGTTCAACAATCGTGTTTTAACTAACATCACTAAAAAAACTGGACTAGTTGGTCACTCATCTGATTGGTGTTTGTGGAATCTTACTTTGTTCAACTGGCTGCCATGAAACAGTAACAACTTGTATTTATATAACATGATTAATGTAGTAAAACATCCCAAGGTGCTTCAGGAGAGATTCATAAAGAAGATTTTGATACATAGGGCAACATTAAGGTGGATGGCCAAAACATTGATTGGAGAGGCAGATTTGAATAAGAATCTTCAATCAGGAGAGAGATGGAGAATTTAGGGAGGGAATTTCAGAGCTTCCTGCCCAGGCCCTGCCACCAATTGTGGAATCATTAAAATCAGGAATGGTAAAGAGACCAGAATGAGAAGAGATCAGATACCTCAGAGGGTGTGTGACTGGAGGTTACAGAGATAGGGAGGGAAATGGCCATAGAGGGATTTGAGAACAAGGATGTGAATTTTAAAATCGAGGCATTGCTTGACCAGGAGCCGATGTAGGTCAGTGAGCATAGGGGGTGATGGGTGAACAGGACTTGGTGTGAGAAAGCACATGGGCAGCAGAGTTTTGGATGATCTCATGTTTCCGTGTGGGGGTGGGGTGAATGTAAGAGGCTGGTCAGGAATGCAATAGATTCATCAAGTCCAAAAGTAACACGAGCATGGGTTTCAGCAGCAGATGAGCTGGGGTGGGGTGGAGACAGGCGATGTTAGGGATATTGAAATATCTGGTACAAGCGATGGTGTGGATATGTGGTCAGAATCTCATCTTGGGATCAAATCTGACACCAAGATTTTGGACAGTGTGGATCAGCCTCAGACTGAGACAGGGAGAGGGATGGACTTGGTAGTTAGGGAACAGAATTTGTATTGGTGACTGAAGACAATGGCTCTGGTCTTCCTAATTTTTAATTGGAGGAAATTTCTGCCCATCCAGTGCTGGATGTCGGATAAGCAGTTTGATAATTTAGTAACAGTGGAGGAATGTAGAGGGATGGTGGTGAGATGGAGCTAACACAGTGCTTTTGGATGATGTCGCCTAGTGACAGCATGTGGATGAAAAATAGGAGGGTCCAAGGATAGATCCTTGGGGGGCATCAAGTTCAAGAACTTAGGAGAGGAAAGGGAGGTTGGAGATGAGTTGGTAGTTTGCAAGGACAGTGGGTCAAGGGTTTTCTTTTAGGATGATCAATATGAATTAGGAGAAGGAGGAGGCCACTTGGCCCCTCGAGCCTGCTCCGCCATTCAATAAGATCATGGCTGATGCGAATGTAACCTCAACCCCATACTCCTGCCTACCCCTGATAACCTTTCACCCCTTTGTTAATCAAGAATCGATCTGGCTCTGCATTAAAAATAGTCAAAGACTCAGCTTCCACCACCTTTTGAGGAAGAAAGTTCCAAGAACTCGCAACCCTATGAGAGAAAACATTTCTCCTCATTTCTGTCTTAAATGAGCGACACCTTATTTTTAAACAGTGACCCCCAACCCCAGTTCTAGATTCTCCCACAACAGGAAACCTGATGGTGAATTTCAGAGATAGAGATATCAGCTAACATGCAGAAGTTGGATGGTCAGCAGTTTAGTGTGAATAGGGTCAAAGAAGCAAAAGGCAGATCTCATGGACATGATGAGGGATTGATAGGAGATAGGAGAGAAACTGGAGAAAGATTCAAGTTCAGTGCTCATGCAAAGGAGAACTTTAGAGACAGTTTGGCCCAGTGGGCTAGTGGGATTGAGGAAAGCAGCAGAGGCAGACAATCAGATTGTTTCAATCTTAGTGACAAAGAAGTTCCAGCTCCACTTCTTGTTGGAGGTGAGGATGAAGGAGATTGGGGAGAAGGAGAGCCCTTCAAAAGGAACTAACTTGTGTTAGAGATATTAAAAAGATTCAACACACTGTGTTTAACACAAATCTGATTTATTTGACTTCTTTCCAGAATATTATCCCCTATAACTGGGCTGTTGTTTACGAACATCAGCAGAAACAGACCCAACTGAGCATGACTCAGTCCTCAATGTGATTAGCAGCAAAATCACTCTAATTTCTTGTGAACTTGCTGATGCCTCAGCAGGTGGGATGACTGAGTGAATCCCTTTCCACACTCAGGGCAGGCGAAAGGTCTGTCCCCAGTGTGAATGCGCTGGTGTTTCAGCAGATTGGATGAATTATTGAATCCCTTCCCACACTTGAAGCAGGTGAGCAGTTTCTCCCCAGTGTGAATTCGGTAGTGAGTTGAGATGATTTCCTGAACCCAGTCCCACAGTGAGAGCACCTGAATGGTCTCTCATCAGAACTTGTTGGTGGGACATCAGCTCGGCAGAACTTTTAAAGCACTTCTCACAGCGAAGACATTGAAAAGGCCTCTCATCAGTGTGAACTCGCTGATGTTTCAGCAGGTGGGATGACTGAGTGAATCCCTTCCCACACACTGAGCAGGTGAGTGGTCTCTCCCCAGTGTGAATTCGCTGGTGTTTCAGCAGGTCAGATAACTGAGTGAATCCATTCCCATACTCGGAGCATGTGAACGGTCTCTCTCCATTCTGAACTCGCTGGTGAGCCATTAGGTGGGATGACTGAGTGAATCCCTTCCCACACTTTGAGCAGGTGAATGGCCTCTCCCCAGTGTGAGTACATTTGTGTCCTAACAGATTGGATATTTGAGTGAATCCTTTCCCACACTCAGAACATGTAAATGGCCTCTCCCCATTGTGATCTCGCTGGTGTTTCAGCAGGCTGGATGACTGAGTGAATCCCTTCCCACACTCAGGGCAGGTGAACGGTGTCTCCCCAGTGTGACTGCGCCAATGCGTTTCCAGGTCAGAAGGGTAACTGAATGCCTTCCCACAGTCCCCACATTTCCATGGATTCTTGCCAGTGTGACTGCGTTTGTGTCTTGACAGGCCAGATGATTGGCTGAAACCTCGTCCACACACAGTGCACATGTACTGTTTCTCCCCACTGTAAATGGTGCATTTTCCTTCCATGTTCAAAATCTGATGTTATTCAGGTTACGATAAATTCGGCGACTCTATCAGATCCTGATGTGGTGTCTGGCTTGAATTTCCTGACTGCAAATCCTCCCCTTCTAATACCCTGTGAAACTGATTTAAACAGAAAAAAAGTGAGAGAGAACCCACAAAAACAAGTTATGAAACTGAGCTGAATGAATCTGGTAATTTGTGGGGCTGGCACCAGGAAAAAGTGACCATGAAAACTGCTGGATTATCAAAAAATCCAACTGGTTCACGAATGTCCTACAGGGAAGGGAACCTGTCAGCCAGCCTGGACCTACATAAGACACTGCCCTCAATGGCAGAGGAGAGATGGGAGAGAGAGAGAAAGAGAGAGATGTGCTGAGGCTGGGGCAAAGGAGAGGGATTTTACATATCTACAATTCGACCAGGACTTTGACAGAAACATTAAACCCTCAACCTCCTTACCTAGAAGGACCAGGGAAGCAGGTGTATGTGAACACCACCACCTCCAGGTTCTCCATCAAGTCACACACCGTCTTTACTTGTTCAAACATCCAGTACTGGATGAGCAAATATTTCCTCCATTTAAATATTGGAAAAACCAAAGTCGTTGTCTTCAGTCCCCACTACAAACTCCACTCTCCAGCCACCGACTTCAACCCTCACCCCGGTGTCATGAAACTAACATCTAATTTTCACATTCGTGAACCAGTTGGACTTTTTGATAAACCAGCAGTTTTCATGGCCACTTTTTCCTGGTGCCAGCCCCACAAATTACCAGGAATGAAGGGCATTTGCATTTTTAGATAAATGAAGGAATATTTGGATTTCAAAGGGATTGTAGTCTTTTTGCAAGTAGCCAGATAAGCAAGGCTAAGGAATGTGTTTATTTTTCCCAAAGGTTACTGATAATATATTGTCAACATTAAAGTTTTATGTTATGAGGAAGATACAGTTTCAAAGACATATGGAACAACAGAATTTACATATTAAAAAGATAGAAACATATGTAAAGGAGAATGAAAATTTATGTGTGAGAAGGCCATGTAACATCTAACCAGAGTGTGTGAAATAGCCTTTATGAAATCTCCAGCTTGTGTGCATAAGTCTGCTATGCAACAAAACTTTTTGTTTATTTTAATAATTCACAGGATATGGGCTTTGTTGGCTTGGGCCAGCATTTATTGTCCATCCCTAATTGCCCTTGAGAAGGTGGTGGTGAGCTGCCTTCTTGAATCACTGCAACAAAAGCCAGAGAAAACCCATTTGGATTTCCACTGTCCAGGGTATTGTGTTAACTTGCTGAGTATGTTTTAAATCTGAAATTTATTGCGAATGGTTGCTTTAAAGGGAGTGCAACTGGGGGTCAGGTTAATTAGGAATTTTAGGAGTTATTATAGTAGTAATTGAAATAAATGTTTGTGCTTGGCATCTTTTATTTTGTTAATAAATATTTTAATGTATTTTTTTTAAATCGCTGAAGGTCTAGTTGGACCTATTACTTCCGAATTCAGTGCACACACCTCGTAATAAATACAAATTGCAAAACCATTGTGATAGCGCGACCAAGTTTCCCTCTTGGATTTGGTCTGCCTGGCACACAACATCTGCCATTCATAACACTGGCAATAGTCTGAGGCTGAACCAGACTGTTCACAACCATATTTCACCCCAAGATGAGTTTTCAACTGCATGTCTGGATCATCACCAGCAACATCTATTTTGATGTAAGTCTCAGTTCATCTGCTGCTGAAACCGTCATCCATTCCTTTGTTACCTCGAGCCTTAACTATCCTAACACAGTTCTGGCCAGACTCCCACATTCAACCTCCCTGTAATCTTGCCCGTGTGCTTATTCGCAGCAAGTTTTACTCACACATCACCCCTGTGCTCGTTAAGGTACAAAGGTTCTGGGTTAAGAAGCACCTAAATTTTAAAATTCTCATCCTTGTTTACCTGCATGGCTATGATTATCCCTTTCTCTGCAATCTCCTCCAGTCACGCAACCGTTAAGATCTCTGTAATTCATCTAACTTGAACATTCCTGCTCTGAATCACTCCATCAGTGTTGGCCGTTCTTTCAGTTACTAGGCCCCAAGCTCTGGAATTTCTCCTTAAATCTCTGCTGCTGTCTACCTCACTTTCCTCCTTTGAGACACTCTTTAGAGGCACAATATAAATACAAATATGTATATTGGACATATATCACTGTTCATCATTACTGGGTGAATAACCTGTAACTCCTGACCTAACAGCATTGTGGGAGCACCTTCACCACACAGACTGCAGCAGTTCATGAAAGTCAAATATCATCTTCTCCACAGGTAATTGGGGATGGGTAATATATGTTGCTGGTCTTGTTAGTGACAACAAATCCCAAAAATAAAATTTAAAAATATGTATATGTAAAATAGATTAAAAACATTAGAGAAATACTTGTTCCTAAAACAATACTATTTTACATGGTACAGACAGACAGGGTCCGCTCAACAACCTGATCTCCCCAGAATCTATCTCTTGACAATTTTACATTGGAAATTTCTGGGCCTGACTGGGTTCCATCGTCCTCAGGGTTAAACCCAGCAGGTTCTCCTCCATTTCCACTCCAGCTCAAGCTGATTCAGCAGAGGCTTTTGAGAAAATTGAATAAGCAGCTGAGAAAACAGTTAGGCTGCAACGAAAGGGCAGGGGAGTGGGATAGCTGATTTGCTCTTGTCGAGAGCCAGCAAAGGAACAATAGGCTAAATAGCCTCCAACCGTATTGTAATCATTCTAGGATTGCATGGGAAAGGGCTTACACTCGAGGCCAGGGACCAACCTCTGGAAGGAACACCCACCCCAATATAAATCAGTTCTTAATTGATCCATCTCTGATTCTAGGCTCAATTCTGTGAGCAACAACGGCAATAAAACAAAAAATTGCAGCTGCTGGGAATCTGAAATAAACAGAGAAAATGATGAAAATACACTGCAGTTCAGGCAGTAATTGTAGAAAGAGAAAGAGAGTTAACATTTCAGGATGTTCAGAATGAATTACAAGGAATAAAAATGAAGCAGAGTTTGATGGGCAATATAAGCTCAGAAGCAGGAGACAAATGATCTCTAAAGCAGGGAAACAATTCCAGACCATGGGAAGATAAAGCTGGTAAATCAGCAGTGAATGGCGGGGGCATGACCAGCACTCGAAACCTCATTTAGACATATCTGGCAGAAATAACAGGAAAATACCAAACATGGTTAAAAGAAATGCATTATTAGAGGCAGACAAAGTGAGACAATGGCAGAGAGGTGATTGGGGAGGGCAGAGGTGAAACAGCAATGGATGTTCATGGGTTCGGATCCACATCAAAGGAGCCATCCCAGCTCCAGAACACAGCACTAGAAACTCTAAGCTGTAGGTGAATGTTCAATAATACTCACCTCTGAAACAATGTCACTGTTTTCAAATTTAAAATCTCCTGCTGGAGCCTGCAGCTATAAAGCTATCAGAAGCACCGGAGTCAGAGCAAAACATAGCAATTTTCAAATCTTCTAACTTCCTATAAAAGGAGATTACAAAAGTTATGTGTCAGTTGAGGTTAGACGTTAAGAAGAGACAAATATTTCTCTTGATTTCCACTTGCTGTGTGTAAATCCTCCCCTTCTAACCCCCTGTAAAAGGAGTTTCCAAAATCCGTCACTGTCGGTCCAGGATAGAAACTCACACCATTCCCTCCCCGTTTCTTGCCCAGGATTACTTAAGCAAGGACAAATGTGCATTGGAAGCAGCTCAGAGAAGCTTTGCTAGGCTGATTCCTGGAATGAGAGTGTTTGTCTTATGAGGAAAGGTTGAGCTATGCTCATTGGAGTTTAAAAAAATGAGAGGTGATTTTATTGAAACAAGTAAGATTCCGAGGTAGCTTGACAGGGTAGATGCTGAAAGGATGTTGTCCCTCATAAAGGAATCTAGAACCAGGGGGCATAGTGCAAAAATAAAGGATTTCCCATTTAACACTGAGGGAGAGAAATTTCTTTCCCTCCGAGGATTGTCAGACTTTGGAATTCTCTTCCCCAGTGAGCAGTGGAGGCTGGTCATTGAATATATTCAAGGCTGATCAGCCATGATCTTATTAAATTGCTATATTTTGCTCTGACTCCGGTGCTTCAGATAGCTTTATAGCTGCAGACTTAATGGGCTGAATGGCCTGCTCCTAATTCTAATATTCCCATTTTTATGTTCTTCAGATGGCCACCCATGCACCCTGCAGCATATTGCCCATCCGCTAATCTCGGCCTGTCATTAGCTCCTGTGAGCAGAGTGGGTGCAAAATCGGTGATTTTCTCTCCTGGGCACCAGCACCGGCACCCTGAAGCTCCGCCCATACTGTTACGTCACCAAGATGAATCCACATGCGCACTGCTCTCACTGGAACAAGATGGCGGACGTTAACCTTGGCTTGGACCCGGGGAAAAGCCCCGGAGCTGCATATGTGGGACCTGCACGATCTTATTCGGAGCTTGAGGCCTGCACCGGACGTTTATGAAACTTCTCTCTCCCACCTCCCGGCTCCACTTCTCCCTCCGCCCCGCCCGTTCTCACCCATTACCAAAACCCTCTCCCTCAATCGCACTGCTCCGAGCAAAGTGAGACTGCGCATGTTCCAAATAGTTAAGCACTGCGCCTGCACACTAGCGTCCTGCAGTGTGTTTCGAGCATAATCACAACCGCAGGGAATGTTGGGTAACAGCAGAGCCATTGAAATATCCAAACATAGAGTAGAAAATAACCTTGTTTGGCAATTTAGATACATTAATTTAAAAAAAAATGTAAACCTTTGAAAATAGGTGCATTTCTTAAAGTGATTTAAACAACTGCTGTCCTATGGAAAGAAACTGAGATTTAAAAACTTTTCCCATTGGTTTCCTCTCACTCTCTTCCTGAAGAGAGTCTTAACTGACTCTGCCTGGTTTCAATCCCACAGTCTCTGGCTGCTCTATCTTTCTGTCTTCATCTCCTGATACTGAATATTCACTGTTTAATTGAATAACCCAGCACAGGTGGAAAACATTTGGCCCACCATGCCTGTGCAGGCTCTTTGGAAGATCTATCCACTTAATTCCACAGCCCTGTTGCGACCGTCAAAACGATGTCTATCTGCTGTAGTAATGCAAGAGGTGAATGGAAAGTGTTTTCCAGTTGGACACTTCTCAGGCACTCTCACCCCTGTGCACAGAGCAGATATTAATGGTTCACTGAATTAAGAACAGAAAGTGTGGAAAAACTCAGCAGCTCTGGCAGTATCTGTGGAGAGAGAAACAGAGTTAATGTTTCGAGTTCAATATGACTTCTTCAAAACAGAACTGGACAGTCTTTTGTCCTGTGTTCTGACATTAAAACTTACTGTGCTTTGTTTCTTTATTAAAAACAATAACACCCATTGCCTTTTGTTCCATGACATCTTTGTCATTTAATCTCTCACACCGTCTAACCGATCCTTGACCACCTCTTTTGTTCGCCCCATTTTTTTCAACAGCATAAAACCTGTCCTATGTCTGCCCCTCTTCAGTTCCAAAGAAGTCACATTACCTGTTTCTCACTCCACAGATGCTGTCAGACCTGCTGCATTTTCTGAGCACCTTCCATTTTCATTGCAGATTTCCAGTATATTCCTTCCATTTGGGGTTCACTGGTTAGTTAAGCACACAAGAGTACCCAGTACAGTTTATTTCAATAATTCCACATGCCCGATAGACTTCATTGACATTATTAATTAAGCACCAAGTTATGGCACTATCTTTGGTGTGATAGACTAATGAATAATGGAGTTACAATTCAAAGATATTAATACTCTGCAACCTCACAGATACCAATTGGTTGGGATGTTCCAGTATGAAAGACCCCAGATACTTGTCAGGTGAAAGAGGCCGTGTCCAACTGACCTTGTAAAGCCACATCACTGTTAAACTCATCTGGGGTTTATGTGGATTTTATGAAAGTATTAGGCTCGTGCTGCATCTTTGATTCCCTATGACAGCTGTAGTATCCTTATTAAATACCCAACACAATGTTTAGCCCAGAAAGCTGAGGTTATTGTGATCACAGCTCTTCAAACCGCTATTGACAGAATCACCATCTTTTCTGAAAGCTCCTTTGGTTGTGACTCCCCCAAGGAAAACTTAATTCTCGAGCAAAGAAAAATGCAGTTACTTCACTGCTGGAAAGGAAACCAACCACTCACCCATGAATCTGATCTCTGAATGATTTGGTGGTAAGTGTCCAAGTCAAGTTGCTATTTGTAAGGTGAAGGTACATCAGCAGTAGCAATTTAGTGAAGATTGTGATGGTAATAGCCATGCAGACTGACTCACCAGGGGAGCACCTCCAGCGGGGATTCCATGGGATTCACACAATCATTGGCACCAGTATGACAGACTCCAGTTAAACTTGATTTAAAAACTTGTCAGGACCCTGACCCTGATGTGACTGTGGTCAAAGAGGCTGTGCACCATAGGAAAAACTTTCCCTCATCCCTCACAGCAAGTAAGGACTCAGTCGTCCTGCATGATGAAGTTTTCTATTACTAGGATGGCTCTAACTTGATTTGGGTCACACCTCGATGCTTAGAAAATAATGAATTTTGTTTAGGGATCAAACTGGGGACGTGTTTTCCTTCAGGGCCCTCAATATGTTCATAATTACTATTGGTGGCTGAAGACGCACTTGATCCTGTGTATCATTTGTGCCCAGATTAATCCGGCCCTGCGAAATGAAAGGTCCCAATGGACATGTCCCATATGAATGATGTTCCCTGGGAAACATTGTAGATTGATGATACAGGCCCACTACTCACAGTAAAAGGAGGGGACCGGTATAGTTATAGATATGTTTACCTGGTGGATTGAAGGATTCCTGTCTGTAAAAATGATGCAGTCACGACAGCTAAAATTTTGAGGGAACAGATATTTACCAGATAGGACTTTCTGAAAAGGATAGAAAATGATAATGGTTCTCATTTCACAGCAGAAGTAATGCAACAGCTGTGTCATCTTGTGGGTGTGGAACAACATTTCCACATCTCCGACCACCCAGAGTCCAGTGCGATGGTCAAGAGATTTAATCACTCTATAGAAATGACACAGAAAAAAGCTGTCGATGAGGGAGATGATGATCTGGTCAAGGCCAAAGACTGGGTTACCATCTTTCCTGGTGTCTAAATGACCATTCACTCCCCTCCTGTTCACTCCTCGGTCACAGCCCATTTCAGCTCATGACAGGTCAGCCAATCCAGATTGTGAATCCCCCCCGAGGTCCCACTCCCCATTGCTACTCGACAGACTCAGGACCAGTTTCTCCAGAACCTCCAACAAACCTCAGCATCCTCCCTGCTACAGGCAGTGGAGAAGATGGTGCTGCCCATCTCAACACCTCCGGGAGAACCACCCCACCCATTACATTAACTGTTCAATGGGAGATGCAGTCATGTTAAAAACATTGTGAAAAGGGATGGGGTCGGGAAGCTAATTGGGAAGGTCCATCTGATGTTCTAGATAGATTGGGAAAAACAAATGTTATATTAGTGAATTGGAAATGAGAGAAAGGAACACAATATCTGAGTTACCATGGAGGTCAGCCTAAACTGTACAAAATGAAAAAGCCAGATAACTAGATGGAGAATAAATAGTGTTTGATTTTATCCAACAGGGACAAGAAATGGATGGTTATTGTGCTCCTGGACTGTGTCCTGGCTGAAGATCTGTTCCTGCCATATGACCCTCCCCCAGATTGTCCTTTCTGAGCTCCAGCCAGGTGATGCTAAACACTCAGGTGGGAACAAAAATCCAGAACAATAGTTTCCAAACAAATCTGGTTGATTTCATATTTATCCAGAATATTAAATTCCAGACAAGTTAGAAATGAATGAACATGGATCTGTCCTGGATGTGATGAACAGCAGCAATGATAGCAGAAGCCAATCCCTGAAGTCACTTGTGAACACTCTGGTTTCTCACCTGGTTGGATGTCTGAGTGAATCCCTTCCCACACCCACAGCAGGTGAATTCTATCCTGCACTGATCGTGACACTGACACTATCAACTCATTTTACAGGATAGCAGCGAGGGAGGATTTACAGACAGAAACCTCAAACCAAACATCACATCAAAATCTGAATCACTCAATTCATCAGGACCTGACTATCATCAGCCTTTAAATTTGGAAGGAGCAACGTTCTGTCTGTGGAAAAAAGATCTTAAAAATAAGTGTGATTGATAAACTCTGAGACACACACACCTGAGTAAGAGTGTTCCAGTGATCTGACTGTGGAAAGAGCTTTAATCAGTTACACAGTCTGAGAAAACATCACATCATTCACTGTGGGGAGAAACTGTACACGCGTTCTGTGTGTGGACGAGGCTTCAACTGACCATCCAACCTGGAGAAATCGTGGAAATGTGGGGACTATGGGAAGGGATTCAGAACTCAGTCTGTGCTGGAAATTCATCAACACAGTCATACTGGGGAGAGCCCGTTCACCTGCTCTGAGTGTGGGAATGCATTCACTCAGTTATCAAGTTTATATAAACACCAGAGAACTCATATCAGAGAGAGACCACTCACCTGCTCCGAAAGTGGGAATAGGTTCACTCATTCATCCATCCTGCTAAAACACCAGTGAGTTCACACCAGGGAAAAACCATCCACCTCCTCCTAGTGTAGGAAGGGATTCACTCAGCTCACCCTCTCGCCTCACACCAACTCACCACTCTGACACAAGACCTTTTAAATGTTCTAACCGTGAGAAGAGCTTTAAAAGCTAAATGGATCTGATGTTCACCAGTGCATTCACACTGGAGAGTTCATTTGTTCTGTGTGTGGGAAGGGATTCACTAAGTCAGCCTGCTGACACACCAGCGAGTTCACAAGAGGCTCCAGGGGATGGATTCTGCTGTCATTGATACTGCAAATTACATCCAGGACAGAATCATGTTCATTCTAACAGTTGGAGTTTGTTTCAGTTGATGTTAATAATCTCTGAGACTGGGCTGGAGTTTAATATTCGGGATATAGGTTAACTAAATCAGCTTTGTGACAAACACACAGTGTTCGAGTCCTTGATTTCTCCAAGATAGGAGGAGACTGATTGATGTCATGTTACCGACTGTTCCATTTTTGGGCCTTTTCTCCTTTGTTAATGGAGACTTGTATTTATATAGCGCCTTTCACAACTTCAGGATGACTCAAAGTGCTTTACAGCCAATGAAGTTCTACTGAAGTGTCGTCCCTGTTGTAACGTAAGAAATGCAGTCACCACATTGTGCACAGCAAGATCTCACAAATAGAAATGTGACTTTGACCAGACAATCAGTTCAGTGATGTTTGTTGAGGATAAATCAGAAGCAGTACACCAGGGAGAGTTCCCCCATTCTTTGGGATAACATCATGGAAACTTTTAGACCAACTGAGAGGGCAGATAGGGCCATAGTTGAAGGTCTCATCTGTAAGATGGGACTTCTGACAGCACAGTGCTTCCTCAGTACTGCAACAGAATATCAGCCTGGATTTTATGCTCATGTTTCTGGATGTGGATTTGAACCCACAACCTCCTGACTCAGAGATAAGAACATGACCACTGAGCCACAACTAACACCTCATCATTACTACAGACTATTTCAGTTCTCGTACCTTCAGTTACTCTTATGGACAAGTGTAAGATTTTAGTCTGGGAGTCACAGATTACCCAAAAAGGGGATCAAAGTTGTAGGTGATTTTAAAGCATTTTATTAAGAAACAACAGTTTGGATTTTACATCAGTTAAACAGGCAGTAAAGACATACGACGCATAACAGATGAGAATAGTTTACTGGTCCCAGATTAGACGTATGGATGGGGAGAAGCAGGGGGGGATGCTGATCTCCATGGCTGAAGGTGACAGTCTCCTTGAAATGGTTTACTGGTCCCGGATCAGGGGGATCCTGATCTCCATGGCTGGAGGTGGCAGTCTCCTTGGAATGGTTTACTGGTCCCGGATCAGGGGATGCTGATTTCCATGGCTGGAGATGACAGTCTCCTTGGAATGGATTACTGGTCCCAGATCAGGGGGATGCTGATCTCTGTGGCTGGAGGTGGTAATTTCTTCCTTTCTCGGTCTCCTTGGGCCAAAGTGTTTGGCTAAAGCCAGCACGGATCACTGAGAAGTTCTTTGTTGTCTGAAGTGATCTGCCCTCTTGAAAGGCCTTTTATATCTTATTTCTTTTGTCAGTTGCTTTTTCAATTGTCCATTAGCAGGGCGCAGATATTCGGGTGAATCCCTCATATTGAGGGGCCATAAAGCGATTTTGCGGTTCATCTCTCTCTAGGCCATCCTGTTTAACCTTTACTCAGACAGTTGGTTTACATTTGCATCATGAGATTCTACCCACCCACCACCTCACTAATGCTAAGCTTGGGTTCTGCCAGGGTCACTCAACTCCTGACCTCATTACAGCCGTGGTTCAAACATGGACAAAAGAGTTGCACTCCCGAGGTGAGGTGAGAGTGACCGCCCTTGACATCCAGGCAGCATTTGACCAAGTGTGGCATCAGGATCTCTGGCAACACTGGAGTCAATGGGAATCAGGGGGGTAACTCAATACTGGTTGCATTCATACCTAGCACAAAGGAAGATGGTTGTGGTTGTTGGAGGTCAATCATCTCATTTCCACGACATCACTGCAAGAGTTCCTCAGGGTAGCGTCCTAGGCCCAACCATCTTCAGCTGTTTCATCAATGACTTTCCTCCCGTCATAAGGTCAGAAGTGGGGATGTTCACTGGTGATTGCACAATGTTCAGCACCAGTCGCGATTCCTCAGCCACTGAAGCAGTGCATTTCTAAATGCAGCAAGACCTGGACAATATCCAGGCTTGCACTGACAGGTGGCAAGTAACATTCACAATACACAAGTGCCAGTCAATGACCTTCTCCAACAAGAGAGAATCTACCCATCACCCCTTGACATTCAATGGCATTACCTTCACTGAATCCCCCATTATCAACATCCTGGGGGTTACCATTGAGCAGAAACAGAACTAGACCAGCCATATAAATACTGTGGCTCCAAGAGCAGGTCAGAGGCTGGAGATCCTGCCGCAAGTAACTCACCTCTTGACTCTCCAAAGCCTGTCGACCATCTACAAGGCACAAGTCAGGAGTGTGATGGAATATTCCCCACTTGCCTGGATGAGTGCAGCTCCAACAACACTCAAGAAGGTTGACACCATCCAGGAAAAATCAGCCCACTTGATTGGCACCCCATCCATAAACATTCACTCCCTCCACCACTGACAAACAGTAGCAGCTGTGTGTACCATCTACAAGATGCACTGCAGGAACATACCATGGCTCCTTCGACAGCACCTTCCGAACCCACAACCTCAGTCATCTCAGAGGAAAAGGGCAGCAGATAGATGGGAACACCACCCCCTGGAAGTTCCCCTACAAACCACTCACCATCCTGACTTGGAAATATATTGCCATTCCTTCAGTCGCTGGATCAAAATCCTGGAGCTCCCTTCCTAACAGCACGTTGGGTGTACCTACACTGCATGGACTGCAGCCGTTCAAGAAGGCAGTTCACCACCACCTTCTCAAGGGCAACTAGGAATAAATGCTGGCCCAGCCAGTGAAGCCCACATTCCTTGAATGAACTTTAAAAAAATATGATTTTAATATATGATATACTACTATATCATATATTAGGCAGAGGTCATGGTCCATATCGGTACCAACAACATAGGTAATAAGAGGGATAAGGGCCTGAAAGCAGAATGTAAGGAGCTAGGAAATAAGTTAAAAAAACAGGACCTCAAAGGTAGTAATCTCAGGCTACTCCCAGTACCATGTGCTAGTGAGATCAGGAATGGGACAATAGACCGAATGAATGCATGGCTGGAGAGATGGTGTAGGAAGGAGCGATTTAGATTCCTGAGGCATAGGGACTGATTCTTAGGATGATGGGACCTGTACAAGCTGAATGGGTTGCACCCCAGAAGGACCAGGACCAGTATCCTCACAAAGGTATTTGCTAGTACTGTGGGGGAGGGTTTAAACTAGACTGGCAGCAGAACGGGAAACTGAGCGAGGATACACAACAGAGGGAAACAAAGCTAGGAGTGAAGGATAGAAAAGTAGAAAGCAAAAGTGGAAGGCAGAGGAAATAAGGGCTAGCAGCAAATAGGACCATAAAAGAGAAGTATAAAAAATGTTAAAAAGACAAGTCTAAAGACACTGTATCTGAATGCATGGAGCATTCACAATAAGGTAGATGGATTAACAGTGCAAATAGATGTAAACGGGTATGATATATCTGTGATTATAGAGACATGGCTGCAGGGTGACCAAGGCTGGGAACTGAATATCCAAAGGTACTCGATATTTAGGACAGATAAGCAAAAAGGAAAAGGAGATGGTGTGGCATTGTTAGTTAAGGATGAAATTGGTGCAGCAGTGAGAGAGGATATTGGCTTAGAAAATCTAGATCTAGTATCAGTCTGGGTGGAGCTAAGAAACAACAAAGGGCAGAAAACATTAGTGGGAGTTGTCTATAAGCCTCCCAACAGTAGTGATAAAGTAGGTGACAGTGTTAAACAGGAAATTAGAGATGTATGTAAAAATGCTAATCATGGGTGACTTTAAGCTGCATATAGACTGGTCAAACTAAACTAGCAATAATACTGTGGTGGATGAATTCCTGGAGTATACAAGATGGTTTTTAGACCAGAATGTTGAGGAACCGACTAGGGAACAGGCGATCCTATATTTGGTATTGTGCAATGAAGGAGAGCCATACAGACTCAAAATGGTAACTCTGTTTCTCTCTCCACAGGTGGTGTCAGACCTGCTGAGTTTTTCCAGCATTTTCTGTTTTTATTTCAGATATCCAGCATCCGCAATCTTCTGCTTTTACACTAGCATCATGAGGAAATCTTTTCAGCAACAACTGGTGAGAATTTGGAATTCAGTATCTGATGGATAAAGGTTCAAGAGTAAACTTTGAAAAGGAACTGGATAAATATTTGAAGGAGAAATGATGCAGGGATGAGCAAAGAATGGGTAACTGGATAGCTCATCGAATTTGTCAGCACAGATTCTATAGGCCAACCAGCCTCCTTCTTTACTGTACTATTAGGAGATTCTATCATCTATAATAATATAATGATTCATAATAAACATGATATGACAGAATCACAGAGTGTGGATGGTGGCCATTCAGCCCATTGTGCCTGTACCAACCCTGAAAATGTGACCAATCTGTCCCACTCCCCTGCTCTTTTCTGATTGCCTTCCAAATCTTTCCATATTAATTTAAAATCCAAATCACTTTTGAAAGTTACGACTGAATTTGCTTCTACCAGCCACTCAGACAATGACTTCAGTCTTCTCAGTATTTAATTGGAGGAAATTTCTGCACATCCACCAAACAGTCTGATAATTTACCAACAGTGGAGAAGTCGAGAGAGGTGGTGGTGAGGCAGAGCTGGGAGCTGTCAGTGTAAATGTGATATGTGACAGTGTTTTCAGATGATGTCATTGTGTGGAACAGGTTGATGAGAAATAAGAGGAGACCAAGGTGGATCCTTTGGCACACCGGTTGTTAGGGATGAGGATGGAGGAGGCAGGGGAAAGGGAGAGCACTTCAAAAGGAATTAACTTGTGTTAGAGATATTAAAAAGATTCAACACATTGTGTCTTTAACACAAGACTAATTTATTTGATATTTATCCAGAATATTAGTCCCTTTAAGTGGTCGGTAGTTGATTAACATCAGCAGAAACAGATCCCAATGAACATGGTTCAGTCCTGGATGTGATTAAGAGCAAAATCCCACCACTTTAGTTACTTGTGAACTTGCTGGTGTCTCAGCAGGTTGGATGAGGTAGTGAATTCCTTCCCACACTGGAGGCAAGTGAATGGCCTCTCCCCAGTGTGAATTCGTTGGTGTGTCAGGAGGTTGGATGAGGTAGTGAATCCCTTCCCACACTGGGGGCAGGTGAATGGTCTCTCCCCAGTGTGAATTCGTTGGTGTGTCAGTAGGTGGTTTGAATGACTAAATCCCTTCCCACATTGAGGGCAGGTGAATGGCCTCTCCCCAGTGTGAACTCGCTGGTGTGTCAGCAGGTTGGATGAGGTAGTGAATCCCTTCCCACACTGGGGGCAGGTGAATGGCCTCTCCCCAGTGTGAATTCGTTGGTGTGCCAGGAGGTTGGATGAGGTAGTGAATCCCTTCCCACACTGGGGGCAGGTGAATGGCTTCTCCCCAGTGTGAACTCGTTGGTGTGTCAGCAGGTGGGATGAGGTAGTGAATCTCTTCCCACACTGAGCGCAGATGAATGGCCTCTCCCCAGTGTGAATTTGCTGATGTCTCAGCAGGCTAGATAACTGAGAGAATCCCTTCCCACACTGGGGGCAGGTGAATGGCTTCTCCCCAGTGTGAACTCGCTGGTGTCTCAGCAGGTGGGATGAGGTAGTGAACCTCTTCCCACACTGAGGGCAGGTGAATGGCCGCTCCCCAGTGTGAACTTGCTGGTGTGTAAGCAGGCTGTGTGACTCAGTGAATCCCTTCCCACACTCAGAGCAGATGAACGGTCTCTCCACCGTGTGAACTTGCTGGTGTCTCAGCAGGTGGGATGACTGAGTGAATCCCTTCCCACACTCAGAGCAGATGAACAGCCTCTCCCCTGTGTGAACTTGCTGGTGTCTCAGCAGGCTAGATAACTGAGTGAATCCCTTCCCACACTGGGGGCAGGTGAATGGCCTCTCCCTAGTATGAATTCGCTGGTGTACAGTGAGTTGGGATGATCCCCTGAACCCAGTCCCACATTGAGAGCATTTAAATGGTCTCCTGTCAGTCTGAACACGTTGATAGGACATCAGCTCACAGGAACTTTTAAAGCACTTCCCACAGTCTGGGCATTTAAAAGGTCTCTTTTCACTGTGAACTCGCTGGTGGCTCAGCAAGTGGGATGACTGAGTGAATCCCTTCCCACACGTTGAGCAAGTGAACAGCCTCTCCCCAGTGTGACTGCGCCGATGCTCTTCCAGCTCAGATGGGAATCTGAATCCCTTCCCACAGTCCCCACATTTCCACAATTTCTCCCCAGTGTGGCTGCGCTTATGTCTTGACAGGTCAGGTGATTGCCCAAAGCCTCGTCCACACACAGGACACGTGTACGATTTCTCTCCACTGCGAACGGTGCTTTTTCCTTCCAAAATGATATTCAGGTTATGATAAATTGGGCGACTGTCAGATTCTGCTGTGATGTTTTGTTTCTGTTTCCCGACTGCAAATCCTCCCCTTCTATTTCCCTGTGAAACTGATTTAAAACAGAAAAAAGGGAGTGAGAGAGAACCCACAAAAAAAGGTTGTGAAATTGAGCTGAATGAATCTGATGATGTGTAGGGCCGGCACAAGGGAAAAGTGTCCATGAAAACTGCTGGATTGTCATCAAAACCCAACTGGTTCACTAATGTCCTTCAGGGAAGAGAACCTGCCACCGGTCTGGGCTACACGAGACTCTATGGGAGGAGAGAGAGAGAGGTGGGAGGTGCAGGGGGTGAAGATGTGTTTAATACATCTTCACCTCAACCAGAACTTTGGCAGAATATCCCAAAACCTCCACCATCTAGAAGGATGAAGATAACAGGTGTCAATAGACACCATCACCTCCAACTCACACACTGTCCTGACTTGTCTGACATCCAGTACTGGATGAGCAGAAATTTCCTCCATTTAAATGTTGGGAAGATGAAAGCCATTGTCTCCATCCCCTAACCACCGACTCCATCCCTCTTGCAGCTGAGGCTGAACCAGACTGTTCACAATCTTGTTGTCATATTTCAGCCCAAGCTGAGCTTCTGACTACAAATCACTAAAACCACCCATTTCCACTTCAGTAACATCGTCCAGTTGTGTTCCTGACTCAGTTCATCTGCTGCTGAAACACATCCATTCCTCTGTTCTCTGTAAATTGGACTATTCAAATGTCATCTTGTTGGCCTCCCACATTCAACTCCATAGAAACTGGAGGTCACCCAAAACTCAGCAGCTCATGTCCTGACTTGCACCAAGTCTTGTTCACCATCATCCCCTGTGCTCCCTGACGGCCGTGGTCATCTCCAGCCCTTCAGACTTCCAGGATTATCTGAGATCATCAAATTCTGGCCCACCCCTGGCTCCAGTTCCTCCTGTGCGTCCACAATCTCCTCCAGCCTCCTGAGCTGCCTGTTCCACCCCAGTCCGTTTCCACCAGCTGCACCGAGCATGCTCTGAGCACAGCCCGGCCCTCATGCCGGTGCTCTGGGTTCCTGTTCTCATTGATAGGGGGCTTTCTGACCCATGAGGGATTCTGGGTAATTCCGCCACCATTGAGGCCAATCAGTGAACAGGCAATTTTTTTCAACACCAGCTCTGAAGAAGGGTCATAGGACTTGAAACATTAACTCTGTTTCTCTCTTCACAGATGTTGTTCGACCTGCCGAGCTTTTCCAGCAATTTCTGTTTTTGTTTCAGATTTCCAGCATTCGCAGTTTTTTGCTTTTACCTTAGGCAATTTTTTTTCCCCAGTTGGTAAAATAGAAGATCCATGGATGAGGGGGACAGGAAGTATAATGAGAGGTTCGGACACTTTATTAAAAACTCACAGCAGAAGCACATTAATCTGATCGGAGATCACTTTCACATGAGCAGCCAGCAGTGTGAAGCCTCCTGAGGTTCTGTTCCCTTTCCCGTCAGTATTTACAGGAGCTGGGACATGGAAAAGAGTCTCATTAAAATCAGGGATTTATTTGTTCACTGTTTCACAATGGGTCTGGGCTCACATTTGAAGTTTGTGTAGCCTGTGACTCTCTGGGATTATTAACCCTCCCTCTCCAGACTGTTTGGGCTCTCTATTGTTTCTCAATATCTTCCTGGCCCTGTGACTCCCTGGGTTTATTAACTCTCCCCCTGTCCAGACCCTTTGGACTGTCTATTGTTGGACTCTCTATTGTTTTTCAATGTCCTCCTGGCCTTGTACTTGATCCAATAAAAACCCTCCTTACATCACACAGGGAACAGCTTTAGCATTCTGCTGAATGATCTCATTGACCGTTCCCTTTCTCTCAATCAGTCCATCCACCATCTCTTTTCTGGATTTCACTCCTTCTTGTTGTTCCAGGATTTCATCTCTTTACCTTTTATTTCCTTTGCTGAAGATTCCTGTCCATTGCTGCCTCACAGCCTCGTCCTGTTCCCACATAATCTCCATGTCTAAGTGCTTCCCAGCAGCCATGCCAGCCATGGCCCCTATTCCAGCCCAGTCACTGATCCCTCTCTTCCCTCCACCCTTTTTACTGATGTCACTATTACAGGGATGATCATAGTGTTTTGCAAAACTGCCTTAACATTGGGGTCTTGGCTACTGGGTGGTCACAGTACACCTATCTCTGACTACTCAAACCCCCGGATAATTCCCTTATCATCTGAACATCAAGGTGCTTGTAGATGGGATGACATAACCTTGGGGGTGGGTGTATGGTATTCAGGGCACATAGTACAGGGACTGTTTTAAATCTTGTATCATTATATAGGCTTTCTGAGTATGGGTGATGATTAAACTATTTGTGGGACCAATCTCTTATGGCAGGACAGATTGAGGGGTAGTCAGTGAAGCATATGGGGCCTTGGGGTTCATAAATAGAGGCACTGAGTACAAAAAAAGGGGCGTTATTTTGGCATTTATAAGGAAGGCAAATGGAATTTTGGCATTTATTGCAAAAGGAATAGAGTATAAAAATAGGGAAGTGTTGTTGCAACTGTACAAGGCATTGGTGAGACTGCAGCTGGAGAACTGTGCACAGTTTTGGTCCCCTTACTTGAGGAAGGATGTAGTTGCACTGGAGGCGGTTCAGAGGAGGTTCACTAGATTAATTCCAGAGATGTGGGGCTTGTCTTATGAGGAGAGATTGAGCAGTTTAGGCCTATACTCACCAGAGTTTAGAAGGATGAGAGGATATCTAACTGAGGTATACAAGGTGCTAAAGGGGATAGACAGAGTAGACGTGGAGCGGGTGTTTCCCCTTGTGGGGCATTGTAGAACGAGAGGCCATAGTTTTAGGCTAAGGGGTGGTAGATTTAAATCAGAGATGAGGAGGAATTACTTTTCTCAAAGGGTCGTAAATCTGGGCAATTCACTATCCCAGAGTGCAGTGGATGCCGGGACGCTGAATAAATTTAAGGAGGAGATAGACAGATTTTTAATGAGTAACAGGTTGAAAGGTTATGGGGAGAGGGCGGGAAATTGGAGTTGAGGCTGAGAAGATGACCTGCCATGATCGTAATGAATGGCTGGGCCTATTCCCACTCCTAGTTCTTATGTTATAGAGTTTTGGTTAGGTCACAACTAGAGTACTGCATCCAGTTCTGGTCCCCAGTCTTTCGGAAGAATGTGAGGGGCCTTGATAAGGTGCAGAGGAGATTTACCATAATGGTTCCAGGGATGAAGGATTTTAGCTGCAAGGTTAGATTGGAAAAGCTGGGGTTGTTCTCTTTGGAGCAGGGGAGATTGAGGGGAGATTGAATAGCGGTGTACAAGATTATAAAAGGTTTAGAATAAGGTAGGCAAAGAAAATCCTTTTCCATTAGCTGATGGTACAAGGATACAGGTTTTGGGCAAGAGATGCAGGAGGGGATACGAGAGAGAACTTCTTTTGCAGCAAATAGGGTCATGTGATTTGTTCGACAAATGTGTAGCTAGCACAGGGGAATAAATTCTAGGGGAGGAGTTTCCTAGCAAGTGGTTGTATGAGGGCTGGCTGGATATGAGCAGCCACAGAAGCTCTTGTCCATATAAAGTTTAATTTATTTGACTAAGAAACCTCTGAGAGCAGTGAGTGATCAGATATCTCCCTGAGAGAGAGAGGGAATGAAAGACACCATTCAGTGTACTGATATCTCGCTGAAAGAGAAAGACAGAGGGTGGTGGAAGTGGAGGCGATTAATCATTTCAAAAGGAAATTGGATGTTATACATCCAGGATTTTATCAAGGATTTGACCATGTTAAGTGCATGCTGGACCCCGAGATTCCGGTCACTTATCATTTGACTTCTCCGCCCAACTCCCACTCTGACCTCTCTGTCCTTGGCCTCCTGAACTGTTCCAATGAAGCTCAAGGGGAGCTCGAGGAACAGCAGTTCATCTTTCGATTCGTCACTTTACAACCTTCCAGATTTAGCATCGAGTTCAGCAGTTTCTGCATCAATAGAGTTGTTAGGATCGGGAACTTCCTTCCTGAAAAGGTGCTAGAACCTGATTCTATGTTTAGCCTCTGCCCACTCATCCTAGATTCCCCAACCAGTGGATATAGTTTCTCTCTGTCTACCCTGTCAGTTCCAATTAATATCCCAAAAACTTTAATCAAATCACCTCTTCATCTTCTAAATTCCCGGGTTTCCGGGATTACAACGCCCATCGTGAGGTGCTGGATTTTGGCAGAAGGGATAGGGAGAGGGAAGATACAATTCATGGCTCAGTTCTAAAGAGTATGCATGGACAGAGGGACCTGGAGGTTCATGTGCTTTGATCTCAGAAGGTGACAGGATGTATTAAGAGAGAATTCAGCAAAGCCGATTGGATCTTGAGCTACATAAATAGTGATATTGAGAACAAAAACACGAAGTTATGCTGAATCTTTACAAAGCTCTGGTTAGGCTACAATTCGAGTATTGTTTTCACTTCTGGTCACCAGACGTTAGGAAGGATGTGAAGGTCCTTAAGAAGGTGCAGAGGAGAATTACCAGAATGATTCCAGTACAGGAGGTTGAGATGGGATTTAATTGAGGTGCACAAGATTCTGGCAGGTTTAGATAAGGTGGACAAAGAAAGGCTGCCCCCATCAGCTGATTGTACAAACACTCGGGGACACAGATGTAAAGGTTTTGGGTAAAAGGTACAGGAGGTGTGAAGAAAAATGTTTTTACACCGTGAGTAGTAATGACCCAAAACTTGCTGCCGATGAGGGAGGTGGAAATGAACGTAATGAATGATCTCAAAAGGAAATTGGACAGACACTTGAGGGAAATAAACCTGCAAGGATATGGGGATAGAACAGGAGCAGGGGAATAGGATTGCTCCAGGAAAATGGCATGGACTCAAGGGGCTGAATGGCCTCCTCTGTGCCATAATGACTCTTTTGTGTAATCCTCTTCTGTAATTTAACCCTTGGAGTTTGGATATCACTCAGGTAAAACTGGGCTACACTCCCTCCAAGGCCATTCTTTCCTTCCTGATGATTCTCCAGAACTGAACACAGTTCTCCAGGTGTGGTCTAACCAGGGTTTGTGTGTTTTGATGCTTTTCCAGTCACACTGATATCTGAAATTTTCTCCCACAAACAGAACAGACAAACCTTTTTACTTTCCACATTCAGATGCTGCTGATATTCAATTTCTGATGAATCAAGTGACTATCAGATCTTGATGTGATGTTTGGTTTGAGTTTCTCGTCTATCAGTCCTCCAATTCCAGTGCCCTGTAAGGTTACAGAAACCATCACTGTCAGTCCAGGATAGAAATTCACAACATTCTCTACTCTAGGGTTGCCAACTCTGATTAAATGTATTCCTGAAGGTTCCATCACATGATTTGCCCCCATGCTCCAGCCATTAGTCGGCCAGCACATCCTTCCTTGTGACACACTGCCTCCTCAGGCCAACTGGAAAGCAAAATGTCTCATTCCGCAATTGAATGATGATTTGTCCCACTGTCAATATTTTTATAAAGAGAAATATTCAAAGAAAATTACGAATTAAAAAAAATCTTTTTTAATGCCCTGAAGATCTTTCTACAGGGTTGCACACAGCAATATCCTGGTGATTGATCTTCAGCCCCTGGAGACTCCAGTTCAATTCTGCAGGGTTTGCAATCGACTCTCCTGTCTCTTGGTTCAGGATCACGGCGCATGCGCTCTCCTGCATATTGCCGTCTTTCAAGATGGCAGCCGGTAACGTGGGCCTGTGAGCGGGAGGAGCCCCGCATCTCAAAGTCCTCTTGGTGCTAATGCGAGACCGGTAAATTTTTATTCGGGGTTTGAAGCCTCCACCTGATATTTATGAAGCCTCCCGCCCATTCCACTGGCTCTAATCCTCCCCGCTCACCCACCGACTCCATTACTCAACTGCACTCGATTGTTTCTTCCCCGTTCTTTGTAACTCCACTGACAGCCTGCACTGCGCATGCTGTACTCTCAGTCGAGAACTGCGCCTGCGCGGGGCGCTCCTGTCGTGTGGCTAGGGCACATTCTTACTCGCAGTGAACGGTGGGTAGGAGCCACGCCATTGGGATCAGACATTGTTGAATAGAACATTGTGATTTGCGATCCGAATTCCGATTACAATTGGAGCCATTTGTCCAAGGTACAAATTTACTAAATCAATTGATACAACAACTAAAGAGCACGGGCCCTCCCGGGTCTGATTAACAGCAGAACAAATCCCTACAGTTAGATGTGGACTCACTGGAGTGAGTGGGGTGAACAAGTGATTTTTTTTTTCCATAGCTACAAGTGTTTAACTGTCCCTCGCCAAAAAGAATGGACTAGTCGTGGATCAAAAGTGTTGAGTAAAAGCTTTTGCACACACAATGTGTCTGATTCTCCTCCCTCAAGTGTGAATGTGCTGTTGTGTCAGTAAATAGGATGACTGAGTGAATCTTTTTCCATATTCAGCAGGGAAATTATCTTTGCACAGTGGGATTTTATCCAAGAATTTCCAGCTCAGGTGGGAATCACAAATCCTTCTGGTGATTAATTTCGCAATCTTTTTTTTTATTCGGTCAATGGATATGGGTGTCACTGGCTAGGCCAGCATTTATTGCCCATCCCTAATTGCCCTTGAGAAGGTGGTGGTGAGGTGGCTTCTGCAATCCATGTGGTGTAGATACACCCACAATGCTGTTAGGGAGAGAGTTCCAGGATTTTGACCCAGCGGCAGTGAAGGAACAGCAATATATTTCCAAGTCAAGATGTTGAGTGGCTTGGAAGGGAAATTCCAGGTGGTGGTGTTCCCATGTATCTGCTACCCTTGTCCTTCTAGATGGTAGTGGATGTGGGTTTGGAAGGTGCTGTCTAAGGAGCCATCTTGTAGATGGTACACACTTCTGCTACTGTGCGTCAGTGGTGGAGGGAGTGAATGTTTGTGGATATGGTGCCAATCAAGTGGGCTTCATTGTCCTGGATGGCATTGAGCTTCTTGAATGTTGTGGGAGCTGCTCTAATCCAGGTAAGTGGAGAGTACTTCATCACACTCCTGATTTGTGTGTTGTAGATGATGGAGTCAAGAGGTGAGTCATTGCCACAGGATTCCTAGCCTCTGACCTGCTCTTGTAACCACAGTATTTGTATGGCTAATCCTGTTCAGTTTCTGGTCAATGGTAACCCCCAAAATGTAGATAGTGAGAGATTCAGCGATGGTAATGCCATTGAATGTAAAAGGGTGATGGTTAGATTCTCTCTTGTTGGAGATGGTGATTGCCTGGCACTTGTGTGGTGCAAATGTTACTTCCCACTTGTCAGTCAAGCCTGGATATTGTCCAGGTCTTTCTGCATTTGAACATTGACTGCTTCAATATCTGAGGAGTCGCAAATGGTGAACATTGTGCAATCATCAGCGAGCATCCCCACTTCTGACCTTATGATGGAAGGAAGGCCATTGATGAAGCAGCTGAGGCAGTGTCCTTGGCCCAACCAGCAGTGATGTTCTGGAGCTGAGATGGCCGACCTCCAACCACAATCATCTTCCTTTGTTCTAGATATAACTCCAACCAGCAGGGAGTTTTCCCCCTGATTCCCATTGACTCCAGTTTTGCCCAGGCTACCTGATGCCACACACTGTCGAATGTGGCCTTGATGTCAAGGGCAGTCACTCTCACCTCACCTCGGGAGTTCAGCACTTTTGTCATTGTTTGAACCAAGGTTTTAATGAGGTTAGGAGCTGAGTGGCCCTGGCGATACCCAAACTGGGCGTCAATGAACAGATTATTGCTAAGCAAGTGCCGCTTGATAGCACTGTTGATGACCCCTTCCATTGCTTTATTGATGATTTACTATTGAAAGTTGACTGATGGGGCGGTAATTGGACGGGTTCAATTTGTCCTGCTTTTTGTGTACGGGACGTAACTGGGGAATTTTCGTCATTGCCGGATGGATGCCAGTGTCGAAGCTGTACTGGAACAGCTTGGCTAGGGACACGGAAAGCTCTGGAGTGCAAATCTTCAGTACTATTGCCGGAATATTGTCAGGGCCCATACTCTTTGCGGTATCCAGTGTCTTTAGCTGTTTCTTGATATCACATGGAGTTCATTTCAACACTCTCCAGTTAAAGAAAAGCAAAATACTGTGGATGCTTCAAATCTTAATTAAAAACAGAAAATTCTGGAAATACTCAGCAGATCTGGTAGCATTTGTGAAGAGAGAACATTTTACATTTCAGGCCCATGCCCTTTCATCAGAACTGGACAGTATCTGTGCACAGATTTAAATGTTAATCTTCTGTCTCCATCCACAGAAATGCTGAGTATTTCCAATGTTTTCTGTTTTTAATATCTGGTTTACAATGTTGCTCTGGAACTGCATATTAAATCTATTAGTAACTAAATTAAATTATATTTATTCTCATTATGTCTGCAAGTCAAAATAACTTCCACTTGTCTATCCTGTCAAACCCTTTCATAATCTTAAAGGATCAGGTCATCCTTCACTCTTTGCCAGAGAGACCATTTACAGCCCGTCCATCCTTTCTTAATGGGCATAACCTGCCAGTTCTGGCATCATTCTGGTTACTTTTCCTTGCATCTTTTCCAGTCCTTTTAGATCTATCTGATAATATGGAGACCTGAGCTAATCTGAGCAGCAAACTCACCATTGTCCCCAAAAGCATGTATGTTTCAGTATTTTACTCATTTTCCCCTGAGATGAATATAAAATGGGATGGAATAACCAGATCTAATGAGCCAGACTATAACATTTTGGAGTAGTTACAAAGTTGTCTCTTCTCCTTACAGTGAAATGGTGGCTGTTTCACTCTTAATCTGTCAATTATGGCATTAAGTATAACGCATCAGAGAAAGACAAAATTTCAGTGCGGTGACACTACACCAGACTAAAGTTCAGTTAATATGATTGCTGAGCAGTGATCGGGAGCACTTGCAAATTATTCTCTGTCTTGAATATATTCCAGATGCAAATCCATGAAAGTTTGGATACTGGGGAATCAATGGATTTGGGGATAGGGCAGAAAAGCAGAGTTAACGTGGAAGATCATTTAATGGTGCAGAGGCTCAAATGGCCATATGGTCTCCCGCTGCTCCTATTTCTGTTCTTCTTATGATTATCACTGTGAATCGTGTCCATACAAGCACAACAGATGCTGCACCCACCCCTTCATCTCTTCTAACATTCCAGGCCCTCAACACACGTTCCAGCTGGCACAGTGATTTCCTTGTACTTGTTGCAATTTAGTATTGTGCTTTCAGTACTCATGATGCCATCTCCCCTACACTAAGGAGATTAAATCAGATTGAGTGACTGTTTTGTGGAACATCACCATCCAGTTTGCAAGCGTGATACTGAGCTTCTGAACATTTACTATTTTAGTTCTCTGCCTCACCTCTCTGTCCTCAGCCTCCTGCACTGTTCCAATGAGTCTCAAAGGAAACTCGAGGAACAGCAGCTCAAATTTGATCAGACACTTTACAACCTTCTAGACTCAACATTAATTTCAACAATTTCAGATCATAACCACCACTCCCATTTTTTTCAGACAGTGGGTGCTTTAATTGTTCTGTTATCATTCATATCTCCTCTAGACTTGTCTTTTGACTCTTCACTTGTCCCATTAATTTATTTACTTGTCTCCTTATCACCCAGTATTGCCTTGCATCATCCGCTTTGTCATTTAATCACTCCAGTCTTCCATCCCATCACAAGATCTCATTTCCCTGACTCCGTACATGCAGGAAAACAACTAAATCTCTAAATTCTTCCAGCTTGGATAAAAATTTAGCGACCTGAAACATTTACTCTGTTTCCCTCGCCAAAGACATTCCATCTCTAGCTCTAATTCCCAAACAAAAAATGCTGCCAAAAATCAGCAAGTCAGGCTGAGTCTGTGGCCACTCTCAGCGTTTGGAGCCGTCACAATGCCCGGGTGATTGACGGCAGCTCAGGGCCAATATGAAGAGGGGGCGGGTCTGGAAGACCGAGAGGGAAGAGATAGTCCTCCAACCAATCGAAATGAAGGAAGGGTACCACCTGATTATCCTTCCGGCTGGTGCCCTGCGCGTAAACGCAATTTCGTTGTGACTGAAGTCTGGGGCTTGCGGGAGCTGAAGGAGGAAGGATGGGGGAACAAGGTAATAAAGTGTAACTGAGGAGAGAAATGGAGCCGGTGGATGAACTGGATGCTTCATAAACACCAGGTGTCGGTCTCTAGACCCGAATGAGAAGCTGCCAGTTCCGCGTTTGCACCAAATCGAGCAAAGCTGCCGACCTCCTCCGGTCACAGGCCCGAGTCAACGGTCGCCATCTTTCTAGGGTCAATGTGCAGCAGGGCGCATGCGCGGTCATCCCCGTCAGCAGGAGGAGAGAATGTTGTGAATTTCTATCCTGGACGAACGGGGATGGATTTTGGAAACTCCTTTTATAGGGGGCTTGAAAGGGGAGGATTTACCCACAGCAAACTCAAACCAAGAGAAATGTTTGTCTCTTCTCAATTTCTATCCTGAATTGACAGTGATGATTTTTGTAAACCAAAACAAATATTCCTGTTATGACAGATTGAACAGGTTGGAGCTTTCTTTTCCCTTTGGAAAAGGGAAGAGTTAGCAGTGAGCTGATAAAGGCCTTTACAATGATCAATGGGTTTGCAGATATGGAGAGAATATTTTCCCTTGAAATTTCTTGACTCAGAATGTGAAACTCACAGGGAACCATTGAGATAATTTTGAAAGGAAACTAAATGAATACTTGAGGGAAATGGGAATAGAAAGATAAGCTGAAAGGACGAGATGAGGTGCATGGAGTGGGAGGAGAAGCATGTGGTGTATAAAAACCAGCAGAGTAGTTAGACAGAATGCCCTTTGTTTTTTGAATATTCTGAGAATTTCAATGTAAACTCCTTTTACAGGGTATTCAGAGGGTTCGATTTGCAGATGGGAAATTCAAACCAAACATCGTGTCAAGATCTGATAGAGTAACTCGATTCACCAGAACCTGAATATCATCGACCTTTGAATTTGGAAGGAGAAATGTTTGTCTGTCCTGACTGTAAGGAAAGATTTCAAACAACATTGCGACTGGAATAGCACTGAGACATACACACATGAGCGAGAGTGTTCTAGTGCACTGATTGGAAAGAGTTTTAACCAGTAACACAGCCTGAAAAAAAGTGCAACATTCAACAGGGAGGTACTGTACAAGTGTTCTTTGTGTGGATGAGGCTTCAACTGATTGCCAAACCTGGAGAGAAACAAGGACACCCACACCACGGAGAAACCGTGGAAATGTGGGGACTGTGGGAAGGGACTCAGTTACCCACCTGAGTTGGAAACTCATCGACATATTCACACTGGGGAGAGGCCGTTCACCTGCTCTGTGTGTGGGAAGGGATTCACTCAGTCATCCAGCCACTGACACACCAGCATGTTCATACTGGTGACAGGTCATTCACCTTCCTTGAACGTGGGAAGGGATTTAATGCATTATCAACGCTCCAGACTCACCAGCAGGTTCACTCTGATCAAAGACCATTTGAATGTTCTGACTGTGAGAAGAGCTTTAAAAGCAGAAATGATCGACTGACACACCAATGCTCTCACCTTGGGGAGAGGCCATTCACCTGCGCATTGTGTGGGAAGAGGTTCACTCAGTCATCCCACCTCCTGACAACTTGTTCATACAGATAAGAAACCTTTTAAATGTTCTGACTGTGAGAAGAGCTTTAAAAGTAAAAAGGATTTACTAAACCACCAACGCACTCTGACTGGAGAGAGGCCATTCACCTACTCTGTGTGTCAGAAGGGATTCACTTGTTCATCCCACCTTCTGAAACACCAATTTGTTCACACTGATCAGAGACTGTTCCATTGTTCTCAGTGTGAGAAAAAATTTAAAAGTAAAAAGGATCTTCTGAGACATCAACACGCTCACTCCGGGGAGAGGCCGTTCACCTGCTCTATCTGTGCGAAGGGATTCACTCGGTTAGCCCACCTGGTGAGACACCATCGAGTTCACACTGGGGAGAGGCCGTTCACCTGCACTGAATGTGGGCAGGAATTCATTGATTCATCTGACCTTCTGATACACCAGCGAGTTCACACTGGGGAGAGACCGTACACTTGCCCCTTGTGTGGGAACAGATTCATTCAGTCATCCCATCTCACTACACACCAACTTGTTCACACTGATCAGAGACCTTTTAAATGTTCTAACTGTGAGAAAAGATTTAAAAGTAAAAGAAATCTGCTGACACACCAGCGAGTTCATACGAGGGAGAGACCGTTCACCTGCTCCTTGTGTGGGAAAGGATGCGCTCAGTCAAACAAGCTGCTGAGACACCAGCAAGTTCACATGCGACAGCGGGGGTTGGATTCTGCTGTTATTGCTGCTGTTAATCACATGCAGGACTGAATCATGTCTGGGCGCCTGTTCCAATGGGGTTCCACAGTTTTGTGGTTTATATCAATGATATAGACTTAAATGTAGGGGGAACGATTGAGAAATTTGCAGATGATACAAAAGCTGCTGGTGTGTTTAACAATGAGGAAGGAAGCCATGGACTGCGGGAAGATATCATTGGACTGGTCAGATGGGCAGGAAAATGGCAAATGGAATTCAATCTGGAGCAGTGTGAGATAATGAATTTGGGAGGGCAACAAGACGATAAATGGGTTAATGCTGAGAAGTATAGAGGAACAGAGGGACCTTGGGGTGCCTATCCACAGATCCCTGAATGTGGATGGACAGGTAGTCAAGAAAGCATTTGGGACACTTTCCTTTCTTGTCTGGAGCCTAGAATACAAAAGCAGGGGGATTATGTTAGGATTGTATGAAACACTAGTTAGAGTACTGAGTACAGTTTTGGTCACTGCATTAAACAACTAAAAAGTAAGACTAGATACATTAATTAGCATAAAACTGAAGTCAATTTGATAATTTGTCTTATATTTACAGTCAGTGTTTCATCAAATCGAGGGGATAAAGATGAATCTAACTAACAAGGAATTTTAAAAGTGAAGAAGTCTTAATTTTTCAATAAAGTAAACTCTGAGGTGTTTAGATAATAAGAGTTCAGAAAAACATTTCACTTAACTCCCTATAAAAACAAGATGACTTCAGCACAATGGAAGAAGCTGATTAGTGAGTAGCTACTGAAACTTTATTTATTTTGATTGTAAGTTTATTTTTATTAAGTCAGATAATAATTAGATAAATAGACATGGCACAACATCCCAGTCCCATGGACTGCACATCCAGTTCCATTTGGGAAAACCAGGACACTCCTCGTATCCTAGACAATCAGAACTGCAGGAATGTTATCAGCTGGAGCAGCAGGATGCAAAGGGGAATGGTCAAATGGTGTTTCTTGACTGGAAAACTGTTTCCAGTTGGGTTCTGGATGGCCTAGGACGGGGTTTATGCTTATTGTGGTATATATCAATGATTTATAGGGAGCTTGATTAAGACAATTCCAGCCTTGTTGTTGACAGTCAGGAAGAAAGCTGTAGATTGCAGGAATATATCAATAGACTGATCAGGAGGGCGGGTATGTAGTAAGTGGAGATTAGCCTGGAGAATAGTGAAGCATTACCTCAGTGAGGTAATAAAGACATTTAAGGAGGGCAAACATGGCAAAGGGAAAGAATACTACTGGTATGGTAGTGAGAAATGTAGAGGAACAGAGGGACATTGGAATGCATGTCCACAGATCTCTGAAGGTGACAGGAGAGGTAGATAAGGTGATTAAAAAGTCAGACAGGATACTTTCCATTATTAACTGAGACACAGAATACAGGAACAGGGAATATTTCCAACATTTTCTGTTGAAAGATCACAGACCTGAAACTCCTCTCTCTCCATAGATGCTGCCAGAACTGCTGAGTATTTCCAGCATTTCTGTTTTTATTACATGATCAGGGAGGTTATACTAGAGCTGAATAAAGCACTGGTTAGACCACAGCTAGATTACAGAGTACAGTTCTGGTCACTGCATTACAGGAAGGAGGCATTCACACTAGAGAGGAGATTTACAAGGATATTGACAGGACTGGAGAATTTTACCTGTGAGGAAAGATGAGATAGACTGGGATTGTTTTCCTTGGAACAGAGGAGGCTGAGGGGAGATTTAACTGAGGTATATAAAACTATGAGGGGCCCAGATAGTGTGGATAGGAAGGACCTATTTCATTAAAGAAAGGTCAATAACCAGGGGGTTTCCATTTAAAGTATTTAGCAGAGGATTGGGAGGGTGAGGGATTCGCTGAATCATCCCATCTGTGGAGACACCAGCCAGTTCACACTGGGGAGAGGACGTTCACCTGCTCTGTGTGTGGGAAGGGATTCACTCAGTTATCCACTCTGCTGAGACATTAGCCAGTTCACACTGTGAAGAGGCCGTTCACCTGTTCTGAGTGTGGGAAGGGATTCACTCGAGTGCCATTATCAAGAGTGGCTCAGTGGCACCATTAGTGACTGAGCTGGCTGAGTCCTAAAAGGCAAAGCTGCTAGACTGGGTCTGTGGCAGGTGCTGAGAGAACCAACAAGAGGGCAAAACATACTTGACCTCATCCTCATCAACCTGCCTGCTGCAGATGCATCTGTCCATGGCAGTATCAGTTGGAATGACCACTGCACAGTTGTGGAAGCAAAGTCCAGCCTTCACATTGAGGATACCCTCCGTGGTGTTGTGTGGCATTATCACTGTGCTAAATGGGATAGATTTTAAACAGATCTAGCAACTCAAAACTGGGTATCCATGAGGTGTTGTGGGCCATCAGCAGCAGCTGAAATGTACTCGAACACAATCTGTGACTTCATGGCCTGACATATCCCCCACTCTACCATTACCATCAAGCCAGGGGATCAACCCTGGTTCAATGGAGAGTGCAGGAGGGCATGCCAGGAGGAGCACCAGGCATACCTAAAAATGAGGTGTCAACTTTGTGAAGATGCAACACAGAACTACTTGCATGCCAACAGCATAAGCAGCAAGTGATAGACAGAGCTGAGCGATCCCACAACCAATTGATCAGAACTAAGCTCTGCAGTCGTGCCACATCCAGTCATGAATGGTGGTGGACAATTAAGCAACTCAATGGAGGAGAAGGCTCCACAAATATCCCCATCCTCAATGATGGAGGAGCCCAGCACATCAGTGCTAAAGATAAGGCTGAAGGATTTGATACAGTCTTCAACCAGAAGTGCCGGGTGGATGATCCATTCCGACCTCCTTCAGAGGTCCCCAAAATCACAGATGCCAGTCTTCAGCCAACTCGATTCTCTCCACGTGATATCAAGGAATGGTTGAAGGTAGTGGATAGTGCAAAGGCTATGGGCCCTGACAATATTCCAGCAATAGTATTGAAGACTTGTGCTCCAGAACTTTCCACACCCATAAACAAACTGTTCCAGTACAGCGACAACACTGGCATCTACCCAGCTATGTGGAAAATTGCCCAGGTATGTCCTGTATACAAAAAACAGGACAAATCCAACCTGGCCAATTACCGCCCCATCAGTCTGCCCTTGATCATCAGTAAAATAGTGGAAGGGATTATCAAGCAGCACTTGCTTAGCAATAACCAGCTCACTGATGCCCAATTTGGTTTCTACCAAGGACACTCAGCTCCTGACCTCATTACAGCTTTTGTTCAAACATGGACAAAACAGCTGAACTCCCAAGGTGAGGTGAGAATGACTGCCCTTGGCATCAAGGCTGCATTTGACTGAATGTGGCATCAGGGAGCCCTAGAAAAACTGGAGTCAATGGGAATCAGGGGGAAACCTCTCCACTGGGTGGAGTCATACCTAGCACAAAAGAAGATGGTTGTGGTTGTTGGAGGTCAGTCATCCCAGATCCAGGAAATAAGTGCACTAGTTCCTCAGGGTAGTGTCCTTGGCCCAACCATCTTAGCTGCTTCATCAATGACCTTCCTTCCATCATAGGTCAGAAGTGGGAATTTTCGCTGATGATTGCACAATTTTCAGCACCATTCATGACTTAGCTACTGAAGAAGTCCATGTCCAAATGCAGCAAGACCTGGACAATATCCATGCTAAGGTTGACAAGTGGCAAATAACATTTGTGCCACACAAGTGTCAAGCAATGACCATCTCCAGCAAGAGAGAATATAGCCATCGCCCCTTGATGTTCAATAGTATTACCATCACTGAATCCCCCACGATAAACATCCTGGGGGTTACCATTGATCGGAAATTGAACTGGACTAACCAAATAAATAATGTGGCTGTGAGAGAATGTCAGAGGGTAGGAATCCAGTGATGAGTAACTCACCTCCTGACTCCCCAAAGCCTGTCCACCCTCTACAAGGCGCAAGTCAGGAGTGTGATGGAATACTCTCCACTTACCTGGATGAGTGCAGCTCCCAGAACACTCAAGAAGCTTGACACTACCGAGGACAAAGCAGTCCCTTTGTTTGGCAGAACATCCACAAACATTCACTCCCTCCACCACAGACGCACAGTGATGCACTGCAGGAATTCAGCAAGGGTCCTTTAACAGCACCTTCCAAACCCATGATTACTCCCATCTAGAAGGACAAGGGCAGCAGATAGATGGGAACACCACCACCTGGAAGTTCCCCTCCAAGTCACTCACCATCCTGACTTGGAAATACATCACCATTCCTTCACTGTCGCTGGGTCAAATTCCTGGAATTCCCTTCCTAACAGCACTGTGGGTGTACCTTCACCACATAGACTGCAGCAGTTCAAGAAGGCAGCTCCGCATCACCTTCTCAAGGGCAATTAGGGATGGGCAATAAATGCTGACCCAGCCAGTGAAGCTCACATCCCATGATTGAATAAAGAAAATGTCTTTTGTGAGGACAAAAAAGGCCAAGTACAGTGATTGATGCTTTTCCTTGAATTTTTTTAGGGTTTGCCGCACGGTGAAGATGACATTTGTGTTGCTTCTCGTTGGGGGAAAACCGCACTGTGACTCTGGAAGGAGCTCTTTGGCCACTAAGAGAAGGTGATTGAGGAAGATCCTTGTAATGATTTTCCCTGTGGCAGGCAGCAGGGAGATTCCTCTGTAATTACTGCATTCGGACCTGTCTCCCTTCTTGAAGACAGTCACAACCAGAGGGTCCCAGAGATCCCCTGGCATGCATCTTTCTTCCCAGATCAGGAATATGAGGTTATGGAGCCGTGCCAGGAGTGTAACTTCATTGTGTTTCAGAATTTCAGCAGGAATTCCACCTGCTCTGGAAGCCGTGTTGTTTTTCAGCTGTTGAATGGCTTTTTCACTTTTGCTGTGGATCGTGGGAGCACCGAGACTGAGCCAGACAGGGTATTGAGGAATGGAGTTGAATGGTAGGACCCGAGGAATTGCAGAGGATCAGGGGGACCTTGGTGTCCATGTCCATAGATTCTTGAAGGCAGCAGGACAGGTGTATAAGGTGGTTAAGAAGGCATATGGGACAATTGCCTTTATTAGTTGAGGCATACAAGAGCAGGGACGTTATGTTGGAGCTGTATAAGCTGTTAGTTAGGCCACATCTGGAGTACTGTGTGCAGTTCTGGTCGCCACACAATAGGAAGAATGTGATTGCACTGGAGGTGGTGCAGGTGAGATTCACCAAGATGTTGCCTGGGCTGGAGCATTTCAGCTATGATGAGAGACTAAATAGGCTGGGGTTGTTTTCCTTAGAGCAGAGAAGGCTGATTGAAGTGTAGAAAATAATTAGGTGGGTAGATAGGAAGAAACCTTTCCCCTAAGTGCAGGGGTCAATAACCAGTGGGCGTAGATTTAAGGTAAGGGGCAGGAGGTTTAGAGAGGATTTGAGGATTTTATTTTCACCCCGAGGATGCGGAGTATCTGGAACTCTGCCTGAGGGGGTGTTAAAGGCGGGAATTCTCACAACAATTAAGAAGTATTTAGATGACCACTTGAAATGCCATAGCATACAAGGCTACGGGCAATTGCTGGAAAATGGGATAAGAGTAGATAGGGGCTTGATGGCCGGCATGGACATGATGGGCCAAAGGGCCTCTTTCCATGCTGTAAAACTCTATGACTCTATGAAGTATAAATTGTTGTTCCTTTTACATTTGGCACTCTTGCGAATTGTCCTGTTGAACACAAGATGAAAAGCTTCGACAACACGTGTCTTTCTTCAGCATTACTCAAGTTCTGTAATGTCAAGTGATTATTTGCATTTCAATTAAATGCTTTCTCTTTGTAACCTGTCTTAGCATTCTCTCCATCAAGCAAACCAGGAGGAATGTAGATGCTGTGATTATCTTGGGATGTTGTTCTATATTCACTCTATCTCCCACTGGGGATGATCACCCAGGATGACAATGGACCACTCAATTTATTGTTTGTTGTTTCCTATGTCCCAGGTGTTGTTCAATATTGATTTAAGGTTCAGATAATACAGTGGAATTGTATGAACAAAACCACTCACTGTTACTGGAGGATACTGCTTACCTGAATTCCTCTAAAATTGTGGTCCTCACAGACACCGATACTTTATCCCCAGGTCTGCTGATGTTGAATACAAGAGCAGGGAGGTTATTTTGGAACTGTATAAAATGTTAGCTAGGCCACATCTGGAGTCCTGTGTGCAGTTCTGGTCGCCACACAATAGGAAGGATGGTGAAGGTGCGAGGAGATTCACAAAGATGTTGCCAGGGCTGGACCATTTCATCTATGATGAGCGACTAAATAGGTTGGAGTTGTTTTCCTTAGAGCAGAGAAGGCAGTCTGCTCTTGTCCACCTGATGGGACAGGAAGTATTCCTGTGTGAGTGTGTGAATGTGGTTCTCTGTTTATGAGTATGTGGTTATGTGCTCATGGGTGTCTGTGCTGCTTCTCATTAGCTATATCACAAACCTTCCTCTCTCTGAGCAGTTGATATTGTTTCTCTGGGAACCCTGTTGAGTTATTTGAATGGTACCATTCAGGGAATCTTCATCCAGGGGGAAACCACATGTGCTGTGTAAAAATTGACATCTATGCATCCAGGCCCCACTTTTTCTGGAACAACATGAAGTGTCTACTACTTCAAAAGTCCTTTTCTTTCCCCTCAATATTATCCTCAGATTGATCACAAATTCCTTGTGTATGTCATCCTTCAACACGTCTATGGTCTCCACTTTAATACTTCCATCAGTCTTAGCAACAGATAGCAATGGAATTGTTGCTATCACAAGAATCAGCTCTGAAACACTGTCACTCTGATCCAGATCTTCCCACATAACACCAATCCATACCCCATCTGAGTTCCACATTTTAATGTGATTGTCCAATCGAGAAAACATATGTACTTTAACTCTTTTAAACCTGATTCAGCATATCTGCTCCACACAAACTACAAGAGATTGTATTTGAGATCAATTATTCCTTTATAGTCTGTGCTGTTCTGAATGCTGACAGTATTAATCTTCTCCCTAAGATAAAAGCAAAATACTGCAGATGTTGGAAATCTGAAATGAAAACAGAAAATGCTGGAAAAACTCAGCAGGTCTGGCAGCATCTGTGGAGAGAGAAACGGAGTTAACGTTTTGAGTCCATATGATTCTTCTTCAGAGCTAAAGGGGAGTAGAAATGTGATGGATTTCATACTGTTCAAGAAGAGGTGAAGCAGGAGAAGCATAATAGAACGTCAGGATAGGTGGGAGCCAAGGAGAAATTTGACAAGACGTCAAACGGGAGCATTAATGTTTATGTTTGAGTTTTGGTAAACAACTTGACAAACACCAGGAGGGAAATGGAAAACAAGGAAGGTGAACAGGGTCAAAGGGAAATCCCATCCGGGAGAAGAGTAGAACTTCTTTACAAATAAAACAATTGTCATTCATTACATAGTTATAGACAATATTAAAATAAAATGAAAATATAAATCAGTTAAAGGATTGCACAATTATAATCATTTCAGCATAAAGTCATTACAATACGTTACAAAATGCAGGACTCAATAGAAATGAAAGGTCTATTGCACTCTGCGTTTTCTATGAAAGTCCTTCGATCATATGTTGTCAGCTTGAGTTCATTAAACTCTCAAGCATTTAGATCCTAATTATGAGTTTTATACAGTGGGCGATCGGGCTGTCTTGTAGTGTATTTGTCTCATAGCTTATTTGCAGATGGTATCTTTTCTGCTGAACTCCATTATACATTTACTTCCGTGTGGTTGGGCAGTGCCTTTGAGAGGCGGGATTCTGGAATTTTCTGCTGAAGTCCAGACAGAGTTTTTCCCACATTTCAGCAAGGGAACACACATTCAGACGTTTGATTGTGTAATGTTTTGTCACGAGTCATGAATGAAGTGAATTATCGAACATTTTGCTATCTCTATAGGATTTGTTGAAAACATACAGAAAGAATTAATTATCCAACACTTTATTTGGATTTTAGCCCAGGGAGGAGGGGGTGTGTGTGGGATGGGGATTTACGGCTTTGGGGGAACGAGAAGAAAAATGTTCCATAGGAACTAGAATTGTCTATTTTGAATTTCTGTCCTGGACTGTCAGTGATGTTTATTGTAATCTCCTTTTACAGGGCTTTAGAAAGGGAAGATTTGCAGTTCGGTAACTCAAACCAAAAATCACATCAAGATCTGACAGAACGACTCAGTTCATCCAGACCTGAATATCATCGGCTTTTGAATTTGGAAGGAGAAATGTTTGTTTGTTCTGACTGTTGGGAAAGATTTCAAGCAACTGGAAAAAACACCGAGACACACACAGACCTGAGTGAGAGTGTTCCAGTGCACTGACTGTGCAATGAGCTTTAACCAGTTACACAGCCTGAAAACGAACAGAAGCATTTGCAGTGTGGAGAAACCATACATGTATTCTGTGTGTGAACGAGGCTTCAACTGATTGTCCAACCTGGAAAGACTTAAGGAAGCAGACACCATGGAGAAACCATGGAAATGTGGGGACTGCGGGAAGGGATTCAATTACCCATCGCAGCTGGAGATTCATCGACGCAGTCACACCGGGGAGAGGCCATTCTCCTGCTTGGTGTGTGGGGAGGGATTCACATTATCATCCAGCTTACATATACACCAGAGAACTCACACTGGGGAGAAGCCGTTAACCTGCTCCATGTGTGGGAAGAGATTCAATTTTCTGTCCCTGCTGCTGAGACACCAGCTCGTTCACATTGATGAGAGGCTGTTTAACTGCTCTGATTGTGAGAAGAGCTTTAAAAGATGAGAGGACCTGGTCAAGCACCAGTTTGTTCACACTGAGAGACGGTTCAGTTGCTCTCACTGCGGGAAAGTGTTCAGACAATCAGTGAACCTCATAAAACACCAAGTTCACACCAGGGAGAGGGCACTCACCTGCCCCGTGTGTGGGAAGGGATTCACTCGACTATCTCCTCAGCTCACATCAACTTGTTCACATTGATAACAAACCTTTCCAATGTTCAGAATGTGAGAAGACCTTTAAAACTGCAGGTGATCTTCTGAGACACCAGCGAATTCACACTGAGGAGAGACCATTCCCCTGCTCTGTGTGCAAAGGGATTTATTTGTTTGACCAACCTCAAGTTGCACCAGTGAGTTCACTCTGATCGGAAACCTTTCCAATGTTCTGACTGTGAGAAGAGCTTTAAAACTACAAAGGATCTGCTGATGCACCAGCGCATTCACACAGGGGAGAGGCCATTCACCTGTTCTGTATGTGGGAAGGGATTCACCCGTTCATCCCACCTACTGACACACCAGCAGGTTCACGCTGGGAACTGGCCATTCACCTGCTCCGTGTGTGGGAAGGGATTCATTCGTCTAGCTCACCTCAATTCACATCAACTTGTTCAAACTGATAACAGACCTTTCAAATGTTCTGAATGTGAGAAGACTTTTAAAGCCACAGGTGTTTTGCTGAGACACCAGTGAGTTCACACTGAGGAGACGCCCTTCACCTGCTGTGTGTGTGGGAAAGAATTCATTCATTCATCTCACTTAATGAGACACCAACGAGTTCACAATTGAATGGAACAGTTGTTTTCTGCTGTTATTGTTGCTGTTAAGCACCTCTAGGACTAAACCAGGTTCATTCTGACATTTGGGCTGATGTTAATAATGTTTCAGAGGGGAATCCTTAAGAAGGACTATCTTCTGCATGCATTGCTGTCAAGAATCAATACCCACCACCAGAAATAATGTTATACATTAGGCTGTATGACACATCTCAGATCCTTACCAATGTTGGTCATAAAATCTAAATAGTTGGGTGGACGCAGATGGGAAAAGGATTATGAAAAAGGATATTGAAGAAAAGAATGAGCTAAACTAGAAGGGAGAAATAACAATGGGATTGGCTGAATACAGGAGCAGTGGAAATAAAACTGGGAAACAAGAAACACTGGTTATTAAGATTGGTGGAGTAAATCTGTCTGGGAAACAATCAGCATCAAGACTTCTGATTCGATAAATGTGTGTCATGTAACAAGTAAGAAAAAATAGCAATTCCCATTAGCAGATCTACCAAGGTATAGATCAAACTGAGCCAGAGGATCTGCTTTCATAACCGAAGGGATGTTATAATATTACATTACAATGTGATGAACCATTTAACAGAGCCACTGATTGATGTTGATAAATGTCTGGAATGGCTCTCCAGCGTGCAGTGAAAATGACGAAGGGAACATTGTCATTTGGTAAGAGGCGGAACAAGACCCACACTCTTTGCCAGCGATGTGGGGCTAAAGCGTTTCACCTGCAGAAATCGACCTGCAGCAAATGTGCCTACCCTGCCAAGAGAAAGAGGAAGTATAACTGGAGTGCCGAGGCCAAAAGGAGAAACACAACTGGTACAGGCTGCATGAGGCACCTGAAGATGGTGTATCGCTGATTCAGGAATGGATTCCGCGAAGGGACCACCTGGAAGCCCAGATGTTCCACAATGGCTTCCTCCAGCACTGCATAAACTACCAGTGTATCTACACAACAAGTAAAGCTATGGTTCGGAAAGTTAAAACAAAATGTCTGCATTCCCATTTTTATTGTATGGAAATTATAACAGTGTATTTGAAAACAATTTTAGAGACACAAGCACAAACCAGTAGGGTACTGTTAATGCTCATGTGAGGAAACTCAGGATGTTTTATTACAATAAATGTGTTATATAAATGCACATTTTTGTTGTTGACTGTGAAGAATGAGTCAGTTGGCCGTCTGAGCTGGAAACTCATGGCTACCATCACACCAGCAGTAGGATATTCTCCAGCTGATTGTGGAAATTGAGTCACTTGGTGATCCTGTTTACTGACACAGCAGCGCAGTCACTCTGGAGAGAGACCATTCAGATAATTCATGTTTGAAAAAGGATTTACTCAGCTTTCCCACCAACTTTGAAAGTTCAAATAGAATTAGAAAATGATTAGCGCATTCATGCCAGAGAGAGTTCCGTGTGTGAGCAGTAATTCACTTTTTTCCAGCAGCTGGGATACCAGTGAGTTCACGTGTGACTGTAGGGGTTGGATTCTGCCATTATTGCTGTTGTTTTGGGGATTCTCAATTCTCCAATTCCCATTCCCCTTCTTTCTGGTGGATAATGAAGGATCCATGCAGATGGGTTTAAGTACAAATTGTTTCACAACTTTAATATTGAGCCGTCCGGCATCAGTTTCTACCCAATAACAGCAAAACAAATCAGGCTAGAATAACTTGACTGTCAATGACGGATCCAATACCCCGGCATTCCATGCGGTGGAGAATGCCCTCTATTCACATCACAAGAGATCAGTGCGCAGGCGCGGTGCCCAGTGATTAGAGCATGCGCAGTGAGTGTAGTGGCAATGGAGAGAATTTTCTTTTTCGGATCCGCAGTCGGTAAAATGGGGGGTGGGGAACGGCCGAAAGAAGGAAGCGGTGGATCTGGCAGATGGTCCGGGAAGCTGTGTAAATCTGTTGTGTAAGCGGCAAACGCCGAAAAAGAACCCGCCGTTCCCACTTTTGCGCAGAGAGACAAGAGCTGTAGGTGCGATTTCTCCTAGTTCCAGGGCCCAGATCACGGCCATCATCTTCAGGGCGGGCAATGTGCAGCAGGGCGCATGCGTAGCTGCCATTTTTGTTTGGGGCAATGTGCTGCAGGGAGCATGCGCGGTTGCAATTTTTATTGGGAAGATGTTTTTAATGACAGAATTGAAAAACTTGTACATCAAGCGTGGATCTTTACGCTTTGAGTCTAATTGACGAAGCAGAGCAGGAAAGAAAAGGATGCAAATCCTGCTCTCTGATTCCCACTTCCTCATGGATGTCCTGCCCCATGTGTCCAAAGATCTGTGGGTCTGTTCAGTCACATGAAGACCCAAGGCAGAAACTCACAACCCTGGGTAGACATCATCCTCAAATCGAAGGAGCGCTGATGACGACAAGGGGCAATGTGCAGCAGGGCGCAAGTGTGGTAGGGGGAGAGAATGTTGTGAATTTCTATCCTGGCCTGACAGTGATGGCTTTTGGAAACCTCTTTAACAGGGGGTTAGAAGGGGAGGATTTACATGCAGCAAACTCAAATCAAGAGAAATGTTTGTCTCTTTTCAATTTCTATCCTTGACAGACACTGATGATTTTTGTAAACATCTTTTACAGGGTACTAGAAGAGGATTTGCAGAAAGGAAACTCAAATCAATCAGCACATCAAAATCTGACAGCATCACTTGTCTCATCAGGAACTGGATGTTATCGGCCTTTGAGTGTAAGCATTGAATTCCAGATCATTACCACTCGCTGTATAAACTTTCTTTGTCACATCTTTCTGTAGATCTTGCCCATGAATCTTAAATCTATTTCCTGTAATCCTTTTACTCCCATTCAAATAATGGGAACAGCTTTTCCTAATCTACGTTATCTAAACAATCATAAACCTGTACACCTCTATCAAATCTCCTCTCAATCTCCTTTGCTCCAAGGAGAACAGCCCCAGTTTCTCCAACCCAACATTGCAACTAAAATCCCTCATCCCTAGAACCATTCTGGTAAATCTCCTCTGCACCCTTTCAAGGACCCTCACACCCTTCATAACGTGTAGTGATCACAGGTTTGCACAGATCCAGATGTTCTGTGTTCGTGTCTGTGATGTCATCATACACCAACAATTGCTCAGTGACATCACCCCACTCCCCGGGTATTTCCTCAACTGGGAGATTTTTCTCTGACTCCGGGGCTTCTGATATCTTTCCAGCTGCCAGCTCCAGCAGGAAACATTAACATTAAAAGCTGAAATTGTTTCAGAGGTGAGTATTTTTGAGCATTTATCTACAACTTAGAGCTTTTAGTTCTATGCTCTGTTATCTGTGAGAGGGTCCATGGCTCTGGGGCTGGTTTGGCTCCTTTGCTGTGGATCAGAACCCATGTCCATCCATTGCTCTGTTTCACCACTGTTCTCTCTGATAATCTCTCTGCTATTGTCTAACTTCCTCTCGCTCTAATAATGGGTGTATTTTTGGCCTTGTTTAACATTTTACTGGCACTTCTGCAGACTTTACTTTCACAACCTACCTTTGCGTTTTTGTGGATTCTTTCTCACTTTTTTTTCTGATTTAAATCAATTTCACAGGGTATTAGAAGGGGAGGATTTGCAGTCAGGAAACTCAAACCAAACATCACATCAGAATCTGATGGAGTCGCCCAATTTATCATAACCTGAATATCATCAGAATTTGGACATGGAAGGAAAAAGCATTGCTCACAGTGGAGAGAAACCGTACACGTGTTCTGTTTGTGGACGAGGCTTCAATCGATCATCTGACTGTCAAAACATAAATGCAGTTATAATAGGGAGAAGCCGTGGAAATGTGGAGACTGTGGGAAGGGATTCAATTGCCCATCTGACCTGGAAAGACATCGGCGTATTCACACAGGGGAGAGGCCGTTCACCTGCTCTGAATGTGGGAAGAGATTCACCACCTCATCCCACCTGCTGACTCACCAACGTGTTCACACTGGAGAGAGGCCGTTCAGCTGCTCCATGTGTGGGAAGGGATTCACTCAGTCAACCCATCTGCTGACGCACAAGCGTACTCACACTGGGGAGAGGCCATTCACCTGCTCTGTAAGTGGGAAGGGATTCAGTGATTCATCCAACCTGTCGATACATCAGCGATTTCACACTGGGGAGAGACCTTTCACCTGCTCCAAGTGTGGGAAGGGATTTGCTCAGTCATCCCATGTGCTGAGACATGAGAGAGTTCACACTGAGGAGAAACCTTTTAAATGCCCAGACTGTGGGAAGTGCTATAAGGGTTCCGTGGAACTGATGTGCCATCAACGTGTTCACACTGGGGAGAGACCATTCAGGTGTTCGCACTGCGGGACTGGGTTCAGGGAATCATCTCATTGTACACCAGCGCACTCACACTGGAGAGAGGCGGTTCTCATGCTCCGAGTGTGGGAGGAGATTCAATCATGCATGCACCTTTCTGAGACACCAGCAAGTTCACACTGGGGAGAGGCCGTTCACATGCTCCATGTGTGGGAAGAGATTTGGTCGGTCATCCACTCTGCTGAGACACCAGCAAGTTCACAAGTAACCACAGTTATTGGATTTTGCTATTACTCACATCCCAGACAGAGCCATGTTCATGGGGTCTGTTTTTGCTGATGTCAAACTCTAGCCCAGTTATAATGGTGAATATTCAGGATAAAAGTCAAATAAATCAGCTTTGTGTTAAATATAGTGATTCGGCTCTTTTTAATAACTAACATAAGGTGGTTTTTTTTTTGAAGTGCTCTCCCTCTCCCCTGTCTCCTTCATCTTCATCTACAACAACAAGTGGGTGGAGCTCATGGAGTTTCTTTGTCATTAAGACTGAGACAATCCGATCAGCTCCCACCGCCACTTCCCTCCCTTCCATTCGCTCACCGGACCAAACTGCCTCTAAAGTTTCCCCTTGTCCGGGCCCTGAAATCACATCTTTCTCTATTTTTTCCCCGATGTCACCTTATGTTCTCAGAGCTCATCTTGTCCCTGAGACCTGCCTCCTCTCTCCATCCTATTCCCACTAAACTGCTGATCACCTAACTTGCCAATGTTCACTGATATTATTCATGGTTCTCTGTCCTTGGATACCGGGATTAAAAGAACATAGGAGTAGGCCATTTGGCCCCACAGAGCCTGCTCTGCCAGTCAATAAGATCAGGGCTGATCTGACTGTCGCCTCAACTCTACTTTCCTGCCTAACCCCCCCATAACCCTGGACTCCTTGGTAGATCAAACATCTGTCTAATACAGCTGTGAATATATTCAATGACCCAGCCTCCACTGCTCTCTGGGGAAGAGAATTCCAATGATTCATTAACCTGTGAGGGAAGAAGTTCCACCTCATCTCAGCCTTCAATGTGAGACCCCTTATTTTGAAACTGTGCCCCCTAGTTCTAGATTCCACCAAAAGGGGAAACATCCTCTCAGCATCCACCTTATCAAGCCCCCATCAGTATTTTCTATGTTTCATTAAGATCATCTCTCATTCTTCTCAACTCCAATGGATTCAGATCCAACCTATTAATCCCTTCCTCAGAAGACAAACACCTTCATTCCAGGAATCAGCCTACTCAACATTCTCTGAACTGCTTCCAGTGCAAGTAAGTTCTTCCTTAATTATTGAGACCAAAATTGTACTCAGTATGTCCGAACAAAATCTCCATCTGACTTTTACACAGGGAACATGGGGAACCGAGTTTGGATTTCAGCCCAGGGAGGAGGGAGAGTTTCGGATCGGAATTTATAGCTTTGGGGAAACAAAAGAGGAAAAAATGTTCCATAGAAACTAGAATTTCTATCCTTTACATACAGTGATTAAGTTTCTAAATTCCTTTTACAGGGTATGAGAAAGGGAGGATTTGCAGATTCAGAATGGGAGAAACCGTACATGTTTCTTGTGTGAACGAGGCTTCAACTGAGCATTGAACCTGGAGGGACAAAAGGATACCTCCACCATGGAGAAACCATGGAAATATCTGGACTGTGGGAAGGATTCAATTACCCATCTGAGACTTGAAAGTCATCAGTGCAGTCACAGCAGGGAGAGACTGTTTCCCCACTCTATGTGCTGGAAGGGATTCAGTCAGTCATCCTAATGCCGAGACACAGTGAGCTCACGTGATTGCAGGAGTTGGATTCTGGTGTTATTACTGTTGTTAATCACACCCAACAACTTGCCTTCATTTAGCATATTTACCAGAGGAGAATTATCAAATGAAATTTGGCAGAGCCACATACAGGGAAATTAGGACAGGCGGTCAAAAGAATGATTAAAAAGTTCAATTTTAAACAGCAGCTTAAGGAGGGAGGTTACAAAGGGTGGGACTGGCAAGGTGATCACTGAGTGAAAACAAGGATGATCATTTTAAAATCAATGTGTTGCTACACCAGGAGCTAATGCATGCAGTGAGAATGAGGGTGATAGGTGAATGGAATTTGGTCTGTTAGGACATAGATAACAAAGTTTTGGATAACCTTGAGTTCTCTGATCCATTACCATTTAGAAGGACAAGGGCAACAGATAGATGGGAACATCACCACCTAGAAGTTCCCCTCTAAGCCACTTGCCATCCTGACTTGGTAATATATTGCCATTCCTTCACTGTCGCTGGGTCAAGATCATGGAACTCCCAACCTAACAGCACCGTGTACCTACACCACATGGACTGCAGCGGTTCAGGAACACAGCTCACCAATAAATGCTGGCCTAACCAGCGACACCACATCCTATTAAAGGATAAAGAAAGTGTCAGGGGCCGGCCAGGAGTATGTTGGAATAGATCAGTCTCGAGGTAACAAAAGGATGGAGTGAGGTTTTAAATGAGCTGTGGCAGGGGTGGAGCCGGGTGATGCTACCAAGATGGAAGGAGGTGGTGTTAATGATGGAACAAATCTGGGGTCAGTTGCTAATCTCAGGGTCAGATCTGAATCAAGGCTGTGAAAAGTCTGGTTTAGTCTCAGGCAGTTGCCAGGGAGAAGGTTGGGAATGGAGGTTGGTCAGTAGGTTGGGAATGGAATTTGGAGCAGGACCATAAACAATGTCATCAGCCTTTCCAACATTCAACTGTAGGAAATTTCTGGAAGTCCCGTACAGGATGATGGATAAGCAGTCTGATCGTTTAGTAACAGTGGGGGAGTCGAGAGAGGTGGTGGAGTTGCCTGCATAATGTGAAATCAAACACTTTTTTCAGATGACATCCTTGAAGGGCAGCATGTAGATTGAAATAGGACAGGCCAAGGATAGATCCTCAGGGACACCAGAGGTAACTGTGTGGGAGAGAGAAGAGAAACATTGTGAGCAGTACTCTGGCTTCCAATAGATAAGCAACGATCCAGGAGAGAGCAGTCCCACCAGGTGGACAACAGTGAAGAGATGCTGCTTGATCAGGAGCCGATGTAGGTCAGTGAGACCAGAGGTAATAGGTGAATGGGATTTGGCGGAGGAGGATTGTGTGGTAAACCATGTCAAAAGCTGTAAACAGACCAAGAAGGACAAGGAGGGATAGCTCATCTCTGTCAGTTACATGGGATGTGTTTTGTGACTTTGATAAGAGCTATTTGGTACTGTGATCGAGGGGCAGGAATCTGCTGGGAGGGATTGAAACATGGAATTCCAGGAAAGATGGGAACGGATTTGGGAGGCCACAAAATGTTCTCAGACTTCGGGGAGGAAAGGGAGGTGAGAGATGGGGCAGTAGTTTGCAAGGACAATGGAGTCGTGTTTTTTGAGAATGGGGGTGATGACAGCAGATTTAAAGGAAAGTAGGAAATCACCTGATGAGAGAGAACCAGCAACAATATCAGATAAGGTGGGGTGTTTGGGCAGTCAGTAGTTCAGTGGGAATAAGGTTCGGGGAAGAGGAAATGGGTCTCATGGACAAGATGAGACCTGACAGGGCATGAGAGGAGATTGGAGAGAAATTAAAAAAAGATGAGAGTTCAGGGCTCAGACAAGGGGGAACTTTAGAGACAGTTTTGTCCAGTGTGTTAGTGGGAGGGAGGGAAGCAGCAGAGGCAACTGATCAGATGGTCTCAATCTTAGTGACAAAGAAGCTCCATGAGCTCCTCACACTTGTTGTTGGAGCTGAGGGTATTGGAGGCACGGAGAGGGAGAGTAATTCAGAAGGAACTAACTTGTGTTGGAGATATTAAAAAGACTCAACACACTGCGTTTAAAACAAAGCTGATTTATTTGACATTTATCCACAATGTTAATGCCCATTACTGGGCTGGAATTTATTAACATCCACAGAAACAGATTCAAATTAACATAGTTCAGTCCTGAATGTGATTAACAGAAAAATCCAATCATTGTAGTTACTCATGAACTCGCTGGCGTCTCAGCAGGGTGGATCACCAAGTGAATCCGCTCCCACATTCGGAGCAGGTGAACAGCCTCTCCCCATGTGAACTCGCTGGTGATTCAGCAGGTGGGATGACCGGGTGAATTTCTTCCCACACTCGGAACAGGTGAATGGCCTCTCCCCAGTGTGAACTTGCTGGTGATTCAGCAGGGTGGTTGACTGAGCAAATCCCTTCCCACACTTAGAGCAGGTGAACGATCTCTGTCCAGTGTAAATCCGCTAGTGTACAGTGAGTTGAGATGAGTGCTTGAACCCAGTCCCACAGGAGGAGCACTTGAACGGTCTCTCACCAGTGTGAATTCGCTGGTGTGCGGTTAGTTCAGACGATCGAATGAACCCAGACCCGCAGTGAGAGCACCTGAATGGTCTTTCATCAGTGTGAACACGTTGATGGGACATCAGTTCCCCAGAGCTTTTATAGCACTTCTCACAGTCTGGACATTTAAAAGGTCTCTCCCCAGTATGAGCTCTCTCATGTCTCAGCACATGGGACAATTGAGTGAATCTCTTCCCACACACATAGCAGGTGAACGGCCTCTCACCAGTTGAAACGATCCCCTGAACCCAGTCCCACAGTAAGAGCACCTGAATGGTTTCTCATCAGTGTGAACACGTTGATGATACATTAGGTCCCGAGAACTTCTATAGCATTTCCCACAGTCTGGACATTTGAAAGGTCTCTCCCCAGTGAGAATCCGCTGGTGTGTCAGCAGGTTGGATGACTGAATGAATCCCCTCCCACATGCAAAACAGGTGAATGGCCTCTCCCCAGTGTGAATTCGCTGGTGTTTTAACAGGTCGGATAGCCGAATGAATCCCTTTCCACATTCGAAGCAGGTGAACAGCCTCTCCCCTGTGTGAATGCGTCGATGAGCTTCCAGCTCAGATGGATAACTGATCCTCACATTCCCCACATTTCCACTATTTCTCCCCACTGTAAACGGGGCTTTTTCCTTCCATGTTCAAAATCTGATGACATTCAGGTTACGATAAATTGAGCAGCTCCATCAGATCCTGATGTGATATTTGCTTTGAGTTTCCCAACTGCAAATCCTCCCCCTCTAATGCTCTGTGAAGTTGATTTAAAACAGAAAAAGTGAGAGAGAGAATCCACAAAAACACAAAGGCAAGTTGTGAAATTGAGCTGAATGAATCTGGTCATTTGTGGAGCTGACACTAGCAAAAGTGACCTTGAAATCTGCTGGATTGTCATAACAACCCAACTGGTTCACTGATGTCCTTCAGGGAAGGAAACCTGCCATCAAGACTGGGCCTACACAAGTCTCTGGCCTCTATGGGGGGGAAGAGGGAGAAAGAGAAAGGATGAGAGGGATAGCAAGAAAAAGGGGAGGCAGAGAGTGAAAGGGATTTTAAATATCTACAGCTTGATGAGAACTTTGACAGAATCTCCCAAATCCTCAACCTCCACTAACTAAAAGGATGAGGGGAGCAGGTGTATGTGAACACCATCACCTCCAAGCTTCCCTCCATGGACTGCAGCGGTTCAAGAAGGTGGCTCACTCCCACTTTCTCAAGAGCAATTAGGGATGGGCAATAAATGCTGGCCCAGCCTGCAACGCCCATAAATGAATTTTAAAAAATCCGTGCATATTTGTCTGACATCCTGCACTGGATGAGCAGAAATCTCCTCCATTTAAATATTCCTTCCCCACCACTGGGTCAAAATCCTGGAACTCCCTTCCTAACAGCACTGTGGGTGTTCCTACAATACATCGACTGCAGTGGTTCAAGAAGGCAGCTCACAACCACCTTCTAAAGGGCAACTAGGGATGGGTAATAAATGCTGGCTGAGCCACCAACGCTCACATTATTGCCTTTGGTGCCTATTACAAATTCCACTCCCTAACCACTGACTCTCTCGCTCACCTCCCTCTCCTTGGCAATTTCCTGAGGCTGAATCACTGTTCACAATCGAGATGAGCTTACAGCCACATATCCGCATCAACACCAAGACGGCCTATTTCCGCCTCAGTAAAATCACCTGACTCCGCCCTAGTCTGAGTTTATCTGCTGTTGAAAGCGTCATCCATTCATTTGTTACCTGTAGTCTAAACTATGCTGACGCATACCCAACCGGCCTCCAACATTCAACTCCATCCTCCCACCCCCAGAATCTTGATGTCATCCAAAATTCTGCTATCCATGTGCTTACTCACACTCAGTCTTGTTCACACATCACCCTTGTGCTCACTGACCGACAAAGGCTTTCATTTTAAAAGCACCAAAACTTTAAAATTCTCATGTTTTCCTCCATAGCTGTGATGAACCCGATCTCTGTATTCTCCTCCAGCCACAGCCCTCGCTAGGATCTCTGCACTGATTTAATTTCAGCCACTTGAGCATTCCCGATTTTAATCACTCCACCATCAGTGACTGTTCTTTCAGTTGACTAGGCCACAGCTCTACGGCTCACTCTTCTTCTTTAATATACTCCTTAAAACCATCCTATTTGACAAAGCTTTTGGTCATCTGACCTAATATGGCTCATGTGGCTCAGTGTCAAACGTTACTTTGTAATAAATGCCTTGGAAAAGTTTATTATGCTAAAGGCATAATTATTGTCACTGCCTTGGACATATATCGTTGATTTGCCTCATCAATCACACATTGTAACTCAAAGTGTGAAGCAGCTTGATGGACAATTGTCCTCATTCTGTCATTAGGAACATTTCAAAAAATGCCCACAATAAAGATGGCGGCCGCGCATGCGCACCGCTGCCCCTTGACCACAATAAAGATGGCGACCGTTACCGCGGGAACGCTAAGTTTTCTTTTTCGGGGTTTTGAGGATTATGCAACATGTTTGCGAAACCTTTCCACCGACCCACCGGATCCATCGCATCCTCCGTCCCCCTACTTTCCCCCTTACCGATACGGATCCGACAAAAAACCGTCTCTCCATCGACATTACTCGTTCTGCGCAGGCCCCAATGTTTTTCTCCAATGCGCCTGCGTACTGCTTTCCTGTGATGTAGATAGGGGCTATTCCCCACCGCAGGGGATGATGGGTGAACGCCTCGCCATTGAAAGTACAAATTATTGTATCGAGATTTGTTTTCCTGGTGTGGTACGGAGACTGGGGCCGGAGGATCAAATAATAAACTTAGGAAACAAATTATATCGTTATATTATATTGAAACTATTGGAGAAAATTCTAAGAGAGAGAATCGATCTCCACTTGGAGAGGCAAGGTTTGATCAGGGATAGTCAACATAGCTTTGTCAGTGTGAGGTCATGCCAAACAAATTTGATTGAATTTTTTGAGGAGGTGACCAGGTGTGTAGATGTGGGCAGTGTAGTTGATGTAGTTTATATGGATTTCAGCAAAGCCTTTGACAAGGTTTTGGCTTGTAGGAGGCAGAGGGTAATGACAGAAGGATGCTTTAGTGACTGGAAGCCAGTGTCCAGTGACGTACCACAGGGATCTGTGCTTGGTCCCCTATTATTCATTATTTAAAAAATGACATAGATGACTATGTAAGGGGTAGGATTAGTAAGTTTGTGGATGACACAAAGATTGGCCAGGCAGTTAACAGTGAAGTTGAGTGTCTTGGGCTACAGGAAGAGATAGACGGGATGGTCAAATGGGCAGATAAGTGGCAGATGGAATTTAACCCTGAAAAGTGTGAGGTGGTACACTTTGGAAGGAGTAATTTGGCAAGGAAGTTTTCAATGAATGGCACAACAGTGGAAGTTCTGAAGAAGAAAGGGACCTTGGCGTGTGTGTCCATAGATCGCTGAAGGCGGAGGGCATGTTAGCGGGGTGGTGAAAAAGGCATTTGGGACGCTTGCCTTTATCAATCGAGGCATAGGTTACAAAAGTAGGGAGGTCATGTTGGAGTTGTATAGAACCTTGGTGAGGCCACAGCTGGAGTACTGTGTGCAGTTTTGGTCGCCACATTATAGGAAGGATGTGATTGCACTGGAGGGGGTGCAGAGGAGATTCACCAGGATGTCGCCCTGGGATGAAACATTTAAGTTATGAAGAGAGGTTGGATAGACTTGGGTTCTTTTCGTTGGAGCAGAGAAGACTGAGGGGTGACCTGATCGAGGTGTACAAGATTATGAGGGACATGGACAGGGTGGATAGGGACCCTTAGTTGAAGGGTCAGTCACAAGGGGGCATAAGTTCAAGGTGAGGGGCAGGAGGTTTAGGGGGATGTGAGGAAAAACGTTTTTACCCAGAGGGTGGTATGACGGTCTGGAATGTGCTGCCTGGGAGGGTGGTGAAGGTGGGTTGCCTCACATCCTTTAAAAAGTACCTGGATGAGCACTTGGCACATCATAACATTCAAGGCTTTGGGCCAAGTGCTGGTAAATGGAATTAGGTAGGTAGGTCACGTGTTTCTCACTCATGCAGACTCGATGTGCTGAAGGGCCTCTTCTGCACTGTGAGATTCTGTGATTCTGAAACCCAACTGCACGGGCCCTCCATTATCCAGCAGAAAGAAGGAGAACGGGATTTGGTGGAAAATAGAGAGTCGCCAAAGAGAGGCAATAACAACAGAATCCAACCCCTACAGTCACATATGAACTTACTGGTGCCCCAGCAGGCGGGAAGAACAACTGAATCGCTGCCCAGAAACACAACATTTAAAAAGCCTCTCTCTACCAGGTGGGAAAATTCATTCAATCCTTTCACACGTGTAAATTATCTGAATGGTCTGTCACAATGTGGCTATGCTGCTGTGTCCTGTCAGTTCTGATAATCCTACCCCTGGTGCGACTACACAAGAGTTTCCATCTCAAATGGCAATGGAATCACTCCTCACAGTCAACACCAACAAAAATCTGCATTTATATAACACCTTTACTTTAATAAAACATCCCAAGATGCTTAACATGGGTGAAATTGTAGCAGTATTTTTGGGACCAAATTAAAGATGAAAACAATACAATAAAAATGGAAACGCACACATTTTAGCAATTTAAATCCGTGGCTCTGTTAAATGGTTCATCACATTGTATAACATTCCTATGGTTGTAAAGCAGCAGATTATCTGGCTCAGTATGATCTATGCTTTGGTAGATCTGCTATGAATATAACACATAGGGAATAGCTGCGCATTTCATATTTCTATGTATGTGTTCTATCACATACATTTACTTTAATCAAATGTCTTGAAGATAATTGTCTCCCAGGCTAATTTATTCAAAAGCCTTAATAACCAGTGTTTCTTGTTTCCCAATTTTTTTTCTACAGCTCCAGCATTCATCTGACCCCATTGTTATTTCTCACTTCTGTTTTCAATCACTGTTGTCTTTAATATCCTTTTTCATAATCCACTTCCCATCTGTGTCCACCCAACTATTCAGATTTTGTTACAAAAGCTGGTAACGATGTGAAATATGTCATGCGGCCTGATATTTAACACTATTTTGGGTGGTGGGGATTGATTATTGAGTACAATTCATGCAAGATGTATTCCTTCTTAAGGTGTCCCATCTGAAACATTAACCATCACATTAGGTTTATATGGGAAAATGTTTTTTTTCAGAGATCAAGGAAGCGCAAAAATTGTCCCAAAGTTCATGGCCATGAGCATGGGTGTCGAGTCCACATAGATGAAGCACAATTGCCGGTTGATCCTCACCAGCAACAAGAACTCCCATTCCCCATCATCCCCCAGCCCCCTCAGCACAGCTCCTGGCCTCTCCCTGCCATTTGAAGTTCCTACATCTGCATCCTGTTGTTGTTGTATCAAGTGATTAAACACAGCTCCACACTGTGTCCAGGAATTCCTTCCCATAATGTGCAAAAGCACTCAGTAACTTTAAACACATCAAAAGGCAATAAGTAATGGTGGAGGCACTGAAATGGCAGGAGCTGGAACCGTGGTGAGAGCAGGAAAGTGATAGCATGAAGTTAGAGGGAAGGAGGAGTAAGATGTGTCAGTGTGAAATTGGAGGGGGGAGGGGGAAGAGGAATGTCAGTTGTGGATTCCTCAATCATAGCCTTTCCTTGTCCTCAATACAACTGTGATTTGAAGGTATTTCGAAACAGCAACACGCCATGCAGTGGAAGAACACCAATTTATACCTGGGTCTGGCAGTTCCTCCAGGGTTTAATAGCCTGCTGCCTCCAGCTCTGTCAGACTGGGGCTGTGGCAACTGGTAAGGGAACCAACTAGAGGGAAAATCCTTGAACTCATTCTCACCATTCTACCTGTCACAGATGCACAAGGCCCTTGTGGAGTCAAAGTCCCACCTTCACACTGACGATTCCCTCCATCGTGTTGTGTGGCACTGCCACTGTGCTAAATGGGATAGATCTAGCAACTCAAGACTGGGCATCCATGAGGCAGTGTGAACTATTAGCAGCAGCAGAATTGTATTCAACCACAGTCTGTAAACTCATGGCCCAGCATATCCCTCACTCCACAATTACATCAAACCAGGCGATCGAGCCTGGTTCAATGAAGAGTGCAGGACAGCAGGTCAGGAGCAGCACAATCCATATCGGAATGTCAACCTGGTGAACCTACAACACAGGACTGCTTGCCAAACAGTGGAGCAGCCTATGATAGCCAGAGCTAAGTGATCTCACTTCCAACGTATCAGATCAAAGCTCTGAAGACTTGTGTTCCAGAACTAGTGACACCCCCAGCCAAACCATTCCAGCAGCTTTCCAAAGAAAATAAAACCCAGCCTATGAAACGCTTCCTCTTCCCAACTGTTTTTGATGTGAATAAGGTTGAGTGGGAGTTTGCTAATTTCTCTCCCTTAATCTTATGAATCAGATCAATCTTGACATGGGTCCGCTGCTATTGGGCACCGAGGGAGTGACCATTCTAATTCGGTGACTCTGAGCAGTTTTGTTGGTCCAGGGGCTTGAGTGAAACTTGCCACTTTTAAAGTGTTATCATTCATTGTACATTAGGCCGCACCTACAAACTGGTCTCTCGCATTTCCAGTGAAGTGGAGGAAGTTTGCTTTCATAAACCAGCAACTGCGATAAAGATGAAGCAGGATGGAGAAAGACTCAGTTGGAGTACAGTGACACAGTGGAGGAATGGAGAGCTGAGGTTCACCCATGAAAACAGCAAATTTTTAAAAAAAAGCAACAGCACCCAAAGTGGGGCTTGAACCCACAAACCTGAGGTTACAGGCCTCATGCACGACTGACTCTGCTAGCCAGAAGCTCAAGGGACTGATGCTTTCTATCCAATCATTCACAGCTTCCCTTTCTTAGTTGCACCTCCTTCCAAACACTGTGATCCATTTTCCTCAGGATTTGTTCCTGGATTTAATATTTACCTGCTTTGTGACCTTATTTTGAGATCAGATTCTCTTCAATCTCCAACACAAATTGAGTTGCAAACCTGTCGGACAAACAATGGAAAACAAGTCAGTTGGTAACACAAATCCCATGGTACTCATTTTCAGATTCACAACAGTCAACTTTTAAATAAAAGGAAGGAATTTTGCAGTGAAAATATTTAGAAAGTTGTTTTTATTTGTGACACACTCACTAGGGTATTCTTTAAATGCTGCTTGGAGGTTCAGTGACCGGGATATAATCTATCTGTATTTTCCTGAGCTTGTGCTCGGTGTATTGGGAGGTTTGACCTGGGTTGGAGTGTCTTGCATCCCAGGGATGGGCAGTAACCCACTGATTGAAGCTGCAGCCGCTGCTTTCTGCTGGCAGCGGGCGATTGGAGAGTGCAGGGCCGGAATATTGCTGCTTTTCTGTTTTTCCCTGTCTCACTCACTGTGGAGCTGAGGAGGAGCGAATGGGTTTGTTTGAATCCAATAACTTCATAGATTTCCAATGGGTTAGATATAGATACAGGGTCGGTCTAATCATTTTCTCATTAAACTTGAAATAAATTAATCAATAATCCATTTGTGTGTGGCATGGGACAGGGAAAGGGATATGGTGGCATATTGGAAATATCACTAAACTAGTAATCCAGAATCCCAAGCTAATGATCTGGGGGACATGGGTTCAAATCACAGTAGAATATGAATTCAAGTAATAATCTGGAATTGAAAAGCTAATCTCAATAATGATGACCATGAAACCATTGTTGTAAAAACCCATCTGGTTCACCAGTGCCCTTCAGGGAAGGAAACCTGCTGTCCTTACCTGATCTGGCCTACATGTGATTCCAGACCCACAGCAATGTGGTTGACTCTTAACTTCTTATGATGTGACAAGCGACTCATTTCAAGGGCAACAAAACCATAAAATGCTGGAAAAACTCAGCAGGTCTAACAGCATCCGTGGAGAGTAAAAAAAATAGTTAACATTTCGAGTCCATATGATTCTTCTTCAGAGTCATCCCTTGAAGCCTTTCAGTATCTTGTCTGTTACCAAATATTCTGATTGTCCCAAAGTCAAAATTAGGTTGAAATCCCTAATGTGCTGTAACGAGAATCCTTTCAATGTCTCAGATCAGTTAATTTCACTGATAACATCAGAATCAATATTCCAGCGTCTTAACGAAGGGAAAGGTGCCTTGACTGACACACACTAAATCCAGATGTCAATTTCTCTATTAACCCAGAGAAATTAAGACCACAGATGCTAAAACTGATTTCCTTGACATATTCTGATATATCCTGACCATTGACCACCTGTAAATTTCTCCAGAACCTTGGGGCTGTGACTGTTTCCTGGAAGAAAATGTCCAGCTGACTCTCCCCTTCCGTGACAGCCCTAATGTCTGCAGCTCAGACTGCAGCTCAATAACCCTGAGCCGAGGTTTCCTGAGCTGCAGACATTCACTGCAGATATGATGGGCCAGGATTGCAATATTCTCCAGAAACTCCTACTTGCTGCAGTCCTGGCACAGCACTTGCTCTGCAAAGAACTTTAAACTCTGGCCCAGTAATAGGAGTTATTACCTTCAGCAGAAATAAACAAAGCATGTGAATAACAGCAGCATCCAACCCTTGAAATCACACATGAACCCACCGGTGTCTCAACAAGTTGGATGGTTGATTGAATCCCTTCCCACATTTGGAGCAGGTGAATGGCCTCTCCCCACTGTGAGTGCATTGTTGTGTCTGGAGATTGGATGACTGAGTGAATTGCTTCCCACACACGGAGCAGGTGAATATCCTTTCCCCAGTGTGAACTCGCTGATGTTGAATAAGGTGAGATGACTGTCTGAATCTCTTCTCACAGTGAGAGCAACTGAACAGTCTCTTGTCAGTGTGAACAAGCTGGTGTTTAATTAGATCAGGAGAGATTTTAAAGCAATCTCCACAGTAAAAGTATTTAAAAGGCCTCTCGTCACTGTGAACTCTCTGGTGTGAACCCAGGCTGGATGACTTAGTGAATTCCTTTCCACACACATAGCAGGTGAACGGTCTCTCCCCAGTGTGACTGCATCGGTGAGTTTCCAACTGGGATGGGAAACTGAATCCCTTCCCACAATCCCCACATTTCCATGGTTTCTCAATGGTGTGGGTGTCCTTGTGTCTCTCCAGATTGGAAGATCTGTTGCAAACTTGTCCACACACACAACACATGTACAGTTTCTCCTCGCTGTGAATGGTGTGATGTTTTTTTCAGGCTGTGTAACTGGTTAAAGCTCTTTCCACAGTCAGTGCACTGGAACACTCTGACTCGGGTGTGTGTGTGTCTCGGTGCTTTTCTGGTCGCACTGATGTTTGTTATCTTTTCCCACAGACAGATCAGGGAAACATTTCTCCTTCCACATTCAAAGCCTGATGATATTCAGGTCCTGATGAATCGACTGACTCTGAGAGGTCTTGATGTGATGTTTGGTTAGTTTCCTGTGCAAATCATCTCCTTCTAATATCCTGCAGAAAGAGTTGACAGTGTCAGTATCGCTATCAGTCCATGTTAAAAATTCAAAACAGACAATTCTAGTTTCTATGTAATTTTTCTCTCTCTCTGTTCTTCCAAACATGTGATCTAAATCAAACTAAAAGTAGCCCCAAAAGGCAAAAAAAGCAATTGGAATTTTCACAACTAAACCACAATGTTAATTGCAGTGACTATGAGACACTCTGCAATCTGAGGTGCCCATTGTTTGTGGAAGGCATCAACCATACGGATGGACACTACATCCTCGCTGGCCCTGGCCACCAGGGCACAGGCAAGACCACAGGTGACCCACAGCCAGTGAGTCCCACCCACCATAGATCTATAAGTTGTAACCACGCTGATGAGCAGCTCCAGGACAAGATGCTCTAATGTACCCAGTTCCCTCCACACTGGGCAGGCAACGATTAGGAGCCTGGGTTTGAAGTGTGACCAGACATTAAGGAGCAGACCTTCAGGGGCTGCAACATCTCACAATGAATATATACATGGCCCATAGACTCCTGTAGGCCGCAAACATCACCTGCAACCTGGGAGTGGGTGAAGCTGTTTAAAAATGTGTTGCCTTGTTAAATGCAACCCCGGGGCACTGGGACCCAATTGGATTCCCCCCTGCAGCCCCGCCCATTCTTTGTTGTTGTCACCAGGACGTCCGCGCATGCGCCCTGCTCCCAGCTCAAACAAAATGGCGGCCGTTAACCTGAACTTGTTCGGAAAAAAGAACCGGGCTGCAAACAGGAGTCTATCAGGGTCTTATTCGAGGTTTGGTGCCTTTACGAGGTGTTTAGAAACCCTCCCCGTCCTCCTGCCGCCTCCATCGCTCCCTCCGTGTTTTCACTTCCTTACCAGCTTGAAGATCAAACAACTCCGCATCGCCATTACGGCGCATGCTCCAAACACTCGCTACCGCGCCTGCGCACTGCTCTCCTGTGGTGGGGATAGGGGACATTCCCCACTGCGGGGGATGCTGGGTAAAGACCTCGCCATCGTGTGGCCCAATTTGTGAATCGTGAGTCCTCTTTTTGCAACGATGTGGGGATTGGGGCGAGTGTTGGGCAGTCAATAAAATTAGCAACCAAATTATACAGAAGCCCAAGTGCACAGAACCTCCATTATCCACCAAAAAGGGAATTGATGGTGAATTGCAAATCCCCCAAAATTTTACCGAAACAGCAGCAATGACGCAGAATCCAATCCCTCCAGTCAAATGTGAACTCAGGAGATGGGATGACTGAGTGAGTCCTTTCAGTGAGTAACTGTCAGGATTGTTGTCTCGTGGATATTCCTGGTTGTGTATTTTTAGTTATGCTGTCACACACCAATAACACAGAGAAACCTGGAAACAGGCTGCAGCTCCTTTTTTTTCATTCATCACAGAATATGGGTGTCACTGGCAATGCAGGCATTTATTACCATCCCTAACTGCCCTTGAGAATGTGATGGTGACCTGTCTTCCCAAACCGCTGCAATCCAATTGAATTTAACTTTCTCTGAGCGGTTTTGACATGACCAAGTGGCTTATGCACCATTTCAAAGGGTCAAGCACATTGCTGTTGGTCTGGAGTCACCTGAAGACCAGATGAGGCTGGGATGGCAGATTTCCGCTCCTCGAGGATGTCAGGGGACCAGTTGGACTTTTGTAACAATGCATTTGTTTCATAATCACTGATAACAGCTTTTATAGTAGATTTTTATTCCGGATTTATTGAATTAACTGAATTTAAAATGTTTAATTGTTGTGATGGGATTTGAACTCATATCTCCAGATCATTATTCCCTCTCGATTACCAATCCAATAATGTAACCACAATGGACATGTCATCAGAATGCTTGAATTCAGATTGACAAACAGGTGCTGTACTCAGAGCTACACCACGGAGGCCCTTCACATGGGGCCAAAGAAAACTTTTCAAAGACAATCTCAAGGCCTCTGTGACATTCTGCTCTATCAACATAAACACTTGGGAAGCAAATTCCCAATCGCCTCCAAAATGGCGATTCATCATCCAAAAATGTTTCAATCAACATGAGCAGCCACTGAGAGAGACAAACAGAGAGGGCAGCTTCTTGTGTCAACAATCCACCACCAACTCCACTGGCTGACAAACCCCATGTCCTCACTGTTGGGAGAGCATGCAAGGCTAAAATAGGGCTCATTAGTCATTTGTGAACCCACAGCTAACACTGACATCTCACTTCCACCCAGTTATCGACAAGAAAGAATCATCCCTGACATGAGAGATTGTCAATGGATAACCACAATGTTATCTACTTTATCTGCGGATCGAATGTCGGTTACACAATTGCAGCAACAGTTAACAGCCACCTGTGAACTCCTCCATGCGATATCTTAGTGCAGATTTTCAACAATTTATTTTGAGTGTGTTTATGTTAAATGAGTTAATACTGATTTTATAAACCAATTGTTAGGTTTCAGTTGGAGTGCTATATTCATTTCTGGGCATCACACTTTAAACAGGATTTCAAAGCCTTAGAGAAGGTGATTTACTAGAATGGTACCAAGGATAAGAGGCTTTAGTTATATGGAGAGACTGGAAAAACTGGGATTGTTTTCCTGGAGCAAAGGGTCAAAAATGGAGGTGGGGGCATTGTGGTATTGTCACGGGACTAGTAATCCAAAGACCCAGGGAAATGCTCCGGAGACTGGATTCGAATCCCACCAAATCTCATGATGACCATGAAGTCCTTATCAAATGTCATAGAAACCCATCTGGTTCAGTAATGTCCTTTCGAGAAGGAAATCTGCCATCCTCACCTGGTCTGGCCTGCATTTGACTCCAGACCCACAGCAATATGGTTGACTCTTAAAATTCCCAGAACTGAAAAAAGATGCAATAGCAGTTTTCAAAATCATGAACGGCTTTGACAAACTAAAAAAAAGAGGAAGGGTCTCCAGTAACAGAAAAATAGCTAATCAGAGGACACAGATTTCAGAACATCTTTTTTAAGCAGTGTGTTTTTGTGATCTGGAATGCACTGCCTGAAAGGGTGCTGCAAGCAGATTCAATAGCAACATTCTTGGGAGGATTGAATAAATAGTTGAAGAGAGGAAATATCCAAGTCTAGGAGTAAACAGCAGGGGAGTGGGACTAATTTGATAGCTACACTAATGAACTGGTACAAACATGATAGACTGAACACCTTCCTTTAGCCCTGTACCATCTGAAGACAATGGCAGATGATGCTACCCAGAATGCTTCAGGTGGTAGAATATGGCCCATCAACAGAGATGCAATATTCAGATTTTTCTCCCTTTCTTTCATGAAGGTGCTGTCTGACGGAAGGGTTCAATCCCAGTCACTGTTTACCCGCCTGTACCCTGCCAAGTTGTAATTCTGAGCTTATGATCCTATACTGTGAGCTATAATAACGGTATTTTATTCAAGAAACAATTTCTCAGACCAATGGCTGAATTACAGTGTGACTTACATGAGGAAATTCACATATAGACTAAATAATAAAGTTAAAAACATGGAAATGAGACAATCAAATACCAGAAACAGGTTCCAGTTGAAAAATGGCAGGGAAAATGTTTCCAATGATAATAATAAAGTCGGACACCAGAACTGAAACAAAAGGCAGGTTATTTTCTAATAATAACAGTGGCAGAGTATAAGTGTAACAATGACACACAGGGTCTGATACAGTAAGAGTGCAGATGGGGCCCGAAGGAAGAACAGCAAACGTTTGGCTCACTTTGAGTGTAACAAATACAGTGTTTGTTCCAATAGTAAGAGTCAGGTTGCCGTGTGTTAGTGAACCCATCATTGGATCCAATGTGATGATAATACAGTCAGTATCTAGTGCACCAAAATCAAAGATTGGGTCTCATATAGCAGTGAGAGCGATTCATGGTCTATTGATATAATATGATATCAATGTGTTGCCTAATCTCTAATAACAGAGCCAAGGATCAATGCAATGTGAATGGGATGGGGTTGAGTGTAATAACACAGACATGGTCTAGTGGAATATGAACTGATGTCAACATTGACTAATTGGTGGCACTCTCACCCCAAGTCAGAAGGATGTGCATTCAAGCCCTCTCCAGAGACCCAACCACATCGTCTAAGTTGATGCGCCTGGTGTCATTATAAATGGGAGTCTCTGTTCTTTTGCTGGCTATTTTCTTAGACTCAGAAGGAATGAAGGGAATGACAGACGGGACAATTCTGGGCAGTTGCTCCATCCAGCAAGGCAGGGATTTCTGGGACATGATTGCAGGTTTGAGGTGTCCGCCCACTCATTAAAAAACCTCTTCCTCTTTGGGTTTGTGAAGGGAGTTATGGCTGCAGCATGCGAGGCTGACTAGCGTCTGGTGTAAAAATAATCACAAAGGCCAATTCCAGTTCTTAATAACAGAGGTGGCTTTAACTACAGGTAATCTTACATTAAGGGAGATGAGAGGCCGAGTAAAGATTTGATTGTAATAGGAGGACAAGATGTAAGGAAGCAAAGATATTTGGGTGTCCGTGTTATGGTGAGTCTCACAGGGAGGTGTGTGATAAAAGAGGAGTGGAAATATCATGACAGAGACACGTGTGACTGACTCCACCTGACTGAGTGCTGTTATACTCAAGGGGAGGGCAATGACAACATGGGGAACTCCAGAGATTTCTGGTATCTGAGGTGACAATGGTGCATCTGTTAGAGGAACTGAAAAGAATCGGTTCTTTCTCACCCTTGCCTGCAGGTCCTGAGTTACACAGACACACAGGAAACAGATGTGACAGCTCATAGAAACCAACATTTTAAATCTTCTGTTTGAGACACATTATGATTGAAAAGATCAAATGTTAAAACCTCAGGAGAGGAAAATTCAGAATGTCACAAAGATGAGTGAACCGTCCAATTAGTCCCTATCAGTACAACTCTGCCAATTATTCCCTCTTCAAGTACTGACCCTCTTTGAAAGTTGCTATTATATCTGCTTCCAACCCCCTGTCAGTATGTGCATTCCAGGTCACATCAAATCACTGTGTAAAAATGTTCTCTTTATCACTCCCTCTGGTTCTGTTGTCAAATATCTTAAATCTCTGAGTCCTCTGGTTACAAACCCTCCTGCTCCTGGAAACAGTTTCTCCCTATCGACACGATCACAAATCCTTCCTCATTCTGAACACCTCCATTAAATTTCCCCTTAACCTTTCCTGATCTAAGAAGGACAGCCCCTGTTTTTTCCACTCAAAAGAAGCGTCAGAGTGGACTTGAAACCATAAATCTGTTTCTCTGTCCACAGATGCTGCCAGACCTGCTGAGTTTTTGCAGCATTTTCTGCCTTTAGCCGTTTTTCCTTCTTTAATCAATCAAAAACCCTTCATGATATTGAACATCTCAATTAAACAGGAACACACTGACATCGAGAGAGATATAGAGGAAAGGAGAGACAAAGGCAGAGAAAAACTGAGACTTAAAAATACAGAAAGATGAGGTGGTGAAAGATAATGTTGAGAAATAGAGGAACCAAGTAATACAGAATGATGTGAGATAATGATATAAAATGGAAAGGAGCAGGCTATCAGTTCCAGGCTATGGAGAGCAGAGAGAACTCAGTGACTGACCCACAGACACGGGCACATATGTCCGGGAATGGAGACTCTGACCAGAAACAACAGGCTCATTTGTAAATGTCACTGTAATGTGATCTGTGTGTCTCTGCCCTGACTCTGTGGCCAGATATAAGCCGCCTTGACAGATGTTCTCACCAGATTGTGGCCCCTGGATTTATTTTCTGCTCAGAAGTGAGATGTGCGGTTTGGAACCGGCAGCAGAGAAACCGGAAGTTGTGTTTCCTGAGAATGAAACAGCAGGCATCAGTTTCATGTTATCACCGTGAACAGTATTCCTGCCTGTGAAGGTGAACTCACTCTGACAGCATCAAGAATAACCACACAGATTGCTGCTGGTGTCAGCATTATATTCACCTCCATTCCCAATTTAAAGATTTAAGCACGAGCTTTTTGGGGTTTTAACATATTCACTGAAGGGGGAAACGAGTTAATGGGAGAAATAAGGGGAAATTATATAAATAAATAATTTTGCCCAAAAACAGTTATCAGAAAATAGGAGAGTTAAAGTGAATCGAGGCCTGTCTGAGAGTGAGAGAGAGAAAGAGAGAGAGGGGAATGACTCTCTGTGCGTTGAGCACTGCCTCAGACAGAGAAGAGAGGCTAAGTGAAGTTAAGTGTGTTAGGTTCTTTCTCTGAGAGAGAGAAAAAAATTAAGTGAGTTTAGGTGCTCTCTGAAACAGGGAGATTAAATGACTTACTGTCTGACAGAGAGAGGAGAGGTTAAGTGAAATAAAAGCAAAATATTGTGGATGCTGAAAATCTGAAATAAAAACAGAAAATGTTGGAAAAACTCAGCAGGTCTGACAGCATCTGTGGAGAGAGAAACAGACTTAACGTTTTGAGTCTGTATACTGAAGACAACCATACACTCTGAAGAAGAGTCATACGGACTCGAGAGGTGAAGTGAGTTTGGGGACAGATGTGCTCATATTGGTAATTGAATGCTCAGTGTGAGATTGTTTTCTAAACAGCAACATTCCAGAGAATGGGTTCCAGATAATTGTCAGTGCTATTAAAAGATTTGCAAAGATATTACATTTGGAATAAATGGAAATAAAGGACTAAAATACTTGCTGGAGATAATTACTTCAGGAAATACATTGCAAACGTGAAGAATGATGTGTTCACAATTAGACACATAGACACAAGAACAAAGAAGGAAAGTACAGCACAGGAATAGGCCCTTCGGCCCTCCAAGCTTGCGCCAATCATATTGCCTGTCAAACTAAAACATTTTGCACTTCCGGGGTCTGTATCCCTCTATTCCCAACCTATTCATGTATTTGTCAAGTTGCCTCTTAAAAACCACTATCGTACCTGCTTCCACCACCTCCTCTGGCAGCAAATTCCAGACACTCACTACCCTCTGCGTAAAAAACTTGCCCTGCACATCTCCTCTAAAGTTTTCTCCTCTCATCTTAAAGCTATGTCCCCTAGTAATTGACTCTTCCACCCTGGGAAAAAGCTTCTGACTATCTACTCTGTCCATGCCACTCATAATTTTGTAAACGTTTTTCAAGTAGCCCCTCAATCTTCGTCGCTCTAGTGAGAACAATCCGAGTTTCTCCAACCTCTCCTCATAGCTAATAATCTCCAGACCAGGCAGCATCCTGGTAAACCTCTTTTGCACCCTCTCCAACGCCTCCATATCCTTCTGGTAATATGGTGACCAGAATTGCACGCAATATTCCAAGTGTGGCCTAACCAATGTTCTATACAGCTGCAGCATGACTTCCCAGCTTTTATACTCAATACCCTTGCTGATGAAGGCAAGCATGCCATATGCCTTCCTGACTACCTTATCCACCTGCGTTGCCATTTTCGGTGACCTCTCGACCTGTACACCCAGATCCCTCTGCCCGTCAATGCACTTAAGGGTTCTGCAATTTACTGTATAATTCTTGCCTGTATTAGACCTTCCAAAATGCATTACCTCGCATTTGTCCGGATTAAACTCCATCCGCCATTTCTCTGCCCAAGTCTCCAATCGATCTATATCCCGTTGTATCCTTTGACAATCCTCTTCACTATCTGCAACTCCTCCAACCTTAGTGTCATCTGTAAACTTACTAATTAGCCCAGTTACATTTTCCTCCAAATCATTTACGTATACTACAAACAGCAAAGGTCCCAGCACTGATCCCTGCGGAACACCACTAGTCACAGCTCTGCATTCAGAAAAGCACCCTTCCACTGCGACCCTCGAGTGTGTGCATGCACACACTCACAGACACCATTTTGTGTTGAGCTGGTTTCAGTTGTGCCTATTAACCAGAAGGTAGATTTTTAATTGGATACCATTAGGATCCTGCAGCAGTCCATTCGACTGAGGAGACAGTTCTAAATTCTGTCTGACACCATCAGTGGGTCAGGTGGAAGCTCAGTAGAAAATCCTGCAGGGAAAATAATCCTTAATATTAAAACTCAATCCGAGCAATTGACTCAGTACTACACCAGTGTGAATTAGTAAACTTTAACACAACAGGGTTTGTCACTAAGTAGTGTAAAGTACAGTGCACTAATGCTCACCTTTAGTCTTGCCCCTCAATCCCAGTTAATCTCTGGGAGATTGTTACAAGATTCACCCCATCCTTTCGACACATATATTACCCACATAACACTAGAGTCATTAGAAATTGATGTGTGCTTCCCACACACTGTCCTTTTAAATATACTTCACTCCTACCAGCCTTTAACTATCAAAAACATAACAGGGTTAATTCCTGCTGATAGCTGTCAATGAGATTAAATTTATGCTTGAAATGATGAAATCTTCACATGCAAAATATATTTTGTTTTATTCTTTGATGGGATGTGGGTGTCACTGGCAAGGCCAACATTTGTTGCCCAACCTGAACTGCCCTTGAACAGAGTGGTTTCCTTGGTTATTTCAGAGGGCAGTTACGAGTTAACCACATTGCTGTGGGTCTGGACTCACATGTAAACCAGACCAGGTGAGGACGATAGATTTCCTTCCATAAGGGAAATCAGTGAAGCAGATGGGTTTTTACAACAATCAATGATAGTTTCATGGACACTATCACTGAGACCAGCTTTCAATTGCAGGTTTTGAATATCATCTTGAGGTTGGAAGCCTGGTCAATATGCTTAGGTTCTGAAGGTGAAATCCACAATTTAGAGATTCTGAAATCAGTGTCGTCACTGTAACCAAACTGCTACTAAAATGTTTAAGGAGCTAAGGTGACATTTTACATCTACAGTTTGACCATTACATTGGTTAATAGCGTCAGTGTTAAACTTCCAGATCATAAAATCACAAACAGCAACTTCAAGCAGAAGGAGCAGAATAAACAAGACAGAGAAAAACACGAGAGCCCACAGGCGAGTACCACATAAAGCAGGTTCACACACCCGGGGACAGGGTGGGTTGGCACACCTGGGGGCGGGTTCACACACCCAAGGCTCACCGGGAATGATCAGAATAAGGAAACCACCCAAAAAATTACCAATAGGAATCTTCAGCTGAACACATCACTCATTCTTAAAGGGACAAATGGGGTCCTGACACTGTGACGTTAAAGGGGCAGACACAGCTTCAGCCTTCTCTCTGTTATCTTTCTGATAGTTAAAGGCTGGTAGGAGTGAGGTATATTTAAAAGGACAGCGTGTGGGAAGCACACATCAATAAAACTGGGAATTCTTGGACATTCGCTGCAGGTCATTCTTTATCTGGGAATCAAACTGTTGTATTTTTGTCTCAGCAGTTAACAGCCTCCTGTGAACTCCTCCAGCTTCGAGCTTAATGCAGATTTTCACCCAATAAATTTCAGCACGTTTCGATTCAGTGACTCGGGACTGACACACAAACACGTTGAACCATTTTAGACTTATTAAGAACCATTTTTCATCTGGAAACTTAAACCTGCTGTTTCACTTTCAGTCAGGAACAGATCACAATTTTACACCAACCTTTGATTTGGCAGCACGTTTCCAGCATTCACCATTGTTCTTCCTGACTCTAAACCCAGTTGTAAAAGTGCCTTCTGTTCTGTGTCTAGGAGCTTTGAACCATGGAAGAGAGCAGCTGAGACACATTTCTTACACACCTCAGGATTCACCCACATGGGGATTGTGTCGCCAGTGAAGAAATGAGAAAGACCAAAGTATTGTTTGGGGGTCCCTCAGTGTGACCCTGATGGACTGTGTCCAGGCTGAAGTTCTGTTCCTGCCGTACAATCCTCCCCCAGATTGTCCTTTCTGACTCCAGCCAGGCGATGTTAAACACTCAGGTGGGGAAAAACAAACATCTACAAACAAAGCTGATTTATTTCACATTTATTCAGAATATTGAACCTCATCAACAGGTCAGGACCGTCAGAATGAACATGGTTCAGTCCTGGTATGATTAACAGCATCAACAGGAGTAGAATCCAAACCCTGCAGTCGCTTGTGAACTCACTGGCGTGTTCGCAGGTGTGATGACTGAGTGAATGCCTTTCCACATGCATTACAGGTGAACGGCCTCTCCCCACTGTGAACTCGCTGGTGTTTCTGCAGATAGGATAAATGAGAAAATCTCTTCCCACAAACAGAGCAGGTAAATGGCCTCTCCCCATTATGAATGCTCTGGTGATTCAATAGGTTGGATGACCGAGTGAATCCCTTCCCACACACGGAGCAAGTGAATGGTCTCTCCTCAGTGTGAACCTGCTGATGTGTCAGAAGGTTAGATGAATGGGTGAATCCCTTCCCACAGTCAGAGCAGGTGAACGGTCTATCCCCCGTGTGAAGTTGCTGGTGTATCAGAAGGTTGGATGAATTAATGAATTCCCTTCCCACAGTCAGGGCAGGTGAACGGCCTCTCCCCAGTGTGAATTCGCTGGTGATTCAGTAGAACAGACGCTCGGCTGAATCCCTTCCCACAGTTGGTACAGGTGAATGGCCTCTCTCCAGTGTGATTATATTGATGTGTTAGCAGATCCTTTTTGTTTTTTAAAGCTCTTGTCACAATCAGAACAATTAAAAAAATTGTTATCAGAGTGAACAAGTTGATGTGTCAGAAGGTGGGATGACTGAATGAATCCCTTCCCACACATGGAGCAGGTGAATGGCCTCTCCCCAGTGTGAATACGTTGATGTATCAGCAGATATTTTCTGCATTTAAAATTCTTCTCACAGTCAGAACATGTAAACGGTCTCTTATCAGTATGAACAAGTTGGTGTGTCACAATATGGGATGACCGAGTGAAGTCCTTGCCACACACAGGGCAGGTGAATGGCCTCTCCTCAGTGTGAACTCGCTGGTGTGTCCGAAGGTTGTACAAATGGGTGAATCCCTTCCCACAGATGGAGCAGGTGAACGGTCTCTCCCTAGTATGACTGCGCCGATGAACTTCCAGTTGGGATAGGAAATTGAATCCCTTCCCACAGTCCACACATTTCCGTGGTTTCTCCATGGTGTGGGGGTCCTTATCTCTCTCCAGTTTGGACGCTTAGTTGAAACCTTGTCCACACACAACACGTGAACAGTTTCTCCCCGCTATGAATGGTGCAATATTTTTGCAGACTGTAACTGGTTAAAGTTTTTTTCCAAAGTCCATTCACTGGAACACTCTCACTCACTTGTGTGTGTGTGTGTGTGTGTGTGTGTGTTGGTGCTTTTGCAGTCACACCGATGTTTGAAATCCTTTCCCAAAGACAGAATAGACAAACCTTTCTCCTTCCACCTTCAAAAGCTGATGATATTCAGATCCTGATGAATTCGGTGTCTCTGACAGATCTTGATGTGATGTTTGCTTTGCGTTTTCCGTCTGCCAGTCACCTCCGTTTCATACCCTGTAAAACGAGTTTGCAAAAGACATTTTAAATCCAGGACAGAAATTCAGAACAGACTATTCTAGATTCTGTGGAATATTTTTTCCTCTCTTGTTCCCCCAAAGCTGTAAATCCCCTTCTCACACACTCTCCCTCCTCCCTGGGCTGAAATCCAAACCCTTCTCAGCATCTCCACCATTTCTTTCCTCCACTCCCAGTTTTCTCCTTCCCTCTCCTCTGTCTGAGTTCAGTTCCCCAGCTCCTGTGTCTCTGATTCAGGGTCTCAGGCGGGACCCCAGCTGCCGTCAGACGGGACACAGGACACAGGAGGGGGGGGGGACCCTTCCGGGTGGGTCTTACCCGGACCCTGAGTCCGTCCCTCCAGTTTCTGAGCCCCCGGGCGGCCCGCGGTCTCCCCGCTGTTTCTGAATCTCCCACTCCGGAGCCTCTTCTCCTGAACCCGGCTCTGTCACCGGGAAGAAGCCCCGGAGCTGCAAACACGGGTCATGGAGGCTGTGATCCAAGATTGCGGCCAACACGAGGTGTTTCTGAAGCCCCGCCCCCGACCCGCCTTCTCCATTCGGCCTCACTCACCCGCCGCCTCCAGTCAGTTTCTGTCTCCCTGCAGCTCCGACACCAACTCCTGACCCAACACCCGCACTGCGTATGCTCCAGTCAGAGCGGCACTGCGCCTGCGCAACAATCGCCTGTTGTACAGATAGGACACATTCCCCCTCTCGGTGAATGCTGGGTAACCCGCACCGCCATTGACAACATGTTTCATTGAATACAACATCATCTTTTGTGGTCCGATTACGATTTGAACCCTGGATGTAAAATGGTTCAGTCAGTTGACACAGCTTCCTGGATTTGATTAACATCAGGAAAAAAGCCTCAATGTCAAATGTGAACTCACTGGATTCTTAGCGGGCAGTGTGAACGAGTGTGTCTTTTCTGATCTTTTTTCCGGTGTCTCCCCTTAGCGGCTCTTAAAAGAACCTTTTTGTGTCTGTGGTTTGTGGATCTGATCTTTTTTCCGGTGAGTGTGTCTTTTCTGGCAAACAGAACATTTAAACAGCTCCTTGTCACCAATTGATTGTATATCAATTGCTTTGAACTGTTAAAGCTGGCGTTAACTAGTGGAAATAGTGAATAGATCCCTCCGTGCATATAAAGTATCTGAATGGTCTCCCTCTGACATGACTGTGTTCTTGTGTCAGTAAATGGGATGACTAAGTGAATCTCTATCTACATACAGCTGGTGGACGGTGTTTTTGTGGTGTGATTGTACCCATGAGCTCCCAGCTCAGATATGCTTCGCAAACTCTTAATATAACGATTTCCATATTCTCACATTCTCCTGGTCAAAGAAAAGCAAAAATACTGTGGATGCTGAAAATATGCAATAAAAATAGAAAATGATGGAAATACTCTGATATTGAGTAACTTCCAGAACAGAATTGACTTGATATGATGTGTTGCAGTCATAGCATTTGGAAGTTGGTCGGCACCAATGTGATCCACAACAACATCTGCAGTAAATGCAGCTTGAAGAAGGTCAGCTCAGAGTTGTTGAGCTGGAGCCTGAACTTTGGACAATGGGGAGAAAGTTGCCTGGACAATTTGATTCAGCCAGCAACCACTCTCCTTAAGTTACATAATATCAGATTTAGTCTGTGGTCAGGGATGGGAGGGTATGGCTACTGGTGATACAGGTATGGGTATCAAGAAGGTAGACCTTTGCACTTGTCCAATAAATTCAAAGTTCTTGGAGCCATGAGGACAGCAGCTTGATGTATGAGCAAAGTGACCATGGTACCGAGTTACAGGGGACCATTCAAGTTGGGGGTGGCGGGTGGCGGAGAGAACAGAATGTAGGAACAGTCGGGTGTGAGTCACAAATGCTGTGCAGCCTGTTCAGTAATGGATTTAAGGACATCTCCTCGGGCTGGAGAGTAATGTGGAGAAGGAGGGAGAGGGCCCAGTTATCGTGGTTCATGTAGGTACCAGCTACATAGGTATTATCGTGTAAGAGGTTCTGCTCAGGGAGCATGAGCAGCTAGGGCCTGAATTAAAAAAGCAAAAAAAAAGTAATAACCTCTAGATTACAACCTCATCCATCAGTAAATTGGAATAGAGTAGACAAAATCAAAATGTTCCATGTGTGATTCAACAACTGGTGTCACAAGGGTGATTTGGAAGAATTCCTTCCGACTTTTATTAAACGGGATTGCCTGGGTGGTTATGTTATTAGGCTAGCAATCCAGTGGACTGGATGTGTCTTTGGATCCTAACATGTTTGGAGTGAATTTAAATTCAGTTCATTAAATAAATCTGGAATTGAAAGCTAGTCTCAGTGACGGTGACCATGAAACTATCTGATTGTTGTAAAAACCTATCTGGGTCACTAATGTCCTTTAGGGAAGGAAATCTGCCAACCTTTTCTGGTCTGGCTTACATGTGACTCCAGGCCCCAACAATATGGTTGACTCCTAACTGCCCTCTGAAATGGCCTAGCAAGTCTTTCAGTTATACTCAAGGCAACAGCTCGCCACCACTTTCTCAAGGAGCAATTTAGGGAAGGGCACTAAATCCTGACTTTGCCAGCGGTGGCCAAGTCCCATGAATGAGAATAAAAGCTTGAAGGCGATCACTCTCTCATCAGATATTCAACCAGGGAAGACTGCATTATACTACTGAAACTGGGACAGGTCCTGGGGAATAGCAGAGGGGATCCTATTCTGCTATTATCCGGCATTATATCAGTTTCATTGTTTCACAACACAATCTCTAAATTTGCCTCTGATGCCAAATTGGCAGGGAGTGCTGGGGGAAAGAATCAGTACTGAGGAGGGCTGCAACAAATTACAGGAGACAGCAACAAACTTGCAGGATGGGAAAACAATTGGCAAATAAAGTTCAGCACAGATAAGTGTGAGATAGTTCATTTCGGTAGGAAGAACAGAGAGGTCACTAATTACTTGGAAGATGGTAGTCTAGGTGGAGTAGAGGAACAAAGGGATCTCAGTTACGAATATGTCAATCATTGAAAACCGTGCCACAGATTAGCGAGGCTGTAAAAATAAGCAAACAAACACCAGGCTTTATCTCTAGAGGGCTAGAATTGAAAAGTAGGGAGGTTCTGCTAAACCAGCATCAAACCGAGATTAGACCAGACTTACAGTACTGTCAAAAACAAAAACAGAATTACCTGGAAAAACTCAGCAGGTCTGGCAGCATCGGCGGAGAAGAAAAGAGTTGACGTTTCGAGTCTTCATGACCCTTCGACAGAACTTTTGTCTTTTGTCTTTTGTCTTTTGTCTTACAGTACTGTGTGCAGTTCTGTTCATCATATTATAAAAAGGATACAGGGGGACTATAGAGGGCGCAGAGCAGATTTACAAGGATGATCCCAGAAATGCGTGGGTGTACATATCAGGCAAGGGTTGGCAGGCTGGGTCTCTTTTGGAAAAAATGGAAGGCTAAGGGGTGACCTAGTAGAAGTCTTTAAAATGATGAAAGGTTTCAATAAGAGTGGATACAGAGAGAACCTTTCCTCTTGTGGGGAAGAGCAGAACCAGAGGCTGTCAATATAAGACAGTCCCCAAGAAATCCAATGGGGAATTCAGGAGAAACTCCTTTATCCGGAGAGTGGAAGAGAATGTGGAACTCGGTCCCACAGGGAGTGGTTGAGGTGAATAGTGTAGATGTGTTTAAGGGAAGCTGGATGAACACATGAGGGAGAAAGGAATAGACGGGTTACAATCATAGATTTGGATGAGGAATATAGGAGGAGGTTCGAGTAGAGCATAAACAGCAGCATGGGCTGGTTGGGCCATGGTCTGTTTCTGCGCCATTTAATCCTGTGTAGTTTCCGACCAGTGTCTCAGTTCCTTCTGCTAACATCCTTCATGCCAAAAACCAACACATTTGTAAGAGCAGGCAGAACTTTAAACAGTAGTGAATAAAAATGGGGCTCATGAAATACTTCAGGAGCCACCTGCGAGCTTTCCTCATCACCGTCACGTACACGGGTGGGTAGTTTAAACCCACAACACTATACCAGCACTCTACTCGCGGTCTCAAGTTTCTAGAACACAGTCAGGACAGTTTTTCTCGAACAGTACAATTTCAAACTGGCTCTGGAACAGGCCAGGCGAGAGTTAGAGAGGAGGGGTAACTGGGGGGATTTGTTAATCATTCAACAGTCAATGACTGCCTTGCAAACGGTGACCACAATACCACTGAATTTGAGCTCCAGTTTGGAAGGGAGAGTCAGCGGCTGTATTTTGGTTGTGAGAATGATGAAAGTCAATATAAGTTACGATGGTACGATTTTTAAACGGGGGTTTCCCTTCCTATTTACCTCCTCAATAATAAATTATTGCATGAGACCCGTTTTTATTCACTATTGTTTAAAGGTCTGCCTGCTATTACAAATCTGTTGGTTTTTCGCATGAGGGATGTTAGCAGAAGGAACTGGGGCACTTGTCGGAAACTACACAGGATATAGGTCACAGAAACAGGCCATTCGGCAGCATAGGGAGAGGCCATTCAGCTCCTCGGGCCTGCCCCCTCCCCTATTCAATAGGATGGTGGCTGATCTTCTGCCTAGACTCCACCTTCCCGCCCTATCCCTTCGCGCCCAAAATCCTATTAGTCTCAGACTTGAATAGACTTAGCGATGGAGCATCCACAGCTCTTGGGGGGGGGTTTAGAATTCCAAAGATTCACAACCCTCCGAGTGAAGGAACTGCCCCTCATCTCAGTCCAAAATGGACGACCCCTCATCCTGAGACTGTGATGCCCTCGCCGCCCCCCATTCTAGACTTTACAGCCGCAGGAGGGAAACAGTCTGTTGGCATCGACCCCGTCAAACCCTCGAAGAATGTTCAAAGTTTCAATCAGATCACCTCCCGTTCTTCCAAACTCCAGCAGTAACAGTCTCCCCTACTTCAATCTCACCTTGTAGGATGGCCCTCTCATAGGGATTCACAGATTGATTAAGGAGGCCATTCTGCACTTCACACCTATGCCAGCATCCCAGGGATCAGTCTTGTGAACCCTCACTGCATCCCCACCAAAGGCAAGTCTCCTTAGTAAGGAGACCAAAACTTGTGCACATGTGCTCCAGGCGTGGTCTCGCTGAGGCCTTGTATAATGGGGGCAAAACTTCCCTACTCTTAAAACAGCACCTTCCTCGCAATGGGAGAGCCAACATGCCATTCACTGCCCTTTATTGCTTGCTGCCGCCAGCTTGCCGTGCTTCAGGTGTGGGGCACCCAAATCCTCCCATGTGCCAATGTTGGCCAGGGCTCCGTGAGGTGACTGAAGGGTGCAACGCCAAAGCAATTTGCTCTGGGGCATTGCCCAGGCTCCCTTTGAGTGAGGGGCACTTGGTGAATCCCAAGGGAAATTGGCGCCGTTCTCCCATTTGCCCCACATGCAATGATGATGGTGTGATGATGATGATGGTGTGTGTGTGTGTGTGTGTGTGTGTGTGTGTGCACGTAACTCCTGCTGCCATTTCGTCTTACCTGGACCTTTGGTGCTCTAAAACCCTTTACTGCCTTATTTCAACTCTTCGGCCTGCCACTGGTCACTTGCCTACCTCCAACCTCACACACTTCGCTGACTTGCTCTAGGACTACGTCGCAACCTCTCCTTTCTCTTAAAGCTCATCTTCTCTCTTAAGAGGGAAAGTTTTCATTTAAGTCCAACAGTTCTGACATGCAGTCAGAGCCACATTGGTTGGCCAATGTTTGGTTGACCTTTGACCCTGCCTAAACTGGCATCCCAATGAGGTCATGGCTGCCTTTTATTTCACTTTTCAAGAAAAGGGGAGCTTCTCCTGATTAGAGTAACCTTATTTCAAAAACAGTGCTCCCTCTTATAATGTTTTACTTCTACTGTATTCCATGACCAGCCCCTCCACCTCACACCTTCAAATGGCGTCGCTTCCCCCTCTGTCTAATGGCTTAAATACCGGGACGGCCGCAGGGAGGGGGTGGGGACAGCCATCACTGCGCCCCCGCGACCAATCACAGCGGGTGTTTCTGTTTCGCCCATCATGCAGCGGCGGCCCACCATCCAATCAGCTCCCCAGCACCTCCAGACCCCGCGCAGGTGGCAGGCGGCTCGAGCTTTCCCGCCAACGGTCAGAATTCAAAATGAGGACCTCGTGGTTGGGGTGGTTATTCGGACCCTCCCGCGATTACAAGCTCTTTTCCCCAAAAATGCGTCGCAAAAAGGCATTAACGTGGCTGAACGATATGGGGACCTATCTTGTCAAAAGACATGAAGATGAAGACATTAAGATGACAGAAAAAGAGAACATCTTAAAAGGCATTCGCAAAAAGAGAGCATATCTTCTTAAAGGCCATGAGATGACTAAAAAGGACATATTTTCTCAAAAGGCATTAAGATGATTGATAAATAGAACACATGTTCCCAAATGACTGGAAAAGAGGACAAATGTTCTAAAATGCATTAAGATACAGAACATGTCTTCTCAGAAGGCATTAAGGTGACTGAAAAAGAGAACATATCTTCTTAAATGCATTAAAATAACCAAAATGAGGACATATACAAACTTATGAACTCAGAGCAGGAGTAGGCCACAAGACCCTTCAACCTCTGCTCCGCCATTTCAATAAGATCACGGCTGATCTGATTGTAACCTCCTCCTACCCCGATAACCTGTCACCCCCTTGTCAATCAAGAATCTATGCAGAACTGCCTTAAAAATATTAAAAGACCTTGATTCTACCGCCTTTCAAATAAAAGAGTTTCTTGACCCATGACCCCCGAGAGAAAAAATTTCTCCTCATCTCTGTCTTAAATTAGCAACCCATTATTTTTAAATAGTGACTCCTAGCTCTAGATTCTCCCACAAGAGGAAACATCCTCTCCACATCCACTGACCCCTCAGGATCATAAATGTTTTGATCAAGTCACCTCTTACTCTTCTGAACTCTAGCGGATACAAACCTAACCTGTCCAATGTTTCCTCATAAGACAACACACCCATTCCTGGTATTAGTCTAGTAAATCTTCACTGAACTGCTTCTAACGCACTTACAACCTTCCTTAAATAATGTGACCAATACTGTACACAGTACTCCAGGTCTCACAAGTGCCCTGTACAACTGAAGCATAACCTCCCTACTTTTGTATTCAATTCACCTCGCATAAACTATTACATTCTATTAGCTTTCCTAATTACTTGTTCTATCTGCATACTAACCTTTTCTGATTCATACACTAGGACAATCAGATCATCCAGAATGTTAGAGCTCTGCAATCTCTCACCATTTAGACAATATGCTTCTTTTTTATTCTTCCTGCCAAAATGGACAATTTCACATTTGCCCACATTTTACTCCATTTGGCTGGTCTTTGTCCACTCACTTAACCTATCTATGTCTACCTCTTTATGTCCTCTTCACAGCTTACATTCCTACCTATCTTTGTGTCGGCAGCAAATGTAGCCACCAAACCATCTGCCCTTTCATCGAAGTCATTTACATAAATTGTAAAAAGTTGAGGTCCCAGCACAGATCCCTTCTGCACACCACTCATCACATCCTGCCAACCAGAGAAAGATCCATTTATGGCTACCCTCTGTTTCCTGTTAGCCAGCCAATCTTCTATCCATGCCAATACACCCCTACACCCATGAGCTTTTATTTTCCACAATAGCGCTTGTGTGGCACCTTATCAAATGCCATCCGAAAATCTAAGTACAGTACATCTACCGGTTCCTCTTTATCCATAGCACATGTGGCTCATTCAAAGTACGCCAATAAATTGGTTAAACATGATTCCCCTTTCAAAACACCATGTTGACTCTGCCTGATTGCTTTGAGTTTTTCTAAGTGCCTTGCTATAACATCTTTAAAAATAGCTTCTAACATTTTCCCTTTGACAGATGTTAAGCTAACGAGCCTGTAGTTTCCTGCTTCCTGTCTCCCTCCCTTCTTGAATAAAGGAATCACATTTGCTATTTACCTATCTAATGGAACCTTCCCAAAATCTGGAGAATTTTGAAAAGCTTCTTAAAAGGCATTAAGATGATCAAATCTCTCCTCAAATGCATGGAGGCGGCATTTTATAAGGCATTAAGATGACTGGAAAAGTTAGCATTTCTCAAGAGGCATTAAGATAATCGAACAAAGGAAAATATCTTCTTTAAAAGGCATTAAGATACGGAAAAAGAGAAAATATCTTCTTAAGAAACATTAAGAGGATTGAAAAAGAGGGCATATTTCCTTAAAAGGCATTAAGATGGCTGAAAAAGAACATAATCTCATCTAATTGCTGAAAAACTGGAAGGAATTATTGAAGGCAAGTTAATCAACGGTGAACGCCAGGATGGTTGATCAAGGCCAAATAATTGCCTCCATGTCAGAACAAGAGTTGTCAACACAAGCCATCAAGAGTCGCTAAACTTTCTTGAGGTGCAACCACCCACTAAAAACTTAAATGTAGCCCAAAGAGTTTTGGGGGAGATGACAGTGTAGTGGTACTGTCACTGGGCTAGTAATCCAGCGGTCCAGGCTAATGCTCAGGGGACACGGGTTCTAATCAAGAAGATTTAGCAGAAGCGACATATATTCAGAAACAGGAACCTGTCCTCTGCAGGCAAAAGGAACATGTCCAGTCATTGTGCCTTTTTTTGAATTAAACTAAAGCTTGGGGGGAAACAGTTCCTTTGGTGCATTGTCCAAAGTAACACCTTGTCCAATCTGCTAAGTGCAAGACGAAAATCTTCGCAGCATGTCTCCTCAGCAATACTCAACTCTTATCTATTCAAAACAATTTGATAGATATACTGCCTTTATAAAGCACCTTTCATGACATCCCAAAGCACTTTACAAGTCATTGAAGTACTTTTGAAGCGTAAGCACTGTCGCATTGGAGGGTTACCAATGTGATTGCTTGCTTTTTTGAATGTCATTGGACAAGAGATAAATGCTCATGGCACAGTAAGGAGAATTCCCCTGCACTTCTTCGGAATAATACCCTTGCGATCCTTTACATCCACCCGAGAGGGCAGATAGGGGGCCCTCGGTTGAAAGCCTCATGAACCAGTACTGCATTAGGAGTGTCAGCCCAGCTTGTGGGATCGAGTCACTGGACTGGGCCTTGAATCCACAACCTCTGACCCTGCGGCCAGGCTTCTAGCCAACAAGCCGTGCTGGGTAAACAGTCAGGCTTTGTATTCAAAAATCAGGGTGATTTGATTGAAGTGTATACAAGATCCCGAACGGCCTTGACAAGGTGGATGTCAAAACGATGTTCCCTCTTATGGGTGAGTCCAGAACTAGGGGGCATTTTTAAAATTAGAGGTTGCCCTTTTAGGACAGAGATGAGGAGAATTTTTTTCTCTCAGAGGGTTGTGCGACTTTCGAATTCTCTGCCTCAGAAGATGGTGGAGCCGGTGTAACTGAATATTTTTAAGGCGGAGGTGGACAGATTCTTGTGGGGCAAGGGAATCAAAGGTTACCGGGGTTAGATGGGAATGTGGAAATCGAAACACAAGAGGATCAGTCATGATCTTATTGAATGGTGGAGCAGGCTTGATGGGCTGAATGGACTCCTCCTGTTCCTATTTCTTATGTTCTAATGTCCCAATCATGTCAATACTTCCTATGGGGAAAAATGTTAACATCTCCACTGATAGAGGTGAATAAGATTAGGGCAAGTTTAGATAAAGTGGACAAAGTAAAGCTGTTCCCATTAGCGAGGTACAGGAGACACAGATTTGAGCTTTGGCACAGGGGATGCGGGGGAGATGTGAGGAAGAACTTTTTTACACAGCGAGTGGTAATGAACTCGCTGCCCACGAGGGTGGTGGAAGCAGAGATGATGAATGATTTCAAAAGGAAATTGGGTGGAAACCTGATGGAAATAAACGTGCAGGGGTATGGTGATAGAGTTGGGGGAATGGGAATGACTGGATTGCTCTACAGAGGACCAGCATGGACTCAATGGGCCAAATGGCCTCCCTTCTAAGCGGTAATGGCCATATGACTATCATCTCTGACCTTATACCCCATCATTGAACAAAATGTTAAAGTCTCTTTTCCTACATATATCCAAAAACCTTCTACACAAATTTCCATTTGCTTTTTCAACTCATTAAAACGTCTAGCAAACACATTGAGGCTTTAAACAATTACACATTTCACATGATTACATTTATCTGTAGGGTTTTTATTGGAAAGGGCCGACTTTTCTACACGACAGCAGCACAGAAACAGACCATTCGGCCCATCTGCTGCGTGCCAGTATTTCTGCTCCACTTGAGCCTCCTCCCACCCACTTACCACATCCTTCTGTTCCTTTCTCTCTAATGTCTCTCCAACTTCCCTTTAAACATATCTATGCTATACTCCTCAACCACTCCCTGTGGTAGCGATTTCCACATTCTCACCACTCGCTGGGAAATGAAGTTTCTCCCAAATTCCCCATCAGAGTTTCCATGCAAAATGTCTCAACCTCTTCCAGCACTTTGGGTTTAAGACTCAATATCCATTCACTTAGCTGTATTTTCACTGTCTAAATATATATATCAAAGGCTCCTTGGTAGCTGGAATATAATGGCACTGAGACAGACGAGTCACTGAATGTTCTGGTTCAACCCACATCAATGTGCACATTCCTTTTCAAAACTATTTAAATGAAATGCTAGAGGGGAAAGCTTTAAAATGTTTATTTGGATAAAATTCCTGTTTAATATTTTGAAAGGTGGTGATTATTTGTGCAGTAATTTAACATCTCCTACTTGGGCAGCCCTTCAGGGTCGTGGATGCCTTGCGTCCACTCCAGTCTGATGGGTTCTAAGATGGCTGAGAAGCCCAGTGTCCGATCTGCAGACTGTGCCACGTGCAGTGGCAGTTGTTGATTGAAGGGTGGGTCGGATGGCTCCTCCACAGGTTTGCGCGCTCTCTTAGATACCTGGGCTTCACCTTCACAAAAGAACCTCCTCCATCCATTTTGGTCAGTCACAAGCCAGGGACTTCCATGAGTCGGTGTTACTTGTGTGGGGGTGGAGGGGAAGGTGAGGAAGAAGCATCACTGAAGCATCTCCTGCCTCCACTGAGTTCTGAGTACAGCAGTTGCTTCAGGAGTTTGGTATCAGGTATATGAAAGACCTGTGCTGTGCACCAGAGTGGGTTTGGAGTGATTTGCGCCTCACCACTGGGCATACTGGCTTGGGAAGAGGAACCTGGTGTTGGATGGCCTTTCTAGTTTAAAAAATTAAAAAACTGCAGGAATGATTATGCATAATTATGCTTTTGAGGGATTCTGCATAGAGGTGGTTGGACATTTGAGACTCATTTTCAGATTTTTTCCCCCCAGACACACCATACATTGGGAAGTCAAAATGTGCTGATGGTGTCGCATATTAAATCATTCTTCTAGCATAGATGCTACCCAGAGGGACTCACCAACTTGGTAATAATATTCTTTGCTTGCCAATATGCAAAAATTTGAGGTTTAGTTGTCAGAACCCTCCAGACCCACTTCAAACTCGCAGGCTTCCTATCTAAAATGGAACCCAATTTTTTGGTTGCGATCTCACCTTAAATCTTGCCCTTCCAGAGGGGCTTCCTTGAAGAAAATGTTCCATATTTCGCTTTCTTTGGAACAGAGGAGACCAAGGAGCAGAACGTAAGTGGTGTACAAAATTAAGCATTTTATCTGTAATGGAGAGGGCCATGATGCAGAGTGGATATGAAGTACCCATTTTCCTCAGGAGCTCTGTATTTGAGAGGACTGCCTAAGCGTGTTGATATTCAAACAGAGGCAGTGTGTGCACACACACGCATGTGTGCGTGCTCGAGATTAATAGGAGTCAAGTTGTCTTGAACTTTCGAAAGATGTGAAGGATAGGTGTGTTAAGCTTGAGGTACAAGTAACTAGGTTAGATCTAAAATTAGAACTTTTAGATAAGTTGAGAGTTTGTTTGAATATCAAAGGGGAGTCAGAGGAACCAAAAAACATCTTGACTTTTCGCAGGAGTTCCATAGGTAGAGTATTGGGTTTAGTATATTTTATTGACCCAAAAAGTAAAGACAAGACAAACATAAGAAGATTTTATATGTGGAAGGATTTGAGTTTCAAAGAGGTGTGAGAACAATAGAACTGGGATGGAAGGGGAAGGTTAGGATTAGAGCTGGAGATCTGGGCCCGGAGAGGATGCCATTTGAACCAGCCATCCAGTCAACAGTAAAGTCCTAGGCTGCAGCAAGCAGTTTTATTCCGAAGTGGATTCCAGTGTCGAGTGGGAGAGGGTAGAGGTCATGTGCAATGCCTTTATTAAAGCTACAACACTTTGCCTTGGTTAACTATAAAATCCAGTAATATTACACATCTATAAAGACAGTTGCCTTGGAAGGTGGTTACTTGTAGGCTTGACCAAGTAGAATTTTTCTTTTTTGGGGGAATGTTTAGAAAAAACTAACATTAATGGTGTAATTAATCTGGTGTGTTTAAGTTTCCTTTTATTGTTGCTAATAAAACTTTGGGATTTTAAGAAACAAAACCCTAAAGATCAGTACCCTCCTCCTTGTTTTCAGAAGACATAAGACAAGTTTCCGAGATTTGGTTTGCACAGCAATTAACACCAGCTGTGGTTATTGCAATGGAAGATGGTCACACTCCCAAGGACTTTCCGTGTAGCAAGGTACATCGAGCCAAAATTACTAGTGGACAACCAAAGCAACGGTTCAAGGATGCTTGTAGCCATGACACGAATGCCCTAACCATTGATAATTGCACTTGGGAGTCAATTCTTATAGGTTGGCATACTATGCCACAAATGGCCAGTGGCAACAATCCCCAATATCACTTGGCAGCTTCATGGTGCAGTGCCTGGTGCCGTGCCTGAGGCAGAAACTGACTTGGCTTAAGAGAAAGTTACACCAAGTGAAGACACCCCTCTGAATGGATTATTTGTTACCTGCCCACCATTGCCCACAGATTGAAGGACACCAACATTCCCCTTGGTGAGGGGAACAACCAGGAGACAAATTTAGTGTCATGGGCAGAAGGATTAGATGGGCATAGAAACTGAACTAGCCCTAAATACTGTGGCTATGAGAGGTCAGAGGCCAGGAACCAAGTGACAAGTAACTCATCTCCTGACTCCAAAGCCTGCCCACTATCTGCAAGGCACAAGTCAGGAGTGTGATGGAATGCTCCTCACTTGCCTGGATGAGTGCAGCTCCCTCAAACACTCGAAGCTCGACACGATCCAGGACAAAGCAGCCGCGCTTGATTGGGACTCCATCCACAAACAAACATTCACTCCCTCCACCACTGACAGTAGCAGCAGTGTCTACCATCAATAGGAGCACTGCAGGAATTCATCAAATCCCCTTCAACAGCACCTTCCAAACCCACAACCACCACCAACATCTAGAAGGACAAGGGCAGCAGACACATGGGAACTTCCAGCTGGTGGTGTTCCCATCATTACCACTCACCATCCCGAATTGGATATATATCAGCCATTCCTTCACTGTCATTGGGTCAAACTCCTGGAACTCCCTAACAGCACTGCGGTGTATCTGTGTCACATGCACTGCAGCTGTTCAAGGCAGCTCACTACCACCCTCAAGGGCGGCTAGGGATGGGTAATAAATGCTGGCCCAGCCAGCATAGCCCACATCCCATGAGTGTACATGGCAGCAACTCCATACACATCTATTGGATATAGACATCGTTGGCTTGGTCAACATTTATTGCCCATCCATAACTGACCTTGTTCAGACATGAAGATTCAACCACATTGCTGTGGATCTGGAGTCACATGTTGGCTGGATAAGGACATCTAAAAGTCAGTGAACCAGATGGGACTTGACAACAAGATGTGGTTTTTTTTAAAAATCCAATATATATATAAAAATATATATGCACATAAATAGAATTCAAATTTCACCACTGGGATTTGAACTGAGGTCCTCAGAGCATTACCCTGGGGTTCTGGAATACCAGCCCGGTGAGAATACCACTACTTCCCCAAAAAAGTGCACTTGGAAATCTGTGTCATGCTGTAACCTACAAGGATAGGGACCAATCCCAGTTGGCACAGACTTGGGCCAAATAGCTTCATTATGCTGCAAATCAAAAATTGCTTTTAAAGTTACCCAGGGTTTGTGAACGTGTGTATATGTAATCCAGTTTTACAGAAACAACTACAGTTAGCACAGAAAATAATTCCAAGGTAGCTGACTCCAGGATAAATTGCATAAGCTATTCATTTTAATAAATCAATTCCTCACAGGTGACAGACAGCTCCAATACAAAAGTCTTTTATGACCCATCTCCAAACCCAATTATGAAAACAGTATTTACAGGAAATTCTTGAACAGGAAAATGATAAAGTGGATGACAAACAGGTTGCATGCAGCAGTTAACAAAATGTTGAAATTCTTTTTAAATATTTAAGTCAACTGCAGTTAAACCCTTCACTAAAGCTACTTTAGAAACTCAGATAATGGTCACTGTACAATAATTTTATTAAATTCTGAACTCTCAAATAACTAGAGAGTTCAGTTACCAATTGGAAATAGACTGAAACGTTAAGTTGTGAATTGACACTCCCATAGCATTCCATTTGTGAAATAAAATACTCAACTCAGCTGTAATCTGTACAAGAAACAGCTTTGTTTACATTTTCAGCAAAAAAATGTTAACTTGCATTGCTCAGAAATCACAACTTCCATTTCTTTTGCACAATTGCCATTTCCTTTGAATCCTGGCCTTTCACTCACCAACTCCCCCTGCAGTGACAAGTTTCCAATATCTCCTCCTGCTGGAAGGAGAGGAAAACAAAGCCATGCCGTCAGTAGTCAGCCATTCTGCCCAAATATTGGTCTCAAGTAGTGTTGATGTGCTTGAAACAAAGGTTCAATTTTTAAAAAAGAAAATTGAAGTGTTGCATCATATTCCCAACTGCTCGACAACCACACTGGACTCAGGTTTAAGTCAAGAATAACACGCCCATCACCTTTAAAAGTGGAGAGTCAGCAATTCAATCTACACTAGGGCTTCCAAGGATGGTCTTTGGCTGTTTCATGATGGTGTTTACTATTACAACATCTACAAGAGGTATTGCTACTTTTAATATGTGAAGGATAGAAGAGATGATCCCAATATTGTATTAACACTTGGATGAACAACAGCTTAAAATTACAACACATCTGGGTTATTTTGCTCAGACAAAATGGAGGGTCAGTCAATAATGTTGCATTGACAACAGCTGGAGGGTTGCAGTAATGTGCTTAGACGAAACTTCACACCCACCTAGCATGGTAGCTACCAGCTGCAGTGAAATACGAGTCTTGTAGTGCCTAGCCTTCAATTTTAGCCCATGCCCATGTGCACTGCCAAGTAGAATTTCATCCGAAAGCCAATCTCATTCAGTAGTGTGACAGGTGAAGGTCTTGGGATGAAGTGGATATGTTTTGTACTTGAAGAGAAGGCATTGTGCATTAACAATCTTGGACTGGCAGAGCATTGAAAGCCTCTGCAACAAGGTTACATTGCAGACTCTGGAGGAAAAGAATAGGGAATTAAGCCACGTCACCCACCAGAAGATACCAACATTGGCCTTTGATACTGAAGTTGAGGTTTCGTCTCCCTTCATTTGTACCAAACACCACTGGATTGTTGTGCCTCAAACAAAGTTATTTACCCTTCAGTACATCCTCCATTTTCCTCTGAATCCGGTAGGCATCGTCCGTAAACTTCTGCAGCATGGTATCCAACAAGCAGATGGTGGAAGCCCCAGACAGCTTCCCTCCGGGCAGGGTCTCGAGAAAGGGAATCCACTTCACATAGCTGTGGGAGACCGGCGCGTTCATCTCCGTCCACTTCAGCAGCTCCTCCGAGATGCATTTCTCTGTCAGTATCTTCGCCATAGTGGTCTGGATCTCATCCGAGAGGACAAAGGTCGGCTGGCGAATCAGCTTGGCCCTTTTGCTCAAGGCCGGGTAGTCCAGCTCGAACAGGACGCGGTAAAGCCGGATCTCGTCATACAGAAAGTGGACATTGGCCTGGTAAGGCAGCTGCTCGACAGGGACGGGGTCGATGACGCAGCTGTAAACTGCTGACAATGGAATGAACTCCCTCATAGAGTCCTTCAGCTCCATCTTGTTGGCCAGGTAGTGCAGGGAGAGCAGCAGGGCGTGTTTCTGGAGTGGAGGCGAGGAATTTCTCTGCAGAGCCTGGACACACTCCAGAAAGTCAAACCTGTCAGCGTGGTGGCAGGAGACACAGAAGAAGCGAGCAGTCGCGTATTCAATGTCCAGGTTTGTAAAGTGGCCGATGGTGAAAACATGCAGGACGTCATCAATGAACTTCTTGTCCCTGTAGCCAGGAGGGCCCAAGTCAATCTTGGTGCGGATGAAGTAGAACTGCTTTCCGACCCGCCTGAGCTCGCTGGCAAGGGCTGCGGCCTCCCACGTGAACCACGTCGATGACAGGATGAAGAAGCCAACGTACTTGTCGACCTCCACTGCCTTCAGGTAGTCGTCCGACGAGAAGCTGGGTCCCCGAATGCTGGGCAGCTCCCAGACACAGAGCTGGGGTTTCCCGGCCGGCTGTAAGCCGCTGGCTTTGTCACCTGTTGGGCGGGGCCAGTGGGTGCCGCGCTGTCTTCGCCATCCTTGAAACCCATGACGGAATTAATAAAGGCAGACTTCCCCACTCTCGGGCTCCCGGTGACCGCCACATGAACCGTCACGCTTTCCACTCTGCTCCTCTCAGCTTTCACCAAAGATGCCACTTCAGATATCCCGCCACGGTTCATGGCATCTGAAAATCGTCCTATAATCCCTGCAATTTCCAAATCCATGTTTGTAAACCTGAGAGAAAAATAAACCATAGTTAGAATCTAATCTACAGTGTAGAACAAAGAATGAACACACCGATGAGCTCCAAGAGTCCTCCTTCCGTTTCTAAGACCCATAAACACGTTGGAGGAAAGGGGGAGTGGAGGTGCGGCATAGTAAACCAGAGGCACAGGGCAATGTTCTATGGGCCCGGGTTCAAATCCTGTCATGGCAGATTGTTGAATTCGAATTCAAATACCTGGAACTAAAAATCTAGCGATGGCCATGAATCCATCTGGTTCACTAATACCCTTTCGGGAAGGAAATCTGCTGCTGTCCTTACCTGGTCTGGCCTACATGCTGTTAATTCTGACACCCACGCCCCATAATGAATAAAAAAATTAACTCAAGGCCAATTGAGTGAAGGCACCTTTTTCTCAGGCCTCGAGGAAACAGGCATGTCACTTTGTATAGATGGAGGCCTGATTTTAATCCTTTGCGTGCTGGTCTGCTAGATACAACGGCAAGATTTGTCACACCAGGAGGCCATTCGCTCTGTCAACTGAGCAATTCAGCTAGTACCATTCCCTTGTAGTCCTGCACATTCTGCTGTCCTGTAGCCAAGACCTCACTATTTTCTTAAAAATTATAGCTAAATTACATATTTTAAAACAGGATAAAGGCTTTCAAATGACTGGAGCCATTGCTGGCTGACTCAAACAAAAGGAACTTCCTGGCATTGAGAACAGCTGCCAGCTCATTATCTCTTCAGAGATGCAAATGATTGCGACTGCAGAGATCAAATCCAAGGGAATTGTACAAAGACCAATTACATTTCCAAGGTCAAGGCCTGGCCAACAGAGATGACCAGTCTGATAATTCAAAGGACCCCAAAACCTCTTGGAAATGATTAATGATTGAAACATTAACCATCAAGAATCCAGACTAAGGAATATAAATCCTTTGTCCAAACTAAAGTGGAGAAGTGGGAGTCATTTCACATGATTCCCCCCACCGTAGCTGGGAGAACCAGTTACTCTGCCTTGTGGAGCTGCAAAGCAGATTGCTATCTTCCAAAGAGCAAGTGGCAGCAGATCCAGGACTGTGTCCAAGTTTAAATTGCCCTGGTCCCCATCTACACTGTTTCTACTGGAATGTACTGTACCAGCACTTACAAGACTAATTTATCTCCATGTGCTGATCTCATCATGGAAGTTCCACGCACTGGAAAATTGAATTATCCAGTATTAATCTTCAATCTGCTGACTATCAAAAGAATACTTCATTGGACCTTGGATTCTGGACTCCAGTGAAATAATATTTTCTGTGGTCATGGCCCTGTATTTCTTCCTTTATCCCTCTTGTATGAATGTAAAAGTGGCTGGGGAGGGGGGTGTTGTGTGGCAAGCACTCCTTCCTGCTTTGTACATGTAAAATAAACTACTCCTCCGATTCCACCCTCGAGTTTGCTGTGGAGTGGTTAATAAAAATTGGATGACATCAAAACTGAGGCTTGGGGCAAAAATGCCACTTTTGAAATCATTCATCACCTCTGCTTCCACCACCCTTGATGGGCACTACCTCTGTTAAAAAAAAAGTTCACACTACTCTTCCACCCCCTTCCTTCTGCCCCACACACCCCATCTTAGCTAAAATCTAAAAACTGTTCCCAGGCCTTGGTATCATCAGCTTTTCATCGTACAGGTAAAAAAGGAAAAGCTGGGATTGCTCTCTTGAGCATGGAGAAGCTTAAGACGACATTGAGATTGTCAAAAAATATCACAAACCGTTCAACGGAAGCAGAGTTAGATTTTAAACGGGGATTGCTGAAAAAACTGCAGCGACACGAGAAAGTTTTATTTTTAAACAGTTGTGAAATGATGGCAGAAGATTCTAAAATGAATATTCCTATTTGTGGAACTTTAAGGCTACAGGGTTACACAAGAGCAGAACTAATCAGATATGGGTCAGTACCTGCAGGACAGGCTGAATGCCCTCCCCATGCTGTACAAATGCAGAAACTATTTAGCCTGCAGATGGTCAATGGTGATGGTCTAGCATTGAGCTGGACGGCAGTGCAAATAAAACGCAGGATTAATTATATCTAATGGAAGCATTTCCCATATATAAGTCAGTCAACCAAACCCATTTCTACTCAGATGTAGAGAGGACAACTGCAAGGCACAGGGCCCTCTATGACCAGTTGTCTATGTTAGTGTGCAGGTAAATCATTTCTTCAAAAGACCTCAAGCAGGCTCTCGGTCATTGACCAGAGGAAGTCAATTCTGACAGCACAGAACTAAACAAACGACTCAAATTCCACCTTTTGATTTGCACATCAATCCAAGAAATACTATGATACAATGCCAAGTGTCTTTACAGTGCAAGATGACACCTAGCCCATTGTGTCTGCACTGGCTCTCTGAAAGAATTCTGCCTAGTCCCACTCCTCTGCCTTATCCCTATAACCTCGCACACTTTTCAGTGAGCAATCCAATTCCCCTTTGAATAGCTCGGTGGAACTTGTCTCCACCGCCCTTTCAGGAAGTTCATTCCAGACACCAACCACCCTCCGGGTGAAAAGATTTTCCTCACCACATTTGCTCCTTTTCCCACAATTAGTTTGAATCCGTACCCTCTAGTTCTTGATGTTCTCTTGAGTGGGAACAGTTTCTCACTATTTACCTTGTCCATACCCCTCAGGATCTTGAATCTCTCATCTAGTCTCTTCTCAGCCTTATTTTGTCCAAGAGAGTCCCAGCTTATCCTTTTAGCTACAGTTCTTCATCCTAGGAATCATTGTGAATCTAGAGAATATATCAATCAATATTTTCTTGGAAACAAGGTATTAACAACCCCTCCTTTCCCCCACGAGTGGTAATGCTCCACTCAAGCCTCCTCCCACCTAACTCAGTATACCTCTATTCCCATTTTCCTAATGTATTTAAAAGGGGAATGATGGATAAATACATTTACACTATTCACCTCAACTCCCTGTGAGCGAGTTCCACACTCTCTGGGAGAAGTTCCTCCTGAATTCCCCACTGGATTAGTGACAATCTTATATTGATGATCCCTAGATCTGGTCTCCCCCAACAAGTGGAAACCTATTATAATCACAATCATATGTTTAAAGACCCCAGTCAGCAACTAAAAGCTAAGTACTAGGGAACATGATTGGGTGATTCTCAAAAAACACAAGCCAGAATATCCAATTTAGAACAAAGTCAGATTTTTCATTGTAAATGAAAATAACATTACAGCTCAGTCAGAACTCTAGACTAGTAACTCAGATTAATGAGCATCATTATTTGTCAGGAAAATAAATAGCATTTTAAATCAAATTAATGGTGCAAAGCTGCTCAATGGCCTGATTAATCTATCACTGCAGTGCTTAGCACATTTAGATTTAACATATCTCCACCAAGCCAGCATTATTCAACTGAGAGATTACATAGTGCTAAAAAAGGGACTAGAAATTAATTGCAGACACACATCACCTTCCCTCTCCCACAAACCATTTCTATTTCAATTTCAAATCAGCTTTCTGGTTTAGGCTGGAGGCCAACAGCTCCAATGAACATTAGCCATATTAAAAAAAAGAGGATCAGCTCTGCGCTACCAGTCACACAGGACAAAAAAGGTATCTCTCTCAAAGAGCACAAATAGCCTTCTTCCTCTTGGACATGTTATTCCATGAATTATTCACTAAGAAACTTTAATGGTTTTGGAAAAGTCTGAGCTCACTGGAAACAGAGTCTCCCTAATTTGTTTAGTGGAAGGACAGACGAGGAGCTGCTCAGCAATTCAAATTGCCAAAAAAACAAAGAGAATGTTGCTTCAAGAGCTTTAGGTTCCTCACTCACCACAGAAGTAACAAGCATGCTAAAAATAGATAGTAGTGCTATGACCAAGAGATGAGGGGGAAATAATGGGTTGTTTTCCTCAATAGCTCACAACAACTGTTACCAGCCATTTTAATTCTCTACCTTGCTCTCACTCCAACTTCTGTCCTCAGCCTGCTCCACTATTCCAGTGAAGCCCAAGAAACAGTACTTCATCTCTCAAATCAGACACTATCTACAGCCTTCAAAATTCAACAATTTCAGACTAATCTCTGCCCCCATTTTGTTTCCTTTGCTAATTTCACTTTTAAGCATTCAGACAATAGCTGCTCTTAAATATTCTGCCATTCACACCTATAGACACATTTTGTTTCTTTACTTATCCCAAAACTAATGCCCTTGACATCACACCATGGAACCTCTCATCCTTCAATCACTTACATTTCAATTTTGAAAACAATCATTTCCACTTACTGAAAATCTATTCCATTTCTAACTTTACTCAGTTCTGATAAAAGGGCATCATCCTGAAACATTAACTCCACTTGATTTTCTCCTTTCTCACCACAGATAGTACCCAGCCTGCTGATTGCTCCCAGCATTTCCTGTTTGTCTTCAACTGAAAACCCATCATCCACTTACCTGGCTGAATATCCACCCAATCACATAACTATGCCAAATGCTCCCACAGCTTTTATATAATGCTAATTGATCTCTTCTGACTACTTAACTGAAGCAGCTATGTCAATTTGAAAAAGGTGCAGCCCAGTTTCCCTTGACTCATTGTCACCTCTTAGAATATTTATTATCTAACATCTCCACCATCTCATTGAGCCAATTATTGGTTAATGGAAGCAAAGGGGCATCCAAAGTGACTAACTTAACTCAGAAACCAGCTGTGAAATGTTGCATCCACTTAGACATGATAATGGTTAAGGGAAATGGCCACCCATTGGGACACAACAGTTAAATAGTAGTCAGGGAGCAGGGGGTAGCAATCTCGCCCCTGAATTAAAAGGGTATTAAAAGATCTGTAGTCCCACTCCAAAGACTTGATCACAACATCAAGGCTCACACTCCCTAGTGCCAGTAGTGAAGGTATGCTGCCCTGTCAGAGGGCCAGTACTGAGAGAGTGCTGCCCTGTCAGGGGATCAGTACTGAGGATCATCTGCACTGTCAGAGGGTCAGTACTGAGGATCATCTGCACTGTCAGAGGGTCAGTACTGAGGATCATCTGCACTGTCAGAGGGTCAGTACTGAGGATCATCTGCACTGTCAGAGGGCCAGTACTGCGGGAGTGCTACACTGTCAGAGGTCCAGTACTGTGGGAGTGCTGCACTGTCACAGGGTCAGCACTGAGGGAGCGCTGCACTGTTGGAGGGTCAGTAATAAGGGAGTGCTGCACTATTGGAGGGTCAGTTCTGAGGAAGCGCTGTCCTGTTGGAGGGTCAGTACTGAGGGAGTGCAGCACAGCCGGAGAGTCAGTAATGAGGGAGCGCTACCCTGTTGGAGGGTGAGTACTGAGGGAATGCTGCACTGTCAGAGGGATGACAATTGGATGACATATGAAACTGAGGCCCTGTCTTCTCCAGTTGGCATTAAGCAGCTAATTCTCTTCAAAAGAATTGCTTCTTACCTTTGATCTGCTCCATGCAAACCACCTTCCTGTGGAACTAAGAAATTATTGGGATGGATCAATGATTGCTGGCCATCTTCTAATTGTCTCTATCAGTGTATGACGTTTTGTACCCTAATCCTCTAAATATATATACACAGGGCTAGGAATTTGTATAGTTAAAATTAAAAACTTTTTTTTGAAAATTAATAATAGTTTGTCCTGATGTAAAATTGTTTTTTTAATTCTTTCATTTATTGCCCATCCCTAATTGCCCTTGAGGAGGTGGTAGTGAGCTGTCTTCTTGAACAGCTGCAGTCCCTGTAGTGTAGGTACACCCACAGTGTTGTTAGGGAGAGAGTTCCAGAGATAATGAAGGAACGGCGATATATTTCCAAGTCAGGATGATATGTGACGTGGAGGAGAACTTCCAGGTGGTGGAGTTCCCATATATCTCCTGTCCTTGTCTTTCGAGGCGGTGCAGGTTGCAGGTTTGGGACGTACTGTCGAAGTATTTGGTGAGTTGCTGCAGTGCATCTTGTAGATGGTACACACTGCTGCGTCTCTGGTGGAGCGAGTGAATGTTTTTGGATGTGGTGCCATTCAAACGGGCTGCTTTGCCCTGGATGCTGTCAAGCTTCTTGTGTGCTGTGGGAGCTGCACTCATACAGGCAAGTGAAGAGTATTCCATCACACTCCTGACTAGTGCCTAGTAGATAGTGGACAGGCTTTGGAGAGTCAGGAGGTGAGTTGCTCACCTGAGAATCCCCAATCTGTAGCTCTCATAGCTACAGTATTTATATGGCTGGTCCCGTTCAGTTTCTGGTCAAAGGTAACCTCCCAGGATGTTGATAGTGGGATATTCAGTGATGATAATGTCAGTGAACATCAACGGGAGATGGTTAGATTTTCTCTTGTTGGCAATTGTCATTGACTGGCACTTAATAATTCACGAATTTTACTTAATGAAATGGTTCAAATGGTTCATCCCCCAAGATGCTCCTGAGTTTAGTGTGTCACTGTACAATTTAGCTGAATGCACTGCTAACGTTCTACTGAATGGCGAACTTTAATCTGTCAGACAATAGATTATTAGGCAAGAAGGGGCCAGCTTGGAGCAGAAGGAGAATATTCAGCCCCTCGGGCCTGCTCTGCCATTCAGTAAGATCGTAGCTGATCTTCTAGCTCACTCCACTTCTTCGTCCGACATATCCCCATATCCCTTAATATCCAAAAATGTATCAATCTGAGTCCTGAATATACTCAACGACTGAGCATGCACAGATTTCTGGGGCAGGGAATTCCAAAGGTTCACAATGCTCTGAGCGAAGAAGTTTCTCCTCATCTCGGTCCAAGATTGTCAAGCCTTTATACTGAGACTGCGCCCCAACCCCCCTCCTCCCCCACCACCACCAAGTTCTGCCACTCCAGCCAGGGGGGAAATCCTGATTTGGAAACATATAGCCGCCCCTTCACTGTCAATGAGTCAAAACCCTGGAACTCCCTCCCTAACAGCACTGTGGGTGTACCTAACCACATGGACTGCAGCGGTTCAAGAAGGCAGTTCACCACCACCTTCTCAAGAGGAAATTAGGGATGGGCAATAAATGCTGGCCCAGCCAACGATACCCACATCCTGTGAACTAATTTTTTAAAAAAAGTGATCGTTTATTGTCTCAAATTCTAACTTGATGGTGGACAGATTGGCATGTGGCATTTTTTTTCAGGCACCATCTCGTTTCTTGGACAGCTTTGCTGAATCATCTTGCACAGTGTGCATGATTAGAGGTCTATAAAGAGTTGAGCTTTCCATCACAATCTGTAAAGTAAGACAAGGACGTCTCTACCCAAACGGGAATCAGGATAACTGCGTATATTTCTCAGTATATTCACTGCTTCTAGGCATTATGCCATCAAAGAGTGAATTAAGGAGAAGAAAAGGCTTGCGTTGCCATTAAATTAGAGCACAGAAGATGGCTATTTGGCCCATTGTGACTGTGCTGGCTCTCTGGAAGAACAGTAATGCAAGATCTAGTACAATCACGTTGCTTTTATATTCTATGCCTCCATTTATAAACTCAAGGAACCATATGCTTTTATTACCATCTTATCAACTCTGTTGAGTTGAACTCTTGATTTCTTTCGAGTACAAACCCGTTTTTTTCCCATCTGTTTCAGATGAAGTTACATTGTTTCATAGTTTGCCATTGTGAGATTTGTACTCTTGATACTCTTTCGAGCACAAACCCATTTCCATCTGTTTCAGATGAAGTTACATTGTTTCATAATTTGCAATTGTGAGATTTGAACTTTCGATCTTGGGGTTACAAACCCAGTACAATAACCACTTGGCTATTTAGGCCAAGCTCTGTTGAATTGAACAGTAGCCTTGTGGTCATGTTACTGGATGAATAATCAAGAGACATGAGTTCAAATCACACCGTGGCAGGAAGGAATTTAAATTAGGTTCATTAAATAAATGTGGAAGTAACAGTGATCATGATACTACCATTCTTGTTGTAAAAACCCATCTGGTTCACAAATGCCCTTTAGGGAAAGAAATCTGCCATCCTTACCCGGTCTGGCCTGCATGTGATTCCAGAACCACAGCAATGTGGTTCACTCCTAGCTGCCCTCTGCAATGGCCCAGCAAGCCACTCAGTGGTATTCAAGAAGGTAAATCCCCATCATTTCTCAAGGGGAAATGAGGGAAGGGCAATAAATTCCAGCCATGAATGAATGGAAAATATGGGACCTGACACCTTTAGGTTTGGGCTAATGTTTTTTGCTCATCTGCACATGACACATACATAACATTTCGTGGTGGCACAATGATCAAGGGTTGCATTTAATTCTGAGGATACTAGCTTGGGTGCCAGGAAGTGGGAACTTCAGTAAGGAACACAACAACTAAACTCAGAGCAGGTGGTGATGTAAGGTGTTTAGGTGTAGAGAGACTGTATGTAAACTACGTAACATTGTGGTGTGAGCACTCATCCTTTTATTGTCGTGTTCAGAAAGTACCAGTGTGTGGTGCACTCATGTTCCTCCATCTTTGGCAGGAAGGGATCATTCTGGCTTCCTGTTATGGTGTGGTGAAGACAGCAGAGATAAGATGTTTATAGTCTGGGATCCTTAAAAGCCTGTGTCTCTCGTGTGGAGACATCAGTTGCAAGTTTCATGCTCTGGTCCGCTTGGCTCTCAGTTGCCAGTGACTGTGCATCAGTCCCTGTTCCAGAGTCATTCCCTGTTCCAGAGTCAGCAATGCAAGGTCTTCATGAAGGCTTTGTGGAATGCCACGTTGAAGGTCGTGTAGGTGATGGGGTTGATGATGTAACCCAGCCAGGCGCAGGCGCTATAGAACGCTGGCAGGATGTAGCACCTTTGGCAGTGGACGTTCAGGATGTGAGTGATGAAAAATGGCAGCCAGCAGATGATGAAGACACCTGCTAATCCGACACAGAGAGAGGAAAAGAGTCGTCAATGCACCTGTCTATTTGTCATTGCAACGCAGTGACTCACGAAAGGGTTCCTACCCCACTCAGAGCTCCTCAACCATATGGCGACAGGGCTCCATTAATTACTTGCAGTTGCTACTTCTTTGATAAAATTCACATTACATTCATGGCACACAAGCTTATACATTTGGTATCATCGGTATAGAATACAATCCTAGAACATAGTGATTCCATACAACTTAGCCTATTGTTCTAGATCATTGTAACACTATAGGACTCAGACTAATCTACAGGGAGTATGGTACATCATTCACAGCCAGTTAGTCTAGATCATTACATTTCCATGCAGCTTGTCCTATTACTCTAGAACATTGTGGTCTGGTGGAATGCAGCCTATTGTTCTGGATTACAGCAAAACCCATAGAACTTGGACTGTTGATCTAAATTATTGTTCTACAATGCAACGTAACCTATGGTTCTAGATCATTGTGCCACAAGGCAACTTTGCCTATTTTCTCAATCATTTCAAGACTATGGAAGTTAGTCCACAGTTATAGAGCACGTAATTTAGCCTACAGTCCAAGATCATTGCAAAATCCATGGAATCTATCCTGTTCTTCGAAATCATTGAGACACAATGGAACCTCGTCTATTGTTCCAGATAGTTGTAACTACATAGAACTCGGTCTGTTGTTCTAGATCATTGTAAGAACCGATAGACTTTTGCCTATTCTCGATCATTGTAACACAACAGCACCTAACCAATTGTTCTAGACCACCAAGACGATGGATCTTGGGCTATTATTCTAGATCATTGTGACTCGTTGGAACATAGTCTATTTGTTCTAGTTTGTTCTAGACTCACCTAAGACAACCACCAACATTTGTTGCTTTCTTCGCCTTCTGGTGGGACAGTTTGCTTTCCCTGCTGATTTGGCCACTGGCACCTGTTTCTCATCTGACACCCTCTGCACCTCAAAAGCGCTCTGCCAGAAGAACCTTGCTTGGCCATCGCACTTGGAGTCCGTGGATACCTCGAAGGAGGAAGGTGACTTCCATTACCAGCCATCAGGCAGGATCTGGAAGTGGTCTCGAGCTGGAAAGCCAGTGGAGTTCCTGTTGGCCTTGGCCTCTCGGGAGGCCCCACAAATCTGGCTCCCTCAGAGTAAGGGATTGCTTCTCGTACCAGTGTCTAGGATGCCAAAAAGAAGAGGAAATGGGTGTTACCAACAGCCAATAGCACAGACCAGAGCACACACAAATCACAGGAGAGGACAAGCAAGGGAATGACAAAGGGTCCTTGTCTCCAAGTCACCATTTTGTACATGGGGTGTGGGCAGTTAACTTGTTCACAGAATCATACTGCACAGGAGAAGGCCATTAAGCCCAGCGAGCCTCTGATGGCTTTTTGAAAGAGCTTTCTAATTAGTCCCACACTTCCTCCCACTCTTTGCCCAAAAGCCCAGCAAATTTTTCCCCTTCAAATATTTATCCAACTCCCCTTTTGAAAGTTCCTACTGAATCTGCTTCCACCACCCTTTCAGGCAGCGCCTTCCAGATCACAGCAACTCACTGTGCAAAAAGAAAAAAAAATTCTCCCCATCTCCCCCTCTTTCTTTTACTGATTCTCTTCGATCTGTGTCCCTCTGGTTACCAACCCTCCTGATACAGGAAACAGTTTCTCCTTATTTACTCTATCTAAACCCCTCATGATTTCGCCCACCTCGATTAAATCCCTCTCTGTACCTTCTCTGCCCTAAGGAGAACAATCCCAACTTCTCCAATCTCCCTATTGAAGTGAAAGGAATTGGGGTTCTGTGCGATGGGGATGGATCGATCTATTGACATTCTGCGCAATAGGAGTGAAGGAGAAGGGGTTTGTTCCATTGGAGTGTGTGCAATGGGAATGAGTGGGAAATGGTTTGGGTCCATTGAGATTCCATGCGATGGCAGCAAATGGGAAGAGAGTTGATCAATGACCTTTGGAATGATTGGTGACCTTTGTGACAAGTGGGAATTTCGGCCACTGAAATTGAACTGGGAATTTGTCAATCAGCTCCGAGGATTCTGATGTCTCCAGGTGAGGCCTTACCAATTTCTTTTTACTCACACTAGTGCTCCCGTTTGATTGGACCATTAAAGTGCAAAGTTTGACATCTGGGTGTGTGCACTTATTCTGGAACTAAATAAAACAAAAAAAAAATGGAATGATCGACCCTAGCAACAGAGTAGGCACGAACATGGATACGAATACTTCATATTGGCCATAAAGAAAAGCCATTGTTTACAATTTGAATTGAGAGATTATCCAATAAATAGGGCAAAAATCCTTTCAAAATTACTGACTTAAGTATTACATTTTTAAAAACAAAATATTCATTCATGGGATGTGGGCTTCGCCGGCTGGGTCAGCATTTGTTGCCCATCCCTAATTGCCCCTTGAGAAGGTGGGGGTGAGCTGCCTTCTTGAACCATTGCAGTCCATGTGGTGTAGGTACACCCACATTGCTGTTAGGGAGGGAGCTCCAGGATTTTGACCCAGCGACAGTGAAGGAGCAGCCAATGTATTTCTAAGTCAGGATAGTGACTGACTTAGTGAGGAACTTCCAGGTGGTGGTGTTCCCTATCTGCTACCCTTGTCTTTCTAGATGATCATGGTCATGGGTTTGGGAGGTACTATCTAAGGAGGCTTGGTGAGTTGCTGCAGTGCGTCTTGTAGATGGTACACTCTGCTGCCACTGTGCGTCGGTGGTGGAGGGAGAGATTGTTTCAGGTGGAATATAATTCTGTGATCTGCACAGTAATATTGCACAAGGAAATATCACCCTGAAAAGCATATTTTTTAAATAATAAAGCAAGACACTGTCCCTTCCAAACACTCCCAGGACAGGTACAGCACGGGATTAGATACAGAGTAGAGCTCCCTCTACACTGTCCCCACCAAACACTCCCAGGACAACGTGAGGTTAGATGTACATTTCCCTCTATACCTGCCAATCTGCAGCCTCCTACAAAAGACCAACATCCTATACCTGTGATGACATCACTTCCTCAGTCATCCTGTATCCTCCCTTAAATGGCAGGTTGAAAGCAACTCTGCATCATTGGCAGCGTGTCTGGTACAAAATGGATCGAAGCAACTCTAACCCATGTCGAATTGAACCCGTGCAGCATCTATAGAAAGCAAACTTGTGCAGGATTTAATCGCAAAGTCTAGAGGTTAAAGGTCAGTCACTTACACCACGCCCACTACCCACATCCCTTCATTTTAATATTTGAGCTTGTTATTTACGCTTCTGACCTTTATGGGCGGTTGGGTTTCATGCTCCATGGCAATGCTAATCCTCATAGCTGCCACACGCTTCCTCCTCCATCTCAGCATGGCATAGATCTGGACATAAACCGACAGCGTCATGATGAAGGGAACATAGAAGGAGACAATAGAAGAATATAAAATAAAAGAAGGGTTCATGATGGCACAGATGGTCTCGTTCTTTTTATCTGGAACAGGACAGAGCACATTCCTGGTGTCCAAAATTGCAAAAACTCTCATTGAGTCACTGGAGAATATGCAACTAAATGTTCACAAAGATGGCACCCGAATTACGAGCTTATAACTACCAGGCAAGACTGAAGAGGTTGGGGCTCTTTCCTCTAGAAAAGAGAAGGCTGAGGGGTGACCTGATAGAAGCATTTAAAGCTATGAAAGAGTTTTGACAGTGTGAACCTAGAGAAATTGTTTCCACTTTTGGGGTGGGGGAGGGTAACGCGGGTGGGAGACCAGAACTGGACGGTCATCAAAATAAGATAGTCACTAGTGTTGTATGTGCCGGCATGCCACTGTAACATAAAGGTGTTCAGCAGAGTAAGAGTTAGAGTGGGACTGGAGAATAACACCACCCACGGTATGATGTATAAAGTCACATGGTAACAGACCGAGAGAACAGTCTGGAGAGAACACTCTGCAACCAGCCTGCATGGAGGTAGCAGCGCCATGCATGACAGTAACCTGAGATCTGTAAATAGATAAAGAGTTCATGTTTAAATCTACAATTTTCAAGGTCTCATCATTGAGACACCACTGCACACCATAAAACAACATGGTTGGCAGTGGTGAGATACCAGCACTATCAGCGTAGTACAACAACTAGTAAATCCAATGGGGAATTCGGGAGAAACTTCTTCATCTAGAGAGTGGGGAGAATGTGGAACTCACTCCCACAGGGAGTGGTTGAGGTGAATAGTATCGATGTATTTAAGGGGGAAGCTAGATAAACACATGAAGGAGAAAAGAATAGAAGGAAATGGTGATGGGAGAGATAAAGAGGGGGTGGGCAGGTGCTCGTGTGGAGCATAAATTCTCCTAATCTCCTCCTCTGGTTCTTTTCCCGATTCTCTTCAATCTGTGGCCCTCTGGTTACCGGCCCTCCTGCCACTGGAAACACTTTCTCCTTATTTACTCTGTGAAAACCTATCATGAATTTGCATGCCTCAATTAAATCTCCCCCTTAACATTCTCTGCTCTGAGGAGAAAAACCCCAGCTGCTCCGGTCTCTCCATATAACTGAAGTTCCTAATCTCTGGGACTGCTGTGAGAATTCTCATGCCCCTCCCTCACTATAGAAGGAGACAATAGAGGAATAAAAGGTGAAAGAAGGGTTCATGACGGGCACAGCTTACCAGGGTGGTTTTTTAGCCTGAAGAGCAGCGGGCATGAGATGGCGAAGGACAGCACTCAGACCATGGTTATCATCAACGTGACTCTCTGCTTGGAGCTGAGGTGGGTTTTGTAGAGCATTGGCATGGCAACCGCTGTGTAGCTGCAAGGGGTGGACAAGAAACAGGTTAGAGCTGTTGATGAACCGGACGGTCTTTAAAAAGCTCCAAAATAGGTGGTGAGTGAAGCAGGGAAGTAACTTCAATAAGCCAAATGGCCTGCTCCTGTAGCCATGGCAACCAAGGGAGGTTGAGGATGAGGATCCATTGATCCAATCGGAAAAAGGTACACAGTATTCCCAAGAACTAGCAAACATCCAGACAAATAGCAGCAGGAGGAGGCCATTCGGCCTCTCGAGCCTGCCCCACCTATTCATTAAGATCATGGCTGAGGTTCTACCTCAACTCCACCTTCCCACCCTCAGTGCCTTAAAATCTATCAATCTGAGTCTTGAGTATACCCTATGACATAGCATCCATAGCTCTCTGGGGTAGAGAATTCCAAAGATTCACAACCCTTTGAGTGAAGAAATTTCTCCTAATCTCAGTCCAAAATGGCTGACCTCTAATCCTTAGCCTGTGACCCCACCCCACTCCCCCAACATTGTTCCAGACTCCTCTGCCAGGGTGGGGTTAACTGCCTCTTAGAATTGACCGTGTTAAACCCCCGAAGAATTTTGTACATTTCAATGAGATCACCTCTCATTCTTCTAAACTCAAGAGAATATGGGGCCATTCTACTCGATCTCCCTTCATAGGACATCCCTCTCATCCCAGGAATCAGTTTAGTTAAAGTTAGGGATGGGGTTTGGGAGTTAGGGATGGGGTTATGGAGTTAAGGTTAGGGGTAGGGAGTTAGGGATGGGGTTAGGGTTTGGTGTAGGGAGTTAGAGATGGGGTTGAGAAGTTTGGGTGGAGGAAGGGAGTTAGGGATGGGGTTAGGGCTGGAGTTAGGAGTTAGGGATGGTGTTGGAGAGTTAGGGATGGGGTTATGGAGTGAGGATTAGGGATAGGGAGTTAAGGATGAGGTTAGGGTTGGGGTTGGGGTTAGGGGAAGGGTTAGGGGTTAGGGGTATGGTTAGGGATCAAGAACTGTGCACAATACTTCGGGTGTAGTCTCACCAAAGACCTATATAATTATTTGAAGACTTCTTTACTTTTATATGCCAATCCGTTTGCAATAAAGGTGAACATACCATTTACCTTTCGAGTTCCTTGCTGTACCTACATGCTGACTTTCTGGGATTCATGTACAAGGACACCCAGGTCCCTCTGCATCCCAATATTTCGCAGTTTCCCACCGTTTCCAACCAGGATCACAAGCGGGACAGCCTCTCTCATGGGAGGGTGCCATTCTCTATTGAGCTGCCAGGAGGAGGGGTGGGGGGAACCTTGTGAATGCACATCAGGACAACCTAGAGTCATGAAAGGGCCTACCACTGCCCGTTGGGTCTCGCTGGCCCCACTCATTCCAACACAAGGGAGCCCAGGGAAAGTAATGGAGGAAGGAGGGAGAATGGGTGGGGGGGGGGGCGTAAAGGCCTGAGGAGGGAGGTGGTGGGTGGGGGTGGGGGGGGGGGCGGGGGTTGGGGGTGGCGTGGTGAAGAGAGGGAAGAACAGAAGAGCTGCCTTTGTGCAGCCCAGACGGCATTCCACTGACAATGGCACGGATGTGTCATGTACTCTCATGGGACCCTGATGTGTATGAATTCAGATGGACACATCGCAAATTATGAAATATGAGCAGGAGGATGCCACTCAGCCCCTTGAGCCTGTTCCGCCATTCAATAAGACCATGGCTCACCTGATTGTAACCTCAACACCACATTCCTGCCTAGCCCCGATCACCTTTCAAACCCTTGTTAACCAAGAATCTATCTAGCTCTGCCTTAGAAATATTCAAAGACTCTGCATCCACTGCCTTTTGAGGAAGAGAGCTCCAAAGACTCACGTCCCTCTGAGAGAAAAAACATCTCCTAATCTCTGTCTTAAGTGAGTGATCCCTTATTTTTAAACAGCGACCCCTCGTTCTAGATTCTCCCACAAGAGGAAACATCCTCTCCACATCCACCCTGTCAAGGCACCTCAGGATCTTAAATGTTTCAATCAAGTCACTTCTTACTCATCTAAATTCCAGTGGATACGTGCTTAACCTGTCCACCCTTTCCTCATAAGACAACCCACGCATTCCTGGTATTAGCCTGGTAAACATCCTCTGAACTGCTGCCTTCAGACCTTTCCTTAAATAAGGTGACCAATACAGTACACAGTACTCCTGATACGGTCTCACCAGTGCCCCGTAAAACTGCAGCATAGCCTCCCTACAATCAATTCCCCTCGCAATAAACGATAACATTCTATTAGCCTTCCTAATTACTTGATGTACCTGCATTTTAGCCTTTTGTGATTCAAGCACTAGGACACCCAGATCCCTCTGCATCTCAGAGCTCTGCAATCTCTCACCATTTAGATAATATAACTCGTACTTTCGGGAAGGAAAGTGTGATAGAGTTGATTTTCTAGGCAGCTTTGCTTGGTGGAAACGTTGGACTTTATTTACAAGACGGCAGCAGTTACATGTGTGCAAAGGACTCTATAATGAAAGAAGAATTCTCTCATCGAGGGTCCCCGTGCTTCTAATTCATTGGTTTATACAGTTCATGTGATTTTACAACACAGGCATACTCTTAAAGCTACAGTCCTACGTTTATCAGAACTATAATTACTGCAGCCCCCACCCAAACCACCCCCCCCCCCCGCCCACACACACACACACACACTTCCCACTCCACCCGTAAACTTTTCTGTACCTTTTGTATCTTAGAGGAGATTTATCTCATTACATCACAATATTTACACAGGTCATCAAATTACAAGTTCAGTCTTTAAGATGGTTTCCCGAGCCCTGTGGAATGTCGCAGCTCCTGACTTCCGATTATTTTGCAGGAACCACATGCTCTGGAACTGCATTAACAACAGATACAGGCAGTTCAGTGTCTTCCACTCCAACAGAGACAGAGCACGTCTGTCCTTGGCTGAGCAACTTCAACAGGAACCATAGGTTCAGCAATGGTTACAGGTGGAATATAATTTTGTTGGGATATCTCTCTTCCTCAATGATCCACATACTTACAGGTGATCCGCCCCTCCACTTCCATGTGGTATGACAATGGTCCGGTCACAGAGCTTACTTTACCAGCTAGCCACTTCGGTCTTCCACCGACATTCCTTACACACACTGTTTCTCCAAGTAAATTGTTGCTCATGACTATGCCAATCAGGAGTTGCTTTTTGGTTCCCTTGACTTTTTTCCACCTTCCCCTCCAAATTGGGATTGTTCTGTATTGAAATAGGAAACGAGCAAGTTTAGTTTCTGATGATTCACCTGTTAACTTTTTCATTCCTGCCTTTTATTGTCTTTTCAAGATCTTCCTCCTTTTTGTCTTCTGCTTTCTACCACAGAGTTTAGTCTTGGCCTTCCTCTTAACTTCACTGTCGGCCAGACTTCTCTCAGGTAGTTTCTCAACTTGTCTTAGTTCACTAATTGAATTACCCATGACTTCATTATCTACTTGCATCTTGGACAGTTCTACGATCTTTCCTTTCAAGGTTTCTTTAGCTGCATTCAGCTGATTCTTCAGCTCTTCTGTCTCTTTCATGTATCTGTTGGCTTCCTCCTGGAACCTTGAACATTGCTGCATCTTCTGTGCCAATTGGTTCTTCAGTTTGTTCAGGGTGATATTAAATTCTTCCTGCTTCTCTTTGTAATTTTCCAGAGGTACAAATTTTGACCTGAGGGATCCTTGTAGCGTGTGAGGGTCTTTCAACAGGGTTTTTCTTTTCTTTGTGCGAAACTCATTCGCTTCAACTTGAGCTCTAATTCAGCAGAGTCGCCTTGGGTTTCTTTTGCTGTTCTTGCATGTCGTTGTTTAAAACAGTCTTCATTTCTTCAGGTTGCTGAATAGCTACACACTCCATTTTCATCCAATTGCGGTCCTTGGACTTTCCAGGCTCTTTCTGAAGGGCCTTGACTTGTTCCTTCTTCAACTCAGGAACTCTTCCTGCTTCCTTTTGAAATCTCACTGGCCAATCAAGGTTAGTTTCCCTCAACCAGTTTCGACTTAGAAGGCTTGGTCCTCTACCTTCTAATACCATCACTGGTAGTTGTGCTGTTTGGTGTCTATAATAAGCAGGTGCTCTGGTGATATATTTTACCTGGATTTCTTCGCCTGTGTATGTTTTCAACTTGGTAGCCGTTTGTTCCAAATTTAATTGTTGAGCACCTTTATTTAAATATTTGAAAGTGTGTTCTCCTACTACAGTGATAGAAGCACCAATGTCTACTTCCATTATTAAGAATTTCCCATTTATCTGTAAAGTGACAGTGACTGGCTCTGCCTTCCCAACTCTCATGTTGAATAAGGATTAAATATCAGAATTGGTTGTTTCTGGCTCTTCCTCACTATATACTTCATTGGGCTTTGTTTGTTGCCCAGAAGCCTGTTTTAATGTCGCTTTGCAATGTTTCAATATGTGTCCTCTTTTGCAACAAAAATAACATTCCACTTTTTAAAATTGCCAATCATTAGGAGTGTGATCGTTTCCACGTCGATAAAATTAGTTTTCAAATTTGCTAATAAACTGGTTCCTCAGTTTTCGGTTATTGGGGGCTGTTTCCCGCTTCACGGCGGAGTCCTGGATTTTCGTGCTCCTTTCAGTTGACCATTTCTGCCCAACTAGGAAAATGGCGCCATTTTGTGCACCTTGAATCGCTCGTGAATCCCTTCCAGCACTTTCCATCGCAAGCATTATTTCTAATGCTTTCTTAAAATCAAGGTCCACTTCAGTCAGCAATCTTCACTGAATAGCATCCTCTTGCACGCCAGAGACAAAAATGATCTCTGAGCATATCCTTCAGGCTTTCACCAAAATCACAATATTCCATTAGTTGTTTTACTTTCGCCACATGGGTAGCAATGGTTTCTCTCGGGGCTGTATTCAGTGAATTGAACCTGAACCTCTGCATTGTGACTGAGGGTTTGGGTTGAAAATGTTCCTTATTGTTACTAATTTACTGAGGGTCTTCAAGTCAGGGGCACTGGGGGTCGTCAAGCTTCGAATTAAACTGTAGGATTTGCCCCCATAAATACTCAGGAGAATCACTCTCCTCTTTTCCCTCCTCTGTGGTTAAAGGTACAATCCTATATTTATCAGAACTATAATTACTACAGAAAACCCTTTTATAGACCCACAGATATGTGGTTGACTCTAACCCTAACACTGACGGGTCATTCAAAATTTGAAGGGTGATATTGACCTTGCCAGCAGATGCCCACATTCCTAAAAATAAATCCAATGGTGAATTCAGGAGATACTTCTTTACCCAAAGATTGGGGAGAATGTGGAACTCGCATCCAGGGAATGGTTGAGGTGAATAGCATCGATGAATTTAAGGGGGAAGCAGGATAAACACACGAAGCAGAAAGAAATAGAGGATATGGTGAAGATGGGGAGGGAGGGACCTCGTGTGGAGGAGGAATACTAGCATGGAACAGATGGGCCGAATGGCCTGTTTCCACACTGGCGAACGTCACTGAAAGCCCTCTGATTACCTGTCGATGCTGATGGCACACAGGCCGAGGATTCTGGCTGTGCACAGCATCACATCCAGTGTCACAAAGATGTCACAGTGAACCCAGCTGAAACGCCACTCGCCAACCACCTTTAACCAGAGCAAAGTACAAACAGCATCAGCAACAGTTCACAGCCAGGTTAGCATCCCTTCAAACAAACCTTTCCACGAGATCACAGAACACCTCCAGCCATCTGGAGCTCTATATCCAGCCTTAAATCCAGATAAAAGATCTGCATTCCTACAGTGCCTTACCCTTTGGTTCTGACCTGAATCGTTAACTCTGTTTCTCTCTTCACAGATGCTGGGTGATTCCAGCATTTTCTGTTCTTATTTCGGATTTCCAGCGTCCTCAGTGTTTTGTTCTTCGACTGCCTTTGGGCACAAGACACCTAAGAGCAGTGCTTCTAAAACACTTTCGTTAGAAGATCACTTTTGCAGGGGGTGTGGGAGGGGCTGGGGAGGCTGCAGGGAACAGGGTCAAAGGGCCACCAACCGATCCTACCATACGCACTTCCAGTAGTTACCCCCAAATAGGCTCATCAGAATTAACGGGAAGAATGGCTCCAAGGAATATGTTTATGGAAACTTAAGGTTCACCCAAACTCAATTTTATAATTCTCATCCCTGTTTTCAAATCTTTCCTTGTGCCCCCTCCCTATCTCTGGAACCTTCTCCAGCCCCTACAACCCGCACCCCCCCCCCCCCCATCTCTGTAAACTCGTCCAGCCCCTGCAACGCTCCCTATCTCTGTAACCTCCTCCAGCCCCTACAATGCTCCCTATCTCTGTAACCTCCTCCAGCCCCTACAACCTTTCCTATCTCTGTAACCTCTTTCAGTCCCTACAACCTGTCCTATCTCTGTAACCTCCTCCAGTCCCTACAAGTCTCCTTATCTCTGTAACCTCCTCCAGCCCCTACAACCCTCCCTATCCCTGTAACCTCCTCCAGTCCCTACAGCTCTCCGTATCTCTGTAACCTCTTCCAGCCCACACAATCCTCCCTACCTCTGTAACTTCCTCTAGTCCCTAAAGCTTTTCCAATCTCTGTAATCTCCTCCAGTCCTTACAAACCTTCCTATCTCTGTAACCTCCTCTAGTCCTTAAAACCCTTCCTATCTCTGTAACCTCCTCCAGTCCCTACAACCTTTCCTATCTCTGTAACCTCCTCCAGTCCCTACAACCTTTCCTGTCTCTGTAACCTCCTCCAGTCCCTACAACCATCCCCATCTCTGTAACCTCCTCCAGCCCCTACAACCCTCCTTATCTCTGTAACCTCCTTCCACCCACACAACCCTGCCTATCTCTGTAACCTCCTCCAGTCCCTACAATCATCCTCATCTCTGTAACTCACTCCAGCCCCTACAACCCTCCCTATGTCTGGAACCTCCTCCAGCCCCTATCTCTCTCCCTCTCTCTTTCTATCTCTCTCTCTTCTGCTTGAAGACGTTCCTTAAAACCTCACTGTGTGACTGAGCTTTTGGTCACCGATCCCTCATATCTCCTGATGTGGCTTGGGGTCAAATATTGTTTGATAATCACTCCTGTGAGGCATCTTGGAGACACTTCATTAAATTGAAGGTGCTGTAGAATCATAAGTTGTTGTTGAAATTATAAACTTTCTGCTGCTGTTTTGCTGTTGACAGATTTGCACTCATTGTCTTTTTCATTAAATGACACATCAATTATTAATTCATGCCAGAGAAAAAGCCTAGACATTTTCAAAGTCTAAACATGAATATGCTAAGAGAATGTATTGATTTGAATCATTGAATATGTGTTATAACATCATCTTAACAATCTTCTGTTGAGAAACTAACATTTATTCTGCACCTACATTAATCAAACTTGGAGAACATTGGCTTAACACTTGGGTCGTTTTATGCATTTGTGACTGATGTGGTGCCTTGGATGAACGGACCACAGGAGGCTCAGATACAGGTTACGATCGTTCATTCGAGCAATTGCAAGGAGGTCACCATCTCAATACAGCTTGAGACAGTGCTCTGTTAACATTTTTATATTATTGGTCACATACAAGAACATGCTCCAGATTCCGATCTTGTTAACATATAGGTTTACATTAAACAGACAAGTCTCTGGTACATGCATCATCTGACCCTGCTTTCACCCAGGCAGAGACCTGCCTTTCTATCTAAACTGGGACCATCTGTCCTTCCCCTATCTGTTGAAGAGCACACTTAATCTATGTTATTGCCACCCTCTGACTCCAGTCTAATTCCCAGGACCTTGCTGGTGATTGCAAACCCTGAGGGTGTCCAAAGTTCGACAGTGTAAAAGGTTCATCTGGTTTAACTGTTTAATTGTTGATTTACTGATTTGCATTGGCCTGCCTATATATTCTAATTTAAGTAATTCATTCCCTTTTAATGAATTCTCCCTGACCATAAATTCTCATTTACTTTCTTCCCCCAAAAGTCACTGAGGTCCATAGAGATATTACATCTCCATTGAAAAGAATATAAAAGGCGAAAATATTAATTTGGTTAATTTCAAGATGAAGAATGTTCCAAGAGATTAAACGCTTGTAGACAATCTAGATAGTGCGAAGTATAAATTAGTTTGACAAGCGCTGCAGCAAAGAATATTACAGTAATTCTCATTTCCTATAAAACTAATTTTGCTCCAGGTTTAATTGTGTGAAAGTAGTATGATTAGATATCTAGCGGAGACATTATACAAAATTAATCATTTAGCAGTTGGATGATAATGAATGAATATTTTATCATTTGTGCACTGAATAGCTTCATTATGCCGGCTGATTTCATGTTTGTTTTTTCTTTATTTGAAGTAGTAATGAAAGCAATTGAGAGATGGGATTGCGAGATTCACTCTTAGGAGGATCACAACACTCAGAAGTGTGCCCGACAGCTGCAATACTATCCCCCATCCATGAAGATCGTTCAGCGGCCGAGGGTTGGCCGCGACAACGTGGGAAAGGTTTTTGCTCAGGCAGATAAGCCTTCGGTGCAGTGAGCGTCACCAGCAGGGGGCGAGATGAGGAAGAGCGGCTTTTAATCACACAGCGAGTTGTGATCTGGAAGGCACTGCCTGAAAGGGCGGTGGAAGTAGATTCAACAGGGACTTTCAAAAGGGGGGAACTGGATAAATACTGGAAGGGAAGAAATTTTCAGGGCCACGGGGGAAAGAGCAGCGGGGGACGGGGGGGGGGTGGGTGGGGCGGCGGGGAGAGTGGGGACTAATTGGATTGATCTTTCAAAAAGCTGCAGCAGACTCAATTTTCTTTTTATCTTTTTCATGGGATGTGGGCGTCGCTGGCAAGGCCAGCATTTGTTGCCCATCCCTAATTGCCCCTGAAATGAGTGGCTTGCTCGGCCATTTCAGAGGGCAATTAAAAGTAAACCATATCGCTGTGGATCTGGAGTGACATGTAGGCCAGACTGGGTAAGGACGGCAGATTTCCTTCCCTAAAGGGCATTAGTGAACTAGTTGGGTTTTTATGATAATTTCATGGTCACCAAGACTGAGAGTGGCTTTCAATTCCTGATTTATTAATTGAATTTAAGTTCTACCAGCTGCCTTGTAGGGATTTGAACCCGTGTCCCCAGAGCGTTAGACTGGGCCTTCAGATTCCTAGCCCAGTGACATTGCTACTATGCCACTGTCTCCCCATTTGATGGGCCAAATGGGCTCCTTCTGTGCTGGACCATTTCATGATGACCCAATCGAATGGTGAAACAGGCTCGATGGACTGAACGGCCTGCTCCTGTCGCTACTGTGTGCAGTTTTGGTCTCCTTACCTAAGAAAGGATATACTTGCCATAGAGGGAGTGCAGTGAAGGTTCACCAAGCTGATTACTGATGTGGCAGGATTATCTAATGAGGAGAGATTGGGCTGACTAGGCCTGTATTCACTGGAGTTTAGAAGAATGGGAGGGGATCTCATTGAAATTTATAAAATTCTGACAGGGCTGGACAGACTGGATGCAGGGATGACGTTTCCTCTGGCTGGTGGGGTGGTCAAGAACAAGGCATCATAGTCTCAGGATATGGGGTAGGCCATATAGGGCTGAGATGAGAAGAAACTTCTTCACTCAGAGGGTGGTGAATCTGTGGAATTCTCTACCACAGAGAAGTCACTGAGTATATTTGAGAAGGAAATAGATGGATTTCTAGACTCCAAAGGCATCAAGGGATGTGGGGAGAGCACGGGAGTGTGGCATTGAGATAGAGGATCAGCAATGATCATATTGAATGGTGGAACAGACTCCAAGGGCCGAATGACCTACTCCTGCTCCTATTTTCTATAGCCAGGATTTTATGGCCCCACCGCAGCGTGTCTCTCCCCCAGAGGAAGTGGCGAGCCATTTAAATCTCCATTTAGTTCGGCGGGATCGTAATATCCCGCCAGGCAGGAGGGGCCATAAAATCCTGGCCTATGTTTCTATATGGTCACGTTCAGTCATGTGTTGTTCACCAGTCACCTGGTATCGAAATGGATGACCAGAAGAGAGACTTTGTTCTGGCTGTGACTGATGCGCAAGTGACTGGCTCCAGGAAGGGAAGTGGGAAAAGGACATAGGACCTCTTTGGCGGTGGGTGGGATTGTTGAGGCGTAATGTCGGTAGCTGCAAGGCCCAACGCCCTTCGGGGCCCTCCCACCTATCGATACGCGGGACTGAACTAACGGTTTTGCCTCTAGATAGATGACCCAGGGCATCACCAGCATGGCCACCAGTAGGTCTGTCACAGCCAGGCTGATGATGAGGTAGTTGGTGGTGGTCTGCAGTGCCATCTCGCTGGGCACTGCCATGCACACCAGCACATTGCCAAACACCACCACGAAGATCAGGAGGCTGAGCAATGCCACGTAGTAGTTGTAGCAATGCCTCTACTGCTCACCGGTCGAGTCGCTCCAGTGCCCTAGCTCCCTCATCTGCGAGTCATTCAGGGCAGCCATGATTGGAGCAGCCATTGGCCGCGGCCTTTGAACTCCAACCTCCTCAGTAGCATGCAGAGAAAAGAAGGCAAAAAATTTAACTTCAACCAAGTGGGAAAATGGTGCAACAATACCGGCGATCCAGGCACCAAGGGTAAAAAGGAAGCAATAGCGGCAACAACAACTTATATTTATCGAGCGCCTTTAGCATGGCAAAGCGTCCCAAGGTGTTTCATAGCAGCGTTATTACATTTGACACCAAGTCACATAAGGAGATATTGCAGCCAATAATTCAGTCAAAGAGGTCAGTTTTTAAGGGGTATCTTAAAGGAGGAGAGAGAGAGAGAGAGTCGGACAGGTTTAGGGAGGGAATTCCAGAGCTTAGGGCCCTAGGCAGCTGAAGGCACGGCCGCCAATGGTGGAGCGATGGGAATCGGGGATGCTCAAGAGGGCAGGATTGAGGAACACAGGGAGGGTTAAATCAGATGATCTGGTCATTAACCACCTTGAAGTTGGCGGGATCTTGCTGTGCTCAATTTGGCAGCTGCGTTTGGTACTTCTGTCATTTGTTATAAAAGGCTTTGGGACATGGGCAGGTCTAAAATGTGAACAATAGTTCTCTAAAGTGTTCATATAAACAACCCTTAAACAGTGCCTCTTAATCCAATCTAATTGGCTTTGTCCAACAGGATTATGGTCAGTGAAGGTGTTATCTCCAGATGTTCAATGGTAACTTAATCCGATTCCATTAAAACTGCCACATTAAGACATTTATTAATTCAGTAAAACATCTTGTGTGTCAAGCATTGTGCACAGACCATTTATTAGCATTAATCAGTTCACATGAGGGATGTGTGTTCACAATATCTTGAGAAGATAATTATATGAAATCTATCAGCAGCCATGATATGAACTACACAATTGTGGTCCCCAAACTATTCTTAACTCATTCATTGTGTGTCGACTGTCTACACACAGAATTAAATTAATCAATAGATAATGATCTGCAGAGGTAGGATTATACTCAGGGACAAAAACTTGCCAGTCTGCTTTGCCTCCTCCCCTCTCTCTCTCTCTAGATTCTTTCCCTACATAAATCCGCCTCATCCTCTCTACTTACCTCTTTGAAGACTGTCCAATCATCTCCTCTTTTCCTGCTAAGTGGACCTCCAATCCCAATGTAAACCACATGGGCCAATCTCACCGGGTATCAACCAGCCAATCCTGTCTCTCAGGCTAACCCTCGGGTGCCCTCCTCTCTCTTCCGAGGTTAAAAGAAGGGGAGGGAGGAAATGCATGAGGAAGGAAGGATGAAGAAATGGAAGGAAAAAATTGTGGAAATTGTTGGAAGGGAGGGAGGGAGGGAGGAAAAAATATGAGGGAAGGAAAGAATAAACCACTGGATTCCATCCAACCTTTTCTCCCCTGTATAACTCACTGGATTCTACCCTGACCCTCTACCCTCTGTAAAAACAACTGGATCCCATCCTGACCCTTTCTCCTCTGTAAAAACCACTGGGTTCCACCCTGACCCTCTCTCCTCTGTAAAAATCACTGAATCCCATCCTGACCCTTTCTCCTCTGTAAAACCCATTGGATTCCACCCGACCCTCTCACCTCTGCATCACCCACTGGATTCCACCCTGACACCCTCTCCTCTCTATAACACACTGGATTTCATCCTGACACTCTCCTCTGTATAAACAGGGAGAGGGAGAGAAAGAGTAGGAGACCAGGGGAACGGGAGAGAAGGAGAGGGAGCAGGAGAAATGGGAGAGTGGGAGAGAAAGAGACAGAGTTGGGATTCAAACCCTCAATTTTCCAAAGGTGGGGTGGAAGAAAGCGAAGGGAGAGGGGGTGGGGGTTGGGGTGAAGAGAGAAAGAGAGGGAAGGAGACAGAGAGGGGAAGACAGAGACAGAGAGAGGCAGATGGAAGGGGGTTGGGGGGGAGAGAGGGGAGAAAGAGAGAGATTGAGGTAGAGAGGAAGAACAGGTTAGAGGAGAGCGAGGGAGAGAGAGAGAGCGAGAAAGGGTGATGATGAATGGGGATGGAAGAAAGGGAAAGGGGGAGAGAGAGAGCAGGAGGCAGGGTGAGTGGGACAGGGAGAGAAGGAGAGGGAGACCAGGGGAAATGAGAGAGCTGGAGAGACGGAGAAGGAGACCTTGGGGAATGAGAGAGCAGGAGAGAAGGAGAGAGAGACTTTATAAAAAATTCATTTATGGGATTTGGGCTTCGCTGTCTGAGCCAGCATTTATTGCCCAGCCCTAATTGCCCTTGAGAAGGTGGTGGTGAGCTGCCTTCTTGAACCGCTGCAGTCCCTGTGGTGCAGATACATCCATAGTGCTGTTAGGGAGGGGGTTCCAGGATTTTGACCCAGTGACAGTGAAGGAACGGCCGATATATTTCCAAGTCAGGATGTGAGTGACTTGGAGGGTAAATTCTGGGTGGTGGTGTTCCCATCTATCTGCTGCCCATGTCCTTCTAGATGGTAGTGGTCGTAGGTTTGGAAGATACTGTCAAAGGAGTCTTGGTGAATACCTGCAGTGCATCTTGTAGATGGTACACACTTCAGTGACTGTGTGTTGGTGGTGGAGGGCGTGAATGTTTGTGGATGTGGTGCCAATCAAGCGGGCTGCTTTGTCCTGGACGTTGTCCAGCTTCTTGAGTGTTGAGGGAGCTGTACTCATCCAGGCAAGTGAGGAGTATTCCATCATACTCCTGACTTGTGCCTTGTAGATGATGGACAGGCTTTGGAGAGTCAGGAGGTGGGTTACTCGTCGCAGGATTACTAGCCTTGGACCTGCTCTTGTAGCCACAGTATTTATATGGTTCCTCCAGGTGTTATTAGGGAGGACTTAGGGTCGACGGGGCTGAGATTGCTGTTGTCATTTCCGGTGCTTATGTCGATGCCAGATGGCCCATTCAGTTTCGTTCCTTTGTCGAGACGTTATAGCGGTTTTGAGTGGCAGCTCGGCATTTCAGAGGGCAGTTAGGAGTCAACCACTTTGCTGAGGGTTTGGGGTCACATGTAGGCCAGACCAGGTAAGGATGACAGATTTCCCTCCCTAAAGGGGCATTAGTGAACCAGGTGGGTTTTTACAACAATCGGCAATGATTTCATGGTTATCATACGACTTTTAATTCCAGATTTTTACTAAATTCAAATTCCACCATCTGAACCCACTACCATTCGAACCCGGGCCCCCAAAGCATTACCCTGGGTCTCTGGATGACTAGTCAGGCGACAATATCACTGCACCATCGCCTCCCCTAACTGGGGAGCGGGAGAGCGGGAGAGAAGGAGAAAGAGACTGGAGAGAACGGGAGAGCAGAAGACAAGGAGGGAGAGACCGTGTAGAATGGGAGTGTGGGAGAGAAGGAGAGAGAGACCAGGGAGAGTGGGAGAGAAGGAGAGAGAGAGACCAGAGAGAACAGGAGAGCGGGAGAGAGAGAGAGACCAGAGAGAATGGGAGAGCGGGAGAGGAGAGAGACACCATGGGGAGTGGGAGAGTGGGAGGGAAGGAGAGACCGGGGAGAATGGGAGAGCAGGAGAGAGAGACCGGGGAAAATGGGAGAGCAGGAGAGATGGAGACAGCGGGGGTGTGGGCTAGCAGGAGAGATGGAGAGGGAGACTGGTGTAGTGGGACAGTGGGAGGGAAGGGGAGGGAGACCAGGAGGGAAGGAGAGAGAGACCAGGGGAGTGGGAGAGCAGAAAGCAAGGGAAGGAGACCAGGGAGTGGGAGGGTGGGAGAGAAGGAGAGAAAAAGAGACCGCTGAGAATGGGAGAGAGGGTGGGAAGGAGAGGGAGACCAGGGGGAGTGGGAAAGTGGAAGAGAAGCAGAGAGAGACCAGGGGAAGTGGGAGAGCGGGAGGGAAGGAGAGAGAGAGCGGGGGGAGTGGGAGAGCGGGAGAGGAGGAGAGGGAAAATGGAAGAGCAGGAGAGGGAGGCGGGTATGACAGAGAACAGAATAAAACTGACAAAAACAAGCAAACGTGCTAGTTAGTGACTGTGGAGGGTGCAAAATCCAGTGTGTGGGCAGAAATAAATGATTCATAAAATCTTACAACACAGGAAGAGGCCATTCAGCCCATTGTGCCTGTGCCGACTCTCTGAAAGATCTATCCAATTAGTCCCACTTTCCCCACGTCGCTCTTTCCCCCATAGCCCTGCCACAATTTCCCCTTCTACTATTTATTCAATTCCCGTTTTGAAAGTTCCTGTTGAATCTGCTTCCACCGCCCTTTCAGGCAGCACTTCCCAGATCACAACAACTCGCTGTGTAGAAAAAAAATCCCCTCATCTCCCCTTCTGGTTTTTTTCCCGATTCACTTCAATCTGTCTCCCTCTGTTCACCGACCCTCCTGCCACTGGAAACAGTTTCTCCTTGTTTACTCGAGCGACAACCCTGATGGTTGTAGGGAAGGTGTCACGATATCAATGCCCAACCATTTACAGTTCAAATAACTGACTGTGAAGGTGCCAGGCTTTACCAAGTGTGGCAGGAGGGCACCAGCAGCCATTTCCCAGCTCCGTACTGATTTCCCCGAAGCTGTCCCCCGTCCCCCACAAGGGAGGCAGTGCGGCACCTTCGAGAGGGAGTGGGTTATCACAGGGTGGTACAATTAGGTTTTGACAGGTCTTAACCCAACCAGTTTGGATATAGAAAGAAAGCTTGGCTGAAAGTTTGCTCCCGTTCACCCAATTGTGCAGCACTGAAGGAGACTATTCAGCCCATCGAGTCCATGCCAGAACTTCTGACGAGCGATTGGGTTAGTCCCACTACCACCACCCCCACCCCTAACTCTTTCCCTTAAATGCTATACACCTCGACCACTCCCTATGGGAGCGAGTTCCACATTCTTCCCACTCTCTGGGTAAATTGTCCTGAATTCCCCTTTGGATTTATTAATGACTATCTTATATTGATAACCACTAACCATCCCTACACCCACAGTCCAGTTCTGGTCTCCTCCACATCTTCTCTATGGCTACCCGCTCGAAACCCTTTCATCATGTTAAGGACCATGATCAGGTCATCCTCTCAGCCTTCTCTTTTCTGGAGAAAAGAGCCTCAGCCTGTTCAGTCTTTCCTGATGGTTATAACCTCTCAGATCTGGAATCATCCTTGTAAATCTTATTTGTTTTGCATCTTCTCTGGTGCCTCTATATCCTTTTTTATAATATGGAGGCCAGAACCGTGCACAGTGCTCCCATCTCTTGATACAGGGTAGAACAAAACCTCTGTTTTTCAATGCTCACCCTCTAGAAATGAAACCAAGTGTTTATTGCTCTTCTAAATGTCTCTATCAACCTGCATCACCAACCTTTCGCCACTGGTGTTTCATTCCTGTTTTCTCCCCTTGATAACTTGGTGTTGAAAATTGGGTAGCACATTCACTTCCGCTCCGTCCAGAGACCGAGTTCCTCATTGAGAGTGTCCTTCCAATCTTCCTTCCCTGCAGCATCCACATAGCGGACAGTCTCACTCCGGCAGAGAGAGATGTTCTCGATCATTCAGGGCTGCACTGGTGCTGCCTGTACTGAACTCTCAGCACAGCCTGTCTCTCCCTTACACACACACACACACACATACACACACACACACACACACACACACACACACACACACACACACACACACACACACACACACACACACACACACACACACACACACACACACACACACACACACACACACACACACACACACACACACACACACACACACACACACACACACACACACACACACACACCATCAGAGACCTGCTCTCCTCAACATCATCCCTCTCCCTGTCAGTTTGATGTTCTCTCACAATAAGCCAGACACCCAATCGGATTACAACTCAACAGACCAGAAATTAATTCCCCCCACTAACCATTGCAGTCCTGGGGAGGGGTTTAAGAGTTGAGGGATCCCGCCTGGGGGATCCATCACTCGCCTCTTAGCAGCAGGTAAGGGTTTAATGAGAAATCTAAGTCCAGCCAGAATTAAACATTTAACAAGGAGAGAGAATATTAAATTCACTAAGTGTCTGTCGACTACTACTGGGTCTCACCGTGTTTCACCTTACCATTTATCTGTTTAATCCATTGGTTTCCTGCAACGAAGGGATGCCACCAAATTTATGAGATTTATAGCACAGGAGGAGGCCATTCGGCCCATCGTGCCTGTGCAGTCTCTTTGAAAGATCTATCCAATTAATCCAACTGTCCCCCCTGCTCTTCCGCCCACAGCCCTGCAAGTATTTTCCCCTTCAAGCAGATGAAGTAATTAGTTACAGCTTAGCTAATCTTAGGCAGGTAATTAGCAAGGGGGACAACTTTTAGACGCAGTGATCCCGGACGAGAGCAGAAATACCCAGCTCTCAGTCCTAGAGCCATAGAAGGTATTGCATTTCTCTAGCGCCTTTCACAGCTTAAGGACGTCCCAAAGAACATCACAGCCAATTATATCACTTGTTGAAATGTTGTCCCTGTTCTAATGAGACGCCATTTTGTGCACAGCAAGCTCCCACAAAGAGCAACGTGATAATGACCCAGATCATTGGAAGAGGGATAAATATTGGCCCCAGGACACCGGGGAGAACTTTCTCCTCTTGGCTTCCAAATAGCGGCCATGGGATCTTTTATATCCACCAGAGAAAGCAAACGAAGTGGTGGTTTAACATCTCACCTGTCTTCAACAGTGCAGCACTCCCTCAGTGCTCACCCTCCGACAGTGCAGCACTCCCTTAGTACTGACACTCTGACAGTGCAGCACGCCCTCATTACTGACTCTCCAACAGTGCAGCTCCCCATTGGTACTGACCTTCCGACAGTGCAGCACTCCCTCATTACTGACTCTTCAAAAGTGCAGCTCTCCCTCACTTCTGCGTCTCTGATAGTGCAGTGCTCCCTCAGTGCTTACTCTCCAACAGTGCAGCGCTCCCTCAGTACAGACCCTCCCTCAGTTGGTAGAAATAGATTTTGATTCATGGGCCACTAGCACCAACAATGGGGAAAGAGGGAACCATAGCATTGGGGTGGCCTTCACTTGAACCACACTGGGATCAGTGCCCAGGTGAATCACATAGATAGGGCTGTAGAGTGGGCTCTAAACTAAATAGTGGAGGAGGGGGCAGGTTTGGGATGAAGGGAAAGTTAGAAAGTTGACGGGAAAGGACAAGGCAATAGTGCAGGCTAGCAATATGGGTAATGATAACCAGAGTGTGATAGGAAGGAACAGATTGTACAAATATAAGAGTGCAACAGCAAGCAGGGTCAGAGTAGGGAAAACTGACAGAAAGACAGATTTAAAAGCTCTTTATCTGAATGCTTCAGCATTTGTAACAAGATGTATGAATTGATGGAACAATTAGAAATAAAGGTGTATGATATCACAGCCAATACAGGGATGTGTATGCAACGTTCTTAAGGCAGGGGGCTGAATATTCAGGAGTATTTGACATTTCTGAAGGATAGAACAAAATGAAAAAGTCACGGGTTAGGTATAGTAATAAAGGCTGAAATCAGCACAGTCATGAGAAATTATCTTGGCTCAGAAGATGAAGATGTGGAATCAGCTTGTTTGGAGATAATACAAGTGAGACCAAGAAGCCACTGTTGGGAGTATTTTATATGTCATCGAACAGTAGTGATGTGGTAGGATTGATAGTAACAGAAGAAAACATGGGGACTTGTGAGAAAAGTACTTCAATAATCATGAGTAAGTGTAAATTTGCTTATAAATTGGACAAAGCGAATTGGCGGAGGATGCGTTCATTGAATATAATCAGGACAGTTTAATCCAAAAATATATTCTAGAACTAATGAGGAAACAGGCAAGTAAATGTGTAATGAGGCAGAATTAGGAATGATTTCATACTAAAACATCATCTGGTCAAGAGTGATCATAACATGAAAGAACGTTACATTCAATTTGACGATGAGGAACCTCTAGGTCTGAAACTGGGTCTTAAAGTTAAATAAAGGCAACGATAAAGGGATGAACTCAGAGGTTGGCTGCAGTGGACCGGAACAATATGTTGAAAGATAAGGCTGTAGATCGGGAGTGGCAGATATTTAATTCATAACTCTGAACAACAATGTATTCCATTGACAAAGAATGACTCTATGAGAAGGATGCACAATCCATAGTTAACTAAGAAACTTAAGTATGGCCACGGGGGTGGTGCCAGAGGACTGGAGAACAGCTAATGTGGTTCTGCTATATAAGAAGGGTTGTAGAGATAAGCCAGGGAACTACAGGCTAGTGAATATCACGTCAGTGGTAGGGAAACTATTGGAGAAAGCTCTGGAGGAGAGTGCCTATCTCTACGTGGAGAAGCAAGGTTTGATCAGGGATAGTTAGCATGGCTTTGTCAGAGGGACGTCATGTCAAACAAATTTGATTGAATTTTTTGAGGAGGTGTCCAGGTGTGTCAATGAGGGTAGTGTAGTTGATGCAGTTTATATGGATTTCAGCAACACCTTTGACAAGGTTCCACATGGGAGACTTATAAAGAAGGCAAATACACATAGGATACAGGGTAATTTGATAAGGTGGATTCAAAATTGGCTTAGTTGTAGAAGACAAAGGGTGATGACAGAAGGATGCTTTAGTGACTGGAAGTCAAGGTCCAGTGGCGTACCACAGGGATCTGTGCTGGGTCCCCTATTATTCATGATTTATATAAATGACATAGATGACTATGTAGGGGGTAAGTTTAGTAAGTTTGTGGATGACACAAAGATTGGCTGGGTAGTTAAAAGTGAGGTTGAGTGTCTTGGACTACAGGAAGATATAGACGGGATGGTCAAATGGGCAGATAAGTGGCAGATGGAATTTAACCCTGAAAAGTGCGAGGTGATACACTTTGGAAGGAGTAATTTCACAAAGAAGTATTCAATGAACTGCGTCACACTAGGAAGTTCTGAGGAACAAAGGGACCTTGGCATGTGTGTCCATAGATCTTTGAAGGCACAGGGGCATGTTAGTGGGATGGTGAAAAAGGCATATGGGATGCTTGCCTTCATCAATCGAGGCATAGATTACAAAAGTAGGGAGGTCATGTTGGAGTTGTATAGAACCTTAGTGAGGCCACAGCTGTGTGCAGTTCTGTTGCCACATTATAGGAAGGATCTGATTGCACTGGACGGGGTGCAGAAGAGATTCACCAGGATGTTGCCTAGGATGAAACATTTAAGTTATGAAGAGAGGTTGGATAGACTTGGGTTGTTTTCGTTGGAGCAGAGAAGACTGAGGGGCCACCTTATCGAGTGTACAAGATTATGAGGGGCACGGACAGGGTGGATAGGGAGCAGCTGTTCCCCTTAGTTCAAAGGTCAGTCACGAGGGGACATAAGTTCAAGGTGAGGGGCAGGAGGTCTAGGGGGAATGTGAAGAAAAACATTTTTACCCAGAGGGTGGTGACGGTCTGGAATGCGTTGCCTGGGAGGGTGGTGGAGGCAGGTTGCCTAACATCCTTTAAAAAGTACCCAGATGAGCACTTGGCACGTCATAACATTCAAGGCAATGGGCCAAGTGCTGATAAATGGGATTAGGTAGGTAGGTCACGTGTTTCTCACGTGTCGGTGCAGACTTGATGGGCCAAAGGGCCTCTTCTGCACTGTATGATTCTGTGATGAATCACCAGGACATTCACACTACGTAAAGGCCATTTGTCTGTTCAATCATAAGATTGAATTCACTGATTCATCCAATCTCCAGCGGCAGTTCACACTGGGCTGAGGCTGTTCACCTGCTCCATGTGTCGGAAAGGATTCACTCAGTCATTTAAACTTCCAACACATCAGCGAAGTGTGTGTGTGTGTGTGTCTGAGTATGTGGGTGTGCATGTGTATGAGTTTGTGTGCCTGTGTGTGCTGCTTCTCATTAGCTGTAACACAAACCATCCTCTCCAAGCAGATGATGTTCCATCGAGCGATTTGAATGGTACCATTCAGGGATTCCTCATACAGGGTGAAACCACAGGCTGACCACGTCCTGTGTAAAACCTGACATCTGCACAACCAGTAAAATAAAAGCAAAATACTCGGATGCTGAAAATCTGAAATAAAAACAGAAAATGCTGGAAAAAACTCAGCAGGGCTGGCAGAATCTGTGTAGAGAGAAACAAAGTAAACGTTTCGAGTCCATATGATGCTTTGAAGAAGTCATATGGATTCAAAACGTTAACTCTGCCTCTCTCTCCACAGATGCTGCTAGACTTGCTGAGTTTTTCCAGCATTTTCTGTTTTTATCTGCACAACCAGACCTCACTTCTCCTGGAACAACATTAAGAGTCTGTTGTTTTCCAGATACCTTTCTTTCCCCTCACTATGACCCTCAGATTGTTCACAGCTTCCTTGTGTGCATCATCCTCCAGAAACTGAACGGGACTAGCCATATAAATACAGTGGTGACAAGAGCAGGTCAGAGGCTGGGAACTCTGTGCAGAATAGCCCACCTCCTGTCTCCCCAAAGCCTGTCCATATTCTACAAGGCACAAGTCAGGAATGTAATGGAATACTCTCCACTTGCCTGGATGAGTGCCACTCCAAAAACATTCAAGATTTTCCACACCTTCCAGCCTGCTTGATTGATAGCCCACCCACCACCTTCAACATTCACTCCGTCCATCACCAATGCACAATGGCAGCAATGTGTACCATCTACAAGATGCACCACAGCAACTCACGAAGGCTCCTTTGACAACACCTTCCAAGCCTGTGACTTCTACTACCTAGGACAAGGGCAGCAGATGCATGGATATACCACCACCTGGAAGTTCCCCTCCAAGCCATTCACCATCCTGATTTGGAAATATACCACTGTTCCCTCACTGTCATTTGGTCAAAACCCTGGAACTCCCTCCCTAACAGCACTGTGGGTGTACCTACACCACATGGACTGCAACAGTTCAATATGTTGGCTCACCACCATTTCTTCAAGGGCAGTTAGGGATGGGCAATAAATACTTAATGCTAAAATCCCATTAATGAATAAAAAAATGTCCAATGTCTCCACTTTAAACACTTTCATTGGTCTTACTAACAGATAGCAATGGGATTGCTGCTCTCACAGGATTCAGTTCTGAAAAACTGCCACTCTGACTTTAAGGCTTCCTGGAGTAAGATACTAATCCAGATCTTCCCAGCGAAAACCAATCCACATCCCTATCCGAGTTCCAGATTTTAAATTGATTATTCAACATAGAAAACATATATAATTTAATTCAGTTCTGAAGAAGGGTCATATTGGATTCAAAACATTAACTCTGTTTCTTTTTTCACAGATGCTGCCAGAACTGCTGAGTTTTTCCAGCACCTATATTTTTATTTCAGACTTCCAGCATCCTCAGTAATTTGCTTTTACATATCTTTTAACCCCTTAAGGTCTGATTGTTAATTTCTGTTAGCACTGCCAGAGATTGTCTTTGAGATCAGTTGTTTCTTTATAATCTGTGTTGTTTTGAAAGTCACCCTTATCCCTAACCTGTCCTAACCTGTCTTGCCAGTTCATTTATTGAAACCAGGGACTCTCCTTGGTCTGAAGATGACATTCCCTCTCTGCCCAGTTATTGCTTTAAGTCAGCCCTTGAATTGATTGTGCTTTTATCCTCATGTTACCGCAGTTCACTAAAAAATGTTGAAATGTTCTTCACACCCACAGGGTTTCATCTGTTTAAAGCCACAAACGGAAAGGTCCAGTTTTCTCCTGGAGTTTGAGACAAATCAGCTTCCAAAATGATGCAGTTTCAGCCAATGAGGGAGATCTGGGCTTAGCCCCGCCCCTCTTTCACTCCGATTGGTTAGTCTCCGACACAGTCCCGCCCCCTCTTCCTATTGGTCCGCAGCTGCCGTCAACCAGACGGGCAGTGATTTGGAGCATGCGCAGTGCGAGTGACGTCATTGACGGACGCTTGTTTATTGCATTTTCAGGCGGTGAGTTTTAGACCACACTGTGGCGGTATTAGGGGCCGTGGGTGGGCGGAAAGGTTTCATAAACACCCATTGTAGGCGAGAAATGCCAACCAAGAGGCTATCGGCCTGCGGCTACACCGAGCGGCATCTATGGGCCCTTCCCCGGCTTTGAAACCCGGGGTAACGGGTCCACCTTTATCGGGAGGGGGCAAAGAGCAGCAGGACGCATGCGCAGTCACCATCTTTCTAGGGGGCAACTTGTAGCAAGGCGCATGCGCTGTCATCACCGTCTCTGGCTGTAGGAACATGTGAATGAGGAGCAGACCTTTCGTCCCCACCAGCGTGCTCCGCCATTCAATAAGATAACGGCTGAACTGATTGTAACCTAAACCCCACATTCCTGCCTACCCTCGATAACCTTCCACCCTCTTTGCTTGTTAGGAATCTATGTAGCTCTGCCTTAAAAGTAAAAGACTGCTTCCACCGCCTTTTGAGGAAGAGAGCTCCAAAGACTCTCAACCCTCTGAGTGAAAAAAACTCCTCATCAATGACCCCTAATTCTAGATTCTCCCACAAGAGGAAACATCCTCTCCACATCCACCTTGTCAAGGCCCCTCAAGATCTTGAACAAAAATGAAAATACCTGGAAAAACTCAGCAGCTCTGACAGCATCTGTAGAGGGGGATACAGTTGATGTTTCAAGTCCGTATGACCCTTCATCAGACCCTCCCCTCGGGATTTTAAAAGTTTCAATCAAGTCCCCTCTTACTCTCCTAAACTTCAGTGGACACAAGCCTCGCCTGTCCAACCTTTCCTCTTAAGGTAATCTGCCCATTCTTGATATTAATCTGGTAAACCTTCTCGGAACTGCTTCTAATGCATATATATCCTTCTTCAAATACTCTACACTACAAGATCTCTCATGGGTGTCCCGTACAACTGAAGCATAACCTCCCTACTTTTGTATGCGATTTCCCTCACAATAAACAATAACGTTCTGTTAGCTTTCCTAACTACTTGCTTACCTGAGAGAATGTGGTGAATTCCTATCCTGGACTGACAGGGATGGATTTTGCAAACTCCCTTTCCGGGGGTTAAATGGGAAAGATTTACACACAGCAAATCGAGAGATATGTTTGTCAACTAGGTCTTTAAATTCTGATTGTGTTGGGCAGGTAGACGTGGACAGAATGTTTCCACTTGCAGGTCTAACCAATACTGGGGGTCATGAATACACAATAGACACAAATAAATCCAAGAAGAACACAGGAGATATATGGTTCCTCAGACAGCTATGAGAATGTGGAACTCAGTACTACTGGATGTGGTCAAGAAAAATAACAGATATTTTTAGAAGGAAACTAGATGAGAACATGGGAGAAAAGGGATTAGAAAGATGAGCTGAAAGCCTGAGATGGGATTGGCAGAATGGGGGAGACTTGTGTGGACTAGAAACTCCAGTACAAACTGGATAGACTGAATGGCCTGTTTGTAACTTACTTTACAGGATAATAGAGGAGGAGGATTTGCAGTCAGATAAAGCAAACCAAACCTCACGTCTGACAGGGTCAATCGGTTCATTGGAATCTGAAGATTCATACATCTGCAAGGATTTAATTGACTGCTTCAGCTGGAAACTGGTGAGAGGCTGCTTCCCTGCTCCTCCTGTAGGAAGGGATTGATGGAGCTGGTAAACATGCTGACACGACAGCGAACTCACAATAGCGAGAGACCGTTCACCTGCTCAGTGTGTGGGAAGAAATTCATGTGTTCATCCAACCGGCTGGCACACCAGCTTGATCACATTTATGAGGATCCTCTTCAATACTCTGACTCTGAGAAAAGCTTTGAAATCTCCAAGGAACTGGCCCAACACCAGCAAGTTCACACTGACGAGAGATCGTTCAGCTGCTCCCACTGTGGGAAGAGGTTCAGGCTGTCCTCCTGCCTCGTGGAGCACCAGCTCCTTCACACACACGAGAGGCCGTTCAGCTGCTCCCAATGTGGGGAGTCATTCAGCAAGTCAGTGCATCTCACTGAGCACCAGCATGTTCACACCAAGGACAGGCCGTTCAGCTGCTCCCAATGTGGGAAGAGATTCGCTCAGTCCTTCCACTACACTGAGCACCAATTGGTCCACTCAGAAAAGAGACCTTTTAAATGTACTGAATGTGAGAAGACCTTCAAAAGAAGCATTAATTTGCTGAGACAACGGTGCATTCACACTGGGGAGAGGCCGTTCCCCTGCTCCGTGTGTGGGAAGAGATTCACTCATTCAATTCACCTTCTGACACACAAGCGTGTTCACACCAGGGAGAGGCCATTCCTCTGCTCTGTGTGTGGGAAGACATTCACTCGATTTTCACACCTTTTGACACACGAGAGTATTCACACTGGAGAGAGGCCGTTCACCTCCGCAGGTAGGAAGGGATTCGTTCAGCCAGCTGACCTGCTGAAGCACCAGTGGGTGCACACTGGGGAGAAGCCATTCACTTGCTCGCTGTGTGGGAAGGGATTCACTCGATCCTGCTATCTGCTGAAGCACCAGCGAGTTCACACCGGGGAGAGGCCGTTCCTCTGTTCCATGTGTGGGAAGAGTTTCCCTCGTTTGTCCCACCTTGTGATACACGAGCGTGTTCACACTGGGGAGAGGCCGTACCTTTGCCCCGTGTGCAAGAAGAGATTTACTTGTTTACAACACCTGCTGAGACACTGGACTATTCACACTGGGGAGAGGTGGTTCACATGCCCTGTGTGTGGGAAGGGTTTCACTGAGTCATCCAGCCTCCAGAGACACTGACGCACTCACACTGAGGACAGGCTGTTCACCTGCTCTGTGTGTAGCAAGAGATTTGCTCAGTTGTCCTACTGCACTGAACACCAACGCGTTCACACTGATAAGAGACCTTTTCAATGTTCTGAATGCAGAAAGAGCTTTAAAAGAAGCAATGACCTGCTGAAACACCAACGCACCCTCACCAGGGAGAGCCGTTCCTCTGTTCTGAGTGTGGGAAGGGATTCGCTCATTCGTTCGGCCTGCTGAGGCATCAATGTACTCACAGCGGGAAGAAGCTGTTCACCTGCTCTGAGTGTGGGAAAGGATTCATTGATTCATCCCGCCTGCTGAGACACCAGCGAGTTCACACTGGAGAAAAACCGTTCACCTGCTCTGTATGTGAGAAGCAATTTACTCAGTCTTACAGCCTGCTGAAACATTAGTGGCTTCACATGTTACTGACAAAGTTAGAATCGGTTGTTGCTGCTAAGAATCACGTCCAGGACTGAACCTTTTCTCCTTTCTAACTTTAGATTATTTCAGTTCTCAGACCTTCAGTTACTCTCATAGACAAGTCCCAGCTCCCCATACCTTCCCGAGTGTCTGTCTTAGCCTTGAGATCCAGGGAAGGTATCAGTAACATGCACTGGATCAGGAAACCCAAACTCAGTCTGTTAATTAGTTCAGCTACTGGACTTAGTGTGTGTACCATAGCATCTCAAAGAACAAAGAAAAGTACAGCACAGGAACAGGCCCTTCGGCCCTCCAAGCCTGTGCCGATCACATTGCCTGTCAACTAAAACATTTTGCATTTCTGGTGTCCGTATCCCTCTATTCCCATCTATTCATATATTTGTCAAACTGCCTCTTAAACACCACTATCGTACCTGTTTCCACCACCTCCTCTGGCAGCGAATTCCAGACACTCACTACCCTCTGCGTAAAAAACTTGCCCCACACATCTCCTCTAAAGTTTACTCCTTTCACCTTAAATCTATGTCCCCTAGTAATTGACTCTTCCACCTGGGAAAAAGCTTCTGACTATCTACTGTGTCCATGCCACTCATAATTTTGTAAACTTCTATCAAGTCATCCCTCAATCTCCGTTGCTCTAGTGAAAACAATCCGAGTTTCTCCAACCCCTCCTCATAGCTAATAACATCCAGACCAGGCAGCATCCTGGTAAACGTCCTCTGCACCCTCTCCAACGCCTCCATATCCTTCTGGTAATGTGGCGACCAATGTGTGACTAGAGCATCACATCTGAAAACCTGGTTTAAATTGAAATCCACTCAGTAAATGTATTGGAGAGGAGCCTGCAGGCTGTTGAGACTCTGTTAGACTGTCAATGTGCTCCTGTACTGCTCTGTATTTAACAGGAGCCTGCAGGCTGATGAAAGTCTCTTAAACTTTCAGTGAGCTCATGTACTGCTCTGTATGTGCCTGTGATGGAAAATGACTGAACCTTTGTCCCAGTGGAACCTTTGCTGTCATGAAATATGGGTGTATATTAATGAGCCTCACATCCTTGCTCATGTCTCCTGCAATTGTGTAGAAAGGGGATATGCGTAAAGAGCTGGTCTTTGTATGGAGATGTGAACCAAGGAAACGGTATCTGTGTGTGATAGTGACACAGCCTTGTGCTCACACTCAGAACAATGCACAGATATCCTTGTGGTTATGGTTTGAGCAGGGCCAGATCACGGATGTAGTGAATTCCTTGTGATAAACAATTCCAGGAGTACTGCTGCTCCTGGAATGTAAAGATAAACTTATACAGTTGTTCTGGATTAAGGGGAAATGATCAAAATCTGCTTGATGAGCCAATCGGGTCAAAGTAGAGAAGCTATTTCCTCTGGTGGGGGAATTGAGAACAAGGGGACAACATCATCTTAAAAGGCAGGTCAATGGAGTTCGGATAGAAATCAACCCTGACCTAACTGGTGGAGCAGGTTTGAGGGGCTGAATGGCCTCCTCCTATATCTAATGGTGCCTATGACATACTCAGAAATGTCCCTGAGCAGTGAAGGCCCACGGGGCCCCAGCACATGCTCAGCAGAAAGCCAGGCCAAACACGAACCCAAGCGTGTCCATTCTGAACCAGGTTTGCTGCTCCCTCTATGTCCAGCACTGTCTGCATCCCCTAACATGGAAATGGAATTTCAAAAGAAAGAAAGAATCTGTCAGCGTTTGAAAGACACTTACAAAGAGCTGAAGGGGTTTTCAGAGAGCCAAGATCGTTCCTTATTCCTGGGGAGTTGGACATCAGACTGTCACTTGTCAATATAGAACTGCATAAAGAGCCAGGTCATCTTTCAAAGAGCTGCCAATTAGTCCCACTCCCCTGCCCTTTCCCCAGAGCCCTGTAGCTAGAGATTCAATTCTCTTTTGAAAGCTCCTATAGAGTCTGCGTTCACCTTTCAGGCAGTGTGTTCCAAATCACAACTCGCTCAGTAAAACATCTTTTCTCATCTCCCCTCTGGCTTTTTGCCAATTATTTGATGTGATCGGTTTGCTCTTCACCTTTTGTTAAATTAATTTGCTGAGTGGATTCAGATTTAAATTTAAACCAGGTTTATAGGTGTGATGGTCTCTTCACACATCGAAGGTAGGAGAGATGCTGTGGGACTATGGTCACTGTTAGAGAAATCAAGCGCACAACATACTATTTGTTTGAAATAATGCTGATTTATTTGGCACTTGTCACAACATTAAATTCACACCATTATATGGGGTTATTAACATCAGCAGAAACAAAGTCCAACTATCAGGATGAACATGGTTCATTCCTGGATGTCATTAACAACAGAATCCAACCCCTGGAGTCACTTGTGGACTCGCTGGTATCTCAGCAGGGTGGATGAGTGAGTGAATCCCTACCCACAAACAGAGCAGCTGAACGGATCCTCCCCATGTGAACTCACTGGTGACTCTGAACATCGGATGAGCGACGAAATCTCTTCCCACACTTGGAGCAGGTGAATGGCCTCTCCCCGGTGTGGCCTCGCTGGTGTGCCAGCAGGTTGGATGCGTGAGTGAATCCCTTCCCACACTCGGAGCAGATGAGCGGCCTCTCCCCGGTGTGGCTGCGTTGGTGTATCAGCAGATCCCTTGTGCTTTTAAAGCCAGAATCACAGTCTGAACATTGAAAAGGTCTCTGATCAGTATGAAGAAGTTGGTGTGATGTGAGGTTGGTTAAACAAGTGAATCTCCTCCCACACACGGGGCAGGTGAACGGTCTCTCTCCAGTGTGAATACGGAGATGTTCAGTGAGATTGGATGACCGTCCAAATCTCTTCCTGCAGTGAGATCAACTGAATGGCCTCTCCCCGGTGTGAACTCGCTAGTGTTCAGTCAGGGTAGATGATTTAGTAAAGTCCTTCCCACACACGGAGCAGGTGAATGGTCTCTCCCCAGTGTGAACTCACTGGTGTGTTAACAAGGTAGATAACTGAGTGACTCCTTTCCCGCAATCAGAACAGAGGAACGGTCTCTCCCCAGTGTGACTGCGTCGATGAGTTTCTAGCTTGGATGGATAATTGAATCCCTTCTCACAGTCCCCACATTTCCATGGTTTCTCCATGGTGCCGGTGTCCTTGTGCTTCTCCAGGTTGAATGATCAGTTGAAGTCTCGTCCACACACAGAAAAAGAGGTACACTTTCTCTCCGCTGAAAATGGTGTGATTTATTTTCAGGCTCTGTAACTGGTTAAAGCTCTTTCCAGTCAGTTCACTGGGACACTCACTTGGGTGTGTGTGTCTCGGTGCTTTTCCAGCCACACTGATGTTTGAAATCTTTTCCTACAGACAAAAATTTCTTGTGCTGCATTCAAAGGCCGATGATATTCAGGTGCTGATGAATTGAGTGACCGTCAGGTCTTGATGTGATGTTTGATTTCAGTTTCATATCTGTAAATTTTCCCCGTATTATGCCCTGGAAATGGAGTTTACAAAGTCATTCCTGTCAGTCCAGGATAGAAATTCAGAGCAGACAATTCTAGTTTCTATGGAATATTTTTTCCTCTCTAGTTCCCCCAAAGCTGTAAGTCCCCACCCCACACACTCTCCCTCCTCCCTGGGCTGAAATCCAAACCCATTTCACCATCTCCAGCATTTCTTTCCTCCACTCCCAGTTTTCTCCCTCTCTCTCCTCTGGCTGGGTTCAGTTCTCCAGCTCCTGTCTGCAGAGTGAGAATAAAATAAATGAGTCCATTATTTTCTCTCCTGGTCACTGGGACTGTGACTCGCTTCAGTACCACAAACAGCACCATTTACAGCAGGGAGAAACCAGATATGTGTTCTGTGCATAGTCAAGGCTTCACTGATCATCTCTTTTGTTAAAACACAAGTGCAATCACACTGGGGAGAAACTGTGTCCATGCAGGGATCTTGAAAGCAATTCAATTATTTGTCAGATCTGGAAACTCAATGCCACAGTCACACAGGGTAGAGGCTGTTCTCCTGCACTGAGTGTGGGAAAGGATTTATATCACACTTTCAGTCACACCAGGGAGTGCACACTTACAAGAGACTGTTTAAATGTTCTGACTGCAAGAAGAGATTCAAAAGCACAAGGGATCTGCTGAAATACCAGCGAGTTCATACTGGGGAGAGTGTTCACCTGCTCCGTGTGTGAAAAGAGCTTCACTCATTAATCTAACCTGCAGGCCAACCAGGGAGTTGACAAGTGACAGCAGGGGTTGGATTCTGCTGTTATTGCTGCTGTTAATCACACTGAGGACTGAACCATGTTGACTTTGACATTGGGGTTTATTTCTGCTGATCACAGAATCACACAATGCAGAAGAGGCCCTTCAGCACATCGAGTCTGCATGAGTGAGAAACACGTGACCTACCTACCTAATTCCATTTACCAGCACTTGGCCCATAGCCTTGAATGTTATGATGTGCCAAGTGCTCATCCAGGTACTTTTTAAAGGATGTGAGGCAACCCACCTCCACCACCCGCCCAGGCAGCGCATTCCAGACTGTCACCACCCTCTGGGTAAAAAAGCTTTTCCTCACATCCCCCCCAAACCTCCTGCCCCTCACCTTGAACTTGTGTCCCCTCATGATTGACCCTTCAACTAAGGGGAACAGCTGCTCCCTATCCACCCTGTCCATGCCCCTCATAATCTTGTATACCTCGATCAGGTCGTCCCTCAATCTTCTCTGCTCCAATAAAAACAATCCAAGTCTATCCAACCACTCTTCATAACTTAAATGTTTCATCCCAGGCAACATCCTCGTGAATCTCCTCTGCTCCCCCTCCAGTGCAATCACATCCTTCCTATAATGTGGTGACCAGAACTGCACACAGTACTCCACCTGTGGCCTCACCAAGGTTCTATATAACTCCAACATGACCTCCCTACTTTTGTAATCTATGCCTTGATTGATAAAGGCAAGTGTCCCATATGCCTTTTTCACCACGTCACTAACATGCCCCTCCGCTTTCAGAGATCTATGGACACACACGCCGAGGTCCCTTTGTTCCTCAGAACTTCCTGGTGTCATGCCATTCATTGAATACTTTCTTATCAAATTACTTCTTCCAAAGGGTATCACCTCACACTTTTCAGGGTTAAATTCCATCTGCCACTTGGCTGCCCATTTGACTATCCCGTCTATATCTTCCTGTCGCCCAAGACACTCAACCTCACTGTTAACCACCTGGCCAATCTTTGTGTCATCTGCAAACTTACGAATCCTACACCCGAACAATCTTTATGGCTCGGATGAAATTTAATATTCTGGCAGTCGGTTTGCTTTACCTTGTATCCTTTCGTCACCAAATGAAGTGTATTTCTTCAGGTTACGTTTGAGGTTTTTGAGATGAAACAAACAGTGATTTACTTGTACTTCTTGCAGCTCAGTTACTGTGTTAACTGCTGATGATCTGGTCTGCTCTACACAGGGAAGATGAAAAACAGATTAGGTGATCACTTTGTGGAACAACCTCTGTTCAGTTTGTGGGTTGACCCTGACTTGTCATTTTAATTCTCCGCCCCACTCCCACTCTGACCCTCTCTGTCCTTGGCCTCTTGAACTGTTCCAATGAAGCTCAATGGGAGCTCGAGGAACAGCAGCTCATTCTTCAATTCTGCACTTTACCACCTTCAGAACTCAATATCAAGTTCAGCAGTTTCTGCACCAACAGAGAGGTATCAGGATCTGGAACTCTACCTGAAAAGGTGCTGGAACCTGATTCTATGTTTGGACTCCGCTCACTCGTCCTAGATTCCCCAACCAGTGGAAATAGTTCCTCTGTCTGCCCTGTCAGCTCCAATTAATATCCCGAAAACTTGAATCAAATCACCTGTTAATCTTCTAAATTTCAGGGATTACAACCCTCACAGCGAGGTGATGGAATTTGACAGGAAGGATAGAGAGAGAAAGACAATAGCGGCCTCATGGCACAGGTAAAAACAGTGTACAGAGTCAGAGGGATCTGCCCCTTTATGTGCAGAGATTTTTTGAGGGTGACAGGATAGATTAAGAGAGCAGTTGGCAAAGTATTTGGAATCTTGGGCTTCTTAAATAGAGCTATTGAGTACAAAAGCAAGGAAGTTATGCTGAATCTTTGTTAGGCTCTGATTAGGCCACAACCCGAGTATTTGTGTCCAGTTCTGATCACCACACTTCAGGAAAGATGTAAAGGTCCTTGAGAAGGTGCAGAGGAGATTTAACCGAATGGTTCTAGCAAAGAGCGGAGGGTAGATTGATAGATAAGCTTTAGATAAGATTGACAAAGAAAATCTATTCCCATCAGTTGATTGTACAAGGACTAGGAGGCACAGGTTTAAATTTTTGGGTAAGGGATACAGGGGGATGTGAGGGAGAATAGGCACTTGACGGAAATAAACTTGCAAGGATACAGGGATGTCAAGCAGAGGAATAGGTCTCACTGGATTGCTCTGGAGAGCTGGCATGGGCTCAATGGGCCAAATGGCCTCTGTGCCATAATGACTCTGTGGGTCTTCCCTGCCATCTCATTTTGTAATTAAACCCATGGCGTTCAGTTATCAATCAGGTAAATCTGTGCTACACTCTCTTCATGACCATTCTATCCTTCCTTAGGTTTGTTGCACAAAACTGAACATATTATCTCTGCCGATGCTGCCAGACCTGCTGAGTTTTTTCAGGTAATTCTGTTTTTGTTTTGGATTTCCAGCATTCGCAGTTTTTTTTTTGTATTATCTAGGTGTGGGCTAACCAGGGTTTCTGCATCTTGGTGCCTTTCTACAGACAGAACAGACAAACCTCTTTCACTCCACATTCAGATGCTGATGATATTCAGGTTCTGATGAATTGAGTGACTGTCACATCTGGATGTGACGTTTGGTTTGAGTTTCCCGTCTGTCAAACCACCATTTCTAATGACCCTGTAAAATAAATTTGCAAAGACTTTTATTGTCAGTCCAGTATAGAAATTTAGAAGAGACAAACATTACTCTTGGTTTGAGTTTGCTGTGTCTAAATCGTCCCCTTCTAACCCCCTGTAAAAGGAGCTTTCAAAATCCATCCGTCAGTTCAAGATAGGAATTCACAACATCCTCTCCTCCTGCTGACAGGGATGACTGCGCATGCGCCATACTGCACCTCGCCCCCTGGTAAAGATGGCGGCCTGTGATCCAGAGCAGGCGAACAGCTGTCGTCCCGTCCCGTCCCGCGCAAATGCAGAATCGGTAGCTTCGTAGTGGAGGGTTTGAGGCCTCCACCAGGTGTTTATGAATCCTCCCCGCCCACTCCGATGGTTCTAATCCTCTCCACCCACCCAGTGGCTCCATTATTCAACCGCACTCGATTGTTTCTCCCCTTCGCCGAACTCCAGGCACAACTCGCACTGCGCATGGACTAGTCAGGGACTGCATTGCGCATGCTCAACTTCCAGCTCGGTAGTACGCCTGCGCAGCAAGCTCCCTTTCGCCTGGAAAGGACATATTCTTCCCCACTGAGAATGCTGGGTAAACATCCAGCCATCCAGAGTCGAAATTGTTGAATCGAAACACTAAGCAGACGTGTTGTGTTTGTAAAAAGGGAAACATCGTTTATATTTAAGGTCTATGACTTTTCCTTAGAACTGCATTGCATCATTACACAGACGTTGAGTCTGTTTCTCATTCCCCAGATACTGCCAGATATGCTGAGTATTTCCAGCATTTTCTGTTTTTATCTCTGGTTAAGGAAGTTTCTCTTGAACTGCGCATTAGATTCATTACTAAGTTGTATTTATTTTCGTCCTTGCACAAGTGGGAACATCTTCTAGCTGTCTAACCTGTAAAAACACTTATGCGATTTAAATTCCCTGATCAAGTCACTCCTCACTCACGTTTCCACAATAAACATCTCCAGCCTGTTCACTATTTCTTGACAGGTATTACCTGTAAGCTATAGCATTCGTCCAATAAATCTTTCGTGCATTGCCTCCATCGCTCACTTCTTGCATCGCTTCTAAATGCATGTTATAATATGGAGACCTCAGCTTATCTGAGCAACGAACTCACCACTGTCCACAAATCACTGCATGTTTCACTATTTTATTAATTTTCCGCCTTAGCTAAATATGAGATGGGATGGAATAAGCAGATCCAATGAGCTAGTCTGTAACACTACGGAGCACCTACAAAGTTACCTTACAGTGAAACAGTGGGCTGTTTATCCATCAATAATGACATGAAGAACAGCTGTCTGAGAATGGCAGGATTTCAGTGTGGTGACACGAGGCCAGGTTAAGTTGTTAATATTATTGCCGAGCAATGATATGGAGCAGTTGCAATTCATGTACACTTCTTCTTTACATTTTCCAGATGAAAATGTATTGAATCTATCACTCTTGGTCTTAAGTATATTCAAATACAAATCCATTACTTTTTGCATATTAAGTAATTCAATGGATGTGGGGATAGGGTGAGAAAGTGAAGTTGAGCTGCAAGATCGTTTAATGGTGGAGCAGGTTCAGATAGCTGTATGGTCTCCCTCTGCTCCTATTTGTTGCGTTCTTATGAACATCACAGTGCAAGCACAACCGATGCAGTACTCACCCTTTCACCTCCTCCCTTCCCACATTCCAGGGCCCCAAACACACTTTCTAGGTGACACAGTGAATGCTACTCTTTGCTATTCATTATTGTGGTTTCACTGGGCACAATGCGGTCTCCTCTGCACTGAGGAGACTCAAGCCAGCTTGGGCAATTGTTTTGTGAAATATTACCATTGAGTGTTCAAGCGTGTTCATTCTCTGACCTCTCTGTCCTTGGCCTCCTGCACTGTTCCAATGAAGCTCAATGGAAGCTCGAGGAACAGCATTTTTGATTAGACACTTTACAACCTTATGGACTCAGTGGTCACTTCAACAATTTCAGATCATAACCACGCTCCAATTTTTTCGGACAGTAGGTGCTGGTAATAGTTCTGCTGTTACCATATGAACCCACTCTGGACGTGTTTTTTGTTTCTTCTTTTGCCCCATTAGTTTATTTACTTGTCTCATTATCACACACTTTTGTCTTGAATCACTTTGTCATTTAATCTCTCCAGATGTTCTTCCCTCCTCTCCCCCTCTCTTTCTCCTGACTCTGTACTTGCTGCTAAACTATTGAATCTCTAAATTCTTCCAGTTTGGATAAAATGTCAACGAGCTGAAACATTCACCTTGTTTCCCTTTCCACTGTGAATGCTTCAGGTCCGTGAACTATCAAATGAAATAGAAAAAGAAAGCTATAATAAATTTCAAGAAAGTACACAGACAGGGAAAGGAGGAGAGGGAAAGAACATTGCGAACATACGAACAGAGAAACATACAAATTAGGAACAGGAGTAGGTTACTCAGCCCCTCAAGCCTGTTCTGCCATTCAATAAGATCATGGATAATCTGATTGTAACCTCAATCCTGCCTACCCCCGATAAACTTTCATCCCCTTGCTAATCAAGAACCTATCTACCTCTGTTTAAAAAACATGTTCAAAGACTCTACTTCCATCGCTTTTTCGGGAAAAGATGATACAAAGACTCATGGCCCTCTGAAAGAAAAACAAACTTGTCATCTCTATCTTAAGTGAGTGACCCTTATTTTCAAACAGTGACCCCTAATTCAAAATTCTCCCACAAGAGGAAACATCCCTTTCGCATTCAGCTTCTCAAGGGTCCTCAGGATATTATATGTTTCAATAAAGTCGCATCTTACTCTTCTAAACCCCAGCAGATATAAGCTTCGCCTGTCCACCCTTCCCTCAGAAGACAATGTGCCCATCCCAGCTATTAGCCTAGTAAACCTTTTCCGAACTGATTCCAACGCATTTACATCCTTTCTTAAATAAGGGGAACAGTACTGTACACAGTACTCTATGTATGGTCTCACCACTGCCCTGTAAACTGAAGCATAGCCTCCCAATGTTTATGTTCAGTTCCCCTCACAATGAACGATAACATTCTATTAGCTTTCCTAATTACTTGCTGTACCTTTTGTGATTCATGCACTCAGACACCACGACGCATCTGCATCTCGGAGCTCTCTCACCATTTTAGGTAATAAGCTGCCTTTTTATTCCTCCTGCCAAAATTTGACAATTCCACATTTGTCCACATTATGCTCCATTTGCCAGATATTTGCTCACTCATGTAACCTGTCTATATCCTTTTCAGCCTCCTTATGTCCTCTTCACACCTCACTTTCCTACTTTTCTTTGTGTCATCAGCAAATTTTACAACCATTATTCGGTCCCTTCATTCAAGTCATTTATATAAATTGTAAAAAATTGAGGCCCGGTTCTGATTCCTGAGGCACACCACTCATTACATCTTGTCAACCAGAAAATGACCGATTAATGCAATCATCTATCCATGTCAATATGTTATCCCCTCCACCATGAGCTTTTATTTTCAACAATAGCCTTTGATGTGGCACCTTATCAAATGTCTTCTGGAAATCTCAGTACAGTACATCCACCGGTTCCCCCTTATCCACAGCTCATGTGACTTCTTCAAAGAACTCCAATAACTTGGTTAAACATGATTCCACTTTCCGAAAATCATGGTGACCTTGACAGATGTCAAGGTAAACGTTAGAAGTTATTATTAAAGACGTTAATAGCAGGAGAGAGTGTGATTGGGTGGAAGGCAGAAGAGAATAAATAACATAGGGATGAGGATGCCAGGCAAAAGCAATGCGAATGGAATGGAATGGTATTTGGACTAGTGAAGAAACTAAAGGTGGGAGAACCATTCTGTTTCTGTCACCGATTTCGGCTCTGATTGGAAATGTGTTGTTTCACTGTTGATCCATTTCTCTTCTGCTCCACGTTGGAAACTGATTCCTTCTTCTCCATTGCCTTATGGAAGTATTTAATTAAGCAAATACACAACTGGCAAAGGGGAAAGAAAATCATCAGTTGAAGCATTGAAACAATGAAACAGAAATATTTATGATCCAGAACGAGACCATTCAATCCATCATGTCCATGTCAGTACAATAGGAGCAATCCAGCCTTATCCTATGTTTTAGCTCTTGCTCCATAGCCTTGTAGGTTACAGCACCACAAATGCTTTTCCATGTGTTAGTTCCTTTACTTCAATGGTGGTTTCTGCCTCTTTGATCAGCTCAGGCAGTGAGGTCCTGACCCCCACCACCTCCTGTGTGAAATAAATTACTCTACAGCTTTTCTCTAATCCTTCCACCAGATACGTTAAATTGAATTGTTTCATCTTCCATGGGTCAGCTGGTACCACTCTTGCCTCTAATTTAGAAAATTGTGAACTCAAACACCATTGCCAGACTGGAGCACAACAGCCTAGGCTGAGATTCCAGTGCAATACGGATGGAGTCACAACCTTTCGAGTGTAACATGCCTTTTTGACGAGATGTTAAACTGAGGCTTCGTCTACTCTTGGATGTACAAGATCCCAAATCACAATTTTGACAAAGAACAGGTGGTTAAGAAGGCATATGGAAAACTTGCCTTTATTAGCCGAGGCATAGCATAAAAGAGCAGGGAGGTTATGCTGGAACTGTATAAAACGCTGGTTAGGCCACAGCTAGAGTATTGCATGCAGTTCTGGAATCTGCATTATAGGAAGGATGTGATTGCACTAGAGAGAGTGTAGAGAAGATTTACCAGGATGTTGCCTGGGCTGGAGAATTTTAGTTATGTGGAGAGATTGGATAGACTGGGGTTATTTTCCCTGGAGCAGAGAAGATTGAGGGGGGCAAGATTGAGGTGTAAAAAAATTATGAGGAGCATAGATAGGGTAGGCAGGAAGGAAGTATTCGCCTTGTTGGAGGAATCAATAACCAGGGGGCATAGATTTAAGTTAAGGGGCAGAAGGTTTACAGGGGATGTGAGGAAGAATTTTTTCACTCAGAGGGTGGTGGGAACATGGAACTCACTGCCTGAAAGGGTGGTAGAGGCAGAAAACCTGATAACATTTAAGAAGTATTTGGACGTGCACTTGTGATGCCATGGCATACAAGGCTCTGGGTCTAGTGCTGGGAAATGGGATTAGAATAGTTAGGTACTTGTTTGACTGGCGCAGACTCGATGGGTCGAAGGGCCTTTTTCTGTGCTGACTATCCCTGATCAAACCTTGCCTCTCCAAGTGGATAGATACTCTCCTTCAGAATTTTCTACAATTGTTTCCTCAGTACTGACGTCAGACTCACGGGCCTGTAGTTACCTGGCTTATCTCTACAACCCTTCTTAAATAGCGGAACTACATTAGCTGCTCTCCAGTCCTCTGGCACCTCCCACGTGGCCAGGGAGGAATTAAAAATTTGGGCCAGAGCCCCTGTGATCTCCTCCCTTGCCTCCCTCAGCAGTCTGGGACACAAAGCACCCGGACCTGGAGATACGTTCACTTTTAAGCCTGCCAGTACCTCCAATACCTTGTCACTCCCTATATCAATTTGCTTAAGTTACAGAATTAATTATCTATGAAATTGACTAAAGAATCTTTCAAATGATCCCGTGTGTTTTTCATTTCTGTTCATTCGTAGGCATTCGCCAAACTTGCAGTTGCAAATGGAACAGAAGTGGAGCCAATTTGGCGACATCCTTGAGTTTTGAATGTTTGTCTCTCCTTCGGCCTCTGTCACTATTGGTGTCAATGTCTGTGTGTGTTCCTCGCCTTGTGTCAGTGTGGTTCAGTTCCCTGAGCGGGTAAACGCATTTTTACCATCGCAAACGTTATTCACTTTCGTTATGTATCTTCATGGTAAATGGTACAGAGAAAAACAGCCGGCTTAAAAGTTGCACGATGGGATTGACCTCTTTGTACATGCTAGACCCATTGGCAAAGCCCAGTGGTTAACATATTGATCTCGGAAACCAGGTGATGTGAGTTCAGTCCTTGCTGGTGCCTGTAGTTAAAGTTTAGCTGATGAAAGCAATGGAACTGTAAGCTGTGGGGAAGATACAGGGGAGTATATAGACTGCAAAGAGATTTAGGACAGATCAGGGCAACAAGGATGGAACATGGAGTATAGCTTCGGGATGTGCGAAGCGCTTCAGAAGGTCTGAAAGAAATTTTTTAATAGCTGAACTATTAGGTACATCAAGTAATTAGGAAAGCTAATAGAATGTTATAATTTAATGTGAGGGAAATGTGAGGTAAGAAGACTATGCTGCAGTTGTGCAGCATTCTGGTAAGACCATATCTGGAGTATTGTGTAGATGACTGGCCTCCTTATTTAAGGAAAGGTGTAAATGCGTTAGAAGTAGTTCAGAGAAGTTTTACTGGACTAATACCAAGAATGATCAGGTTGTCTTATGAGGAAAGGCTGGACAGGCTAGGCTTGTATCCGCTGGAGTTTAAAAGGCTAAGAGGCAACTTGACTGAAATCTTTCAGATCCTGAGGGGCCTTGACAGGGTGAATGTGGAGAGGATGTTTCCTCTTGTGGGATAATATAGAACTAGAGGTTACTGGTTAAAAATAAGGAATAGTTCATTTAAGACAGAGATGAGAGAATTTCTTTTCTCTCAGAGGGTCGTGAGTCTTTGGAACTATCTTCCTCAAAAGGCAGTGGAATCAGAGTCTTCGAATGTTTTGAAGGCAGAACTAGATAGATAATTGATCAACAAGGGGATGAAAAGTTATCGGGGTGTCGGTGGGTGGTTACAATCAGATCAGGCATGAACTTATTGAAGCATGGAAAGCAGGCTTGAATGGCTCAGTGGCCTGCTCCTGCTCCTTCTTCATATCGTCACACATACTTTGAATCCAGGCTGCTTTCAGTGCCCATATGCCACAAAGTCAAGGAAGATTGAAATTTTCACTGAGGAACATGTAAACAGGCAATGGATTCATTCAGTGCGATGGTATGTTCCAGTTTTTTTTGTGCAATTATAGAATCAATTTCTATTTGCTGCTTTGAATCCAATATTTCTAATGGGTTGGATGTTATACATATGTTTGATCTAATTTATCTTATTTTCTTTGAAATAAATATTCGTAAAACTATTTGTCTGGAAAGGTAGTTGGGATAACAACAGGACTGGCAAAGTTTGGACAATGTTTTCTGGTAGCCAAAGGAAACAACGCAGAACTATGTCAGTAATTTAAGTAGAAGCAGGAATAGAGAGAATCTACTGGCCCCAGATGGTATGAAACCATCAATGTTTGGATTGACAGCTGCATTCGCGAAACAAGATGTTACACAACTACCCTGGTGACCTAATGGTTAGGATTCGGTGCTCTCATTGCCCAGGTTTGATCCCTGGTCTCGCTGTTGTGCAACAATATCACAACCAGAAATCAATTACTAATTTGAAAAAGTCTATCACCCCCAAAATCTCATCCCCTTCCCATGGCACCTTCCCATACAATCGCAGGAGGTGCAAAACCTGCCCCTTTACCTCCTCCCTTCTCACCTTCCAAGGCCCCAAACACTACTTCCAGGTGAAGCAGAGATTGATTTACACTTCTTGCAATACAGGCTGTTGTATTCACCGCTCACAATGTGGTCTCCTCCACACTAGGGAGACTAAACACAGACCAACTGCCCGTTTTGCCAAACTTGTCGATAAGCATGACTCAGGCCTGCCTGTCACTTGTCATTTCAATTCACCATTTTGCTCTCATGTTCACATTTCTGTCCAGGGCCTTCTACAATGTTCCAGTGAAGTCCAACGCAAACTGGAGGAACAGCACCTCATCTTCTCATAAGGCACTCTACAGCCTTCTGGACTCAACATTGAGGTCAACAAGTTCACATTATGAACTCTGTCCTCCATTTTAATTTCCCTGCAGCCCCCTACCCCCCAAGTTCCAGTCTGCATCTTGTTCTCATGTTTTGATTTCAGACAGCGCTGACCCTTTTTCTGCTATTAACACATTCTGCTATTTTGATTCCAGTCAGTGCTGACCTTTGTTTAGATATTAACACATGATTTAGTCTTTAATGATATCATAAACATTTCCCTTGACTTGTGTTCCATGACATCTTTGTCATTGAATCCCTCCTGACCTCCAACCTATCCCTGACCTATTTTGCTCCATCTGCTCCACCCACCCTCGGCAGCAGCATAAAACCCATCACATTTCTACCTCCCTTCAGTTCTGAAGAAGTCATATTGTCTGGAAAAGTTAACTCTGTTTCTGTCTCTACAGATACTGCCAGGCCTGCTGTGAACTTCAGCGCCCCCTGTTTTTATTAGAACACCAATTCCTGGCTTTATCAAAACATGAAATGCATAGCAAGCCCAAGCCGGCCATAATCAGCGGAACGAGAAACAGAGTTAAAGCTCCACGTGGGTATTAAATAGAACGGGAAATGTCTGAGTTGGAGATTAGGAATTAAAAAATATGACATGAAAGTGGAAGAATTTTATGTTGGTCAATTATTTTCCGTCATGAATATCTGCTGTGTGCTGCCTTAAAATGTTTGCAGGAACCGCAGTGATTTGATTGGTGGGTTTTGGAAATTGAATTTTGCATTTCACAGCTTTTGGTACTATTTCACCAATCTGTCAATTTCATGTTCTAGCCAATGGGGATGGTTGTTTTAATTGGCTGAATAGGTCATTTTGCCTCTGGAAAAAGTGGTTTAAAATGCAAAAAAAAGGCAAAGTATTGTTTATCAAACTGCAGGGGTAACCCCCCCACTGCTGGTCTCATGGCTAGGGTTCGGAACATCTACTGCCGCGGCTCGCGTTCAATTTCTGGTTAATTAAAGCACAGTGATAACGCCCCTGGTGTCCGAGTGGATAAGATTCAGCACATTCACTGCCACGGCCTTGTGTGGGAATGAGGTTTCTTTGCTCCTGTCCACACTGCTTAAACAGAGAGTTTATATTATTGGTAAAAGACTGAAACCGCAATGGCGAATCAGTGGAGTGAGAGTTGAAGCTTCACATCAGAGCTGGTATCAGAGGAAATGGAGCAGGGAGAGAAGATCCCTGGAGTGATGTTCAGTGAGTTCAGGAGGATGATATCAGAGAGAATGGAGCAGGGAGAGAGGATCCCTGAGGTGATGTTCAGTGAGTTCAGGAGGATGATATGAGAGAATGGAGCAGGGAGAGAGGATCCCTGTGGTAATGTTGAGTGAGATCAGTTGTTTGTTGCGTCAGGCAGGCCGCACGTTCTGAGAATTTCCACGATTTGTACTCACTGGTGATTCTGATAAACCCCAAACTGTGGTAATAATTTGCAGGATTACTGCTCGATAATGTGTCTTTGTCAGATCGGCCCCAGCTTCTGGGAGTCAGTCTTGGGTTTGTGTCAGCTGTTCCTTCTGTCTTAAATGTGTACTTTTTGTTATTCATTTATGCGATGTGGGCGTGGCTGTCTGGGCCAGCATTTATTGCACATCCCTAATTGCCTTGAGAAGATGGACTGTGACGTCTCTGCCTTGTGAGTGTTTAATTGGACAAGGTAGAGAGAGTCCAGGCGAATGCTCTGGCGGTACGGGTTCATATCCCAACATGGCAGCTGCTGGGATTTGAATTCAGTTCATAAAATCTGGGATTGAAAGCTGGCCTCGGTAATGGTGACCATGGCAACTATCACCGATTGTCGTAAAAACCCCATCTGCTGCACTAATATCATTTAGTGAAGGAAATCTGCCATCTTTACTGGCCGACATGTGATTCCAGGTCCACAGCAATGTGACTTAACTGCCCTCTGAATTGGCCTCGGAAGCCGGGCTGTTCGGGGCGGCCTTGCCAACGACACCCACATCTCATGAAAGGATAAAGAGAAAAAAATAACTTTTAGTCCCTATCTAATCCCTGCTAAACGGACCCTGGGAGTGTTTAACGGGACTGTGTAAAGGAAACTTTAGTCCTACATATGCTGTCGTGTATGGGCATCTGATGAAGCAGACCCCTGCTGTTTACTATTATCTGACATGTGACTGTGACAGGCCTGAGTATGAGTGAAATCACCGAGGTTCTCCTCGCTGTGCAATCATTCTGCATCTGAGGTTTGGCGTAAAAAGGCAGAGGAAAAGGTGTATTAACACCGATGAGTCGCTGCGTGGCGCACTGACTCTTTCACTGAAGGACCTTGGGTTCTGAAGAAGAGTCATAAGGACTCGAAACGTTAATTCTGTTTTTTTGTCTCCACAGATGCTGTGAGATCTGCCGCGTTTTTCCAGCATTTGCTGTTTTTTGTTTCACATCCCAGACAGGACTGGTTAAAAACACCTGCCTGGGAACGGGGGGAAAACAGTGTAATGGGGAAAATGGAGCCTTGTCGATGGGCCTGAGAGAAAGGAGTTCAGCAAAGTCAGTTCGTTTCACATTCATGATTTATTAACAATTTCAGAGAACATTTTACAGAAAAGTTTATTTTAAAGTTAACTGAAGTGAATATAATGACTGAGAGTCACGTTGAGAACAGAGCACATTCGCTCTAAGCTGCCAACTGTGTGTACAACTTAACAGAGACCAGAAAGAGAAAACAGGAGCTCAATAAAAAGGGAAGGGAATAATTGTGAATGAGGAATGATAAACGTTACTTATTTACACAGGGAATTCAAACTACTGGGAAATTATAAGCTGCTATTGCAATGCAATCATAATTATCTCGCACATTTGAAACAGAGAAACGGAAATACCGTCCATGATTGTCTCAGTTACAAATTCAGAAACATGAACTGAAGGTATTTCATTTTTACAGTCACCGAGAGGACATGTTTCAATTCGGAATACAGAAATCTCAATAAAGAGCTGAGGAAAATCTATGGTGTCCAAAATTCAACCGGTCACTTGATCTGTAAAAGAAGATGAAATAATGAAGCAGATTGTTATGATCTAGAACATTTATGTTAGAGTTTTAATCAATGAAACATTGAGAGATTTTTTCAAACCGCTTCTGTCAGTTTGAAGTGTGAGTGGATTGAATCTTCTCACCTTCGCCAGAGTGACGGCAGCGCTGTAGAAAATGCTCAGGAAGAAGAGGATGATGAATGTGGAAGTGGTTGTCCAGATGTTGCCGTTATCATCCTCAGAGTCTTCAATCCATATGCGGTCTGTGGAATCTATGAGGATATAGCCGAGGAGATATAATTAGATTGTTTATTAATCTAGGATATCATTTTTAAACATTTCCTTTACTGTTTCCTGTTATTAATGTATTCAATGTTCAATATATATCTCCTGTTAAGTTCGTGACACTCAGTTACCCATCTCTGTAACTATCTCCACAGCTGTTCTTCCTTTACAATCTTTATACAGTCCATGTCGGAAAATATGGCAACTTTTCTCCAGTATCAGTTTAGTTTCGAACAATTTCATACGATCTATTATTGGAGAATATTATGATGGGTATTGGGAGAGATTCACTGAGCTACTTATTTGGAAACTGTGCACGTTGCTTTTTAAAAGCTCGGGTGTGATTTCCCATCCGGTTTGTTTATTTGTGATGGGAATGTTTGGTGCGTCATTAACTTAAATCAGTTTCTCAGTAAGAACATTGTTTCAGTGTGTTTATCGGGTTATGATGTAATAGAGACAATTGCCGGAGGATATGCCCTTAAAAAGTACATCTGAATTAATCTTTCTTCAATAGCCTGGCGTTTGTGTTGTGCTTTAGCTTTTGTGTATGTCTGCTTGAGTATCCCGCGCTTTGCATTACTGTTTGTTTGTGTGTCCATATGTGTACATGTGTGTTAATGTGTGTGTTCATGTGCCAATGAGTGCTGATTTGTGTATTTTTGTGTCTGCATCTTTATGTATATTTTGTTTTTCTGCCAATGTGGATGGAAGAGTATGTTATTGCGTGTGTGTTTATGTCTTAATGTCTATATTTACTTATTACTATCTGTGTTAATGTGTATTTACCTGTTTAATGTGTGCCTGCTAATATGAGTGTTAATATTTCTTTGTGTTCCACGTGTCTGTCAGCATATTTATGTCTGTGTCACAGCGTCTGTGTGATTGTGTGACACAGCGAGAGAGAGTTTTTAATATGTGCATTTGTGTGTTGATCGATATTTAGAACTATGTATCAATGTGTGTATATGTTTTCATATGTACTAACGTGTGTTTTTTGTTTTCTACTGTGTGTGAGTATATTCATGTTTGTGTCTACATGTGTGTCTGTGAATGTGTTCGTCTGTTCCTCTGTGTTTTTGTGTCTGGGTGTCGTCTGCTCATATGTGTGCATGTATTAATGTGTGTCCATGCATTTGTTTTAATGTGTACGATAGTGTGTGTCTTTACGTCTGTATTTATTTCATTGTGAACGTGTAATATTGCATATGCTAATAGTTACATTTGTGCTTTGTGTCTTTGTATGAGTCTGCTTGTCTAGTTTTATCTGTTTGTGTGTGTGTGATTGTGTTCATGTGTGTGAGTGAGTGTCTCTGTGTGTGTATTTCTACATGTTTGATTGTGTGCGGGTGTCTGTTTATGTGTGTGATTCTGTGTACGTGTATGTTTGTGCGTCTGCACCCATGTGGTTGTGATTGTGCACGCATGTGTGTGTGTGTGTGTGTGTGTGTGCACGTGTGTGTGTATTTGTCTATGTGCGTCTGCCTGTGTCTGCCTGTGTTTGTGTGGGTGCGCATGTGTGGGTGTAAATGTGTCTCCCTGTACCTGTGTGTGTTTGTGTTTGCGTGTCTGTGCCTATGCGTGTGCGTACGCGTGTTTGTGTTTGTCCATTTGTGTCAGCTGTGTGTATTTTTACTATTTTCCAGAATTTTACCAGTACCAATGATCGAGTCTGACCTTGATGGTGAAAATTTTGGTGAATAGTTTCAATGTTCTGTGTATTAACGTGCTTTTTGTGAGATGCAAGGTGATATCAGGTGAACGAATGCAAACAATCAACCATGTGCCTCATAAAATTCAGGGACAGAACATTGAACAACTCAGGCAGGATTCAATCACCAGTTTAGATTCGGATTATGGGAAACGAATCTTAGCATAAGCTTAACAGGAACAAGGGTGTTAAAAGATCTTCAAATTATGTTGCATAATTAGATGTTTTTACAACATCCTAAACATGATGGGAGTTTAAAATCTGTGGCCAGTAAGCTGGAAGCCGACATGGACTGTTGGTAACAGAGTCATGACAGTAGAGACCCGTTCCCTTCCAGATTCTCTGCTCGGTGAGGGTCCAGGGAGCTAATAGTTTTGCTCTGTCTGGTTGTCTAAGCAATTTCCCTTTCGGTTCTCTCTGCTGATAAGGTGGAGACACACCGGGTTAACCATGACCTTCCTCGTCTTTCTGTTTAGCAAGTGGAGGTAAAATTGGCTTAAAATTTTCCTTTCAGTTTTCTCTATTGGGGAAGTGGAGATACAGTGGGTTACCAATTTCCCTTCCCCTCTCTCTGTTGGGAAAGTGGGGTACTGTGGGTTACCAATTTCCCTTCCCCTCTCTCTGTTGGGAAAATAGGGTAAAGTGGCTAAACAATTCGCCCCCCCCCCACCTGCTGTTGTGGAAGTGGAGGTCAGTGGGTTAACAATGTCCCCTTCCCCCTCTCTCTGTTGGGGAAGAGGGGGTACAGTTGGTTAATAATTTCCCTTCCCCCTCTCCCTGATGGGGGATTGTTGGGACATGTTTCTGTGGGACTCCACTTCAGTTTCCAGTGGGTGTGGTGTAGCAGCTTAAAGGTGACATCTATTTTAAAGGAATGGACAATAAGAGAAGCAGGAACACCCAGATCTAAATGTGCTGTGTTTGTTTGTCGGAAGTGGGATTTGTCAGATTTCACCTCAGTGGGAGGGGATTTGGTGAAGTTATTTTGCAGAATCCCGTAATGAATGAGCTTTACTCTGTCTCGAACCCAGGTTGTAACTGAACTCGGAGCACTGGATGTACAAGACTTGGGCGTGAGTCCTGTAAATATCCGATTTTAACTAAACAGGTCTAACATCAGCAAAAGTGAAAAACAACATTCATTAAACGATTGTGTATTTAAATCACGATTGGAGAAAAGGACTTTATTATTTTTTATTGAAGTTAGAAATGTAACCGAGAGATTCTCATTGACATGAATTAACGATGTCCATCAGTGCAAGGGAAATATTTACAAAGCTCGGTTTACCGCTGGATTTATCAACCGTTCTGTTGATGATCTTCAAGGGGATCGCTTCATGTCCCACCACACAGGAGTAAGAAGCGCCACTGGCCCACTCCTCCGCTGCAATGGATAACAGGCTGTACGTGAAGAAGGAGCGATTGCCGTTCTCCGCCACTACCTCGGTGTTCTTGTAGTTTCCGGGAGCCACCGGCTTGTCATTGACGATCCACTTGATGAAAATCTCTCGCGGGGAGAAACCTGTCACTAAGCAACTGAGGGAGACGAATCCCTGAGCGGAGACATGTTCTGCCGAGGGCAGGAGGACAGACACGGACGGTTCCCGCGGTTCTTTAACTGCAGAAAATGTACAATAAATGTCAATAAACTGGATGCTTTCGTAGACAATGAAACGCTGGTTAGATGTGAGAGAAACGTGTTTTGTGATGAATATTAAGGGGTTTCATTATCCACTTCTTGGAAGTATATCACCGATCCTTCACTATAGCTGAGACAAAATCCTGGAACTCCCGCCTTAACAGCACTGTGAGTGTATCTACACCACATCGACTGCAGCGATTCAAGAAAGCAGCTCACCACCACCTTGTCAAGGGCAGTTAGGGATGGGCAATAACTCTGGCCCAGCCAGCGACGCCCACATCCCATGAATTAATAAATAAAATAGTTTGGGATCTGTCCGGCTTTCCAGCTCGGAGCAGAGGTGGCACAATCCTTTTCCCTGAGAATTTATGGGGTTGGATGAGAAAGTTTCTCAAAGTTTACAGCACAGAATCAGGCCATTCTGCCCAACTGGTCTATGTTGGTGTTTCAGCTTCGCACCAGACTCCTCCCATCTTGCTTCATCTAAACTTAATGGCACAGCCTTCAATTCATTGTTCATTCATCTACTTATCAATTTCCCCCTGAAAGTCTACAGGCCCAGGGCGTTTAGTTGGCGAAATTGCTATTCAGAGTAGACCATGAATACACTGAATAGTAAATATTGCTCCTTACACTTACACTGGAAATAGACACATTGAATAACTTATTGCTTCAATTTCACCGCTCAACTTGTTCCTTGTGGATGGAATTTCTTAAAGGAGTCGGCAGATCCTGATGGCTCACCACACAGTTGAACTCAACCCCACTCAGCCAGGCTTGTGTCGAGATGTTTATGTTGCTGACAACGCTGTCGGGATCCTCTCCTGGTTGGACGGCGATCTCTGATTTCAAAGGCTTCTTCTCTTGTGTCCAGGACACGAGGACTCCAAAAGGAGCATTAGAAACGATGCAGGTTAAGGACACGGTCGCCTCTAGTAAGACCTGTTCTATTGGAGGTGGCAGTAGAGTAATTGTGGGATCGTTGGGGCAGTGGTGATCATCTGTGAGACAGAAATGAAGATCAACCAAAGTTTCACCTTCAGGAGCAGGACAGCAGTATTCAGCCTTCACTCCCTGAAGGAGAATTAATCACCTTGGACATATCAACACCTAACTATCATCTTTAATTTTCTTTACACAATGGAAAAGCAGCTTGGTCTGTGTAAATCGTTCTCATAATTTAAGTCCTTCAGCCCCGGTAACATTCTCACGAATCTGCTGTGCCCCAGTCCCAATACAAATGTATAATTCCTGGGCCCTGGAATGCAGGATTGAAAGCCATTTTATAAATAGGGTGGATGCACTTTCCAACACTCTATCCCGAAGCTGTTACCAGTGAAGGGTTCCAGACATCTTCTGCCTTTCGAAATATGATCAGCTGACTCAGGGTAAAGCTGATATCAAGTTCACCTCAATCACTCTGTGACGTCAATGTAGAGACGTGATGTGATAAAATCCTGAATGGTGAACAATCCGAATACAGCACTTACATCGGAATTAAACAATAACTACATGAAAGTAAATTAGAAATTTTTCCGTGCTTTTTACTAACTCCAATAAATTCCTGATTTGATTAACATCACAGAGCAGAATGATCTGTTGCTTCCTCAGTTTGTATTTCTTACCCTCACACTTGGTGGCGTTTCGACTTTGGGTGAGCCCTTGGTGAGTGACCTGACAGGTATACACTGCGTCGCTGAACCATTCCCCAGCGGAGACTTTCAGCCAACTGGTCGCCGAGAAGTTCCCGTTCACTTCAAAGACAGGAGAGGTGACAATTCCTGAATTCATGGGTTGTCCATTCTTCAGCCACTTCACGGTGATTGACTTTGAACAGAGATCGATGATTGAACAGACGGTGGTTGCAAATTTGTTGGTTGTGATTTCTTCCCGGGAACTCACGGTGAGGAGAACAGTTGGAGGTAAGTCAGTACCTTCAAAAAACACAGGTTAGCCATTTCTTGCAGAAGAAATTGATAACAGATACAATGAGTTCTTATATTTTAACCATGGACACTAACCTGGAATTTCCAGGGATCAGAACTATGCAGAGTACTATTAATGCGTTATAACCAAGGCCCTCTACAGGTCAATCACAGCCTTTCTGTTTCTCACAGGTTCCCCAACACTTACATGGCATTTTAACGCTCTTGTCTGAGACACTGTGTTGAACCTCACACTTGATTATGCTGCATTCCCCCTCTGACTCGGTGATGGTTAACTGGTTGCTCAGAGTGTAGGTTCCCTTCTGGTTTCTCACTGATGGGTAAGTCTTAAATCCAGTGGTGATCTGCTGCCCATCTTTCTTCCAGGTCAGGCTGGTGATTTCTGGGGAGTAGTCCATCGCCAAACAGCCGTAGGTGACGGAGCCGTCGGTGTTGTGTTGCTGACAGGAGGAGACCAGGCTGTAGAGAGTGGGCGAAGACGGTGTCACTGGGAAAGAATGGCCGATTGAACAAGTTAGACTCTGTGATTTGTGATCATTAAGTAACCAAACAACTCGAAATTTGACTATAACTATAAACATATCCTAATATATTCCAATTGAAACCCACGTCCACATTTGATCATTTATTATTTCCATCATTTGATGGCCCTCAACTGTCGATTCCCTCTTTAGAAACCCACACCTCTTTTTCCGCCTCTATCCCATTACTAAAAGAGAACATTTTGATGTCATCTGAATGACTGACCTTTCATTGGATTAAAATGGAAGAGCAGAGCATCTTCCCCATTATTTCAGTCACCGTTTATTTCTCAATCAACAGCACTTGGTGATAGAGAAATTGTCTCGTCATTTATATCATTGCAGTTTGGAATTTAGCTCTGTTCAAATTGACTGATGCCCCCTCCCCTCTCCACGTCCCCCCAAAACAAAGAACAGCAATAACCCTTCGAAAGTACCTTTGTAATGGTAACTATATAATGACCATAGAACTCTAAACTGAATACCAGTTACAGTAAGTACGACAGTTTCCAATCGTATGTATATATGAACATGCGGATCAGTAGTAGCCATTTGGCCTCTCTAGCCTCCTCCACCATTCACTCCGGTCATAGCTGATCCGATTGTGGCATTAACTCCACATTCCCGCCTCCTCTCGGCTAACCTTTGACTCCCTTGTCAATGAAGAATCTCTCTACCTCTGCCTTGAAATTTTAATGACTCCTCCTCCATCGCTCTCTGGGGAAGAGAGTTCCAAAGTTTCACGACCCTTTGAGAGAAAAATAAAACCCTCTCATTTCCGTCTGAAATGGGAGACCTCTTATTTTTAAACCGTGTTCCCTATCGTTAGTCTCTCTCACAAGGGGAAACATCCTTTCAACATCCACCCTGTCAATTTCCCTCAAGATGTAATGTGTTTCAATAAAATCAGCTCTCATTCTTCTAAACTCCAATCGATACAGGCCCAGCCTATCCATACTTTCCTCATAAGATAACCGACGACACCTCCCAGTATCATTTGAATGAACATTCTCTGAACAGCTTCTAATGCTTTTATATCCTTTCTTAAATGAGACCAAATCTGTACACAGTAATTCAGGCGAGGTCTTATCGCCAACCCATTAAACTGTAGTAAGATATCTTTCCATTTATAATCTATTCCCCTTATACTAAATGCCAACATGCCTTCTTCATCATTTGCTATTCCTGAATTCCAACTTTTTGTGATTCATGCACCAAGGGATCCACATTCCTCTGTACCTCAGGGTTCTGCAATCTCTCTCCCTTTCAGTAATATGCTGCTTTTGTATTCTTCCTGCCAAAGTGGACACGTTTATATTTTCTCAGATTATACTCCAACTGACATTTTTTTGCCCACTCACTTAACCTATCGATATCCCTTTGCTGCCCTTATGCCCTCTTCACCATTTACTTTCCTATCTATCTTTGTGTCATCAGCAAATTTAGCAAATTCATTCAGTCCTTTCATTCAAATCATTGATATAAATTGTAAATAGGTGAAGCAGCAGCATTGATCCATTGGCACTTCACTTGTCACATCTTGCCAACATAAAATAATCAATTTATCCCTATTCTCTGTTTCCTGTTAGCTAACCAAACTTCTACCCATGCTGAAATGTAACTGCCGACACCATTATTTTGTGCAGTAACCTTTGATGTGCCACTTTGTCAAATGCCTTCTGGAAGCTCAAGTACAGCACATCCACAGGTTCTCCTTTATTCATGTTCTTTGTTACTTCCTCTATAGGCCTCAAATATTTCAGCCAAACATGATTTCCCTTTCACAAAACCAAGATGGGTTTGTGGGTCAAATGCCTAATTGCATTTGAATTTTCTAAGTGACCCGTGGTAAACGCCTTAATAGATTCCAGCATTTTCGCTCAGACAGATGTTAAGCTAACTGGCCTGCAGGTTCTTACTTTCCCTTTCCCTCCTTTATTTAATATAAAAGACTCATTCCCTATTTTCCAATCTGATAAGACCTTTCCAGAATCTGGGGAAATTTGGAAAATTAAAAACAATGTCTCTGCTATTTTAGTAACCACCTCGTTAAGGCCAAAATATTTGTCCAACTTCTCAGCCCATTTCCTTATTTTCCTTTATTACCGGCTTGTCCAATCCATGTCCTGTGGCTGGATTGTGGCCCCCGAAGCCCCTCTATATGGCCCCCAGAGCCTTTGTTCTAAATGCTGGTCAGGTGGGTAAGTGGAATTGAAGATATCTGTAAGGAGCTGCTCCTCCCTCTCCCGCCTCTCTGCCCTTACACCCCTTCCCCCAGTCTCCTACCCATTAGCTGCTGATAGGCTGACTAGCGGGCCTATCAGCAGTAAAAGTGGGAGACAAACAGGTTGTGATTGGAGGGGCAGCGAACACCCGCTGGAGAAAGGCGCAGGGAGCCCGGGGGAAGCGCACAGAGACATTGTCTCCCATCCATCCCAGGCACTGAGTGCCTTTCTCCAGGGATGGAATAGATTTCAGGAGGAGGAGAGACAATGAGGGATAGAGAAAGAAAGAGTTAGAGAGCGTGGGGCCCAGGGCGTCTGGGGCTCCCGCTCGCAACTGCTTTCGCCCGGCTCTCCCAGCTTTTGCCCGGCTCTCAGTCCTTCCCCCACCCCCACCTCCCTGCCCTGCCCACCCGCCTCCCCCCCCCAACTCTGCCCTTTGTACCCCAGCTCTCTGCACTTACTCCACGGTTCTATTCACTTTCGCCCGGATCTCTGACCTTTTCCACTGGCTCGCTCACTTTTCCCCCAGCTCTCTGCATGTCCCACCCCCTGCTTCTCTGCCCAGACCCCCGTGCCGCTCTGCCCTTCCCCACCCACCGCTCTGCCCTTCACCCCCGTCTTTCTGCCCCTTTCCCTCTCCCGTCTCTGTCCCCTTTCCCCCTCCTCTCTGCCCTTTCCCACACATCTCTCTGCCCTTTTCCCCTCCTGCATCTGTGCCCTTTCCCCCTCCTGCCTCTCGGCCCATTTCCACTCCCACCTCTCAGCCCTTTACATCTGCCGCCTCTCTGCCCTTTCCCCATCACTTCTCTGCCCTTTCTCCCCCAGGTCTCTGCACACATTTCACCGCGCTCTGTGCTTTCACCCAGCTCTGACCTTTTCCACTGCTCTTTTCCCGTTCCCCTGGCTCGCTGCCCTTTCAATCACCTCTCTGCCCTTCCTTCCTCTGCCTCTCTATCCTTTCCCTCATCCACCCCTCTGCCCTTTCCCACCCGCCTCTCTGCCCTTTCCCACTCCCACCTCTGTGCCCTTTCCCTCTCCCACCTCTCTGCCCTTACACCCCGCCTCTCTGCCCTTACACCCTCGCCTCTCTGCCCTTACCCCAGCTCGCTGCCTTTTCCATCGACTATCTACCCTTTCCGTCACCTCTCTGTCCTTCCCCCCTCTGCCTCTTTGCTCTCCCTCCTCTCTGCCCTTCCTCCCCTGCTATCCGCCCTTTCCCCCCTGCCTCTCTGCCCACCCTCCTCTCTGCCCTTTCCCCCGCCGCCTCTCTGCTATTTCCCCCACCCACATTCCTGCCCTTTCCTCCTGCCACCTCACTGCCGTTTCCCCTCACCTCTCTGCCTGTCCCACTCCCCGCTTCTCTCCCCTGTCAACCCTCCACCTCTTTGCCCTCCTGCCTCTCCGCCCTTTCCCCCTCCCATCTCTCTGCCCTTTCCTCCTTCCGCCTCTCTGCCCTTTCCCTGTCCCACCTCTATGCCCTTCCCTCGCCTCTCTGCCCTTTCCCCCCCCCACCTCTCTGCTCTTTCCATCGTCTCTCTGCCCTTCCTCCTCCTCTGCCTCTCTGGCCTTCCACTGGCTCACTGAGCTTTCCCCCTGCTTGCTGACCTTTGCCCCATCCCAAAGCACTTTCCACTGGATCCCTGCCCTTTTCCCCGGCTCCTTACCCTTCCCCCCCAACACCACCCCACCCCCCCCCCCGGCTCTCTGCCATTTCCCCCGCCTCCCTGCCCTTTCCCCCAGGCTCTCCGAGCTTTCCCCCCGCCTCCCTGCACTTTCCAATGAAGCTCGTCGCTCCCTTCAGCCATGTTTCACTTTCTGGCACTGCTAGGCCTCAGGCCTCGCTTCCAGGTCTCTGTTCCCCGCAGTTCCCGCCCTCCTATACACCGATTTATGGAAAGTGATCGAGTGAGTGAGCGTGTGCATGTTTAACAAAGTGAGGGTGGCTGAGTGACAGAGCAAGGTAGGGTGGCAGAGTGAGTGAGGGTGGGTGGTGAGTGAAGGCGTGAGTGAGGGTGGGTGCTGAGTGGGCGTGGGTGGGTGTCTGAATGTGGGTGAGTGAGCGTGGGTGATTGAATGAGGGTAGTCGAGTGGCTGAGTGAGGGTTGGTGGGTATGTGAGGGTGGGTATGTGAGTGAGGGTGAGTGGGTGTGTGAGTGCGGGTGGATGAGTTATTGAGTGTCACTGAAGGTACGTGAGTGAGGATGGGAGGGTAAGTGAGGGTGAGTGAGTGAGGGTGAGTGAGTGAAGGTTAAAGTAATTAATGATGAGTGGATGAGGGTGGGTGAAGCTGGGTGAATTGGTGAGGCTGAGTGAGAATAGGTGAGGGAGTGAGATTGAGTGATGGTGAGTGAGTGAGGGTGGGTGAGTGAGGATGATTGAGTGAGTGTGAGTGAGGGTGAGTGAGGGTGAGTGAGTGAGGGTGGCTGAGTGAGGGTGATTGAGTGAGTGTGAGTGATGGTGAGTGAAGGTGAGTGATTGTGGGTAGTGAGGGTGCCCAGGTGCTGCAGGCTCATCATGGTGATGTTTTTCCAGATGATTTTCTGCGCCGGCTCAGCTTTCCGTTGCCTGTTGTCCACAGCCGAGCTGGGGGCTCCTCCATTCGTCTCCACCTCCACCTCCACCTCCATCCCCTCCTCTTCCTCTCAGTCGAACTTGTCCCAATTCTCCATATTGATCAGCTTTCAGTAACACTGGCTGTGTAAAGTCAGGCAGCAGTGTAGATCGCTGGCCAGCTGCTTTAATGCTGATGCCTTTCTTTGAGAAACCCGTGTCAGTGCGTGAATAGGCAGACTGAGGGGGCTGGAGGGGAATGTTACAGCAAAACCAGGATGGGCCGTGCAGGCATCTTGCACCAAGTGTGCACCAGTATTGGGGATCCAGGCGGCCGTGGTCTCCATCACATCCTTCCCTTTTTCTTGTTTCTTTGTGTTTGGCTCAACACTTGGAAATTCTCCACATATATAGTGATGTCACTTGTGTAATTTCATTTTACACAAAAAGACATCAGAAATGGAACAATAAACATGCCTGCAGCTTAGCGGGTTTTCTTTCTGAAATTAACATTTTCAGCCCATTTCTGTGTTTGAGAATGGGTGTGTGTGTCTGCGTGAGAAAGAGAGAGAGAGAGACAGAGAGACAAAAAGACTAAGAGTGTGGGTGGGAGAGAGTGTGTGTGTGGGTGCTTGTGAGTGTATGTGAGAGAGGGAGAGTGTCATAGGGAGTATAAGTGTGAGAGTGAGATAAAGAAATGTGTGTGTGAGAGAGAGAGCATATGGAAGAGAGAGAGAGCGATTGTGTGTGTGTGTGTGTGTGTGTGGGAGAGAGTGTGTGAAGGAGAGGGCCAGTGTGTGGGTCAGAGAGAGAGAAAGAGATAATGAGAGAGAGTCCGTGTGTGAGAAGAAGTGTTTCTGTGTGAGAAAGGGAATATGTTTGTGTTTCTGTGTGCGTGAGAGAGAGAGAATGAAGATGTGTGTGTGTGAGACAGTGTTATGTGTCTGTGTGTGAGAGAGGGGGAGAATTGAGAGAGTGTATATGTGTGGGAGAAAGGGTGCATGTATGTGTGAGAGAGAGTGGGTGTGCGTGTGTGTGTGTGAGAGAGAATGGCATGTGTGAGAGTGCATGTGTGAGAAAGAAAGAGTGCATGCATGTGTGAGGGTGAGAGTGTGTATGTGTGTGCGCAGTTGAGAGAGTATGTGTATGAGAGAATGTGTCTGTGTGAGAGTGTGTGTGAAAAAGAGAGACAATGTGTGAGAGACAGTGTGTGCGTGTTAAAGGGAGTTTGTGTGTGTGAGAGAGAAAGTGAGTGTGTGTGTGTGACAGAGAGAGAAAGAGAGAGTGTATGTCTGTCAGAGAGATTGCGTGAGAGAGTGTGTGTGCATGTATGTGAGAGAAAGTGTGTGTGACAGTGAGAGTGAGCGAGTGAGGGTGTGTGGTAAAGACACTGAGTGTGTCGAGGTAGATCAGCCATGATTTGACTGAATGGAGGGCGCAAATATTGTTCTTCAATTTAATATTTAATAAGAATTATGCATGAATCTCAGATATAATCTGTTCTTCTCCTATAATTCTATCCTGTGTACAGCACAGCTATGGGAGACAGAATGTTGTTATTAAGTTCAAAACGAATACTAATATTTGCCATTAAATTAATCTGTTCGAGTTTCAAGCTTTTACTTGTCAGTCTCTATTTATATGCGGTCTGCACCTTCCTGCAGTTCAAAAAATGTAAGAACAATTATTTTACTGCCAGCGAATTAAACCCCCACCCCCCCCCCCCCCCCCCCCCCCACTAAACTGTTTAAAATTAGATAAGTGACAATTCTCTCGCTAGCCAACTCCCAATGACATTGAAGGAATAATGTGGTTACGGCTTCACAGAAAGAATGTAATAACCGAATAGCCATATTGCCAAACTGCAATATCAAACTCCTCTTTAAGTCAATGCAAATGTTATCATGGACATAAAAAAAGTAATTCAAAATCTCTTTTGAAACTGAACAATTCTGTAGAGTCAGTATATTCTTACTGAGATTTTTTCATGCATAATCACAAAATGTTTCCATCCTAAAAACTTTCCCAATCGTGTTAATTGTGCGCAGAGACAGCAGAATTGTGAAAGGCGATTAATGATCAATTAGATTAATATGAAAAATGTTCCGTCAATATGGAGAAATATTACTGCATTATAATTGTTTGAATTGCATTAATTTTACTCTACAATTTGAAAACTTGGGAATTGTATAGTTTCTGATTGCAGTAACGAATTATGTTCAGAATGAGCGTCATAATCCATGGTTTAGTTTATTCTGCAATTACCACTTAAAATAAAGACAAAATGTTCTAACACATCTTTAAATGTTTTTTTGCCCATTTCTGAAGCCTGTTTGTTTTCTGCCTACAATCGCGCTTCAAGCAGATACAAACGCGGAGGCTACTTCGATTCAATCGCAAAACGTGTAACCGCTCAATATCACCGAGTTTAAACAAAGCAGAAACAATGCAGAACCGCCAAATGATTTCATAAATTCTACTTATTCAAAGTCACCTAGATACACAATCTCCTCAGCAGAAAAACACCAAATCACATCACTGGGGGGCTGAAACCCGTTTCATGGAGAAGCAGCTCAATTCTACAAACATTTCCAACAGAATCCAATGTAATCATTGCAAGAAACTCTCAATATGGAATCCAGACAACCCGCTCGTCACCAAATGAAGGAATAATTAAACTAAACAGAAATATGGAATAATGTCAACAGCATTGTGGGTAGGCGGAACATGTTCAATAAATTAATACTGAAACTTAAGCATATGTTGTTAATATTGGGTTTGATTTCAAACCTATTTGTGCAAAAGATGGCAAAACACCTTTGTGCAACAGATGGTAAAACCCGCAGCGATTAGATGTCACCGAGATTAAACATTGCAGAAACGTCAAACTGTTTTTACAAACGTTAGATATTTCAAGTAGCCTGGCCACAGAGTATCCTCAGCAGATAAACACCAAATCACAACAACCAGGGTCTCAATCCCTCAGCAGCACCTTTTTATCAAGACACAGCGGAATTATATAACTCAATTTCAGCAGAATCACATGAAACATTGTAAAAATTCTGCATACAGAATCCACCAAACCCAGGTCTCATTGGCTGAATGAATTATTAAAATAGACAAAAAAAGCAAAGACTCAAATAAAACAGTTACTAAATAAATGTGTGGTTCTTACCGGCAGTCACCGTCACCATGGTCCCTTTCCCCCAGTAGTCCAGCATATCACAGTGAGACACACCATGTCAAATACTGCGGCAGACTGTTAACTGTAAATACAGAGATTTAATCTCACTGCGCTCTCAAAAACCTGATCCTGACTCGCCTAAGAGTAAACCAATGAGATATTTCAGCTTGTGCTGGTCATTATATTTGTAAATGTGATTGAAGTTCTTTAAAAGCCTCTCTGAAGATTTAGCGTGTCAGTAAACACAAACAAAGCGGAAGACTTATATATATTTTTACAAACCAGTATTACTTATACCCATTATTTTATTTAGCTCCCATTTTCTTTGACTTTTCCTGTTGTGATCGTGATCACCAATTTGAACAAACTCCTTCTGAGGTTTTTGTGTGAGGATGTCGCTGTGCACAGCACTGTGACCCACTGCTGTAGTATCACAGTGAAATACACCCGCACAAAAACTGCACCCACTCTCTGTTCAGTGCTACCTCTGAATACTTACTTCAAATGGACGTTTACTTCTGATCTAGTTTAGTACTTATGCAGCAATTTACAAAACGCAATGAACAGTGATCCCCTCCAAGTATCAGACATATTAAAATGAACATTATATCCAGTTCTGTAATTGTGGAAACTGTTAACAGTAAATGTAAGCACAGCCAAAAGCTCAGCCATTATATCAATTGGTTTGTTAGGTTTTACTGTTAAATTTGCTGTTTTACTTTTGTCAGAAGCAACTTGTTGTCGGGTTCTGATCATTACAGTTAATATTACATTTAAAACAAGTACTGACCGTTAGGTTACGATGGAAGTTTCTCTCGATCTGTTCTTGTTCGGGTCCAGCCCTGGTCCCTCTCGCTGTGGTCTTTTGCACAGTAATAGATGGCGGTGTCTTCAGTCTTCAGGCTCGTCATGTCCAAGGAGAAGATATTCCTTGAAGTGTCTTTGGACGCAGTGAATCGATTCTTAATTGCTGGGGCATAGATGTTGTCCAATGAACTATAGTAGTAAAGCAGCCACTCCAGCCCCTGTCCGGGAACCTGTCGGACCCAGTACATGCAGTAGCTGCCAAGATCGAAGCCGCTGGTTTTACAGGTCAGTCTCAGGGAGCCTCCGGGACGCCCGGTCTCTGCCTCTGGCTGAGTCAACACAACCTCCGACAGGACACCTGTAAAAATATATCAAAAACCCCGAGGATTAATCCTGGTGAAATGATTTCTGACTCTGTAACATTCCAGTGAGAGACTAACACTGAGACAATAACAGTGAGAGACTTGGACAATCAAAACTACTCACGGGATAAGAAAGTCAGCAACAAACTGAGAGAAATCGCCGACCTCATCCTTCTGGTCATTTGGGGAAAATGGTTCTGTCCAGAACTCAGTGAACAAACCAACTCCCGGACTGTTGGATTCCGGCCCCAGTGAGCGGCATTTAAATACCCGGCAGAAGGGGGCGGGTTCCCAGGCGCCGCCTGTTGATTCCCTGGTGGAGGCGGCGACTGGATCCACGCCCCACCTTCCACATCCCCAACAGAATGGACTCAGATATTTACAATAGGTTATTGCTAAAAATGGAAATTTTATCTGTATTGGGATACTTGGCTTAATGGATTCATTGTAATGTATCCATTGGTTCTAATGGTGAAATTGCAGTTGAGTATCTATTAATAAAAATCTAATTCCATTGTAAATTAAGTCCGTTTATTTCTACACTACTTCCTAAGGGGTTGAACCTAAACAAAATATTACATTATCAGGGAATAAAGGGTCTATATCTCACTACAATAATTAAGCGTCATCAGTCTTAGGAATTATTATTGATTTATGTAACTAAATGCAGTGGATGAACAAAGTGATTTTATTTACAGCCAGGGTGGCTATCGCTGTACAATTTGTGTCCGAAGATAAGAAGAGTCTCCTCACATTATACAATGCCTCACTTTGCATTTCTCGATCTGTCCCTGACCCAAAGACAGCCCTGTGAAAATTAGCGTTAAAAGAAGCCCGCCTGCCTGATAATTCAACAGTAAGTTTACAGGCAAATGTAAATTTTACATCAACTTTTGACAAAGAAGTTAATGAATGAGAACAGACACGGAGATCAGAAAAGTTATCCTTCAGCATCCAAATCATTGCAGCTAGTTTTATTGGCCTCCCGCTGTCTACCATTCACTGGTATTGGGAACACAGGATATCAGGACTTAGCGGCATATTAAACAATATCACAAGAATAAATGTTTTATCTTCCACTGAAGCGGGTCATGAACTGGTCATTTCTCCACTCATTGGCAGCTATGAGGGGGACTGTTAAATAATCGAAATCAGCACAAAATAAACTATACAATTTACGGTGCTAATGAGGTATAAGGGACCCCACAGGCTAAATGAGGTGCACAACTGGGAGAATATTCAAGGAATTCCTGCAGGTTCAAGACAATTCTATGATTTTCTTTTAATTTAATTCCTTTCAATTTTTTTTTGCCATTCTACTCAGCTCATTAGACTGGGGGATTGGGACCATCAACATCCCTCTCTCACACTCCATGAAGTTCTTAATGAACCGGCTTTAATAACTAGAATGCCCTTTACTTAGAAATAATATAAATTAAGTAATATGTGGTGAATTTAATATTTTCTGATCGAGTTTAATCTCACAGTGAACATGGCATTCATTCAAATATTTCCTTAGATGAAATACCATTTAAACTGTGCCTTTCGTGTGCGACAGAAACATTTATTGTTTGAATGGCTAAAACCATTTTGTTCATTCATATCCAGGCTAATCTGCCCCACACAGTATTTGGAAGCAACCCAGCCAGCTGCAGTCAGGGAGGCTCGAATGTCCGATGTTGTTTACAAGAAGCATCTGCGGGTTTGTGCAGTAAATGAAAGATCTGTTTCCTCAGTACTGACCGCTTGGCTGCAAGCCAACTTCAAACCCTTAACACTGTCAACAAGACCTATTTATAACAAATCTACCCAGCAACAGCACTGGAGTCAGTTTTATTTTTTAAGTTGTGAACCTATGTGAACTGTTTCCATCTCTCAGGGAAGAAAAGTTATCCAGCTTCTCTGACACCCTGTTGGCATCAATGGCTCATTGGAGGATCTCTCCAACACCTCATAATATTCTGATGGATGGATGGATGGAAAGAATTACAGACAGATTATCAGAGAGGACTCAGAGAGAGGATACATTTTGTCACAGTCAAACATATACATTTGTGTGATCTTTTTGCCCCTTTGCTCTTTCACGGGATGTGGGAGTCACTGGCAAGGCCAGTATTTGTTGCCTGTCCCTAATTGCCTTTGAACTGAGTGCCTTGCTCGCCCATTTCAGAGGGCAGTGAGAGTCCATCATGTTGCTGCGGATCTGGAGCCACATGTAGGCCAGACTAGGTACAGTGGCAGATTTCCTTTCCTGAAGGACATTAGTGAATCAGCTGAGTTTTTTTCTGCAATCAATGGTAGTTTCATGGCTTCCTTCACTGGACCAGCTTTCAATCCCAGATGTATTATTGAATTTAAATTCCACTAGCTGCCATGGTGGGATTTGAATTCGTGTCTTTGTAACTTATCCAGTGACATTAATACAACACAACCGTCTGCCAAATAATGGAGGGATGAATGGTAGTTGGATGCCTGAATACTTTGATTAAGGAATCAATGAATGGGTTGACCGATGTATCAATCGGTGCACATGAAAAACTCTGTGCTACCTTCCCATCTTGGTGCATGACGACTTTATATCTTGAAGCAGGTTCAGTATTTCAGTTGTGTAAGTCTAATACCTTCAGTCCCTCCAGATTTTCTGGATGTATTCCATCCCCAGGCTAACGAGCTGAACGTCACAAGAGAAGACTGAAAATGTCCCTGCGGTACCGATGATTCTTCCCTGCTGATGGTGAATCATCATCTTTCAGAGGGTACATAATTCGATTTCGATGGAGGATTGTAATATTTGAAATATGTGGTCCTTGCATGTGCAGCAAAACATTCAACATATCCTCACCCAAATTAGTGAAGGTAACATATATTACTCACTGGAGAGCCACATTAACTTACAGTCAGGTCCAGGTAGTTTTATTTATACCACCACTTTACAAATCCTCACACACTCCAGTTATATATCAGGAGTTTCTGTGCGATGATGAGGTGATTACCTGTCAATAAAGCGCAGAGGCTGCTGGGTAGCTGCTCATTATCCTCCGTCTGATTTAATTCCATTTCCCACTGAATTTTGGGACAGATGTGATTCCTTACTGACAGAATGGTCAATGTGATCTCAATCAATGTTAATGAAATGAAATGAATCGCAATTACATTTTGTATGGAATAAAATGCTGAAAATGATTGGTTCATGCAATTGTTAATCTTTGTGAATGGGTGATAATTTCTGAATATAATTATTTGTCTTGTGAATTGATGGGAATTGGTGAATATAATTTATTATCTTTGTGAATTGTTGATAGTTGGTGAATATCACTATTTATCTTTGCGAATTGATGCCACTGAGTGAATATACTTATTTATCTTTGTGAATTGATGATAATTATTGAATATAATTATTTACCTTAGTGAATTGATAATGGTTGGTGTTGATAATTATTTATCTTTCTCAGCCTTTACGACCTTCTTCTCCTCTGCTGAAAGATAAGATCCCTTCCACAGGAGGTTAATGATGCAAAAATCACCACACTATCTGAAAACAAAGCTGACAAGTTAGCCTGCAACAATTACAGAGATATCTCACTCACAGAGTCACTGAGAAGGCCGTTGCTCGGGTCATGCTTTAAATACTTCATTTGATTGCAGGCTGAAGCAGAGTGTGATGTTTGTTTCAGAAGATATACACTGGACAAGATTTGCTCCATACGCTCGACACCGTCAGCAGAGCACCACTGTAGAAGATTTTAGGGAAAATTGGCTGTTCACCAAAACTCCCCAGTCTCATCCACTCCTTCCATGACAACATGCACTGCACTGTACAGATTGATGATTCCACTTCCGACAGATTCGGAGTGAAGAATGGAGTGAAGCAGGCTTGTGTCCAACCCCCACTCTGTTGGGCACCTTCTCCATGCAGCTGATCTTTGTCTTCCTTGTAAATATGGAAGGAGTCGACTTACACTCGATCAGACGGCAAGCTCCACAATCTATAAGACAGAAAGCGAAGACATAAACACATTGAATTCTGATCAGAGAATTCCTCCACACTGATAACTCTGTCAACAAAACGGAAACTCATCCACAAAGAATGATGAACTGACTCTCCCATGCCTATAAGTTGTTCTCCCTGACTATAAACATGGAGAAAACCGTGGTCATGGGAAAAGGTGTTGCACTTCCATCATTGATCACACTAAATAACACCCGGATGGAAGTAAATTCCGCTCCCTGGATTCCACAGTGACAGGCAGCCTGTTCCTTGATGAAGAACTTGATACCCGCAGCTGCCACCTTTGCCTGACTCATGAAACGCCCATGTAATAGCATTAAATCTGACCCTTAGGACCAAGCTGATGGTTTATAAGGCCTATGTTCTCAGCACCTTGTTGAATGGCTGTGAAACATGGGCGACTTACAGCTATCTCATAAAGAAGCTCCACAATTTCCATCTTCAATTCCTGCTGCACATCATGGGTATGTACTGGCTGGATAAAGTCACGAATGCAATGATACTCTCAAAGGCAGAGCTCCCAAGACTGAAGAACTCATCAAACAGAAGTGATTTTTGTGGCTTGGGAACGTTCGCAGATGGAAGATGGTCACAGACACAAGGACTTTCTGTTTGGTGAGGGAGCTGGAGGCAGGCAACCAGTGGGACGCCCAAAACTCTGCTTCAAGGCTGCTTGAAGTGAAGGCCCTAAATATCGATTATCACAAAGGAGTGAAACTAACTGACAGCTGAGGAAAATGGCGACACCTCCTGTGGGTTGACGTGAATCACCACGATGACCAGCGGCTAAAGCGGCTTGGCACTCCAGGCCAACACCGAGAAAAAAAAACAAGCCACAACGACACTTTGCAGCTTCATGTGCAGCACTTATGGCAGAGCCTGCCTCACAACAATTGGCCTCCTTAGCAATCAGCACATCTGAAATGGGTTTGTTTCCATTGTGTGTCTGTGACCTTTCATAGATGGAAGGTTGTCCAGGATTACCGTGAATTTCAGTTGCAAACAATGTGATGTGCTTCTCACTCTTTCTCTTCCTCCCAATCTCCCTCACACACACAGACCAACTTAAGATGCCACCTTGACTTCCTGGGAGGCTCCATAAGACTTAACCATTGAAGAAAATGACCCTAACTGTCTATCAGGTGGTATCATGAACCTATAAACTCTTCCCAACACTATGTTTGTTGAGGTGGATATTAAAGCACCCGCCGTCTCTATACAGCTCCCTGGTCAACATCCCTCCCTTTAATCAAGATGAACAAAGATCCATCACCAGGAATTGGGCCGCTTTACTCTGGTGCTGACTTTAATGTGCGCTAATCAACCATGTTCATCTGCAATTAGTTGAATTTTGTTAAATTTTGGCACCTCCTGCAGAAGGCGATGTGGTGTGACACCTGGGGAAGTGGATTCTTGATACAATAATGTCAAAGACCTAACCTGACAGCGACATTTTCACAGTAGCTGCAATTGCAACGTTTGGCTAGCGGATGGAGATGGAATCTTGATGGACACATTCTATGAAACAGGCATTGTCTCAGATAATACTGCACTGGACCCTGTCTCTGTCTTTTTCAATTGGACTCCATCCATTTTTATGTTAGACCAAACATTGTCTCTCTTTATATTTCAATGTACCCTGTTTCAAATAATACTGCACCAGTCAATACCAATATTTATATCACACAGTCTGGAAGTTCCCAATTCAAACCGATCGGATTTACCTCTGCAGTCCTGTCACATCCAGTCGTAAATGGTGGTAGACAAGTAAACAAGTAACTGGAGAATGGGGCTCCACAAAGCTGTGGGTCTGGAGTTATATGTATGGGAGGTGGTGATGTGCTGGTATTCTCACTGGGCTAGTAAATCGCTGGGGGTCTGGGTTTGAATCCCACCACGGCAGATGGTGAAATTTGAATGGAAAAATCTAATGATGACCATGAAAATATTGTCGTAAAAACCCAGCCTAACAAGCCGCACTGTTCTCAAGGAGGCAATTAAGGATGGGCAATAAATGCTGGCCTAGCCAGCGCCGCCCCCATTCTCATGAACGAACAAAAAAAATGTAGTCCAGACTGGGTAAGGACGGCAGATTTCCTGCCCTAAAGGACATCGGTGAACCAGGTGGATGTTTCATATAATCGAATATCGTTTCATGGTCACCATTATTGAGATGAGCTTTCAATTCCAGATTTATTAATTGAATTTGGATTCCACATGCTACCATAAAGGGATTCAAACCCCTATCCCCAGGGAAAAGGCCTGGATCTCTGGATTACTGATCCAATGACGTTCCCACTGCATGATTGTCCCTCCCATGTTATACAGGATCCTGGTTTGATTATTAATTCCCTGGGGGCTACTTTATTTCTATTGTGCTGGATCAGGCCTCCGTTTGTCTTAAAATAGACCCTATCTCATTAATGTTCCACTGGAATCCATCTCAGTTTGTATTGCACTGGATTCTTTCTCTGTTTATATTACACTAGGCCCTGTCTCTGTTTATGTTATATTAAATCTTGACTATGTCTACATTATAGTGGTCATTGTAACTATGACACTAGGCTATGTTTCTGAAGAAGAGTCATATGAACTCGAAACATTTAACTCTGTTTCTCTCTCCGCAGATGCTGTCCAACCTGCTGAGTTTGTCCAGCATTTTCTGTCTTTATTTCAGATTTCCAGCAGTTGCAGCATTTTGATTTTATCTGTGCCTCTGTTTAAATTATGGCTGCATTACTCCATGTTTCTGTGAGATGGAGAGATAATATGATAAATAAAGACATTAGGCTAGAAATCAGTATCTGGCAGTAGCCTGAAAGGACGGTATCAGATCAGCCGTATATGCTATGCAGCACTTGATATTCATTTTCAGTGCAGTCAGCAGAATTAGATTTCAGATATCCCTTCTTTTCCGGTGCCAAATGCCAATTTCCTACCTATGGAGTGGTATGTGTAGGAGGATACAGGGCATTGTGTTCCCGTGTGCTTACTGCCCTTGTTATTCTGGGAGGTAGAGGTCACAGGTATGGAAGGTGTTGTTGAAGACGCCTTGGAGAGTTGCTGCAGTGCATCTTGTGGATGATACACTCTGCAGCCACTGTGTATCAGTGGTGAAGGGAGTGAATGTTTAACTCCTGGATGAGGAGCTTATCAAGGCTCCCTGATTTCCTCTGGTTGGTGTGATGTTCTTGAGTGTTGCTGCAGTTACATTCATCAAGGAAAGTAAAGAAATTCCAACAGGCATCTGACTTGCAGATTTGCAGATGGTGGAAAGGCTTCAGGGAATCGGGAGGTGAGTCATTCACACAGAATTCCCAGCCTCTGACCTAATCTTGTAGCCACAGTATTTATATGGCTGGTCCAGTTCAGTTTCTGTTCAATGGCATCTGAACAACGTTGATGGTGGGTTTCAGCGACGGTTATGCCTTTTGAACGTCAAGGAGAGATGTTTGGTTTCTTTATTGTTGGAGTTGGTCATTGCCTGGCACATGTGTGCTGCTGATATCACTTGCAACTTATCAGCACAAACTTGTCCAGTTCGAGATGCAATAATTAAGGACGGTTTCATTATCTGATAGGTCATAAATGGAACTGAACACTGCAACTATGAGCGAACATCACCACTCCTGACCCAGTGATGAAGGGAAGGTCATTGATCAAGCTGCTGAAAATGGTTGGACCAAGGACACTTCTGTGTGAGACTCCTGGAATGATGGCCTGGTGCTGAGATGTTCGGTCTCCAACAACGCAACATCTTCATATTCGCTAGGTGAAACTCCAGCCAGTGGAGAGACTTGCCCCTGATTCCCGTTGACCTGACACTTTCCAAGGCTTCCTGATGCCACACTCAATTAACAGCTACTTTGACATCAAGTACTGAAGCACTCATACATTATGTCTGGAAGTTCGCTCTCTTGTCCATGTTCAGACTAAGTTTACAATGAGCTTTGACGCTAGCTGATCCTGGTGGATTCAGTCTGAGCTTTGGTGAGCAGGTCGGCGACACCTTCAGTCACTTTACTGATGATTGAGAGTAGACTGATTAAGCTGTCAGGGGACGGACATAATCTGTTGTCCATTACGTACAGTATTCTATCTTCACGCTATGGTTCATCATTTTCAGGTATGCCTGGTCTTGCTTCTGACCTGCTGGCGTACATTCCTCATTATTCCCAGGCTGAATGTTAGACTCATAGACTCAGAGACGTTTACAGCACAGATGGAGGCCATTCGGCCCATCGTTTCTGCCCCAGTAAACAAAGATCTGACTACACTAATCCCATTTTCCCGCACTTGGCCCTAGCCCTGGATGCTATGGCAGCTTAAGTGAACATTTAAATCCTTCTTAAATGTTACTAGAGTTTCTGACTCAACCACCCTTTCAGGCAGTGAGTTCCAAATTTCTACCACCCTCTGGGTGAAAAAGATTCTCCTCAACTCCCCACTTAGCCTTCGAACCTCTTATCTAAAATCTATGCTCTCTGGTTTTTGACCTCTCTACTAATGGAAAAGGTGCCTTCCTATCCACCCTACCTATGCCCCTCAGCAGCCCCTCAACCATTGTTGCTACAAGGAAAACAGCCCAGCCTATCCAATCTTTCCTCAGAGTTCAGATCCTCCAGCCCAGACAGCATCTTTGTAAATCTTCTCTGCACTCTCTCCAGTGCAGTCACATACTTGCTAGAACTGTGGTGACCAGAACTGCAGTAGTGCTCCAATTGTGGCCAAACCAACGTTTTATAAAGTTCCAGCATAACCTCCCTGCTCTTGTGTTTTATGCCTCAGATAATAAAGGCAAGTAACCCATATGCCTTCTTAACCACCTCATCTACATGCCCTGCTACCTTTAGGAACCTGTGGATATGCACACTCAGGTTTGAGTGAGGGATATTCTGGTCCAGGAGATTACAGGGTGTGATTGAATGCAACTATCCTGCTGTAAATGACCAACAGTATCTCGTTGATGCTAAGTTTTGAGCTGGTAGATCTGTTCTGAATGTGTCCCGTTTAGCACAGCAGCAGTGCCACACAACACAATGGAGAATGTGCTCAGTGTGAATACCGGCCTGGGTTTCCGCAAGGACAGTGCAGGGGTCAATCACATTTATATCAATAGTGTGGTGGGCCAGAGATCAGGTAAGGGTTTCCCTCGTGTTGGCTCTCTAACCATCTGTGGCAGGTCCATCCTTTCAGATACGTCATTCAGGACTCATCCAGCTCCAGCATTCTTGGTCTTGTCAAATGGTAATTGATTTTGCAAATTCACAGCATATTCGTTGCCCTTGCTACCCTCAGTGTTTCTTCCACGCAGTGCTAAAGATGAAGGAGTACAGATTCATCAGCTGAGGGAGGGCAATAGGTGGTAATCACCAGGAGGTATCTCCACCCAGATACTGTGGTTCTGTGGGACTTCAATATGGTGTCAATATTGCTGCTATCCACCGTGTCTCTGTTCATATTACACTCAGCCTGTCTCATTGTTACTGCTCTAGTCTGTGATTCTGTTTCTGTACTACTAGACCCTGTCTCAGTATTGTTGCTCTCCACCATGTCTCTGTTTATACTACACTGGGCCTGTCTCATTGTTACTGCTCTAGTCCATGTTTCTGTTTCTGTAACACTGGACTCTGTCTCAGTTATTGCTGCTCTCCACCATGTCTCTGTTCATATCTTACTGGGCCGGTCTCTTTGTTACTGTTCTAGTCCATGTTTCTGTTTCTGTAACATTAGGTCCTGTCTCAGTTATTGCTGCTCTCCACCATGTCTCTGTTCATATTTTACTGGGCCGGTCTCTTTGTTACTGTTCTAGTCCATGTTTCTATTTCTGTAACATTAGGTCCTGTCTTAGATATTTATCTAATTGTCCTCAGTTTATATTACATTAGTATATTCCCTTACTTTATTGCACTAGACCCTGAAAATAGGAGTTAAATGGTTTAATTTAAACAGCTGCTAGATAAGAGAGGTCTGTGGATCATGAACACAAATCTGGGATGCAGGGAGGACAAGTCATAACATCTAAATAGGCCCCCATGATAATTGTTCCCACCATCTTGCTGCCTTATCTTCACTATTTCCACCCCAGCCAATTTCCCCATTATTGCACGTGTGCAGTGCAGTAATAACAGAAGCAGGGTCTAATGTAATTTAAATACAGATATGATCTAGCACAGAACTGAGACAGTGGCTACTGAAATACAGAGACAGTTCAAGATTAATATATACAGAGACAGGTCAATTATAATATAAACAGAGACAAGGCCTTATTTAATAGAAGCAAAGACAGGATCTAGAGTAATATAAACAGAAATGGGGTCCAGTGTAATATAAATAGAGACAGGGTCTAGTGTATTATAAACATACAGGGCCCACTTTAATATAAACAGGGGCAGGGCCTAGTGCAATATAAACACAGACTGGATCTAATGCAATATAAACAGTGACGGCGTCTAGTGCAGAATAAACAAAGACATGTCGAGTATAATATTAACAGAGACATGCCGGGTGTAATATAAACAGTGATATATCAAGTGTAATACAAACAGGGGCAGAGCCTAATATAATATAAACAGAGACATGGTCTAATGTAATGTAAACCAAAACAGGGATCAGTGTAACATAAACAGAAACAGAGTCTAGTGTAATATAAACTGGGGCAGGGCCTAGTGCAATATAAACAGAGACAGCGTCTCATGCAATATAAACAGAGGCAGGTTTAATATAATATAAAGAGACATGTTGAGTGTCATATAAACAGGGGCAGGGCCTAGTGCAATGTAAACAGAGACACCGTCTGGTGCAATATAAACAGAGACATGTTGGGTGCAACATAAACAGGGACACAGCCTAGTGTAATACAAACAGAGGCAGGGTCGACTGTAATATAAAGAGAGACAGGGTCACGGTCGAACGCAATATCAAGTCAGGGTCTACTGTCCCATCAAACTATCCCAGGACAGGTGCAGCATGGGGCGAGTCACAGAATTTAAAGCTACCTCTACAATGTCAAATTGAACACTCCCAGGGAAGATGCAGCACAGGTTAGAGAGAGGGAAACTCCCTCGACACTGTCACCATGGGGCTAGTCACAGAATTTAAAGCTACCACTACATTGTCACATTGAACACTCTCAGGGCAGGTACAGCACGGGTTAGATACGGTTGGACACGGTCTAGTGTAATGCATAGACAAGGCCCATGGCTCCATCAAACAGTGCCAGGGCAGATGTAGCATGGGGCTACATTAATAATGTAAAGTTCCCTCTACATTGCCACATGAAAATCTCCCAATGCAGGTATAGCATGGGTTAGATTCAGAGTGAATCTCCCTCGACACTGTCACCATCAAACATTTCCAGGACAGGTGCAGCACAGTTCAGAAACAGGATAAAACTTCCTCTACATTGTCCGCTCAAACACAGTTGAGGCATGTAGGGTAAGGGTTCTATGTAGTGTAAGGTTTCCTCTGCACTCTTCATCAGACATTTCCCAGGAAGCTCGGCACTGGGGGCAGGTAAAGAGGAAAGCTGCCTCTGCACCGTCACATCAGATATTTCCAGGGCTTAGATAGGGGCAAATCCCCCTCTACAGTGTCTACAGCCATGTCAAATATAGCGTGGTTTAGATGCAGAGTAAAGATCTCTCTAAACGGCCCTATAAATTAATCTCAGGCCACGTATAGCACAGTTTAGATGCAGAGTAAATCTCCCTCGACACAGTTGTATCAAACACTCCCAGGGCAGTCACAGTGCAGGTTAGGTGCAAAATAAAGCTCCCTCTACACTCCGGCAGACACTCCAAAGGCAGGAACAGCACGGGTTAGATACAGGGAAAGATTCTTTGGCACGGCCACATCATATCTATGCTACTGGCTGCATCACAGGTTAGATACAGAGTAAAGTTTCGTCTGCAGTTTCCCACCAAGCACTCTCAAGTCAGTGAATGCTCAAAACAGATTTAGAATAAAGTTCCCTCTACGGATTATAATCCATTTCATTAGATCAATTTAGTTTGAAGTGTATGAATCGGTCTGAGAGAATATATTGGCTAGACATTGACTTCATGTTGTGGAGTAAAGACAGTGACCCATGTTGGAGAGACAAGACAAAGTACCAGAGAGGAGAAAGAGACAGAGAGAGAGAGAGAGAGGATACAGGACATCCCTCCAAACACATTTGCCATGACATTATATTTCATGATAAGTGGGAATCTTACTTAATTCTAAACATAGATATCATCGTGACATAATTCTCATATAACTGATTTTAAAAATGCCCAAAAACAATTGCTACTGAAATCGGTTGATGTATTTGCATGTTTGACTCTATTGCTGTGTTTTTGTGTCTCCAGAATCTAATCTGGGACTTCTATTTCTGTGTTCATTTACATAAACTGACTTCAATGAAGTGTTCATGGCAGCAAAACCAGATAAACATAGACACTTATTGATTGGTTTCAACTCAAAACAAGGGTTTATTTTAAGAATATTGACAGTTGGTATAAAATTAATAGAAACATTTTCAACATCCATTAGAACAGATGTTATTTATTTCAAATAATTAAAAATACATTTAAATTAATAATTCAATTCTGTAAGTTCTACTGTCACAATCAATGATGAATATTTGAACAGGCTGGGATTACACTCATTGTCAATTTGTTGGAAGATTTAACCGATTAAAATGGACAATTTAAAACAGCAGCCACAGGACCGACCTATAATCATATTAATCTCAGAGTTTTCAACATATCACAACTAGCATTTTAAAATGTTAACATTTAGGAAGAATTTACATTTATAGAATGCTGCTTATGACCCCATGAAGTCCTAAAGCCCTTGAAATTCGTTAATGTACATTTGTTGAAGTTTAGTCACTGCTGTAATATTGGAAATCCATCCGGTGATTTGTGCACAGCAAGCTCCCATGAATAGACCTGCGAAAAATGATGAGATAATATGTGATTTTAGTTGAAGAATGAATACTGGACTAGGATAGGGGGGAGAACAGTCCTGCTCTATAGATTGGTACCAAGGGAGATTTTGCACCTGTCATTGGCCTGAACGTTTGACCTGTTTCTCTCTCTATTGATGCCCACTGACCTGCTGAGTGGTTATTTTTTGCCCTGCTTTTGATTTCCAGAATCTGTAGTATTTTGCAGTGTTTTAATTCGTTCTTAGGATATGGGCATCAATGATGAAGTAATTCTTGCACTTGGCCCTGTCTCAGTTTATTCTGGTCCAGACCATATATCAGGAATCAATGCACTAGACACAGTCCCAGTTTATATTAATTTAGACCCTGAATCATTAATAACTGCAGTGGACCCTGTCTCAGTTTACATTAATCCAGACCATGTATCAGTCATCTCTGCACTGGACATTGTCTGGGTTTATATTAACCTACACCCTGCATCAGTAACCACTGCACTAGGCCTGTCTCAGTTTTTATTAATCCAGACCCTGTATCAGTAATGACTGCACTGGACATTGTCTGAGCTTATATTGATTAGGACCATGTATCAGTAAACACTGCACTGGACCCTCTCTCAGTTTCTATTAATCCTGAATCTGTATTAGTAATGACTGGTCTTGGCCCTGATACAGTGTATATTAGTCCAGACCCTTTATCATTAATCATTGGAAAGGACACTGTCTCAGATTATATTGATCCTGATCCTGTATCAGTAACTAGCCCCTGTCCTAGTTTATAATAATCTCGTCCCTGTGTCAGTAATCACTGCACTCGGCCCTGTCACAGTTTATATTAATCTAGATTCTGTGCCAGTAATCACTGCACTAGACGCTGTCTCACTTGATATTGATCTAGACTTCTATCGGTAATATCAGTTTATATTATCACAGAATCACAGAATCACACAGTGCAGAAGAGGCCCTTTGGCCCATTGAGTCTGCACCGACACGTGAGAAACACCTGACCTACCTGCCTAACCCCATTTACCAGCACTTGGTCCATAGCCTTGAATTTTATGACATGCCAAGTGCTCATCCAGGTACTTTTCAAAGGATGTAAGGCAACCCACCTCCACTACCCTCCCAGGCAGTGCATTCCAGACTGTCACCACCCTCTGGGTAAAAAAGGTTTTCCTCAAAAGCCCCCTAAATCTACTGCCCCTCACCTTGAACTTATGTCTCCTTGTGACTGACCCTTCAACTAAGGGCAACAGCTGCTCCCTATCCACCCTGTCCACGCCTCTCATTATCTTGTACACCTCGATCAGGTCTCCCCTCAGTCTTCTCTGCTCCACTGAAAACAACCCAAGTCTATCCAACCTCTCTTCATAACTTAAATGTTTCATACCAGGCAACATCCCGGTGAATCTCCTCTGCATCGTCTCCAGTGCATCACATCCTTCCTATAATCTGGCGACCAGAACTGCATACTGTACTCCAGCTGTGACCTCACCAAGGTTCTATACAAGTCCAATATGGCCTCCCTACTTTTGTAATCTATGCCTTGATTGATAAAGGCAAGTGTCCCATATGCCTTTTTCACCACCTGACAAACATGCCCCTCTGCCTTCAGAGACCTATGGACACACACACCAAGGTCCCTTTGTTCCTCAGAACTTCCTAGTGTCATCCCATTCATTGAATACTTCCTAGTCAAATTATTCCTTCCAAAGTGTATCACCTCACACTTTTCAGTGCTAAATTCTATTTGCCACTTATCTGCCCATTTGACCATTCCATCTATATCTTCCTGTAGCCCAAAGCACTGAACATCACTGTTAACCAACCGGTCAATCTTTGTGTCCTCCACAAACTTACTAATCCTACCCCACATGTAGGCATCTACTTTTGTTTATATAAATAATAAATAATGGGGTACCCAGCACAGATCCCTGTGGTACATGACTGGACACTGGCTTCCAGTTAATAAAGTGTCCTTCTGTCATCACCCTCTCTCTCCAACAACTAAGCCAATTTTAGAATTATATTTTTTCCTGCCTCAGTTTTTATCAATCTAGACCCTGTATCAGTAATCACCGTACTAGACCTTGTCTTCCTTACATTACTTTAGAGCATCAGTAATCACTGCACTGTGCCCTGCCACAGTTTATATTGAGCTAAACCATGTATCAGTAGTCTCCACACTAGATCTGTCTCAGAATATAATAATCTAGACCTTGTATCTGTAACCTCTGTACTTGAGGCTCTCTCAGTTTATATTAATCTAGACCCTGTAACATTACTTACTGCACTAGGCCCTGTCTCAGTTTTTATCAGTTAAGACTCTGGATCAGTAATCACTGCAATGGACATTGTCTCAGTTGACTTTGATCTAGACCCTGTATCAGTAATCATTGCAACAGACCCTGTCTCAGTTTATATTGATCTTGACCCCACATCAGTTATCTCTGCACTAAATTCTGTCACACTTTATATTAGTCTAGTCCCTTTATTAGTAATCACTGCACTAGATCCAGCCTCAGTTTATATTAATTTAGTCCCTGCAGCAGTCATCACTGCAAGAGCTCCTGTCCCAGTTGTATTTATCTAGGCACTGTACCAGTGAACATTTCACCAGGCCCTGTCTCAGTTTATGTTGGTTCAGACCCTGCATTAGTAATTACTGCACAAGAGCCTGTCTCAGTTTATATTAATCAAGACCCTGTTTCAGTAATCATTGCACTCAACCCTGTTCTGGTATTAATAATTTGCACCTTGAACCTAAAAGCACTGCACTGGACTGTTTCTCAGTTTCAATTAATCTAAAGCCTGTGCCTGTAATCACTGCACTAGGCCCTGTCCCATTTTATATGCATCCAACCCTGTAACACAAATCACGGCACCAGGCCTTGTCTCAGTTCATATCAGTCTAGACCCTATATCCGTAATCACTGCAGTAGACCCTATGTCATTTTATATCAATTTGAACCTTATACCAGTAATCACTGCACTTGACCCTCTCTGAGTTTATATTAATCTCGGCCCGGTATCAGTAATCCCTGCACTATGTCCTGCCTCAGGTTTTTTTTTTTATCAATCTAGACCCTGTATCAGTTATCACTGCCCGAGCCTCATCCCAGTTATATTTATCTAGGCCCTATATCAATTAACACTTTGCCAGGCCCTTTCTCAGTTTATGTTAGTTCAGACCGTGTATTTGTAATTATTATACAAGAGCCGATCTCAGTTTATATTAATCAAGCCCCTTTTTCAGTAATCACTGCACTCGTCCCTGTTCTGGTTATAATAAACTGCACACTGAATCTATAATCACTGCACTTGGCCCTCTCTCAGTTTCTATTAACCTAGACCCTGTATCAGTAATCACTGCAGTAGGCCCTGCCTCATTTCATATTTATCTTGGCTCTGTATCAGTAATCACTGCATTGCACATTGAGTTTATATTGACTGAGACCCTGTATCAGGATTCACCACAGTAGAAGCTATCTCAGTTGATGTTGATCGTGGTCCCACATCTGTTATCTCTGCACTAGACTCTGTCTCACTTCAGGTAATTCTGTTTTTGTTTTGGATTTCCAGCATCCGCAGTTTTCTTTGTTTTTATCTCTGTCTCACTTGATATTAGCCGAGTCCCTTTATCAATAATCCCTGCACTATGTCCTGCCTCAGCTTTTTTTTATGAATCTAGACCATGTTTCAGTTATCACTGCACTAGGCCCCATCTCAATATATATTAACCTAGACCCTGTGTCAGTTATCACTGCCCGAGCCCCTGTCCCAGTTATATTTATCTAGGCCCTATATCAATGAACACTTCACCAGGCCCTGTCTCAGTTTATGTTAGTTCAGACCGTGTATCAGTAATTACTGTACAAGACCCTGTCTCAGTTTATATTAATCAAGGCCCTGTTTCAGTAATCACTGCACTCGTCCCTGTTCTGGTTATTATAATCTGCACCCTGAATCTACAATCACTGCACTTGGCCCTCTCTTAGTTTCTGTTAACCTAAACACTGTATCAGTAATCACTGCAGTAGGCCCTGCCTCAAGTTATATTTATCTCGGCCCTGTATCAGTAATCACTGCTTTGGACATTGTCTGAGTTTATATTGATTGAGACCAAATGTCAGTAATCACTGCACTGAGCCCTGCCACAGTTTATATTAAGCTAGACCCTGTGTCAGTAATCACTGCACTGGGCCCCTGTCTCAGTTTATATTGATCCTGATTCTCTATCAGTAAGCTCTGCACCAAACCATGTCTCAATTTAAATTAATCTCGACCCTGTATCAGTAATCCCTGCACTATGCCTTGCCTCAGTATTTATCAATCTTGACCCTGTATCTTTAATCAATACAGCAGGCCCTGTCTCAGGTTATATTAATCTATACCCTGTATCAATCATCACTGCATTAGACCCTGCATCAGTTTCTATTGATCTAGACTTTGCAAAAATTCTTTCTGCATTAGAGCCTGTCTCAGTTTAAAATTTATCTGGACCCAGTATCAGTAACCACTGACTATGGTCTGCCTCAGTTTATATCAGCCTAGACTCTGTATCTGTAATCACTGCACTTGGCAGTGTCTCCACTTTTATTAATTAAGACCCTGCATCAGTAATCACTGCAATGAACACTGTCTCCATATATATTGATCTAGGCTCTGTATTACTGCAATATGCCCTCCCTCAGTTTATATCAAATAGACCTTGTATCAGTAATCACTGAACAAGATCCTGTTACAGTTTATATTAACATAAAGCCTGCATTTGGATCATTGCATAATGCCCTGACTCAGTTTATAACAATCAAGACCCTGTATCAGTAATCTCTGCACTAGGCCCTGTCTCAGTTTATATTAGTCCAGAGCCTCTATCAGTAATCACTGCACTGGGCCCTATCTCCATTAATATTGATCTAGATCTTGTATCGGTAATCACTGCAAAGGACACTGTCTCAGTTTATATTGATCATGATCCTGTATCATTAATCACTGCACTAGCCCTTGGCCTGGCTTATATTTATCTAGGCCCTGTCTGAGTTTATATAAATCTGTACCCTGTATCAGCAATCACTGCACTATGCCCTGCCTCAGTTTTTTTTAAATCATTCTAGATGCTGTATCAGTAATCACTGCACTAGGCCGTATCAAAGTTTACATTAATTTAGTTCCTGCAGCAGTAATCACTGCCCGAGCCCCTGTCTCAGTTATATTTATCTGGGCCCTGTGTCAGTGAACACTGCACCAGGCCTTGTCTCAGGTTATGTTAATTCAGTCCGTGTGTTGGTGATTACTGTACAAAAGCCTGATTCAGTTTATATTAATCAAGGCCCTGTTTCAGTAATCACTGCACTCGTCCCTGTTGGGATTATAATAATCTGCACCCTGAATCTATAATCATTGCACTTTGCCCTCTCTCAGTTTCTATTAACCTAGACCCTGTATCAGTAATCACTTCAATATGCCCTGCCCCAGCCTATAATAATTTAGACCCTGTATCAGCAATCACTGCAATATGCCCTGTCTTAGTTTATTTCAATCTAGGACTTTAAATCAGTAATGGCTACACTAGTCTGTGCCTCAGTTCATATTAATCTAGACCATGTATCAGTAATCACAGCACTAGACACTATCTCAGTTTTATATTTATCAAGACCTTGGATCAGTGATCACTGCACTAGACACTATCTCATGTTATATTAATCCAGACCCTGCATCATTAATCACATCAGTGGAACTTATCTCAGTTTATACTGATGTACACCCTGTAACCGTAATCACTTCAATGGACACTGTCTCAGTTTATATTGATCCTCATCCTGTATCATTGATATCATTAATCACTGCACTAGCCCCTGACCTAGTTTATATTACTCTAGTCCCTGTGTCGGTAATCACTGCACTAGGCCCTGCCTCACTTTATATCAACCTAGACCGTCTATCAGTAATCACTGCACTAGGGCCTGTCTCAGTTTATATTGATCTACACCATGTATCAGTAATCACTGTACTGGGCCCTGTCTCAGTTTATATTGATCTACACCCAGTATCAGTAATCATTGCACTATGGCCTGCTTCAGTTCATATTAATCTGGTCCCTAAATCAGTAATCGCTGCATTAGGCCCTGCCTGAGTTCATATTAATTTAGGCCCTGTATCAGTAATCACTGCAATGGACACTGCCTCAGTTTATACTGATCCTGATCCTGTATCATTAATCACTGCACTAGCCTCTGTCCTACTTTATATTTACCTCGGCCCTGTATCAGCAATCACTGCACTAGGCTCTGTCACAGTTTACATTAATGTAGACCCTGTATCAGTAATCCCTGCAATATGCCCTGCCTCAGTCTTTATCATATAGACCCTGTAACAGTCATCATTGCACTATGATCTGTCTCAGTTTATATTGATCTAGACCCCATATCAGTAATCACTGCACTATAGCCTGCCTCTTCTTATATCAATCCAGATCCTGTATCAGTAATCACTTCACTCAGCCCTGTCTCAGTTTATATGAGTCCACACCCTGTATGAATAATGACAGAGCTCGAAAATGCCTCAGTTTATAAGAGTCCAAACCCTGTATCAGTAATCACTGCATTGGCCCCCATCCCAGTATATATTTATATAGACCCTGGATCAGTAATCACTGCACTTGCTCCCATCTCTGTTTATATTGATCTAAACCCTATGTCAGTAATCGCTGCACTAGACCCAGCATCAGTTTATATCAATATAAACCCTCTAGCAGTAATCACTGCACTTGGCCTGTCTCAAGTTCTATTAATCTAGACCCTGTATCAGTAATCACTGCACTCGACCCTATCTCTGTTTATATTGATCTAGACCCTGTGTCAGTAATCGCTGCACTAGACCCAGCATCAGTTTATATCAATCTAAACCCTCTAGCAGTAATCACTGCACTTGGCCTGTCTCAAGTTCTATTAATCTAGACCCTGTATCAGTAATCACGGCACTAGACCCAAATATATTTCCATCCATTGTTTTATCTCTACCATTTAGCCTTTTTCAATTCCTTCACCACACCCCCACTAGGGCTATCTGTACCTTGCTCGTCCTGTTTTCTACCCATAATTAACACATTCCTTCAGATAATATCATCACCTTCAACACCTCTTTGTCCTTTTGTCTGTGATATCTTTTGGTTATGTCCACCTATTACTGGCCCTCTATCCAGCTCTTCTTGTCCCAACCTCCCAACTTAAAACCAGATTATATTTCACACCTTTTCTATTTTTTCTTAGTTCTGTTGAAGAGTCATGCAGACTCAAAATGTTAACCGTGTTCCTCTCCACAGATGCTGCCAGACCTGCTGAGTTTTTCCAGGTATTTTTGTTTTTGTTTCAGTTTATATTGATCTTGGCCCTGCATCATAATCAGTGAATGGACACTGTCTCATTTTATATCAATCGAAGCCCTGTATCAGTAATCACTGTACTATGCCATGCCTCAGTTTATATAAATCTGTATCCTGTATCAGTAATCACTGCACTAGGCCTTAACTCAATTTATATTAGTCCAGAACCTGTTTTAATAATGACAGAACTAGGGAATGACTCAGTTTATTTTAGTCCAGACACTGTAAGAATGATCATTGCACTAGCCCCTGTCCCAGTTTATATTTATCTAGACACTGTATCAATAATCACTGCACAATGCCCTGTCTCAGTTTATATCAAGCTGGAACCTGTATCAGTAATCACAGCACTATACCCTGTCTCGGTTCATATTAATCAAGACCTGTATCAGTAATCACTCGACTGGACACTGCCTCAGTTTATATTGATCTCGACCATGTATCAGTAATAATTGCACTTGGTCCTGTCTCAGTTTATATTAATCTAGACTCATTATGAGTAATCACTGCACTATCCCCTGCACCAGTTTATATCAACCTAGACCCGACAACAGTAATCACTGCACTTGGCCCCATCACAAGTTTTATTAATCTAGACCCTGTATCAGTAATTACTGCGCTGAACACTGCCTCAGTTTATATTGATCTAGACCCTATATCATAATCAGTGCAAAGGACACTGTCTCTGTTTATATTGATCTACACCCTGTATCAGTAATCATTGCACTACCCCCTGTCCTAGTTTATTTTTATCTCAGCCCTGTATGAGTAATCACTGCACTATGGCCAGCCTCAGTGTATATAAACCTAGACCCCGTATCAGTAATCGTTGCCCTGGACATTGTCTGAATTTATATTGACGGTGACCCAATATCAGTAAACACTGGACTAGACCCCGTCTCAGTTTATATTAATCTAGATCTGTGTCTGTAATCACCGCACTCGAGCATGTCGCAGTTCATATAAATCTAGATCCTGTATCAGTAAGCATTGCACTAGGCCCTGTCTCAGTTCTTGATGATCTAGACCCTCCATTAGTAATCACTGCACGAGGCACTGTCTCACTTTATATCAATCTGGATAAAAGCAAAATAGTGCGGATGCTGGAAATCTGAAAGAATAGCATAAAATGCTGGGACATCACAGTAGGTCTGACAGCACCTGTGCTGAGAGAAGCAGAGCTAACTTTCTGAGACCATATGACCTTCCTCAGAGCTAAAGAGAAATCAAAATGTGATAACATTTGCTGTTTAAGCAGAATGGAGCAGGTCAGGTTGGATAGAAGGCAAGCAATAGGTAGGAGTAAGGTGACACTGCCAAACATATCATAGGTAAAAGGAAAAATGGAGTGTTAATGGTAATGGTAAGGCTAAAGTAGGTGCTACTAAAGTCATAAAGGTAAGAAAGCAGAATGTGTTAACAGCAGAGCCAGAATCAGCACACTGTGAAAGAACAACATGGGACTAGTAACTGATGGCCCTTTTGGGGGTGTGGTAGGGAGAGGGGGCAGTGGTTGGGGACAAATGGCATAAACGGGAATAAGAAAGGGGATAAAAAAGAGGATAAAACAATGAATAAATGAATAAGGCTGTAAAGTGCATATTCGGACGATGCGTTTCTGTTCCTCCAGTTTGAGTTGGACTTCACTGGGACAATGCAGCAGGTCAAAGAGGGGCATGTGGGTGTCAGAGAAGGATGGCGTGTTGAAATTCTAAGGGACAGGAAGGCCTAGGTCATGCTTGCAGAAAGACTGAAGGTGTCCCACAAAACCATCTGCCAGTCTGTTTGGTGCACCAATCTAGAGGACACTGCATTGGGAGTATCGAATGCAGTAGACCAAATTGAAGGAGGTGCAAAGAAGCGGTACTTCACCTGAAAGACATATTTGGGCTCTTGGATGATGAGGAGGGAGGAGGGAAAAGTACAGGAGTGACATCTTCTCTGATTGCTTGGGAAGGTGCCATGGGAAGGGATGAGGTGTTGGGGGTGATGGAAGAGTGGACCAGAGTGTTTCAGAGGGAACGGTCCCTGTGGAATGCTGACTGGAGTGGGTGGGTGGGGGTGGAGTGTTGAAGGAAAGCTGTGTTTGGTTGTGGCATCATGTTGGAGTTAGTGGAAATGGTGGAGGATGATCCTTTGGATGCGGGGATGGCGGGGTGAAATGTGATCAGAAGGGGTACCCTTTCATGATTCTGGGAGAGAGAGGAATGCATGATAGCAGTGACATGGGAGATGGGTCGGACGTGGTTGAGGGCCCTGTCGACCACAGTGGGTGGGAAACCTTGGTTAAAGAAGAAGGAAGGCATGTCAGAAGCATCGTTTTGAATAGTGGCATCATCGGAACAGATGTGAAGGAGGCGAGGGAACTGATAGGATGGGATATCGTCCTTCCAGCATTTTCTGTTTTTGTATCAGCCTAGACTCTGTATCAGTAATTATTGGATTGGACCCTGCCTCCATTGACATTAATCTCGGCCCTGTAAAAGTAATCACTGCACTAGGCCCTGTCTCAGCCTATAATTATCCAGGCCATGCATCAGGAATCACTGCGCTAGACCTTGCCTCAGTTTATGTCAATCAAGGCCCTGTTTTAATAATTCCTATACATTCCCTGTTCAATTTATTTTATGCCCTCATGTGTAACTGTAAACGTTAGATTACATTTTGCTTTAGTTATTGTTGAATAGGTGAACGTCACTGTTAATAGTTCAATGGGCCAAAAGACCATAAGACTATAAGACATAGTAGCAGAAATTAGGCCATTCAGCCCATCGAGTCTGCTCTGCCATTCAATCATGGCTGATAAGTTTCTCAACCCCATTCTCCCATCTTCTCCCCCTAACCTTTGATCCCCTTACCAATCAAGAACCTATCTTTCTCGGTCTAAATCTCAGGCCCTATATTGTTTATTATTGCAGCCATCAATATCTTGACTTGTGTTGCAATTGGTCCTTTCCCAGTTATCACTGCACCTGACCCTGCTCCTGTTTATATCATTAGGTCTTGCGCCAGTTATTACTACATCAGGCCCTGCTTCTGTGCACACTCCAATTAACACTGTTCCAGTTCACACTGTAGTACAACCATGTTTTAATTTATATTTCACTGAACCTTGTGTTTCATTATATTATACTGAACAATGCTTCAGTGATCACTCTCCTTGACCTGTTGACCTTTTCTCAGTGATGACTGTACTGCATCATATGAAGATAGGAGCATACGAAGAAAAAACAGGAGTAGGCCATTCAGGCCCTCGAGCCTGTTCTGCCATTTAATAAGATCATGGCTGATCTGACAGTAACATGAAATCTGCATCCTGCCTACCCCCGATAACCTATTGCCCCCTTGCTCAGCAAGAATCTATCCACCTCTGCCTTAAAAATATTCAAAGGCTCTGCTTCCACTGTCTTTTTAGGAAGAGATTCCCAAAGACTCACGACCCTGAGAGTGAAAGCAATTTGCCTCATCTCCGTTTCACATGGGCAACCCCTTATTTTAAACAGTGACCCCTAGTTCTAGATTCTACCACAAGGGGAACCATCCTCTCCACATCCACCCTGTCAAGACCCCTCAGGATCTTATATATTTCAGTCAAATCACCTCTTACTCTTCTAAACCCCAGAAGACATAAGCCTAGCCTGTCCAACCATTCCTCATGAGACAACCCACCCATTCCAAGTATTACTCTAATAAACCTTCTCTGAACCTCTTACAATACATTTACATCCTTCCTTAATTAAGGTGACCAATACTGTACACAGTGCAACAAACATGATCTCACTGGTGCCCTGTACAGCTGAAACATAACTTCTGTACATTTGTATTCAATTCCCCTCGCAATAAATGATAACATTCTATTAGCTTTCCCAATTACTTACCATTTCTCCTTTTATCTTTCTCTCAGCACTGCATCTGTGTATATAATGCTATCTGCAGTTTAACATATGAATGCACTGGACCATGCCTCTATATACACTACAATTGACCTTTTCTCAGTTATTACTGCACTAGACTATGTCTCTATCTCTATTACATTATATGATGCTTCATTTATTAATGCACATGGCCGTGCCTCTATATATACTGCAAGTGACAATTTCTGAGCTGCTGTTGCATTGCACAGTCTCTGTTTGTATTAAATTAGGATTTATCTGATAACCAACTTGTGAGAAAAGTTATTGCTCATGGAATAAAAGGGACAGTGGCAAAGTGGATACAAAATTAGCTGGAAAAAAAGGAAGCAGAGGTTAATGGTCAATGGATGTTTTTCGGGCTGGAGGAAGGTTTGTTGTCGAGTTCCCCAGGGGCCGGTATTGGGACCCTTGCTTTTCCTGTTATATATTAACAATCTAGGCCTTGGTCTGCAGGGAACAATTTGAAAGTTTGCGGATGATACAAAGCTTGGGAGTGTTGCAAACTGCCAGGGGAATGGTGTGGAACCTCAAGCGGTCACAGACAAGTTGCTGGAGTGGGCAGATAGGTGGCAGATGAAGTTCAATGTGGAGAAGTGTGAGATGATGCATTTTGGGAGGAGGAACATGGACAATATAAAATAAGGAGTGGAGTTTTGAAAGGAGTACAGGAGCAGAAAGACTTGGGTGTAGATATGCATAGATCATTGAAAGTGGCAGGACAGGTGGAGAGAGCTGTTACTAAAGCATATAGCGTCCTGGGCTCTATTAATAGGGGCATAGAGTACAAGAGCAGGGAGGTTATGCGGAATTTATATAAGGCCTTCATTAGCCCTCAGCTGGAATATTGTGTACCGTCCTTAGTACCATATTATAGGAAGGATGTGAAGATATTGGAGAGAGTGCTGAAGAGGTTTACAAGAATATTCCCAGGGATGAAGTTGGGACTGTGTTCCATGGAGAGGAGAAGGCTGAGAGGAGAATTGATTGAAGTTTTCAAAATCATGAGTGGGCTGGACAGAGTAGAGAGGAAGAATCTGTTCCCATTCGTAAAAGGATAAAGAACGAGAGGGCACAGGTTTAAAGTGATTTGCAAAAAAAAGCAAATTTGATGTGAGAAAAAAACTTTTTCACACAATGAGTGGTCCGGGTCTGGAATACACTGTCTGGAAGTGTGAGGGATGCAGGTTCAATTGTGGCATTCAAGAGGGCATTAAATGATTATTTGAATAGAAACAAAGTGCAAGGGTGTGGAGAAAAGCCAGGGCAATGGCACTAGGTCAGAATGCTCATTTGGAGAGCCGATGTAGACAAGATGGGCCGAATGGCCTCCTTCTGTGTGTTAAAGTTCTGTGATTCTATGAACCTGTGATATTACTGTATTAGGCTGCTTCATTCATTACTGTACTCTTTTATATCTCACCTTATATTATAAAGGTCCTATACCATTTATTAATACACTAGACCAAGTCTCAGTTATTACTGCACTATAACAGGTCTCTGCTAACTGGATAGAGCTCAAGAGAGAGCCAGGTGGATAGGTGGGTATTAATTTTTAAAATGTTATAATATCCGGTAGGTAAAAAGATTTTGGAAGAATACATTTAGTCTTGTTACTAACTATGAGACGTTGTGTGCAATTTCTAATTGCTCTAGTGTGATGTGTGTAACGTTTGTGTTGAAAGTTTGGGGTGAATCTTGTAACATTCCTTTCATCAATGAGATTGACTAACAGAAATAAAGGTGAACCACATTGCACTGCACATTGCACAACTGAAGTCACAAACTGCATTGTGTTGGAGATGAATAATTCATACTTGAGTTGATCAGTGGCAATTGCTCACAGTTTTCTTTAATTTCCAGATACTTTTCATTCTTCCAATAGGAATTTCTGTTTGCTTTTGGCGTGGCCACTGATTGTGAGAGACAGGATCTGAAACCGCAACCTCAGGCAAATGGGCGGCCGCAGGCTTCGAATATCCAATGTTCTTGTGTATGATAGGTGTGTGTGTGTGCATATGTGTGTGTCACTGTGTGTGTGTGTGTGTGTGTGTGTGTGTGTGTGCCTGTGTGTGTGTGTGTGTGTATGTGTGTGTGTGTCTGTGTCACTGTTTGTGTGTCTGCGTGGCTGTGTGTGTGCGTGTGTCCTTGTGTGTGGCTGTGTGTGTAAATGTGTGCAGCTGTATGTTGTGGATGCAGGTACATCTAGAACATATCATGCTTCATTGCTTGCAAAAGACATAATTATTTTTTTAACACATTACGATAGTTTATTGAGAATTTATCAATATGCTGCCTATGCTGCCGTTAATATTTATCGGTAATGCGTTGTCTTGAGTGCTCTGGAAAGTAATGTCAAACTGGCCATTGCGTTGTCAAGGAAAATACACCTTTCAAATGACTCGCTGAACTTCTTCCCTCTCTTCCTCTGTCTCAGACTTCACTTAACTCACTTACACAGACTCACAAGGGCCGGATCTGGCAGCTTCGAGTAACCAATGTTTAAATCTTTTGCTTAAGGCACATTATCAATGAAAAGATTAAGCGCCAAAACCTCATCAGAGGAAAATTCAGTCCCAGAAAGACACCAGATCACTCACTTAACCTCTCTCCTCATTTTCTCTCAGACACCACCAAACCCTCTTAAAACTTTCTATTTCAGAATAACCCCCTGTGAGTGGTATTATTGTTTTAATTTCCGCTCTTTTCTCCCAGTGATAACCTTCAGTCCATCTCGTCTTCCGTTAATATGTTATAACCAAACTAACCTCATTTATTTAATTGTTTAAATTGGGAATGGAGGTGAATGTAATGCTGAGGCCGACCTCAATCTGTGTGGTTGTTCTTGATGCTGTCAGAGTGAGTTCACCCTTACAGGCAGGAAGACTGTTCATGGTGATAACATGAAACTGACGCCAGCTTTTTCATTCTCAGGTAACACAACTTCCTGCTTCTCTGCTGTTGGTTCCAAACCGCACATCTCACTTCTGAGCAGAAAATAAATGCAGGGGCCACAATCTGGTGAGAACATCTGTCAAGGCGGCTTATATCTGGCCACAGAGTCAGGGCCGAGTCACGCAGATCACATGGTGGTGACATTTACAAATGAGCCTGTGTGATCCGTTTAGAGCTTCCATTTCCAGGACATAACTGGATGGTCAGTCACTGAGATCCCTCGAGTCCCTGAAGCTGGGAAATGAGATCTTGCTACCTTTCATTTTTCTTTGTCATGCTCCACCACCTGCCCCCACTCTAACTCCCCCTCCACACCTCACCAACACCGCCCACCTCCCAACCCGCCACGCACACACACACTCCCTGCACATATACTTTCCCTCGAAACTTGTTTCCTCTGTTTCTCTGCAACATTCCATCTCCGTTTTTCATTTTAAGTCTCCTTCCCTTAGTTTTATCTCTGTCTATCTCTCTGTGTATCTCTGTCCACCTCACTGAGTGTCTATTAAATAGAAGCGTTCAAAATCATGAAAGTTTTAATAGTGTGAATAAAGAGAGATTATTTCAACTGATAGGAGAGTCGGTAACCAGGGGACGCAAATTTCCTTTATTGAACAGGAAGACAGGAGGATAATTGTTTATTTTTTTAACACGGCAAGTTGTTCTGAACTGGAATGCACAGTTTGAAAGGGTGATGGCATCAGACCAATAGTGACTTTGTAAAATGAATTCTGTAATTATTTAAAGGTGTGAGAATTTGAAGGATTACAGGGAATGGGGTCAATTGAAATGCTCATCTATATCACTGTCCCAGCACCTTTCCTGTATCTACCTCTGTCCCTCATTGAGCCCAAATAAAATGCAATAATTATACAGCTTTCGTCTTCTGCTAACCCTGTCTTTTGACAGAGCTTGAGTGTGTATGTGTCTATAATTGCCAAGAATCATTCAGAAGTTCACTATTGTTTACAAACCACTACTTTGAACAAAATAATAACACTGAATAGAGCTCGTTTAGTAGAAAGCACGATTATCTCTATTTAACATTTTCGGCTCTGATTTTTCCTCTGGTGAGGTTTCGGTGTTTAATCCTTTCAGTCATCATGTGCCTCAAGCTGAAGATTGAAACATTGGTTTCTACAAGCTGCCGGGTCTGTGTAAATGGAGAACTGTCGGTAAGAATGAGAGGGAACACATTATTTTCTTTTCCTCTGACACATGCAGCATTGACCCTGCAGATATCAGAAATCTCTGGAGTCCGCCATGATTGTCCTCCCCTTGGGTATAACAGCTCTCAGTCAGGTGGAGTCAGTCACCCAGGCCTCTGTCATGATGTTTCCGCTCCGTTTTTACCACACAAATCCCTGTGTCACTCACCATAACACAGAGCCTGCGCTAAGGCCCTAAACATCATTGTTTCCTCACACTTTCACACCCTTTTACAGTCAGATACTTATTAGAACCCCTGCCTCTCTTTATGTCAGATTCCCAACAGCCTCTGTTACTGACACACTGGAGACGGCCTCTGTGATTATTATTGGACCAGGCCCCAGTCTGGTCCGGGCCGGGCAGTCAGAATTTCCTTCGCAAGTCCAAGAAGGGTGATGTTCTTTGTATTTTTGGAGAGGGCGGGAAGATCAAAGCAGCAACAAAGTCCCAGGAACCCGCCCTTTGCTGGATGGAGAAACTATCCAGAGTTTCTCTGCTTTTAATTCCTCCTCCTGACTGTAAGGAAATAATGGATAGAAGAACAGAAAGGCTGACATATAAACTCTCACCGTGAGCACTGGGCGTTATTAAATGGACAGATCTCTGGATCGAGGCTTCAACCCACAACCGTTTGACCCAGGGGTAAGAGTGATGCTAATTCGTCAATGCTGACATGATGTATCCCCAGTTCCAATTGCATTAGTACAACGGCAACATAAAGATGCTAGAAATCTAAAATAAAAACCGAGTTTGCTGGAAATCCTCAACAGGTCAGACAGCAAGTGTCGAGCCTGTTTGTTTTCCGGTTCGTCATATACTTTGCAGCTTTGGGGAAAGTGGAGAGGCGGGAGGAATTTGGAGGCTGATTAAAAACCGGCGTCTGGCACACAGACACTCTTCCCGTGGTCAACTGAGCCTGGAGTGAAATCTGAACACAGATCCTACAGCTCAAAAGCAGGAGGACGATCAACTGTACCACTTGGGAGTGCAGTGGCTGTGGAGAGAAGTAGAGTTAAAGTTTCCAATCGATGACTCCGGTTCTGCTGAAGGGTCATCGCCATGAAACGTTCACTCGGTTTATCGCCACAGATTCTGCCTGACCTGCAGAATGATTCCAAATTGTTATGTTTTATTTGCTATTACACTAGACTGTGTCAGTGTTATTGCACCAACTCCATCTCATTCATATTGCAGTGGCGCTTGACTCTGTTATTGGGCATTAGGCAAAAGATTTGCTATTGTATCAATTGGCGCTGTCTCACAAACACTATTATATCAGACCCAACTTCGATTTCGGTGGATCAGGTGCTGACTGTGTCGTTATCACACTGGACCCAGTGATGTATTCAGTAATGCATTGACCTGCTATCCTCTGTTATCATCAAATATTGCACTAATTACACAGAGCTTTCGACAGAACTAGGTGAGTCCCAGGAAGGGTTGAAATATAAGCTGGTTTAAGGTCGTGGGGGGAAGGGGGGTTGGGGGGGGGGGGAGGGTTGGGTGGGGGGAGAGAAGTGGAGGGGGGTGGTGTGGTTGTAGGCAAAAGCAGTGATAGAAGCAGATCATCAAAAGATGTCACAGACGGCAGAATAAAAGAACACGTGATTCCTCTGACACCTTACGTCACATCAACAATTTCCAGTTCCCTGGCCCCAACCGCTTCCTCTTCACCATGGACGTCCAATCCCTCTACACCTCCATCCCCCGCCAGGATGGTCTGAGGGCCCTTAGCTTCTTCCTCGAACAGAGGCCCGAACAATCCCCATCCACCATTAATCTCCTCCGTCTGGCTGAACTTGTTCTCACACTGAACAACTTCTCCTTCAACTCCTCTCACTTCCTCCAAATAAAAGGTGTGGCTATGGGTACCCGCGTGGGCCCCAGCTATGCTTGTCTCTTTATGGAATATGTGGAACATTCCTTGTTCCAGTCCTACTCCGGCCCCCTTCCACAACTCTTTCTCGATGATTACTTCGGTGCTGCTTCGTGCTCTCGTCGGGACTTGGAAAAATGTATTAATTTTGCTTCCAATCTCCACCCCTCCATCATTTTCACGTGGTCCATCTCTGACACTTCCCTTCCCTTCCTTGACCTCGCTGTCTCAATCTCTGGTGATAGACTGTCCACCAATATCCATTACAAGCCTACCGACTCCCACAGCTACCTTGACTACAGCTCCTCACACCCCGCTTCCCATACGACTCCATCCCATTCTCTCAGTTCCTTCGCCTCCGTCGCATCTGTTCCGATGATGCTACCTTCAAAAACAGTTCCTCTGATATGTCCTCCTTCCTTAACCGTGGTCGTTGACAGGGCCCTCAACCGTGTCCGGCCCATCTCCTGCGCATCCGCCCTCACGCCTTCTCTTCCCTCCCAGAATCATGATAGGGTTCCCCTTGTCATTTATCACCTCACCAGCCTCCGCATTCAAAGGATCATCCTCCGCCATTTCTGCCAACTCCAGCATGATGCCACTACCAAACACATCTTCCCATCACTCCCACTGTCGGCATTCCGTAGGGATCGTTCCCTCCGGAACACCCTGGTCCATCCTCCATCATCCCCTACTCCCAAACCCCCACCTATGGCACCACCCCATGCCCACGCAAAAGATGTAACACCTGCCCCTTCACTTCCTCTCTCCTCACCGTCCAAGGGCCCAAACACTCCTTTCAAGTGAAGCAGCATTTCACTTGCATTTCCCACAACTTAGTCTACTGCATTCGTTGCTCCCAATGTGGTCTCCTCTATATTAGGGAGACCAAACGTAAACTGGGCGACCGCTTTGCAGAACACCTACGGTCTGTCCGCAAGAATGACCCAAACCTCCCTGTCGCTTGCCATTTTAACACTGCACCCTGCTCTCTTGCCCACATGTCTGTCCTTGGCTTGCTGCATTGTTCCAGTGAAGACCAACGCAAACTGGAGGAACAATACCTCATCTTCCGACTAGGCACCTTAGAGCCTTCCAGACTGAATATTGAATTGAACAACTTTAGGTCCTGAGCTCCCTCCTCCATCCCCACCCCCCTTCTGTTTCTTCCCCCTTCCTTTTGTTTTTTTTCCAATAAATTATATAGATTTTTCTTTTTCCCTCCTATTTCCATTATTTTAAATATTTTTAAATCTTTTATGCTCCCTCCACCCCCACTAGAGCTATACCTTGAGTGCCCTACCATCCATTCTTAATTAACACATTCGTTTAGATAATATCACCAACTTCGACACCTATGTGTTCTTTTGTTCTGCCGTCTGTGACATCTTTTGATGATCTGTTTCTATCACTGCTTTTGCCTACAACCACACCACCCCCCTCCACTTCTCTCCCCCCACCCAACGCCGCACCCCCCCCCCCCACCCCCCCCCCCCCGCCCCACCACCTTAAACCAGCTTATATTTCAACCCTTCCTGGGATTCACCTAGTTCTGTCGAAGGGTCATGAGGACTCGAAATGTCAACTCTTTTCTTCTCCGCTGATGCTGCCAGACCTGCTGAGTTTTTCCAGGTAATTCTGTTTTTGTTTTGGATTTCCAGCATCCGCAGCTTTTTGTTTTTATTTTTATTACACAGAGCTTTACTGTTTTTAATCTGTTCCCTATATCCAATCTCATTGTATAAAACGCTATCTCTGTTGCACGAAGAGCCTACATGTCATTCAATCCTAATGCAAACCTCTCTCATTATTTCTGAAAACCTTGTGCCGATCAGTTTTCAATTGTAACCTGATTCTGATATTGTTAACGTTGACCCTGTTTCTGCTAGTGTTTCACCATGACCTCTTTCAGTTGGTATTTTATACAAAGTGTTTTTGTTATAATGTTCACACAAATATCGGTTCATTCAATGTTATACCAAGTCCTCCCTCTGTCTTATTCCTGAACTAGCCAATTTCTCTGCTGATCTGACTCCTTGGACCAATTTGTGTTATCATCGCACTAGCACATGCCTCTGTCTGTACTATACCAGGTATTGTGCCTGTTATTACTTACACTAGCCGATACCTAAGTTTATATTACACCAGGTCCTGTCTCTGATATTACTGCACGGGCCCAAATCCTTGGTTATATAACAGCAGGTCTTGTCTCTGTTATTACTTCATTAGCCGATATCTCCTTTTATATTAAAGCAGATACTGTCTCTGTTATCAATGCAGTAACCCATATCTCTGCTTATGTTACATCAAGTTCGGTCTCTGTTTATGCTCGACTAGGCCCTGGTTTATTTTTGTTAAGATTACAATGAATATACAACCTGCAGTCTATTCAAACATGATTCGAGTGGTTGTGGTGGGATTTGTGAAGATAACAGTTAAAAAAAGAGGACATAGAAATAGTGAAATTCTCCGGATAACAGCAGGAGTTTCAATCCTTCCTATCAACCGGAATAATAAACCGGAGAATTACAGGTGTATTAGTCTCATGTCAGGTGTAGGTGAAGTTTGATTTTTGCCATCACTTGCACAAATCATCACACATTCGAGATTTTGAGGAGCTTCTGAGAGATATTGAGGTGATCATTTGTTAATAACCTGCTGGTTCTTCTGGATGTGATTTGCTCCGCTTTCCAACTGATCACCGGAGACAGATAGAGCACCTTAGAAACGAAATCGTCAGTCTCACATCACTTTATAAACAAATGCACACAACAGACTGGTTATCAATACTTACAGTATTAAACTATCTACAATTTAAATAAATGCATAGTTTTGGATTTGAGCACCATCACTGAAGGCAGGAGTGGACTGAAAGTTGTCACTGCGAGAAATGAAGAGAAATTGCGAAAAGAAATCTCCAATGAGTGTTATTAGATAACAGGGGATTCAAAATGAATAAGGGACTGTCTCAGAGAGAGAGAGAGAGAGAGAGTGCGGGGGAGAAGGGGGCTGGGGGTTGGGGGGTGGGGGGGGGGGAAGGCGGGAGTTTGATGGTGGGTGAAGAGACAGCGAGAGAGAGAGAGAGAGAAAGAAAGGTTGAGAGAGAGAGAGAGAGAAGAGGTTCGATGAGTTAGACGCTGCCTCAGACGGAGAGAGGAGACATCAAATGAGTTTGGCGATAAACATGCTCGTCTTAGTGACGAAAGTGTCAGTATGACATCACTTTCTAAGCAAAAGTACACAACGAAACATACTATTAGTAAATGTTTACAGCACTAAATAATCCGCAGTGACAGTTTGTGTAAAAGAAAATTAAATACTGAAACACTCGGGTAAAGGTCATCATTTATCTTTGAGAAACGGCGGTATAAGCAAGAGGCGTGATTTTTTTTCTATACGGCACACATAACTGACCGTATCTGATCTATAATTTCTTTGACTAAAACTAAATGAAAATAACAATCAGGTACTGCAAAGAACGGGCCATCCAATACCGCCCGTTTTAGGCCAACGGCAGGGAACAATTCCCATCTCAACATCTTTGTGTATAATATTATCTCTCCAACTCACAGCTGGAGACATTGACCACTGCAATAATCACAGAGACATGGCTAAGCGTAGAAATAACTGAGGCAGGGTTAGCGCATTAAGCACTGGGTCAATTGATATTAATCCTGTCTCGGGGCTAGAACAATAATGATTGATCCGACACATGGATTAATAACACCCTAGACAGGGTCTGGTGCACTAATAACTCAGATTGCCTATAGTGTAAGACATACAAAGACATGATCTAGTGGAATAAGAACAGGGACAGGGCGAGTGTAATAAAAGGAGATGTATGGATTAGTGCAGCAGAAACTAAGACAGGGTTTCACGTTGTATATACAGACACAGGGCCGAGAGCAGAAATAACTCAGGGTTTTCCACACGTAATACAGAGCCACAGCCGAATTCAGGGCCAGCTGAGACGAGGCCAAGCACTGAAATAACCGAGGCAGGAACTGATGTAATATTACCATAGACGTAATCCATTTCAATATAGAAAAAGTCAGGGTCTGGTGCAGTAATGCTGAGACAGGCCCGAGTGCACCAATTATTGACACAGCATCTACAGTAATACAAACGAAGGCTGGGGCTAGTATCAGCAATTATTGAGCCAGGGTTTAGTGCAGTAATAACAGACTTGGCCTTGTGTGGTATAAATAGAGAAATGTCCTACACAGGAATAACATTGACAGAGCCTATTATAATATAAACAGAAGCAATGCCTAGTGTCATATAAACGGAGCCAGGGCCTCGTGTAATATAAACTGAGACAGGGTCTAGTGTAATGTAACCTGAGACAGGGTCTAGTGTAATATAAACTGAGATAGGGTCTAGTGTAATATAAACTGAAACAGGGTCTAGTGTGATATAAAACAAAAACAGAATTACCTGGAAAAACTCAGCAGGTCTGGCAGCATCGGCGGAGAAGAAAAGAGTTGACGTTTCGAGTCCTCATGACCCTTCGATGGTATCAAGTTCTGTCGAAGGGTCATGAGGACTCGAAACGTCAACTCTTTTCTTCTCCGCCGATGCTGCCAAACCTGCTGAGTTTTTCCAGGTAATTCTGTTTTTGTTTTGGATTTCCAGCATCCGCAGTTTTCTTTGTTTTTATCCTAGTGTGATATAGACTGGGGCGGGATCTAATGTAATATAAACTGAGACAGGGTCTAGTGTAATATAAACTGAGACAGGGTCTAGTGTAATATAAACTGAGACAGGGTCTATTGTAATGTAAACAAAGACATGCTCTAGTATAATATAAACCGAGACGGGCTCCAGTGTAACATTATCTGAGACGGTAATATAAACTGAGACAGGGTCAAGTGTTATATAAACTGAGATAGGGTCTAACAGAATATAAGCAAAAAAGTGATCTAGTGTAATATAAACAGAGGCATGATATAGTGGAGTAAAAAGCGAGGCAGTGCTGAGTGCAATAATAATTGAGACAGTGTCTTGTGTAATATGAACACCGACATGGTCTAGTTCAGTAATGACTGAGGCAGGATCTAGTGAAAGGAAACTGACACTGGGTCTACTGCAGTTTCATCTGATACAGGACGTTGTCTAATATAAAATGAGACAGAACTTCGTGCAATAACTACCAACACAGGGCCTAGATTAATATAAACAGAGATGTGGGAAAGTGCAGCAATAAGAGAGACGCATGGTATTATACAATAATAACAGTGACAGGGCATCGTGTGATATAAACAAAGACATAGATTGGTGCAGCGTTTGCCAAGGCATCCCCTAGTTTAGTATTAACGTGGCAGAGTCTAGTAGTGCAATAACTGAGACAGAGCCTCGTGACATGTAAACAGGAACATGATCTGGTTTCGTATAAGTAGAGACAAGTACCAGTGCAGTAACAACTGAGACATGGACTATTGTCATATTAGCCAAGACATGGTTTAGTGATGTGATAACTGAGAGAATGTATAGTGTAATATGGTTTTTGCCCTGTATATTGACTGAGATTGAGCTATTATAGAAACAACTGTGACACAGCCTGTTATAATATGATCAGAGACATCACTGAGTGTAATACATACAGTCAAAGGTCAAGTTTAATATGAACAGGGACAGGGTTTGGTGCAGAAATGATTGAGACAGTGCTCGATTCATATAATGTCAGTATTCACTGTTTCACTGCCATCTACTGGACGGATACTTCTATTGCAGATGTTGTGAAAATGTCGATTTTAGTTGCTGCTTCCGACATTAATGATAGAATCATAGAATTCTTACAGCGCAGGGGGATGCCATTCGGCTACTCCTGTCCGTAGTAACCCTCTGAAGGAGTAATTGACCTTGGGCCACAGCTTTCCCTGTAGTCCAGCATCTTTTTTTCTTTTCAGATAAGGATCCAGTTTCGTTTTGAAATCATCAATTGTCCCTCAATCCACCACACTGTCAGGCAGTGCATTCCAGATCCTAACCACTCACTGCGAGAAATGTTTTTCCTCTTATCTCTATTGCTTCTTCTCCAGATTACTTTAAATCTGAGCCATCTGGTTCTCAATCCTTCCACCAATGGAAACAATTTCACACTATCTATTCTGCGCAGGCCCTTCATGATATTTAATACCTGTATCAAATCTCCTCTGAACTTACTCTCCTCAAACGAGATTAAAGCCAACTGTTCCACTCTTTATACATAACTGGAGTTCTTCATCCCTGAAATAATTTCCATGAACCTTTCCTGTGCCCTCTCTCATGCCTTCAAATTCTTCCAAAAGTGCAGTGCCTGCAATTGGATGCAATTCTCCAGTTGAGGCCTAACCAGTGTGCCACACCAGTTTAACATAACTAGTTTGCTTTTAAACGCTTTTCCTCTATTAATAAAGCGCAGGATGTTGCATACTTTATTAATCGCGCTCTTTCAACTTGTCCTGCCACCTTCAATAATTTATACACATAGGTAGCAATGGTTATTTATCGTTGTGGACTTCATTTGTCAGTAAAGCTGATGCGTGCACTCACACACACATTTCATCTTAAGATCCCATCTTTCCTACTTCGGAGGCTCTGTCACACCTGCAGAATCGGAGAAAATCACCACCACCACATTTCAGGTGGTTCCATGAAGAAAAAATCTCTCCCCACTTCACACCAGTTGAATTGGTCATTAAAGCTCCCATCATTCCCACAATGTGCGCCTTAGTCCACATTCTTCGGTTAATCTGCCACAGTTGCACCATAAGTATTAGGAGTTCACTCAGGAGGTAATGAGCCGATACTTCAGTAGAAGTGGTTTCTTGATACGTTAAGCCAGCATGGATCTGTTAAGGGAAAATCATGTTTAACTAACTTGCTTGAGTTTTTTGTTGACATAGCAGCGATGATATGAGGGTAATGCTTTTGACATGGTTTCCATGGTCTCTGAAAGGTCACTCGGCTCCTGCAGCCCCTTTGGAATCACACCCTTTCCTTTATACTGTCTATCTGCGTTCTTCACACCAAAATTTCATCTGTCACTTGTCCGCCCTTTCCACCAACCTCTCGATGTCTTTTTGAAGTTCTACACTATCCTCCTCATGGCCCGCAATGCTTCCACATTTCGCATCGTCCGCATATTTTGACATTGTGCCCTGTACACCAAGGCCCAGTTTATGAATAAATATTATGAAAAGTAGGCGTTGTATCAGTGACCCTTGGGGAACTTCATTAAAACCCTTCCCCCAGTCCGAAAAACAAATGTTCAAAACTACTCTTTGTTTCCTGGCACTCAGCCAGTTCCCAATCCATGATGTTACCATCCATTTTATTCCAGTGAGCTCCAACTTTGCTCACAAGTCTGTTGTGCGGCATTTTATCAAATGTCTTTTGGAAACCATGTAAACCACCTCAAAAGCATTACCCTCATCAACCATCGCTGCTATATCATCACAAAACTCAAGCAAGTTAGTTAAACGTGATTTTCCCTTAACAGATCCATGCTGGCTTAACGTATCAAGAAACCACTTCTACTGAAGTATCGGCTCATTACCTCCTGAGCGAACTCCTAATACTTATGGTGCAACTGTGGCAGATTAACCGAAGAATGTGGACTAAGGCGCACATTGTGGGAATGATGGGAGCTTTAATGACCAACTCAACCGGTGTGAAGTGGGGAGAGATTTTTTTCTTCATGGAACCACCTGAAATGTGGTGGTCGTGATTTTCTCCGATTCTGCAGGTGCGACAGAGCCTCCAAAGTAGGAAAGATGGGATCTTAAACTGAAATGTGTGTGTGTGATTGCATGCTTCAGCTTTACTGACAAGTGAAGTCCACAACGATAAATAACCATTATTACCTATTATGTTCCAGATTTTATTTTATTGAAAATGTATTTGCTGTTCGTTTAACGTCGTTAGCATTGATTGAGAAGACATTGCGCATTCCCTTAACAACGAATACCTCTGTTCTGTAATTCTGTTGGAAAATGGACTAAATTATTCCAAGGATGGTGAGCATATACCCACTAGTCTTTGCATTTGTGTTAAGTGCTTCGCTCAGCATTAAATAGAAACTCCTGACATAAAGGTTGAGAGTGTGATACGTTGCGCAAATGATAATACCCATATCTGACATAAATTTACTCAGTTTTAAAACCCCGATTTATTATTTCCCTTGCTTGGAAAGGAATGAAACACTTGCTGCTCCCCAGCAAGTTTCACACTATTTCTGTTGTCACGTTATTCCTTCTTACCCCATTACATTCATCATTTCTGCTCCAATGTCTTCCAAACCCTCGGGTATGATGTAGTGAAATAATAGTTAAAAAACAGATTTACATAATATAAAAGGCCCCATGGTCCAGAGCAATATAAGTGGGACAACTGGACAGAATCTGATCCATTATCAACGAAGACATGATCTCCAATGGGCATAAATTGCTGGGCTATGGGGAAACAGCATGGGTGTAGGTGGGGGGTGGGGTGGGGGGGTGGGTGTTGGTGGGGGCGGGGAGGCGACTGCGGGATGGATAGTGGGTGTGGTGAGAGTGTATGAGGCAAATTCGATAGTTTTTTTTTATTTGCTGGTACAATCCTGAGGAGCTGAATGACCTCCATCCCAGCCGGGAGCACGGGTTCATTCTAGAAGTCTATGAATAATTGGCTTAATGCAACACTTTTCATTTTGCACTTATACTTCATAAAAAGGAAAAGGAAAAAAAGAAAAGAATATATATATTACAGCACTTTTCACGATCACCGGAAGTCTCCGAGTGTTTTACAACCAAAAATGCACTTACGATGTATGTTCACAGTTGTAATGTAGGAAACACCGCAGCCTGTTTGAGCACAGCAAGTTCCCACAAACCGCAATATGATAATGACCAGGTAATCTGCGCCTCTGCGTATTTTAAAATGTTTATTAACTGATAAATGCGAAGGCACCGGGGATAACTCTCCTGCACTTCCAGATGGAATAGTACCATGGAATCTTTCACATCGACCTGAGAGGGCAGACGGCCCCCAGTTTAATGTCAGAGGGGAAAGTGCTGCCAACTGAGACACAGCTGACAACCAAAGTCCCTTGTGAATGAATATGACATAAATAAATAGAAATCCAGGCATCCAATGGCTCAACTTTATACATGGGTACATAGTTAAATCAGACTGAACCTGGCCGCAGCGGTACCAAAAACCCTATCGTAGAGTTCCGCTGGTAGGACAGGCACTGACTGTGGGTGTGATCTTGAATCTGACAACAGTACAGCTACTTCACTGTGTGAGTTGTACTGTAAGATCCAACCAGTTTGTAGGTTAACCAGAACTTCACAGTAATTCAAATGATTTGTGGACCAACTAGCTCATTTCCTTAAACAAAAGAATATTCATTGAGCCTTGAATCGTTACAGAATTGGAGATCATTAATATATTTCATCAATCGATTAGGAGTGGTGAAAGTGTGGAGGATTCTTGATACAGTGAGAAACATCATTCAGTTGCAAGCCATCGATTGTATGGGGAAGTTGAAGGTTTGGAACTATCAATAGATTAAACCATTAATGGATTGAGGCACAGCTGATGTTTATTAAACATAATCAATGGCAAAAATACCAAGAAATATAAATTGTTTTGCAATATGACAGCCTGGGAACCCCTATTATGACGAAAGTATAATAATTTCATAATATTTTTCTGGATTATGGGAAAGTAGGTTTATGGGAGTGAGTAAACTTGGTTCTGTTTATGTGATTTAAATACATTTGGAGTCAGTTAGACTGCAAGCTTGGAATTATCAAAAGAAGCTAGGTGTAGAAATGTGTTTGAAATGCTAACGAATAAACATGAGTGCTGGCTTAGCATGCAAGGAAGGAAGGGAGTTTGCCTTTTTACATAAATGAAAGGATTGTATGGATTTTAAGTTCACAAGTAGCCAGCTAAGCAAGGCTAAGGAGTGTGTTTATTTTTCCCAAAGGTTACTGATAATATTGGAACATGAATTTTTCTTTATTATGAGAAAGGTACCGCTCCAAAGTCATATGGAACAGTAGAATTTACATATTAAAGAGAGATAAAAATACATAAAGGAGAATGAAAGGCTATGTGAGGCAAGGGCCATGTAAGATGGAGTGTGTGAAACAGCCTTCAAGAAGCCTCCAGCCTTTTGTGCATAAGCCGGCTCTGTCCAGTAACTGAAGTTGGAGCAAACCATTTACAATTCCACTGCCAAGTGATTACTGGGTTAACTTGCTGATTTTCTTTGAAATCTACAGTCACAGTACCTGGGAGGGTGGTGGAGGCGGGTTGCCTCACATCCTTTAAAAAGTACCTGAATGAGTACTTGGCACGTCATAACATTAAAGGCTATGGGCCAAGTGCTGGTAAATGGGATTAGGTAGGTAGCTCAGGTGTTTCTCATGTGTTGGTGCAGACTCGATGAGCTGAAGGCCCTCTTCTGCACTGTATGATTCTGAGATTCTGTGATTCTATGATTTTGGGCTGCTGCCTTCAAGAGGTGTGTGACTGAGAGTCAGGTTAATTGAGAATTTTAGGATTTGCTACAGAATTATGTATGTTTTTGAAATCTTTTATTTTGTCAATGTATATTTTAATTTAATTTTGAAAATCTCCAAAAGTCTTAGTGGACTCGTTACTTCTGAAGGCAGTTCACTCATCCTCCCATAATAATTACAAATTGAGAACATTTGTGATGGTGTGACCATGTTTCCCTGTAGATTTGGTCCGCCAGGCCACATATCATCTCCTACGCCATAACACATGGATCTGGAACTATCTCTCCATTTGTCTGTCACTGTTTCTGTTAGTTGGCACAGCGACAGTTACTCCTGATAGTGGGACATTGAACATGAATGACAATGTGTACAGAGCAGGTAGTTATCCACGTTAAAGGTAGAGATCCTCTTCTGCAATTAGGGAGGATCAATGTGTATTAAGGAACTCTGTGCTGTTTACCTAAAAAGATTTCCCCAATATGATATTAATGACCATATTAATAACAATATTAATACTTAATTTTGCCGTAGTTTCGAACATTTGCAACGGGTTTCAAGGTATAAATTCAGAGCAGAAATTTGTGTGGAAAGGTAATTACTGAATATTCCCACATTGATTCCTCGTTGGAAGCTTCATATCACAACGCCGTTTCTCTCCGATCCTAAAACGTCTCACAATGCAACTGCAACAATATGATAAACATGAGATTGGATTCATATCGTCCCATAGAGCACTGACTCTGTATTCATGTTCAAAACTGTGATTCAAATCACTTCAGCCAATTCACCGACTCAGTTCTGTCCAGTTCATGCACCATGTCAGATCTAACCAGAATCTCCATCGCGGCGATCCTGAGCACATCTCATTGGAGTACTGACCTCACCCATCCAACTCATGAAGAATTGATTCTCTGCACGAATGTACTGAATGGGAAGCATCTCGGGAGTGTGGTTAAAGGGGTTAAGGGCTTTTGAATTTGCGACAACAATCTGTAATACCCATCGGATATATTTCATTGTGACAATCGGTTTACAATCAATATTTTGCCGTAAAGAAAGTCACAGTTCATGCACGTTTTACCCGTGGTGTTCAGAATAGTGTGACTGCACCAGAATCAGAGAGCAGCAAGAATGTATGTATTCAACCATCTGGTTTGTTTCTGCTGCGATTGAAGTAATTTGGTTGAGGTTATGCTGAGTGCTTTGTTATACGTGAAAAGGCCACATGTTGCACATGTTATAATCCCCGTTTCTTATCAGAGTCATGAAACAGCTTTCTAACTTTAAGATGAAGATTCAGCATCACCAGAAAAGGATCATCAGGCACTGATCAGGCAGGGATATCTCCAGGTTGCACTTGGTGACGTTCAGCTCGTCAGCTGTCAACAGCCAAGGAATGGGAATGATTCAGAAATCCGTGAAGGACTGAAAGCACCAGACAGACGCAAATGGAATAAAGGACCTGCTGTAAGTTATGGAGCAGTCAATCGTAAAGGTGAAAATGTCAGGCACATCCACCCACACTCCACCGATCCATTCATCCATCTGAAGAAGAGTCATACGGACTCTAAACCGTTAACACTCGTTCTCTCTCCACAAATGATGTCAGACCTGCTCAGCTTTTCCAGCATTTTCTGTTTTTACATCCGCCCATCCATCCATCTCTCCAACCCCGATCTGTCCATCTGTCCAGCCCTCCATCTGTCCATCACTCCATCCGTCTATCTATCCATCCACCCATACACCCATCCACCCATCCACCCATACACCCATCTGCCCATCTATCTATCTATCTATCTATCTATCTATCTATCTATCTATCTATCTATCTATCTATCTATCTATATATCTATACCGCCATCTATATATTAATTCATCTATTCGTTATCTGTTGTTCATTATGTTTCCATGGTTAACCATGTAATAATTTCTGCAGGAGTCAGTTCTGGATGTTCAGTCGGACAGTTGTCAACAGAAGCCCAATAACTGGAGGCATCTCGATGAGCATCAGTTGCATCTATTCAACTTACGATGTAAATTATTTTTTGCTGCTTCATCGTCAAAACCAGAACCCGGCTCCAGCTTTCGTAATTCGGGCATATTCTTGTGGAAAAAACATTAAAGGTCGCTTTTCAGTCATTCGAAAAATAGCCAGGAATATAGCTGCTTTCACCTTGTTTGTGCTTCAGGTCGCTGACAACCCCATGTATTACTGTGTGCTGAGACCCTCATTGAGAAAGGCCTCGGGGCAACTCACACCGTTCCTGTGTTTTGTGAGATCAGTGAAAATAAGATTCATTAGGTTCGGCCACCAGGTGGCGCATAAAGCCGTGGATTCCCACCTCCTGACAAACTTCCTTAAAAATACTTGAGGAAAAATGGTGTTTCATCTCGTATTTATGCCCATCAGTGTGACGTTTCCTTAGAGACCCATAATTGGGAAGTTTTATTTCAGTGTTAATCAACAGCCCAGCTCCAGTACATTGGGATGAGATGCCCAGTTGTTCTGCTCCCCACGTCAGATTCAGCCCCTTGATTTAATTGATTTCAACTATGAAGGTATCTGTAATTACGGAATAATACAACAATTCCCTAATTCTTGTCGCCAGACTGTTTTCCCCAGATTCGAAATGACTATGAACGTAACGCAGTCCTTACAGACAGGCAGAATTATATAATTTCTGTTGAGCGTGTTAGTTTTGAACTCAGCTCATTGTCGTTAGATTTTACGAGTGACAACAGTGCCCGCGGCCGCCTCCCCCAGCTATGCCTGTCTTTTTATGGGGTATGTGGAACATTCCTTGTTGCAGTCCTACTCCGGCCCCCTTCCACAACTTTTTCTCCGGTACATCGATGATTACTTCGGTGCCGCTTCATGCTCTCGTCGGGACTTGGAAAAATTTATTAATTTTGCTTCCAATCTCCACCGCTCCATCATTTTCACGTGGTCCATCTCTGACACTTCCCTTCCCTTCCTTGACCTCTCTGTCTCAATCTCTGGTGATAGACTGTCCACCAATATCCATTACAAACCCACCGACTCCCACAGCTACCTCGACTACAGCTCCTCACACCCCGCTTCCTGTAAGGACTCCATCCCATTCTCTCAGTTCCTTTACCTTTGTCGCATCTGTTCCGATGATGCTACCTTCAAAAACGGTTCCTCTGACATGTCCTCCTTCTTCCTTAACCGAGGTTTTCCACCCACGGTCGTTGACAGGGCCCTCAACCGTGTCCGGCCCATCTCCCGTGCATCCGCCCTCACGCCTTCTCCTCCCTCCCAGAAACATGATAGGGTCCCCCTTGTCCTCACGTATCACCCCACCAGCCTCCGCATTCAAAGGATCATCCTCCGCCATTTCTGCCAACTCCAGCATGATGCCACTACCAAACACATCTTCCCTTCACCCCCCCTTATCGGCATTCCGTAGGGATCGCTCCCTCCGGGACACCCTGGTCCACTCCTCAACCCCCGCCTATGGCACCACCCCATGCCCACGCAAAAGATGTAACCTGCCCCTTCACTTCCTCTCTCCTCACTGTCCAAGGGCCCAAACACTCCTTTCAAGTGAAGCAGCATTTCACTTGCATTTCCCCCAACTTAGTCTACTGCATTCGTTGCTCCCAATGTGGTCTCCTCTACATTGGAGAAACCAAACGTAAACTGGGCGACCGCTTTGCAGAACACCTGCGGTCTGCCTGCAAGAATGACCCAAACCTCCCTGTCGCTTGCCATTTTAACACTCCACCCTGCTCTCTTGCCCACATGTCTGTCCTTGGCTTGCTGCATTGTTCCAGTGAAGCCCAACGCAAACTGGAGGAACAACACCTCATCTTCCGACTAGGCACCTTACAGCCTTCTGGACTGAATATTGAATTCAACAACTTTAGGTCCTGAGCTCCCTCCCCCATCCCCACCCCCTTTCTGTTTCCCCCTTCCTTTTTTTCCAATAAATTATAAAGATTTTCCTTTTCCCATCTATTTCCATTATATAAAAAAAACACCCCCACTAGAGCTATACATTGAGTGCCCTACCATCCATTCTTAATTAGCACATTCGTTTAGATAATATCACCAACTTTAACTTTAACACCTATGTGTTCTATTGTACCATTGTCGTTGACATCTTTTGATGATCTGCTTCTATCACTGCTTGTTTGTCCATACAACCATACCCCCAACCCCCCAACCCCCAACCCCACCCCCCCCAACCTCTCTCTCTCTCTCTCTCTCTATCTGTCCGCCCACCACACACACACCTTAAACCAGCTTATATTTCAACTTTTTCTTGGACTCGAACTCAAGTTCTGTCGAAGGGTCATGAGGACTCGAAACGTCAACTCTTTTCTTCTCCGCCGATGCTGCCAGACCTGCTGAGTTTTTCCAGGTAATTCTGTTTTTGTTTTGGATTTCCAGCATCCGCAGTTTTTTTGTTTTTATCCCCCATAGTTCTGTTCGTTTCTTTCGCTCTGACCTTCCTTGCCTTTCCTCTGAAATGGAAAGTTGTTTTCCACTGTTCCTGGTTTGACGTTGGTTGGATCAACAGTACAGTGCGCCGGGGATCTGCACTTCTGCCCTGACAGAGGATTTGGCGGACTGTAGAGTTACAGACTCAGGGAGCATCATGGGGAATTTCATCACACCCGGTCCTCGTCATTATATCACTTCTTAGTAAGTATTTCCTTCCCAGAAAAAATCCGTTCTCCCCATGACTGCTGTAACCTACATGTTATTAATTGTAAGGTGATGCTGCTGATGATGAAGCTACTTGAAATGATGGTGATGATGATCCTGATAATGATGACATCTACCCAACTACTTTATGTTAGGATGGAGCCATCCACACACACTGGTCGGGTCGGTTGCTGAAATGATGCCGAAGCTGAAATGATGCCGAAGACGGCAGTAACACCACGTGATCTGAATCTTGAAAACATATCTCCATAACCATACAAACAGTCATACGGACTCGAAACGTTAACTGTATTCCTCTTCCAGCTATTTTTATTTTTGCTCCATTACTATTTGTTCTGGTAGAGTCAGCGGCCTGGGCAACATCCGCAGCTCCCGAATAATCTGATCGATGAGAATGAAAACAAGAAGACAGACATTGTTGGTCAATTCTCTTCTACACTTAACAGAACTACCAAGATAACGGAGCTGAGGCTCTGATCTGCGGCGCAGCCGAGAATTTCTGTGCACAAACCGCACACTGCAGCAGAGATTCGGCGGATCCCGGTCAAAATGCCAGAACGAGCGGCTCAGTTAATGCTCAGCAGAGGGCGCTCGAACACCGGGAAACAAGGGCAAATATTCAGCCTTCGTTTCAGATTCAGGCGGAGCTTCCTTAAAAGAGCAAGACAACCGTAACATTCTGCTGGGCCATGACCTCCGAGCTCCAAGGCCGTGTAAGTGGGGGATACACCGAAGATGCGCCGGGGAACACCCCGGCCTGGAGTTCCCAGGCAAGGTTTACACGACAATTGTCCGGGAAGTGGAAACTTCCCATGGGCAATTGCTCTGTACTGGGAACAAACAGAAAATACAATTTACCTTGCAAACCGCGAATGGTTCCGACTGTCCGACATCAAGAGTTGCCCAGAAAAAGTTAGAATTAAAACCACTTCTAGTTTCTGAGTAACTTTGTACAGAGCCACCCTGACGCCCACGAGTCTCCTTCCACACCCCCGAACTCCCAGGGAGTCCCCCACCTCTCAGACTCCAACTCCCCCCACGGGACACTCCCAACCCCCGAACCCCCAGGGGACTCCCCGCACCTCACGACTCCTTTCAGCCGCCTAAACCCAGCTGCTCATATAAAGAAAGTCCAGCGAATTCAGTAAATAGACGGAGAATTTCTCACCGCCTGGCAGCGGGGGATCCTGTGGATTGTAAACGGAAGAGGGAGACGGAGAGAGAGAAGCATAAATAAAAACAGAAATTATATAAATAAATCAAGTTAACAAATCCAGGCAGGAAGCAGAAAAGGGGAGAACGGGTTAAAATTATTGAATCGTGCGATGGCTGTGATTGAAAGGAACATTGTCCCTGTGCACGCGATGCCGCCTGTTCCACGGTGCATCAGCCCCACACTTTATACCGAGTGTTCAAAATCTGAACAATGTTCGGTGACGGTGAATGAAAACCCCTCCTTCCGTCGCCGCCTCCACCATCACCGTCGTATATCGGCTCAATGCCTGTCTGGCCTCCATGGTTAAAGACCAGAGAGACTTTCCTGTGAAGATCAGCGAATGAGGTCTCCATGGTGAATAATTTCAGTGCCGTCTGCTCTCCCTAGTTAAAGATTTGAAACATTGAGCTGTGACAGGCGAATGTGTACCTCGTCTACAGATTAGCCCTGTTTCTGTCTGTATGCTTTCAGACACCTACACAATGCCGAATATAAAGTTGAGACTAAGAACGATGGACGATTCATAGGGAGTTTGATAAAAATGACACTCGGTATGGTAATAATGCACAGAAACACTAATAGAGGGACATAAATGAAGGTGAGATTGATTACATTGAGTGGCAGAGAGACATATTAACAGAGAGAGGTGTATAATGCTGAGGTGAGGACAGTTAGTGGTACAAATCGAGAATAGCAGAAGGGTATTGATGCAGAAATGTATTTATAAATATAAAGGCACAGAAAGTAAATGGTTCGTAATGGTTATTCTCCCATATGGCACATGGTGCAGTGAACTGAGGTAAAGGGATCATCACTGCTCTGGGTAATACAAATGGACAAGAGAGATTAACACTGACTGAAGTTCTGGGACGCACACACAGTCTGTAGACTCCTCAGCAACACCAGGAAACATGAACATTGGAGAATCCTGCAGATTTTAATAAGGAAAATGGGGATGACGCTAAAGGAAACAATGGAAAACAAAGGCAAACATTAGCACACAGCTAACAGAAAAAAACAGCAAGTTAAAATAAAACAAAGTCGTGGTATAGGAATCTGAGCACCTTTACTGTGACTTGAGTGATGTCCACCTCAGTGCATGAGCTCAGTGCCTGATCGTACACAGTTACTCAAGGATGAAGCATTACTCATTTATTAGTGCATTGCACAATTCCTCTGTTTATATTAAACCAGAGGTCGCCTCATTTATTACTGCACTGCACTGTTACATTAGATGATGTGTTAGCTATTATTGCATTAGATCTGCCTCCGCTTATGTTAGACGAGGCCCTATTTTTGTTATTACTGACTACAACATTTTAATGCTAATGTTTATATTACACTTGACACTGCCCCAATCGAACTACACTAGAGCACATCTCACTTTATATTGCATTCGTTCCTTTTTTCAGTTATTTGCAATAGATTGCATCTTTGTCAATGTGATCCAAGGTCATATCGCAGTTACTACTGCAGGAGGTCATCTCCATTAGTGTTAGGCAACATCCTGTCTCAGTATTACACAAGATAATGTCACTCTTTTTATTATAATAGCCTTTGTCTCTATTTACGGTACATGAGGCCCAATCTCATTTATTGCGGCATTACTCATGTCTGCTTGCATCACACCCGGCCATTTCTGAATTACTACTGCTTAAAAAGACTTTGAAGTGTTCGATCAGCCATGATTGTATTGAATGGTGGAGCAGGTTCGACGGGCTGAATGGCCTTCTCATGTTCGAATGTTCCTATGCTTCCAGATCCCGTAATATTGGCATTATTCCGCAGCAGACACTAGCCACCTAGCCAAGTAAGATAACGAGCTGCTACTTCGTCTTTGTGTATGTTGTGTACATCTGCCAGGATATTGGTAATGTCACTAGACTCCTCGTATTGTAACCTGGCCCCCAGTTGCTGGGCCAGGGAAGATGCCGGGCCTGAGGCGCCGACCTTCAGATCAGAAGTCTAACTGAGGTCCCGCCAGTCTGGTCAGGGCGATGTGAAACAATCTCCGGAATATTGGAGTAAGATCGGGGCGGGGGGTTCTCCTGGTGTCCTGGGCCCACATTCCATCTTTAACAAACACCACCCAATACAAACACATGCACCGACCTCCCAGTTCATTACTGTGGGGAAAGGAAGGCGGCAGCACAACTGGCAGAAAGAAAAGCTCCCCTCCCCCACCCCTGTAGACCAGAGTATTGTGGGAGGGGCTTTCACATCCGGATCACAATGCAAATGAAGAAGCAGAAAATTGCAGCCTCATTTTATAAACCTGTCTCTAATTCACACAACACTTAGCCAGCGGCCCGGGACCCGTGCGGCCCATCTACAATCTCAACATCACTGCCCTATGCAAATCAACTCGGACCCGCGAAAGTATTTCAGTCCAGCTCTGAGGTCCGGTCTCCCAGTGCAGTCCAGGGCTGCAGTCTCCAGCTCCCCGTCATATAAACCCTCAGCTACAGGCAGCAGAACGATGGGAATCCTCTTTGTTTTCACCCTCTGTGTCTGTTTCCCCCGTGAGTAAAGGTCAAACAAACCGACATTGTTTGGATTGAATATCAGGCTGCCCGAGTCCATCCCAATTACAGATACTGTCCAGGATTTAATCCCGTTCTGTGGTTCGGTTCTGAATGTCCATTAAACTCTCTCTCTCTTTAACTTCCAGGCTCTTTCAGTCAGTCAGTGACACAGACCCCGGCAGCGGTGACCAGGAAGGAGTGTCAGTCTCTCACCATCACCTGTGTTTTCTCCGGTGCTTCGTGGCATTATTTCCGAACGGGACATTTCTTCAAACAAACCCAGACCGGGACAGAGTGGAAGCGGATCTCCAGCGGGGGGAGATTTGTTGTGTCGGTGAATCATGCAGAAAACACATTTTCTCTGGAACTTCGAGATCTGAGAGTTGAAGACACCGCCACCTATTACTGTAAAGCTCAGTACAGATACTACACATACACAGTGATGGGCTTCGCCTTCGCGCGATACAAAAACTCTCACTGCAGATTATTACAGAAACAAACGAAAAAGCGGAGTTAATCTGCAGTTAAAGCCCCAGAGTTCCGCCTCACACCGTCTGCCTGACAGTCTAGTTTATAATTAGATTGGATTATTGCCGTTAACATCTTGAGTTTTATAAATGCCGAGTGTGGGCAGATGGTGATGTCTTTCCCGGGATTGGTGTCAGCGAATGGGGATTGGGAATGACTGATCCCAGTTACAAACCCCTAACACCAGATGTGATCCTGGTCTAACAGCTGGAACCGGTAACCGCAGTCCCCGCTGTTTAACTGATGTCCCGAAATCTCAGCAATTACCCGGGGGATTTCATGCTGACTTGTAATACTGTGTGGGTGGTGACTGGGGAAATCACAGTGGGAGAGACCTTAACAAATACTTCTGCAAAAATTTAAATATAAATTCGCCGGGTCCGGATAGTGAATTGTCGTGTTGATGTTATTATCGCTGAAATCTGGTTACATTTTATTGTAATTTCCACCATTCAGTTATCTTTCTTTGATACTTTTCTCGGTTTATATGAAATGAACATCTCGTTCCCGGGACCATTTACTCAGAGCTCAGGGACTCACAAAAAACAGTTTGACTCAACAGAGACTTTGAAACATTGAATACTGTTTATTTATTTGAATCCGTTGAATAGTTGGGCAGTTCCTACTGTCTGATGATGATCTCCAGCCAGTTTGAAGTGTCGGTGGTTGTTGTACCAGGGAGACTGAGAGCGGTGTCACTGTGGTGAGTTATAAAGATGATTATGTGGATGGATCCGGGACAGTGGTGACTGTCACAGCCGGTAAGTGACTCCAAACCCCGCCGGGTTACAGCCTGTCCCGTGTAATTTTCACCGTCAGTTTATTATTGATATCAGTAGAGTTTGGGTGGGATGTGGGAGTTGGTGGATTCTGGCCCATTATTTGTTCAACGGGCACATCGGGGACAATATCAACATCACAGACTCACTCTCTGAATCACTTTTAATGAGCGCAGATTGTCGACACTCCGGACTCCACTCCCGGTGTTAATTGTGACCGAGGGAGCTCTTTCTGTCCCTTAGAGCCCGGGAGCGGGGTCACAGAGCTCTCTCCTGGGCAGCAGATTGCAGTCCGAGCCGTGCAATGTGAATGAAGTACCGGGTGAATAAACTCAACACAACTGCGGCCAGTTCGGGTACCTGCAGCGGCTCGTTCAATACCAATCCCGGGAGTAAAACGGGAGAGTGACACAATGTTATAAGTGACACAGTTATAAGAGATCCTGATGTGGGTCCAGATGGAATTTTATTTTTGGACAATCAGTGACTGAAATAAATGACATTGTCCCCGCCATTTCCTTCAATTATCTTCATAGAACCAATCACTCTCCTCCTTTTCCACCCTCAGACCGAAATGTGAAAGTTTGGAACTGCAGACACTGCTCTATATGGAATGTAGATGTTTGAGAGATGGGATTGGTGAAATTTATCTCTATCCCTGATTACGTGAATTGAAACAACACAGTGCAGTGAGATAGTGAGGATGATGCATTAATCTTATAAAGGAGAACAGGAAACCAAGGAAACAATAGTAAGTTGTAAATTGGGGGAATGTTCATTTAGAAACTGGAGTAAATAATTCATCGAAAAGGAGAAAAGGAATGGAGGATCTCTGGCCCATTCAAAGTACAATCCGAGCCCAGGGAGGTGGGTGAGGTTTATGGACGAAAGGACTGAAATGGGCTCCAGTCTGAAATGCTGGGTTAAGTTTTGGTCTCCTTACTTAAGGAAGGATCTACGTACCTTGGAGGGAGTGCAACAAATGTTCATTAGACTGATCCCTAAGATAAATGGATTGTCGTATAAGAAGAGATTGAGTTGTCTAGACCTATGTTCCCTGGGGATTATGTGAATGAGATGTAATTTCATTAGAACATCTAACATCCAGGGCACGATAGATTCCCGGTGGGTGTCTCCCCAGGCTGAGAAGCCTATAACTAGGGGTCACAGTTTCAGTATAAGGACTCGACCATGAGAAATGAGAAGAAGAGAAATTTCTTCGGTGAAGCCATTGTTGTGAATCTCTGACATTCTCTTCCTCAGAGAGCTGTGAATGCTCAGTACTTCAGTGTATTAAAGGAAGTCTTCAATGGATTTCGGGATGCTAAAAGAATCCAGGGATATGGGGACATTGCGGCAAAGTGATGTTGAGCTAGGAGATGAGTCAGGACATTTTTGAATGGGAAAAGGTTTGAAAGGTAACATGGCCGCTCCTGCTTCTGTTTGTTACATTAACCGCTTTGATCTGTTACACTTCTGAGAAAAGAAAATAAAAAGAAAAGAATAATCTACATCTCTGTGGAGAGATGGAACAGGCCGGGCCTCTTGTCCCTGCAGAACAGGGAAAGAGGAGGAGAATTCATGGAAATCGTTTAAGTAACGAGTGGGTTCATTGGGGTATTTGTGGAATAGCTGCTTATTTGTGGGTGAGCCTAGAACTATTAGAATAAGACAGTCACTCACAGAACAAATAATGACATTAAGAAGAAGAAGTGTAAAAACAGGCAGGTCAGAATGTGGAACTTGCTGCCGCAGGGAGTGGTTGGAGCAGAGAGTATTGATACATTTATGGGAAGACTTGAAAGTACAGGAAGGAGAGCCGAACAGACTGACTCAGGGAGCTTATTGGAAATTAGATTTCGGGCGGATGAGGGCTGGTCCGCAGTAAATACGCAGGCATAAATCAGTTGAGCAGAATGGATTGTTCCTCCTCTGGTAGATACTGAGTAAAGTAAAACTTCAAGAAAACTTCAATCAGTAAATGGGCGGAACAAATTTGAAATTGTCAGAGAGGGGGAAGACGCAGTTCCCAGTGAGTAACAGTAAAACCACTAGGGAAACTGAACAGACTGAACCCAACAGACAACTGAGAGACTTTGGGGCAAGTTCTCACGATTGCTACGTTCCCATGCAAGAAGCGCAAACTGCACAAAGGAAATGGAGAAATAAAATGAAACTAAATGTAAGTATATCAAGATAAATTGAATGGAAGAAAAATTAAAACTATTGATGGAAGAAATTATGTTTTTTTTTTCCAAACAAATGCTGATTGAAAAACATTCAGATAATATTTCTCCTTCCGGTTGCTTTTAAAGAATCTTGGTCTCTTAAAATGAGACTGCTACAATCTGAGTGTTGGTAACCACGATGCTAAAATGTATCCACGGTCCCACATTGCAGACGGTGACTCGGGTGATCAGCCACATCCGCCTCTTACGATTCATGCTTCACGAAGATCACTGTCACGAGCTGCTGAAGGGACCTTTCATTGTATTAAATGTGCTTTAAAATACAAGTTATATTTGTGGTTGCTCTGAGGCAAAACATGTTTATGTCATGCGCTGTTCTGCGCCGTTTCGCGTCAGTAGCATTCAAAATCAGAAGAAAATTGGACAATATTTAATGTGCAAAACTTGTAGATGAAGCAAAAAGGCTTTTTCAGGCTTTTGTTTTAGTTTTCGACGGATCAGATGATGTTTATGTCTTTGATTGCACATTGGGGATCAGCTGCAGCCAATCCGGAGCTACTCAAAGGTCGATTAAACAATCGACCACTTTTGAGTGACGTACGATCGGTCATTTTTGTGTGATGTACAGTCGACCAAGATAGGGTGAGGTCCTCTGCTCCTGAAGGAGTTTCTTGGCCCTTTTCTGCCCTTTGCATGCCTGCCTGGATTACTGAGCAGCGCCATGTCCTTGTCCCCGTCAGTTTCCAGGAGCATTTGACTGCGGCCGGTTCACAAGTTTCACTTAAATAGAACGTGTTGTTAGATCCAGGACAGTTTAAACATAACTAACAGATTTCACTAAAGTAGTGAGTGTGATACTTTAAACAAGTCCCAAATACAGTGTCCGCCCCCATTTCAACTGTCCCTCTGAGTGTGGCTTCAGGTTTTAACACTAAAACTGGAAACTGAATAATCAAGACCTGGAAATCAAACATTACTTTCTGGAAACATCATTTTAATTGCAAGTCACAGGGGAAGGTCTGCAGCAAGCATTTGTTTCAATGAAGTGGAGAGTTTATTCTTTGTGGTATTTCTGTACTTCCGCCTGAATATTGGAAAAGTCACTGGACTGTCTCACATTGTAATCTGGTCCTCAGCTGCTGGACTAAGGCGGGTGTAAGGCTCCTTCCCTTGGCACAGACTTTCAACTGAAGACCCACCAGCCAGTTCAGGGAGATGTTTCATAATTTCCGGCACAGGTAGCTCTGAAGAAGAGTCATACAAACTCGAAACGTTAATTCTGTTTCACTCTTCACAGATGCTGCCAGACTTGACGAGCTCTTTCCAGCATTTTCTGTTTTTTTATGACAGTTAGAATAATATTGGAGAAGGAGGAATTCTCCCACACCCCATTCTCATAAAATACCATTTGCCAAACACACATGGACAGACCGGCCAGCTCATTACTGTGGGAGAATGAAGGAGGTAGACTTCACTAACCGAAACAACTCCACCTCCCTTGCCCCATTATGCAGGCCATTGTACATCAGAGAAATGGGAGAGGGGGCTTCACATCAGGCTTACAGGCCCAATGAAACAACCTGAAACTGTAGGTTCCGTTTTTAAACCTGTCACTTAATCACAGAGAAATCACCCAGAGAGATGGGAATCGTGTGGCCCGTCAATGCTCCGCGGGACACCGCCCTTTGCAAAGAAACTCTAGCTCCTAAAGTATTTCAGTCCAGCTCTGAGGTCCGGTATTCCAGAGCAGTTCAGGGCTGCAGTCTCCAGCTTCCCGTCATATAAACCCTCATCTCCAGGCAGCAGAACGAAGGGAGTCCTCCTTGTTTTCACCTTGTGTGTCTGTTTACCCCGTGAGTACCGGTTAAACAAACAGATATTGTGTGGATTTAATATAAAGCTGCCCAAGTCCATCCCAATTACCGACACTGTCTGGGGGTTTTAACCCCGTTCTGTGGTTCGGCTCTGAATGTCCATTAAACTCTCTCTGTTTAATTTCCAGGCCATTTCAGTCACTCAGTGACACAGACCCCGGCAGCGGTGACCAGGAAGGAGTGTCAGTCTCTCACCATCACCTGTGTTTTCTCTGGTAATTCTCATAGTTTAGTGAGCGGACATTTCTTCAGACAACCCCAGAGCGGGACAGAATGGGAGTGGGAGAGATTTGTTGTGTCGGTGAATAAAACAGAAAAAACCTTTTCGCTGGAAATTCGAGATTTGAGAGTTGAAGACACCGCCACCTATTACTGTAGATCTCAGTACAGATATAATTGTTGGAGCACCGTTTCGAAAGATGCTTATGAAGACGGACCTGGGACGTTGTTGACCGTCACTGCCGGTAAGTGACACCAAACCGCCATGTATTACTGTCTATCCAGGTTAATGATCACATTGGGGAGGGGGTGGTCTAGTTGTAATGTCATTGGACTCGTAATCCAGAGGCCAAGGCCCATGAGCTGAGAAACTTACTTCAAATCCCACCAGCAGCAACGCATGGAATTAAAAATCTAATAATATAAACAAGTGATCAGAAAACCATTGCTGCAAGATGTCTGATTCACCAATGCCCTTTAGGAAATGATATCTTCCGTTTGAACCTGGTCTAACGTACATGCGACTCCAGACACAAAGCAATGTGGATTACTCTTTAATGCTGCTTGAAATGGTGGCCTAGTCACTCAGATGAATGAAATCGCTGCGAAGCCTGAAATAAAAAGGAATGAAACCTGGACCCACCACTCGGCATAGCATCTGCCATCGACACAGGTACCCAATATGACCGTGGCTAAACCCTGCCCTGTCGAACCTGCAATGTCCTCGTAACTCTGGAGGCATGTGCCAAAATTGGGAGGTTTATCAAGCAACAGCCTGACATAGTCATACTCACTTAACTTAACGTACTGACAATGTCTTCACTATCCCTGTGTATGCCCTGTGCCACGGACAAGACAGACCAGAGGTAGCGGCGCGCTGATATGCAGTCTGCAGCGAGTTGCCCCTGGGAGTCCTCAACATTGAATCCATGCCCCATGAAGTCTCCTGGCATCAGGTTAAAGATAGGCAAGGAAACCTCCCGCTGATGACCATCTATCTCTAGTTCAGCTGATGAATCAGTCCTCCCCCTTATTGAGCATCAATTGGAAGAAGCATTGAGGGCGGCAAGGATTGTAATGGACTCCAGTCAGCATGCTGTGTAAAGCTTTGCACTCAGTATTAAGAAAGGAACTACATGCTTTGACGGAAGCGAACAAAGACTCGGCAGACTGCTTCCTGAGTTAAAGGGAGTGTCCTAGGAGAAGAGATTAAGTAGTCAAAGCATATATTCCTGAGAGTTTAGAGAAATAACAGCTGATATCATTGGAATATAAAATATTCTTGACAGGCAGATTCTGGATTGGTGTTTCTCCAGACTGTCCAGTCTGTAACTAGGGGTCACAGTTTCAGATCACACTCAGTGGTGAGTGGATTCAAGACAGTGTTCGATAAATGTTTGGACTCTGATAGAATCAAGGGATATGGGGAAAGTGTGGGATTGTGATTTTGAAGAAGGAGATCAGCCAGGAAATTGTTGAATGGCAGAGTAGGTTTGAAATGTGTTATGGTGGCTCCAGCTTCTATTTCTTATGTTCTCTGCTATGATTTATTCAGCTTTTGAGAAAAGAAATAAGTAACAATCGACATCTCTCGGGAGAGGGTGAGCAGGCGGGGCCTCTTCCCTCTGGAAAACACAGAACCCCGAGGAGAATTCGGAAAAATCAGAAGGAAAATGGATGATATTTAATCTACAAAACTTGTTTATGAAGCAAGGAGGTCTTGTCAGATCTTCATTTTCTTTTTCGGTCAATGAGATGAGGTTGATATCTTTGATGGCACATTGGGGATCAGCGGTAGCCCATCCGGCCCTACTCAAAGGTCCATTCAGCAATCGACCACATTTGAGTGTCGGACGATCGGCCATGTTTGTGTGACGTACAGTGGACCAAATTAGTTTGAAGTTCGGTGCTCCTAAAGTCGTTTTTTTGACCTTTTTCAGCCCTTGGCGCACCTATCTGGTTTATTGAGCAGACCCATGTCCTCGTCCCTGTCAGTTTCCAGGAGCATTTGACCGCGGCTGCTTCACGAGGTTTATTTCAACAGAACGTGTTGTTAGACCTGGTGCAGTTTATACACAGTGACCAGGTTTCACAAGGTAGTGAGTGTGATATTTTGAACAATTCCCAAACACAGTGTCCGCCTCCATTTCAACTGTCCATCTGAGTGTGGCTTCAAGTTCTAACACTGCAACTGGAAACTCTGAATTATCCAGACTAGGAAATCAAACATTGTTTACTGGAAGCATTATTTCAAATGCAAATCACAGAGGAAGGAGTGCAGCAAGCATTTCTTTCAATGATGTGGACACGTTATTCTTTCCGGTCATTATGTACTTCTGCCTCAGTTTTGGCAAAGTCACTTGGCTGTCTTTTATTTCAACCAGGTTTTCAGTTGCTGGACTAAGGCGGGTATAAGGTTCCTTCCCTTGGATAAGACGTTCAACCGAAGTCCCACCAGACAGTTCAGAGAGATGTTTAATAATCCCCAGCACAGTCAACTCCGAAGAAGCGTCATATGGACTCGAAACTTTAATTTTGTTTCACTCTCCATAGATGCTGCCAGAACTAATGAGGTTTCCATCATTTTCTGATACTCGTGACAGTTAGAATAATATTGAGGAAAGAGGGATTCTCCCACATCCCATCCTCATGAAGTAGCTCTCACTACAAACACATGGATGGAGCTACAAGCTCATTGTTTTGGGAGAATGAGGGCGGAACACTTCACTAATGGAAACAACCCTACCTCCCTTCACCCACCCCGCCGGGCACTGTACATCAGGTAAATAGGAGAGGGGACTTCACCTCAGGCTCACAGGCCCAATGAAGCAACATGAAACTGCAGGTTCCGTTTTTAAATCTGTAACTTATTCACACAACACACAACCAGAGAGATGGATACAGCGTGGCCCGTGGGACACCGCCCTCTGCAAAGCAACTCTACCCTCTAAAGTATTTCAATCCAGCTCTGAGGCCCAGTCTCCAAGAGCAGTCCCGGTCTGCAGTCTCCTGCTCCATGTCAAATAAACCACCAACTCCAAACAGCAGAACGATGCGAACCCTCCTTGATTTCACCCTTTGTGTTTTTTTACCCCGTGAACACTGGTCAAACAAACAGACATTGTATGGATTTAATATAAAGCTGCCGGAGTCCATCCCAATTACAGACACTGTCTGGGGTTTAAGCCCGTTCTGTGTTTCGGCTCTGAATGTCCATTAAACTCTCTCTGTTTAATTTCCAGGCTCTTTGAGTCAGTCAGTGACACAGACCCCGGCAGCGGTGACCAGGAAGGAGTGTCAGTCTCTCACCATCACCTGTGCTTTATCTGGTAATTCTCAAAGTTTAGAAGGCGGGCGTTTCTTCAGAAAAACCCAGACCGGGACAGAGCGGGAGTGGATCTCCAGCGGAGGGAGATTTGTTGTGTCCGTGAATAAAGAAAAAAAGACATTGTCGTTGGAAATTCGAGATTTGAGAGTTGAAGACACCGCCACCTATTTCTGTAAAGCTCAGTACAGATATAGATGTGGGAGCACCGTTTCGAAAGATGTATATGAACTCGGATCAGGGACGGTGTTGACTGTCACTGACGGTAAGTGACACCAACCGCCATGTATTACAGAGTATCCAGGTTAATGTTCACATTGGAGAGGGGGTGGTCTAGTTGTAATGTCATTAGACTCGTAATCCAGAGGGCAAGGCAAATGAACTGGGAAATCGGCTTCAAATCCCAGCAACTGGTGGAATTAAAAATCAAATAATATAAACAACTGGCATTTAAACTAGTGATCATGAAATCATTGCTGGAAGTTATCTGATTCACGAATGTCCTTTAGTGATGGAAATATTCAGTTTAAACCTAGTCTAACCCGCATGTGACTCCAGACACAAAACAATGTGGTTTACTCTTAAATGCTCCCTGAAATGATGGCCTAGTCACTGACAACACACTGACAAGAGTCATGCTCACAGAATCATAGCCTTTTGACAATGTCTTAGGCACCACCATCACTGTCCCTGTGTATGTCCTGTGCCACCAGCAGGACAGTCCCAGAGGTAGCTGCAAGGTGATATACACTCAGCAGGGTGTTGCCCCTGGGGGTCCTCAACATCGGCTCCAGACACCATGAGGTCTCATGGCAACTAATCAAAGATGGGCAAGGAAACCTCCTGCTGATTACCACCGACCCACCAACTGATGAATCAGTTTTCCTCCGTATTGAACATTAATTGGAGGAAGCATTCAGTGTGGCAATGACTGCAATGGGCTCCAGTTTGGAATGCTGTGTAAACTTGGGGGCTCATTCTTCAGAAAGGATCTACATGCTTTGGCGCAAGTGAACAACGTTCATCGTACTGATTCCAGAGCCAAACGGATTGTCCTATGAGGAGAAGTTACGTAGTTAAAGCATAGATTCCCTCGAGCTTGAAGAAATTACAGCTGATATCATTGGAACATGAAGTATTCTTAAAGGGCCTAACAGGGCAGCTTCTGGGGTTGGTGTTTCTCCAGGTGTCAGAGTTTAGAATATGAGGTCGGCCATTAGAACTGAGATGAGGAGATTTGTCTTTGGTCAAAATATTATTTTGAATCCGTGACATTCTATACCTGAGAGAGCTGTGGATACTCAAAAGTGAGTGTCACTGTGTATGTCCTTTGCCACCAGCAGGACAGTCCCAGAGGCAGCTGCACGGTGATATACACTCAGCAGGGTGTTGCCCCTGGGAGTCCTCAACATTGACTCCAGACACCATGAGGTCTCATGGCATCTAATCAAAGATGGGCAGTGTTCATAGATGTTTGGACTCTGAAAGAATCAAGGGATATGGAGACAGTGCGTGATTGTGATATTCAGGACACAGATCAGCCACTATATTCTTGAACAGAGGAGCAGATTTGAAAGGTGGCGGCAGCTCCTATTTCTTATGTCACCTTCTTTGATTTCTTCCACTTTTTGGAAAATAAATGAACAACAAATCGACATCTGTCTGGAAAGGCTGAACAGGCCTGGTTTCTTTTCTCTAGAAAACAGAGAAACGCGAGGAGAATTCAGAGAAATCTTCTAAATAATGAACGTGTTCACTGGGGTGAGCAGTGGGAAACCAAGGGATTGGGAAGGCTACAAAGACCAACAGAGGACAACTGAAAAAGAAATAAGGAGGGAGAAGATTAAATATGAGGGTAAACTAGCCAGTAATATAAAACAAGATTGCAAGAGGTTTTTTTTTAGATATATAAAGGGTAAGAAAGTGGTAAAAATGGACATTGGGCCCTGGAAAATGACGTTGGAGAAGTAATATTGGGGAACAAAGAAATGGCAGAGGAACTGAATACGGACGTTGCATCAGTCTTCACGGTGGAAAACACGAGTAACATCCCCCTAGTTCAAGAAAGTCGGGGGGGGGGGGGTGGTGTGCAGAGGTGAGTATGGTGGCCATTACCAAGGAGAAGGTGCTAGGAAAACGGAAAGGTCTGAAGGTGGACAAATAACCTGGAGCAGATGAATTACACCCCAGAGTTCTGAAGGAGATAGCTGAAGAGATAGTGGAGGCGTTAGTGGTGATCTTTCACGAACCACTGGAGTCAGGGAGGGTTCCAGAGGACCGGAAAATCGCTAATGTAACCCCCCTGTTTAAGAAGGACTGAGGCAAAAGACGGGAAATTACTGGCCGATTAGCCTGACCTCGGTCGTTGGTAAGATTTTAGAGACCATTATTAAGGATGAGATTTCAGAATACTTGGAAGTGCATGGTAAATTAGGGCAAAGTCAGCCTGGTTTCATCAAGGGGAGGTCATACCTGACAAATCTGTTAGAATTCTTTGAAGAGGTAACGAGTAGGTTAGACAAAGGAGAGCCAATGGATGTTATCTACTTGGACTTCCAGAAGGGCTTTGACAAGGTGCCGCACAGGAGGCTGCTCAGTAAGATAAGAGCCCATGGTGTTAGAGGCAAGGTACTAGCATGGAAAGAAGATTGGCCGTCTGGCAGGAGGCAAAGAGTGGGCTTAAAGGGGTCCTTCTTAGGATGATGGCTGGTGTTTAGTGGAGTTCCGCAGGGGTCAGGTTGGGACCACAACTTTTCACTTTATACATTAATGATCTAGATGAAAGAACTGAGGGCATTCTGGCGAAGTTTGCAAATGATACAAAGTTAGGTGGAGGGACAGGTAGTATTAAGGAGGTGGGGAGGCTGCATACGGATTTGCACAGGTTAGGAGAATGGGCAAAGAAGTGGCAGATGGATTACAATGTGGGGAAGTGTAAGGTCATGCACTTTGGTAGGAAGATTAGAGGCATAGACTATTTTCTAAATGAGGAGAGAATACAGAAATCTGGAGTGCAAAAGGACTTGGGAGTCCTAGTACAGGATTCTCTTAAGGCTAAAGTGCAGAGTCAGTAGTTAGGAAGCCAAATGCAATGTTGGCATTTATTTCAAGAGGACTAGAATATAAAAGCAGGGATGTGCTGCTGAGGCTTTATAAGGCTCTGGTCAGACCACATTTAGAATATTGTGAGCAATTTTGGGCCCCGTATCTCAGGAACGATGTGCTGGGCCTGGAGAGGATCCAGAAGAGTTTCACTGGAATGATCCCAGGAATGAAAGGCTTAACATATGAGGAACGTTTGAGGACTCTGGGTCTATACTCGATGAAGTTTAGAAGGATGAGTGGGGATCTGATTGAAACTAACAGAATACTGAAAGGCCTGGATAGAGTGGACAGGGGGAAGATGCTTCCATTAGTAGGAGAGACTAGGACCCGAGGGCACAGCCTCAGAGTAAAGGGAAGACCTTTTAGAACAAGAGATGAGGAGAAACTTCTTTAGCCAGAGAGTGGTGAATCTATGGAATTCATTGCCACAGAAGGCTGTGGAGGCAGGTCATTGAGTGTATTTAAGACCGAGATAGATAGGTTCTTGATGGTAAGAGGTCATATGTTACGGGGAGAAGGCGGGAGAATGGGGTTGAGAAACTTATCAGCCATGATTGAATGGCGGAGCAGATTCGTTGGGCCGAATGGCCTAATTTCTGCTCCTATGTCTTATGGTCTTATGGGTGGATGTGGAGCACAAATTTATTTGTGGGCGAGTCCAGAGGAATGGGCCGTCAATGTATGATCCACACTAACAAAAAAATAAAGGCATTAAGAAAGGTAAATTTAAACAAAGGCACGCCAGGATTTGAAACTTGTTGCCACAGGGAAATGTTGGAGCAGATAGTTTTTTTTTCTCATTGACGGGATGTGGGCTTCGCTGGCTGGGCCAGCATTTATTGCCCATCCCTAGTTTCCCTTGAGAAGGTGAGCTGCCTTCCAGAACCGCTGCATTCTATGTGGTGTAGGTACACCCACAGTGCTGTTAGGGAGGGAGTTCCAGATTTTGCTCCGGTACTGTTCACGAGCTATATTTTAACAGTGTTGTTGGATCAGGGACAACTAATCCACATGAAAGCTTTCATAAGGCAGTGACTGTGATCTTTAAATAAAATTTTAAAAACCGTGTTTCCGCATTTCTACTGCACTTCTAAGTGTTTCTTCGTGTTATTTAATTGCAACTGGAAGCTCTAAGTAATCCGGACCTGGAAATCAACCATAGTTTACTGGATAGATCAGTTCAAATGCAAATCATAATGGAAGGAGTGCAACAAGCTTTTGTTTAAATGATATGGCGAGTTGATTCTTTCTGCCTGAACATTGGGAAGTCACTGGACTACCTCATATTGCATCTTGATCCTCAGTTGCTTGTCTGAGGCGGGTATAAGGCTTCTTCCCTTTGATCAAGCAGTCAAATGAAGTCTCACCAGCCAGTTCAGGGAGATGTTTAACAATTTCCGGCAGAGGCAGCTTTGAAGCAGTCATGGGGACTCGAAACGTTAACTCTGTTTCACCCGCGCTAGATGCTGCCAGATATCCCGGGTTTTTCCAGATTTTGTCTGTTTTTAACTACAGTTAGGACAATATTGGAGACAGAGAGATTCTCCCACATCCCACCCTCAAACATTACCTCTTATTAAAAGCACATGGACGCACCTGCAATTTCATTATTGTGGGAGAAAGAGGAAGGCAGACTTTCCTAAGGAAAACCATTCCACCTCCCTCGTCCCATCCCGCCAGCAACTGTACATCAGACAAATGGGAGTGGGGACTTCACATCAGGCTTCCAGACCCAAAGAAGCAACATGAAACCGCTGGTTCCGTTTTTAAACCTGTCACTCATTCAGGCAACACACAAGCGGAGAGATGGAAATGGGACGGCTCATCAATCATCCGAGGGACACAGTCCACGGCAAATGAACTGTACAGTCTAAAATATTTCAGTCCAGCTCTGAGTTGCAGTCTCCATGAGCAGTTCAGAGCTGCAGTCTCCTACATAAAAACAAAATACTGCGGATGCTAGAAACCGGAAATAAAAACAGAAAATGCTGGAAAATCCTCAGCAGTTCTGGCAACATCTTTTATTTTAATCTTTGGATGTGGGCGCTACTGCCAAGGCAAGCATTTATTGCCTATCCGGGCATTTCAGAGACAACCACATTGCTGTGCGTCTGGAGTCATATGTAGGGCAGACCCGATAAGATTGGCAGATTTCCTTCCTTAAAAGGCATAAGTTAACCTGATGGGTTTTTACAACAATCGACAATGGTTTTATGGTCATCATTAGACTTTTGATTCCTGATGTTGATTCAATTCAAATTCCACCATCTGCCTTGGCTAAACTCGAACCAGGGACCCCAGAATATTGGCCTGCGTCCCTGGGCTACTAGTCTGAAAACAACACCACTCCACAGCGACTGGAAACGTTAACGCTGTTGCTCTCTCCACAGAGGCTGCCAGACTTGCTGAGTTTTTCCAGCACTTTCTGCTTTTATTGCCGCAATCTCCTGCTCCCCGTCATACAAACTATCAGCTCCAGGAAGCAGAAGAATGGGAATTTAGCTTGTTTTGCCCTGTATACTCCGTGGCAACCAATCGAACTAATCGACGTTGTGTGCATTTTACCTAAAGCTGCCGGAGTCCTTCCCAATTACAGACACTGTCTGGCGTTTGCACCGCGTTTTGTACTTCGGATCTGATGGCCCATTAAACTCTCTCTGTTTAATTTCCAGGCTTTTTCAGTCAGTCAGTGACACAGACCCCGGTAGCGGTGACCAGGAAGGAGTGTCAGTCCCTCATCATTACCTGTGTATTCCATGGTAATTATCATCGTTTACAGGATGGACATTTCTTCAGAAAAACCCAGACAGGCACTGAGTGGAAGCGGATCCCCAGCGAAGGGAGATTTGTTGTGTCGATAAATAAAGCGGTAAATAATTTTTCGCTGGAAATTCGGGATCTGAGCGTTGAAGACACGGCCACCTATTACTGTAAAGCTCAGTACAAATATGGATGTGGTTCCGTTTGGAAAGATGGTTATGCAGACGGATCCGGGACAGAGGTGACTGTCACAGCTGGTAAGTGACTCCAAACCGTGACGTGTTGTAAAGAATCCAGGCAAATAATCGCCATGGGGAGGGGTGGCCTCGTGGTAATGTCATTAGACTAGTAACCCAGATGCCCTGTCAATCCTCTGTGTGTTAATACTGGTTCAAACCCCACTGCAGCAGCTGGTGGCATTCAAGCACCAGGAGTTAAAAGATGTTGGTAGTATGGTGATCATGAAACTGTTGCCGATTGTTGCGAGCCGCCCAGCGCCCTAGTCTACTTAATCGAAGGAAATTTGCTGTTTTTACCTGGTCTAACCTACATAAAACTTCAGACACAAAGAATTGTAGTTTACTCTTCAGTGCTTTGTAAAATGATGACAGAGCAAGCCACTTATTTGAATCAAATGGCTGCTAAGTCTAAAAAAAAGAATAATCCATGGACCACACCACCTGCAATCGACCTAGGCTTCGGAAATGACAATGGCAAACCTAGGCCTGTCCATCCTGCAGTGTCCTCCTTACTAACATCTGGAGGTATGTGCTAAAACTGGGAGAGCTTTCCCAAATATTTGTCAAGCAACAACCTGGCAGAGTCAAACTCACGGAATCATAACTTAGAGGCAGTGTCTTATCTAGCACCATCACTATCTCTGTGTATGTCCTGGGCCACCAGCATGATAGTCCTAGAAATGGTGGCGAGGTGATATGCAGTCAGCAGGGAGTTGCCCTTGGAGCCCTCAACATTGACTCCCATAGCAGGACGTCTCATGGTATCAGCCCAATGATAGGAAGGAAACCTCCTGCTGGTTACCACCTATGCACGAACTGCCACCTCAGCTGATGAATCAGTACTCCTCGGTATTACAAAGCTATTGGGAGAACTCTTGTGTGTGGGAAGGACTGCACTGGACTCCAGTCTGGATGCTGTGTAAAGTTTTAGATTCATAATTGAGAAAACATCTACATGCCTTGAAGGAAGTGAACAAAGTTTCGTCAGGCAGCTTCCTGAGTTAAATGGTTTATCCTATGAGAAGAGATGAAGTCGTGACAGCCTGCATTGCCTCGTGTTATGACGTTACAGATGATGTGTGCCATGGATGCAACAATTTTTGCACTCTTCTCACTTTGAAACCCCTCAAAGTAACTCCTGGATTCAATTTTCTTCTGGTAGCCTTAAGATTGACCAACTCCGAACCAATTGAGCAACTTCCTGTATCCCAAAGAGAGCCCTCAGTCATGTTATCACGTGGCAGGTGATGTGTGCCAGGCAGACCAAATCCACAAAGGAAACTTTGTTGCTCTGTCACAACGGTTTTGCAATCTATATGTATTACGGGAAGATGTATGCACTGGTTCTGAAGTAATGAGACCAGCAAGACCTTTAGAGTCTTTTGAGAAATTAAATTATAATATTTATTAACAAAATAAAATATTTCAAACACATACATAAGAGACAAGTTATTTACTATTATAACAACTCCTAAAATTCTGAATTAACATGACTCCCAGTTATACACCCCTTTAAGGCAACAGTCCAAATAGATTTCGATTTCAAACAGAACCAGCAAGTTAACATAGCACACATTTGACAGTGGAATTCCAAATGGCTTCCCCAACTTCACTACCTTTACATAGCAGGCATATGCAAAAATGGCAGGAGGCTTCATGAAGGTTGTTTCACGGACACCTGTTAGATCTTACGTGGCCCTCTCCTCACATAGCCTTTCATTCTCCTGTATGTATGTTTCTCTCTCTTTAACATGTAAATTCTATTGTTTGACATTTCTTTGAAACTGTATCTTCCTCATAACATAAAAACTTTCATGTTGCCAATATTGTCAGCATCCTTCAGACCAAATTAAATCTGACTCCTTAGCCTTGTTTATCTGGTTCATTGTAAACAGTCTAACACCACTTTGAAACACAACTTTCCTTCACACCTTAAATGCTAAGCCAGCATCCACATTTACATCTTAGAATTTCAAGCATATTTCCACATGTAGCTTCCTTTGATAATTTCAAACTTGCCATGCACTTGACTCCAAATGCAATAAAATCACACAGGCAGAACCAACTATACTTACACCCATTAACACACTGCACAATTAGCCAGAAAAATATTTTTAAACTCATTGTACTTTCGTAACAGTAGTTTAGAGGAATGTGAGCAGATCTCATTCTCAACGGCTGACAAGGCAGATACGGGTGGGTGTTGTAAACCTCTTGCATTCTATAGTTCAGAGAGCTGCGGATACTCAGTGGATGAATGGGAGTGTTCCATAGATTCTTGGTTATTAAAAGAATCTAGGAAATGGGAATGTGATGCTTACGTCGATGATCATCCACGGTATTATTGAACGTCGGAGCGGGTTTGTAAGTTGTTATGGCCATTCCTGCTTCTATTTGTAAGATTATTCGCAAAGATTTTTTAAATGTCTGAGAAAAGGAATCAGCAAAACTGCACATCTCTCTGGAATGATTGAAAAGTCTGGTTCACTTATATCTGGAAAACAGAGAACCGGAAAGAGAATTCAGAGAAATCTTTAAAATTATGAACGGGTTTAATGGAGTGCGTGTGTGGCAGCTGTATATTGATGGATGAGCCGAGATCAGTAGGACATTAATATCAGATCGTCACTAAGAGAACAAAGACATTAAGAAGAAAAATGTACACTAAAACCGTCAGAATGTGGAACTTGATGCTACACTGAGTAGTTGGAGCAGACGTTATTGATAGATTTATGGGAAGGCTGAAAATACAGGAGGGAGAAAGAAATATGGATGGAAATGGTCAATTAGGTTTCAGGTTGGGGAGACTGCTGTGGAGTATACCCACAGCATAAATCACTGTGCCAAATGGCTGATCCCTCTCCTGCAGTTTGAGTACAATGAAAAATTTAGAGAAAACTCCGCCCAGAGAAAGCGGAGAGAATCAGTCAATGGGCGGAAAGAATTGAAATTGCCAGAAAGCCGGAAGAGACAGCTCCCAACAGTAAAACCACTGCGGAAACTGAACACGCTGAACCCAACCGACAACTGAGAGAGTTTAGGACAAGTTCCCACGATTGCAAGACGTACAAACAGTGCAAAGTAAATGTAGAAATAAAATGAAACTAACTGTAAATATTTCAACTTAAAGAGAAATGTGGAAACATAGATTGATCGAAAAAAATAAACTAATAGACCCAAAGCCAAATGGAAACTCCTGAGAAGTGTGAAACTGAAGCTAATGGGTGACATTTCACCATCGATATTCACTATCTGTTTGACCCGATTGGTGCTGACGATTTGCAATCGCATTCTGTTGGACCGTGCTTTGCGCAGTGATGAGTTATATCTAGGTCACTGTCAGACAAATAGTTTTTGGAAACTGACTGTTTCACTGTTAATAAGAAGTTCCCTCGGGTTTGTCTCTCAGCGGGGAAAATAAAAACAAATCTAATATACATAATAGAACCATGCAGCGTGGAAGGATGACATCCGGCCCATCGTGTAGGTGCTGTCCCTTTAAAAGTGTAATCCAATTGTTCCTACCACTCATGCATATTCCCCATATTCCTGCATTTTTCTGCTTCAGAACAGATAAATCGCCCGTTTGAAAGTTACTATTGAATCTGTTCCCCAAACCCATTCAGATAGTGAAGCCCTGATCGGAGGAATTCGCTATGGAAGAGAAAATATCACCTCATTCCCCAGTTGATCATATTTCAGTAACAACGAGCAGCGTTCGAACAGGCTTCAAATCAAGATAAAAAACACAAAGCTGTTCGCGCGATTGACAAATTCCCCATATCAGCAGTAGCTAAACAAACACAAAATGTTCATTTTTCACCCTTCAGGTTCCAGTCTCCTGATATTCCAGAATCCACCTTTACAAATCTCTGCTGCCGGTGACACCGTTACTTTAAGCTGTGAATATTCAGGCATCTGTCAGTACACAGTACACTGGTACCGTCAGTCCCCAGGACAGGCTCCGGAATACCTGCTTCAGAGACACACTTCAGGAGAGGAGAATAAAGAAAATGCTGCCGGGGAGAGAATTTCTGCTTCTATCGATTCTGCCGAGAAAATCAGCCGGTTATATATTTCCAAACTACAACTGAGCGACTCCGCTGTGTATTATTGTGCACTGAGTCGGCGCACAGCACAGTGATACAGAGCACGGAAAGAGCCGTACAAAAACCTGAACATGGTGAGATCACAGACACACAGTGATACAGAGCACGGAGGGCGCTGTACAACAATTTAACATGGTGGGATTAGAGGCACACAGTGATACAGAGCACGGAAAGAGCCGTACAAAAACCTGAACATGGTGAGATCACAGACACACAGTGATACAGAGCACGGAGGGCGCTGTACAACAATTTAACATGGTGGGATTAGAGGCACACAGTGATACAGAGCACGGAGAGAGCTGTACAAAAACCTGAACATGGTGGGATTACAGACATACAGTGTTACAGAGCACGGGAGGGCGCTGTACAAAGATTTAACATGGTGGGATTTCACAGTGATACAGAGCACGGAGAGAGATGTACAAAAACCGGAACATGGTGGGATTACAGACACACAGTGATACAGAACACGGAGAGAGCTGTGCAAAATCCTAAACATGGTGGGATTACAGACACACAGTGATACAGAACACGGAGAGAGCTGTGCAAAATCCTGAACATGGTGGGATTACAGACACATAGTGAAACAGAGCACGGAGAGAGCTGTACAAAATCCTGCACATCGTGGGATTGCAGAGACATGGAGATACACAGTGCATGGAAATTTGGAGTACACATATTGTTCATGAATATATTTTCAGTGGCTCTTAAAATTTTACAGAATGAAGTGATTAAGCTGATTAAATCTGCATTTCCTTCTCGCTGCTTATAATTCTTGATATCTTCTCCTGTCCAATTCGCCTTCAAACATAGTTTATGAAATTATTCCACATTCTCATCTCCCTTTTCCTGTAAAAATTCATAATGTACCGATTTGTAATCTGAGGTGAATTTATTGCCGCCTTTTACCTCAGATAACGGCAAATTAGTTTATTTTCCTTTTGCTGTTGAATCCGTTTTTCCTCGTTTGACTTGATAAACCTTCACCATCTCCTGTGATTTCCAGCATTCGGGATACAACCGACTGAGAGATTCCCTCCGCTCCAGGGAACACGCAAGAGACCGGGCAGTTCCCAGCTGAGGGTAGTTTGGGTTTGGATTCACTCCACCCATGATCCTTCCATGGAGGTCAGCATCTCCCACAATTACCGCAGCTAAGAAAGGTCCCTTTGTGTTCACGGGCGCTGCAGTGGGTGAGAACATGCGTACCTCAACAGGGATCCCTCTTAAAATAAGGCCGTTCTATCTTAATAACCGACTGCATTTATGTAGAGGTTACGACCCACAAACATTGTTGAATGCACTTTTCACAAAGATGATGGAAGTTTGCCCCTTGGAATCGACGACACCCCCAACACTTTCCATCAGTCACAGCACCATGATTGGCCAATTTCACCATTGAATCAATGGCTGGGCAGAGCCACTGCAATATGGTTGACCCTTAAACTCCCTCGCAAATGGCCCAGCAAGGCACTCAATGCAAGGGCAGTTAGAGATAGGCAACAAACGCTGGCCTTGCTAGCGACGCCCACATGCCATCAAAGAGTAAATTTCGTGTTTCTTGTCCATTTATTCTGTTAAAGACATTCCTTCAGTTGTTCCATTCTCTCACCTCCTTCCTATTTAAGGATGTTTTTTTTGCTCAAGTAGAAAATATATAGAATTATTAAATCACTGAATCGTCGCATGATTATAATTCAGATAGAGGCCATTCACCCTGTAGTGTCCGTGCTAGCCCATTTCAAATGCAACTCTCCCGGTCCCACTATCCGTCTTTTCTCTCTAGCTCTGCAATGCTTTGCTCTTCAGGTCATTATTTGATACCCTATTGAAATCCACGACTGGACCTGCTGCCACCATACACTCAGGATGTGCATTTCAGATGTGAATTACTCAGTCCATGGGAAAAGATTTCCATCATGTCGCCGTTGCATCATTTTCCAATCGCCTTGTATCGGAGCCCTTTCATTCTCGATCCTTCCCTATATATGTTGTCCATTTCCCGCATCATTTTGCACATCCCTAACAAATCTCCACTTAATCTTCCCCTCTCCACAGAGAACAACCATCCACGTAACTTAAATTAATTTTCATTGGAATCATTCCCATGAGCCTTTTCTGCACCAGCTCTCATGCCTTCACTTCCACCCGAAAATGCGATGGCCAAAGCGACATATAATACTCCAGCTGAGGCCAAGTCTTTTGCACAGATTTATCATAATTCCCTTGTTTGCATCCTTTATACCCTATTTATAAAGCCCGGCATGCTGTATATTTAGTAACCGTTTTCTCAATCTGCCCTGCACTATTCAATTAGTTATGCACATGGACGCAAAGGCTCCTCTACTCCTGCATCCCCTTTGCAACTGAATCCTTAATTTCATATTGCTTCTTTTCACTTTTAGTACTAAGATGAATCAGGTCATACTTTTCTGCATTTACTTGCCACCTGACTCGGGGTCACAGCACGGAGAAGGCAAAAGGATCTGCAGTAGAACTATTGTTGTGAATCTGTGGCATTCTGTAACTCAGAGAGCGGTGGGTGTTCATGTGTGTATGCAAGACAATATTCGATAGGTTTTGGATACTAAAAGAATCAGGGGTTACGGGGAGAGTGCGGGAATGTGACGTTGAGTTTGGAAATCAGCCACGATATTACTGAATGGCAGAGCAGCTTTAAAATGTGAGATGGCCACTTTACCCAGTTTCAGTGATCACTGCCCTTGACCTGATGACCTTATCTCAGTTATGATTGCACTGGACCATTCGAAGATACGAGCATACAAAAAGGAGCAGGAGTAGGCCATTCAGTTCCTCGGGCATGTGTCGCCATTTAATAAGATCATGGATGATCTGATATTAACCTGAAATCTGCATCCCACCTATCCTTCTTGAGTGTTGTGGGAGCTGCACTCATCCAGGCAAGAGGAGAGTGTTCCATCACACTCCTGACTTGTGCCTTTTAGATGGTGTACAGGCTTTGGGGTGTCCGGAGGTGAGTTACTCGTCGCATAAGTCCTAGCCTCTGACCTGCTCTTGATGCCACTGTATTTGTACGGCTAGTTCAGCTCATTTTTTGATCAAAAGTAGCCCCTCCCAGGATGTTGATAGTGGGGATTCAGTGATAGTAATGCTATTGAACATCAAGCAGACGATGGTTGGATTCTCTCGTGCTGGAGATTGTCATTGCCTGTTATTTGCCACTTGTCAGCCCAAGCTTGGATATTATCCAGGCCTTACTGCATTTGGACATGGACTGCTCCAGTATCTGAGGAGTCGCGAATGGTGCTGAACATTGTGCAATCATCAGCCAATATCCCCACTTCTTACCTTATGATGGAAGGAAGTTAATTTATGAAGCAGCTGAAGATGGTTGGGCTGAGGACACTACCCTGAGGGAACACTGCAGTACTGTCCTGGAGCTGTGATGACTGACCTGCAACAGCCATAACCACCTTCCTTTGTGCTAAGTATGACTCCAACCTTCGGAGACTTTTTCCCCTGATGCCCACTGATTGCAGATTTGCTTGGGCTCCTTGTTGCTACACTCGGGCAAATGCTGCCTTGATATCAAGGGCAGTCCCTCTAAAATTGTTCAGGGCAGTCCCTCTAAAATTGTTCAGCTATAACAAAACAGAATTACCTGGAAAAACTCAGCAGGTCTGGCAGCATCGGCGGAGAAGAAAAGAGTTGACGTTTCGCGTCCTCATGACCCTTTGACAGAACATGAGTTCGAGTCCAAGAAAGAGTTGAAATATAAGACACCAGCAGCTGGTGTATGGAGTTCGCTTGGTAACATATCTCTCTTTTCCTCCATCACAGTCAACATGGTGGCGATCATAATCTTATCCCGTGGCCGGTGCGTGCTCTCCCAATGCATCACCTATTACCTGGTGGTGATAGTGGTGACAGATTTCCTGGTCATCATCACCGCTGTCACATTCAACCGGATCAGTGGCATCTACTTTCGTGAGAGTGTCCTCTCCACCACCCCTGGATGTGCTGTTAGCACCGTGCTCGTCTATGCCACACGAGATGGCTCAGTCTGGCTGACGGTCACCTTCACCATCGACCGTTTCATGGCCATCTGCTGTCAGAGCCTGAAGGCCAGATACTGCACTGAGAAAACTGCATCACTGTTTATAGGACTAGTCAGTGCCCTGAGCTGTGTCAAGAACGTCTCTTTCTACTTCAGCTACCAGCCCTTGTATATTCTGGACAGTGTGCCCTGATTCTGCAACATCAAGTCCACCTATTACACATTGCCCATCTGGCAGGCCTACGACTGGCTTGACCGCATCTTAACCCCCTTCCTCCCGTTCCTCCTCATTCTGCTGTTCAATGCACTGACCGTAAGGCACATCTTAGCGGCCAGCAGAGTCCACAGGAGGCTCCGGGGAGCCGAGAGTGACAGAGATCCAGAGATGGACAACCATAAAAGGTCCATTGTCCTGCTCTTCGCCATCTCCCTCAGCTTTCTCCTCCTGTGGGTCACCTACGTCGGACATTTCCTCTACGTGCAGATTACGGGTAAGGCATATTTCACTGGCCTGGATTTCAATGACCCGCAATTCATCCTTCAAGAGACAACCAACATGCTCCAGCTTCTCAGCTCCTGCACCAATGTTTTCATCTATGCAGTGACCCAGACCAAGTTCCGAGAGCAGCTGAAGAATATGCTGATTTGCTCTTTCGCCTCCTTCACTGCTTCATTAAATTGGTGAAAGAGCAATAAAACATTTGTATCCTCCCTTTAAGGTTAATCTTCTGTCTCCTTCTCATATACTTTCCTCTCCATTAGAGTGGTTCAGTGTGTGCCACTTTATCTCTCACAGTCGAATTGGAAAGTCCAAGGCTGAGCGCCCAGTGTTTCCTGTACTGAAGGAGTGCTACACTGCCTGAGGTGATGTTTTCCCTGATCAAACTCTGAACTGAATCCACGACTGTCCTCTGAGATGGAACACAGATCATCCCCTGGGTACGATCATAGAGAGAACCCAGAGGGGTTTTCCCAATATTTATCATTCAATTAACCCCACAAAAACTATTTTATCCCATTGTTGTTTGTGAATTGTTTCTTTCTTTCTTTCTTTCTTTCTTTCTTTCTTTCTTTCTTTCTCTCTCTCTCTCTCTTTCTTTCTTTCTCTCTTCCTCCCCTCCTTCCTTCCTTACCTTTTCCTTCCTTTCTTTCTATCTTTCATTTTTCATTCTCAGCAGCACTCCACCCCACAAAATTAATTCCAATAGAATGAAAAGAGAGGGGGAGTCTTCAAGTGAAAAGAGCAGGGATACCAGAGTAATTGTTTAATAAATTAAATAAAATACAATATTGATCGCAGGGCAGGTAACGTGCTGCTGCTGCAGCATGTGGGAGCTGCTGGTCACCAAGTTGATTCAAAGCGAGCACATCTGTATTAAATGTTCGAGAGTTCCAGGAATTTCGAATCCGAGTTGAGGAGCTGGAATCCAAGCTGCAGAAATTGTGCCACATCAGGGAGGGGGAGAGCTAACTGGACACTTTACTCTGGGAGTCGGTCACACCTCATGAGATTAGGTAATTCCAATCTGGTCTGTGATCAAGGACAGGAGTTTGTGACTGCAGGGGAGGCAGCTGCGTGGACCCAGGGGGCAGCCTTCGAGGAACCTCGGCTCCTGCAATTTTTCAAGAGTCAGGAGGTTCTTGCAATCTATGTGGAAGAGAGTAGGGGCTGCAGGGAGGATGCGGGAACTGGCCACGGAACCGTGGTAGAGGGAGACATTAAAATGGTGGGAAAAAATTGAATGTAGTGGTAGGAAACAGTTAAATGAAGGGGATAGATACTGTTCCCTGTATCCGTGAGCGTGAGTCCCGAAGGCTGTGTTGTCTGCGAGGTGCCAGGGTTAAGGACATCTCCTCAGAGCTGGAGAGGAACTTGAAATAGGAAAAGGCCAAAGTGAAACTAGGCCTGTTAGAGAATGAGGTTCTGGAAAGCCAGGAAATGGCAGAGGAGTTTAATAAATGCTTTGCATCATCTTCACGGTAAAAGGCACCAATAACATTCCAAAAGTATGAAATTATCAAGGGCAAAATGGCGGGGACTGGGGAGGAAATAAATACAATCATTATCACCAGAGAAAAGTGCTAAGGAAGCTAATGGGCCGAAAAGATGTTGCCCCCCTGAATGTGATGAGTTGCATCCTAGGATATTAAACGAAATAGCTGCAGAGATAGTGGACACACTGGTCTTCCAAGAATCCTTAGATCCCGGAGAAGTCCCAGAGCATTGGAAAACTGTCAATGTAACGCCCTTGTTCAAAAAGGGAGGGAGACAATAAATATTTAACCACAGGCCAGTTAGCTTAACATTCACCATTGGGGAAATGTTAAAGTCTATCATAAGTGATGCAATATCAGAGGATGTAAAGGTGCATAATATAATCAAGCAGAGTTAGCAAGCCTTCATGAAAGGGAAATCATGCCTGACAAATTTATTAGAATTCTTTGAGGAAGTAACAAGCAGGATAGATAAAGGACAACCAGCAGGTGTAATATATTTGGATTTTCTTAAGGTACCACACATAAGGTTACGTAATAAGTTAAGAGCCCATGGGATTGTGGGTAGTATGTTAGCATGGATAGAGATTGACTAACTAATAGAAGACAGAAATTTGGAATAAGAGGGGCATTTTGATGATGGCAGACTGTAACTAGTGGAGTGCCACAGGGATCAGTGCTGTGGCCACGATTATTTACAATATATATTAATGGTTTGGATGAGGAAGTGAATGTACTATCGCCAAGTTTGTGGATGGCACAGAAATAGGTGGGAAGGCAGCTGGTGAGGTGACACAAAGAGTCTACAAATGGATAGCCACAGGTTAAGTGAGTGGGCAAAGACTTGGCAGATGGAATATAATGTGAGAAAATGTCAGGTTATGCACTTTGACAGGAAGAATAGAGGAGCTGAATATTATTTAAATGGCGAAAGACCACTGAAAGCTGCAGCACAGAGGGTTTTGGTGGCCTTCGTGCACAAATCACAAAAAGCTAACATTCAAGTTCAGCAGGTAATAGGGAAGGCAAATGGAATATTTGACCTCATTTTACAGGAATGGAGTATAACAACAGGGAAGTCTTGCTTAAATTATACAAGGCACTAGTTAGACCACACCTGGAATATTGTGAACAGTTTTGGTTCCCTTATCTGACGAAAGTTATATTGGCTTTCGAGTCAGTCCAAAGAAGGTTCACTAGGTTGATCCCGGGGATGGAGGGATTTTCTTATGAGGAGAGGTTGAGTAGATTGGGCCTGTACTCATTGGAGTTTAGAAGAACGAGAGGCGACCTTATTGAAACATGTAAGATCCTGAGGGGGCTTGACAGGGTAGGTGCTGAGACGTTGTTCCCCATTGTGGGAGTGGAGGACCAGCAGTCACAATCTCGGAGTAAGGAGTCGCCATTTGAGACAGAGATGAGGAGGAATTTTTTCTCTCAGAGCGTAGCGAATCTATGGAATTAATTACCACAGAAGCCTGTAGAGGCTGGGCCATTTAATATGTTCAAAGCTGAGATGGAGAGATCTTTAACCTGTCAAGAAATCAAGAGTTGTGAGGAAAAAGCAGGACATTGGAGTTAATGATTATCAGATCAGCCATAATATTATTGACTGGCGGAGCAGACTCGATAGGCCAACAGAGGCATAGCCTAGTCCACATGACAAATTGCCTCGAGTGATATAAACTGATACAGCCAAGCAGCGGCAGGGCCTGTTATTAAATGAAAATCTGAAATTCCAGCGTTATGATTTAAACAGAGGCAGTGTCTCGTCTTGTAATGGCTGAGACATTCATGTGATATAAACAACACATTCTCCAGTTTATTATGAATTTAAACAATGTCGCATATAATAAAAATGGATGCAAGATCAAGTGAAATATAAAAGAAGGAGACGTAGCGTGTCCCAGTGTCAGGTTAACTGAAACATGAACGAATGTCCTGCAAACTGAGACAAGTCCTGCTGCAGTAATAACCGCGGTAGGGTGTAGGTTAATATAAAAACATATAGACAAGTGCAATAACAACTAGGCTTGCTGGAATATAAACTGAGACTTGACCTATTATAATATAAACAGTTATAGGGTTTAGTATAATACTAACAGAGACGTGGTCCAGTTCAACATAAACAAAGACAGGGTTTAGTGCAATTTACGAGAGAGATGGCCTTGCATATTATAAACAGGGATAAAGCCTGGTGTAATACAGGCAAGAGGTGGAATATAATTTAATAAAAACAGAGGCGGGATCTAGTGTAATATAAACAAAGAGGTTATAGTGTAATATAAACAGTGACGTGGTCTAGTCTAATATAAAGAGAGACATGGTCAAAAATAGCATAGTCAAATAAATGGTCGAATTTAATATAAATAAAGACAGAGTCTAATGTAACAGAAGAAGTTGCATTATATAATAAAAACTGGACATGGTCCCGTGCCGCATATTCAGTGCTGTGGTTTATTGCAGTCATAACTGAGACGGAAGCTTATGTAATATAAGTAGATACATAGTCTCATGTGAAATAAACAGAATTTTCTGCAGCTTAATTGAGCAGATACGGTTTTTAATGCAGTTTAACAGCGTGGTCATGGTATTGTTTCATAATGACTGAGACAGGGACTAGCATCATATTAACTGAGAAATAGCGAGTACAGTAACAAATACAAAGAGGCTAAAGGTAATTTAAACAGTTGGTCGTCTCATCATAGAATTAGAAAATAGTGCAGCACATAATACAACACATGAAAGGCCTTTCAGCTCATCATGTGTGCCAGATCGTTGAAAGAGCTGAAAAATCGGTCCAGTTCTCCTGCAATTCTCTTTTAATCTTGCAAATGTTTGCACATCATTGATTTATCCAATTGACTTTAAAACAATCCTATTGAGTTGACTTGCACCGCCTTTTGAGACAAAGCATTCCTGGTCATCGCTTTCTCTTGTGCCGATTTTGGTGCTGTTGCAAATTGCTTTAAATGTGTCTGTTCGGTTTTCCACCCTTTTGTCCCAAATGACTTCATGTATTTGAGCATTATTGTCATATTACCACTTAAACCCCAAAGCTGCAAGAGGATCAACATTTCTTTGATCTCTCCGCAGAAGTCAATTATTTCATCTTTGGTATCAATCTAATGAATCTCTTCTGATCCATCTGAAAGGCCTTTCTCTCTTCTTTAAAATGTAATGCCGAATATTTAACAAAACGTTTGGTGCCTAATGAGTATTCTGTGATGGCGAGCAGCACTCCCTTGCCTTTGTACGCGAAGCCTCTATTTAAAAAATAAAGACAAGGATCACGAACACTCTTTTAGGTTCTTTCTTAACATTGTAACTTCAAAGACATATTTACGCACATTCCTAAACCCTACACTTTCAGCCTTAATTTAATATTTTCCTACTTCAGTTAAATTTACAGGACCTAGTGAAATATAAACATGGACATGTCCTAATGCAGTAATAACTGAGATAGGGCCTCTTGTAATATAAACAGAGTTCAACTCTTTAAATGCAGAGCGGCAATGAGCTAATACACCAGGGTGTGTCTCACTTACTACTCAGAAATATTGTTCATATTTCCTTTCATTCATTCTCTTCCATGTGCCAGTTTCATAACTTTATTTTATTTCAACCTGCTTTTTGTTTCCCTTTTACCTGTCTCATTATGCCTCTCTTCCGGCTAATTTTCCACATCGGTTCTGCTTGCTTCTCCCTATCTTCCTCCTTCCCATTACAACCCCCATATGTCCAACCAGTTCCAATTTTCCTGCTGAAACTGAGTGGTCGCAATTCTGTGTCTTTATGTCCTTGAGCCTCAGTCAGTGTTAGTACCTTTAGTTCTATATCAGTCTGCGTCACCTTACCTCAGTCATGCTGAGCGCATTCAGTCCCTCATTGTCCACTTGTGTTCCACAGAACAATGGCAATTCAGTTATCCCAATTTCACAGTAGCAGCAACCTTCCTAATGAGGAAATAGTCAGCAGAGAACTTATTAAACTTTAGAAAAGGCATAATGCTGATCTATGGAGCAGGCCTTACTCAGCTGAGCAACACCATTGACCAAACATTTCACAATTGAGGCAATGGAAACATTGAACTGATGCACCCACAGGACCCCCCATTAGTCTTGCTCAGATCTTTCTTTCATTCAATTTCTCCAATGATTCTCTTCCAGAATTTGTTGTTTTATTTTATCAGAAACATTATGTTTATTTCTGTTATCTCTGTATATGCATCCCTTTTCATACCGATCTGCATAACCACTCTTTCTGCTCGATTGTCCTTATCTTTCCCATTACTGTCACAATCCCCAGCCTACTCACTCCCATGACCCCTGATGCCAGCAGTGCAATTTGTTGCCTGTGTGTCATCAGTCAGCAGTCTATGTGATGTCAGTCTGAAGTCCGCGTGACCGAAGCCCGCTTCCTCTGTGACGTCAGTCGGTGGCATCCTTGTGACGTCAGTCACCAGTCTGTTTGACGTCAGTCTGCAGTCCCTGTGCAGAAGTAAGAAACACCAAGGCTCCGAAAACGTTGGCGGGGGTTGTCTATAGGCCCCCAAACAGTAATGGGATTGTAAGAGAATGCATTAATCAGGAAATTAGAGGCAAATGAAATAAGGGTGAAGCTGTAACCATGGGTGACTTTAATCTGTATATAGATTTGACAAGCCAAACTGTAATAATATTGTGGAGGAACGTTTCTTGGAGTGTGTACGTGCTGGTTTTTCGATCAATACGTTCAGGAACCAACTAGAGAGCAGGCTATCCATGACTGGGCATTGTGCAATGAGAAAGGATTAATTAACAATCTTGCTGTGTTGGGTCCCTAGGGGAAGAGCGGCCATAAAATGATGGAATTGATCAGTATGATAGAGAGTGAAGAAGTTGAATCCTAAACTAGGGTCCTGAATCTAAATAAAGGGAACTGTGTGAGTACGAGGTTCGAGTTGGCAATGATGGATTGGGGAACCTAACAGGCTAATATTTAAGGAGCGTACGCATGAATTACAACAATTATTCATTCATCTCTGGCGCAAAATTATAACAGTAGTTCAATCTTGGCTTACAAGACAAATGAAGGATCCAAAGAAGAGACATGTAAATTTACCATAAAAAGCAGAAAGCTTGAGGATTGGGAGCAGTTTAGAATTCAGCAAAAGTGAATAAAAAGGTTGACCAAGAAGGGAAAAATGGAGCATGAGAGTAAACTTGCAGGGAACATAACAACTGACTGTAAAGGCTTTTACAAAAGAGAACACAACTAATTTCCCAGAAATGTTAGGGAAACAAGGTTCCAGTGAGACGGAGGAATTGAAGAAAAGTAGTATTAGTAAAAATGTTGTGCGCGAGAAATGAACGGGGTTAAAGGCTGAAAAATCTCCAGGGCCTGATAATCTGCACCCCAGAGAACTAAATGAAGTGCCCCTGGGAATGCTGGATGCATTGGTGGGCAATTTCCAAAATTCTATGGACTCTGGAGAAGTTCTTACAGATTGGAGGGTGGTAAATGTAACCCCACTATTTAAAAAAGGAGGGAGGGAAAAGACAGAGAATTACTGGCTAATTAGCCGCACATCAATAATGGAGAAAATCTAGAATCTATTAGAAAATATATGGTAACAGAACACGTGGAAAGCACGAACGAATTAGACAAAGTCAGCATGGATTTAAGAAAGGGAAATGTTGCTTAACTAATCTATTGGAGTTTTTGAGGACGTAACTTGTAGAACAGATAAGGGAGAACCAGTGGATGTGGTGTATTTGTATTTCAAGATAACTTTTTATAAGATCCCACATAAGATGCTAGTCGGCAAAATTTAAGTACATGGGATTCGGGATAATATACTGGCCTGGATTGAGAATTGGTTGACAGACCAGAAACAGAGAGTGGGAATAAATGGGCCTTTTTCCGGGTGGCAAGAGGTGACTAGTGGTGTGCAGCACTACTGGTGTACCGCAGGGATCAGTTCTTGGGCCCCAGCTATTCACGATATATCTAAATAACTTGGATGAGGCAACCAAATGCAATATTTCTAAGTTTGCTGACGGCACAAATCTGGGAGGGGCTCTGAGTTGTGAAGGGGATGCAAGGAGGCTTCAGGGAGATTTAGACAAGTTGCGTGTGTGTGGGCAAACACATTGCAGATGCAGTATAACGTGGATAAATGTGAAGTTATACACTTCGGTGTGAAAAACAGAAAGTCAGAGTATTACTAAAATGGTGATATATCGGGAAATGTGGATGTACAAAGGAATCTGGGTGCTCTTGTACACCAGTTAATGAAAGTAAGCAGGCAGGTGCAGCAAGCAATTAGCAAGACAAATGGTATGTTAGCCTTTATTGCAAGAGGATTTGAGTTCAGAAGTGGGGATGTCTTACGACAGTTATACAAGGCCTTGGTGAGATCACACCTGGAGTATTGCGTGCAGTTTTGGTCTCCCTACTTAAGAAAGGATATACTTCACATCAAAGGAGTGCAGCGAAGATTCACTAAGCTGATACTGGGGAAGGCAGGAGAGTAGTATGACGAGAGATTTGTTCAACCTGGTCTGTATTCAATGGAGGTTACAAGATTGAGAGGGGATCTGATTGAAACGTATAAAAATTCTAACATGGCTAGACAGACTGTATGCAGAGAGGGTGTTTCCTCTGGATCAGGCGTCTAGAACCAGGGGCGATTGTCTCCGGATGCAGGGCAGGCCATTTAGGACCGAGATGAGGAAATATTTCTTCACCCAGAGGGTGTTCAACCTGGTCGAATTCTCTTCCAAAAAAGATGGTGGAGGCCGGGCCACTGAGTATATTCAAGAAAGAATGAATTTGATACATTTTTGGATATTAGGTTTGGAGAGAAAGCAGAAATATGGCTTTGAGTTAGAGGATCAGCCATAACCATATTGAATGGCGGTGAGGCTCGAAGTGCCAAATGGCCTACTCCTGCTCCTAGTTTCTATGTTTCTAGGTGACGTCAGTCTGCTGTCTCTGTGTGTCCCTGAGCTTCAGGCAGCCTTAGTCTCATTAACCTTGTGCCCAGTGGCGTGCTTTGAGTGAGGCTTGAGTGCTAGCAGCCTTGCTCTCCCAGCTGATATGAAATATTAAGTGAATAAACAACTGATCAGAACACTGAAACTGTGCTCGACCTATCGGTGTGATAGGATTCTGTGGTTTGTTTTCACAACCACTTCTCAAAATATTTGGGTGACAGTTTGATCCGAGGTTAAATTGGCTTCCTCTAGATGTATGTTTCAGTGCCTGAAAGCGGGCTGCACATTGAGGCGACATCTGCCCGCGATTCTACACAACCCCAAAGAGACAGGAGCTCCCAGCTATAGTCCAGAGGTAGTTTCTGTACGGGGGTGAGATTGCTCCACATCACTGTGAGTCTCAGAGAGAGCAATAATACACCACACTGTCAGTACTTATGTCTTTGTAAAGAATAGGTTAGGTTTCGAAAGAAGCTGCCGCTGCACTGCTGCAGCAAACATTATCAGGGAAGGCATAACACGGCTTGGATACAAAGTAAAGATCCTCGTACAGCATTCGCAGGGCAGGTACAGGCATGGATTGGATGCAGAGTAATATTCCCTCTCGATTGTTCCATTTAAAATTCTCAGGGCAGGTACAGTGCCAGTTACATACAGAGTAAGGTCCCATCCCAACAAAATCGCCTCAGACAGGTAAAACACTGATTATACGCAGAATAAAGTCCCATCAACGTGTCTGCATCAAACATTCCTCGGTGAGGCAAAACACAGGCTAAAAACAGAACAAGGATCCCTTTACGCTGTACCATTGAACATTCCCCAGGTATTGTGTAGCACACGTTAAATACAGAGTAATGTTCCCTCCAACATCTCAGGGCAGGTGTAGCATGGGTTACTGTGTTATATACAGAGTGAAATACCATGCTATCTATTTGAATAGCTGGAATAATATCCACGATTAACAGGCGCTGTTTTCTGGGACTTTACAGGTACTTGCTGAAAGCGTTTGTTCTGAAATTGAGCTCAGGGTCAGGCAAATCTTATGAAGTAATTATCTAATATTCAAGATGAATCTCTTTGTTTAAAAATGACAGTCTTTGATGGATGTTTAAACTCATTAACGTTTGATTATTTCTTCCGAGAGATGAAACCATTTATATTGTATTGCTGACTCGAGTTCTTCAACCTTATAACGTCGATGCTATTAACGTTGCTTGAACACTGCGATTGCCTCGGTACACAAGACGATGACAGGGTAACGCCCCATTAACAATTGTCTCTCATACGCTGTAAGGTCAACTATAGCAAAGGTTGGCTGGAGATCATTAAGCTCCCTCTACTCTTTAATGCTTTCCATTAAGCTGGCCCACCAAGGGACGGTGGGTCAGAAACAGCTTTGGTTCTGAACAGAATAGAGATCCTTCTATGCCTTTTATGTAGTGTTTCTAAGTTGTTCCTTCTATGTATCAGACACTGGATTAGTGATCTTGCTTGTGAGGCGCCTTCTTAAGCTTTATGTCAAGCTTTCACCTTTCTATGAAATACAACCTTCTTGAATCAATGTGTCGAACTGCACTTTCTGAAATACAGGAGAATGAGCTAAAAGGTTTATAACCAGCCGGGTGGATTCCTGATCTGCACACAGAGCAGACACACAGAAACAGGTACCAACGGTGCAACAATCTGGCTCTCAGCAAATAAATCTCTATGGTTTGTCAAATTAAACAAGGCAATTTATCTTAATTGAGTAATGGTAATTTTCCGACAATATTAAGTTTGCAAGTACTTAAATTAAGCTGCTGTTCATTTGAAAACCTCCCTTCGACGTCGAATAACGTTTCCTTCCCTTTAGATAATACTGCATACCGAGTAAGATCTGGTTTCTGTAAAAAAGAATTGTATCCGGTAATTCACAGCCAGCGGAATTGCTGTCTGGAAGAGGGGCTTTCTGAGGTGGAAGAAGTTAGCAAATTAGGAAACCTTTACATTGTAAGCAGATTGCCCACTGGCTTATCATAATGTAATTAAATATTTCAATAATTAAACAATTTTAGGGTGAGACGGGACTAGTAATCCAGAGGCCCATGGTAATACATTGGGAACAAAGGTTCAAATCCCACCACGGCGATGGTGGAATTAATTCAACTATCGAAAGCTAGCCTCAATCATGGTGACCATGAAACTACCATCGATTGTCATAAAGAGCCATCTGGTTTATTGATGTCTGTTAGGGAAGCGAATCTGCCATCCTGATCTGGTCTGGTCTACATGTGACTCCAGACTCACAGCAATGTGGGTTACTCTTAACTGCCATCTGAAATAGTAAGGGACACAATTCAATCCAAGGCAATTTGGGGTGGGCAGCAAATGCTGGCCTTGCCAGTGATACCCACCTTGCATGAAATAATTTCAAAAATATAACCTCTAAAACTATCAAGGGAAATAACAGAAAGTTAGTGCATTAAAGTCTGGAGTCACAGGTTATAAACTCGGACACCTTCCAAAGGAAATGTTTTCTCAATTAATTCACGTTTTAACGTAATGCACACGTGTTCACATTGAAGACACCTCCACCGTGTTTTGTGCCACTACCACCGCTTTAATTGGGATAGACTTCAAACAGATCAGGCAACTCAAGACCGTGCAACCTTGAGGCACTGGACCATCAGAAACAGCACAAATGTACACAATCACAATTTGTAACCTCATGGCCTCGTATATCTCCTACTCCACCATTACCTTCAAACCGGGGCATGAACCCTCGTTCAATGGAGAGTGCAGGAGGGCAATCCAAGAGTAGCACCAGGCATACCTAAAAGTAAGGCGTCACCCTGGTGAAGCTACAACATAGGACTAATTGTGTGTCAATGAGTGGAATCAGTATGCTATAGACAAAGCTAAGCAATCCCACAACAAATGGATCAGATCTGAGCTGTTCAATCCTGCTACTTCTAGCCGTGACTGGCCATAGACAATTCAACAATGAATATGGGGAGGAGGCTCCACAAATATCCCCATCCTCAATGATGGAGCAGCCCAGCACATCAGTGCAAAATGCAAGGCTGAAGCATTTACAACAACCTTACACCAGAAGTGCCGAATGGGTAATCCATCTCGGCCTCGTCCTGAGGTATCCAGCATCACAGATGCCAGTCTTCAGCCAAATCGATTCAAACCACGTGATATCAAGAAACGGCTGAAGGCACTAGATACTGCAAAAGCAGTGCTCCAGGATGAGACACACTGCTAGCCGAGCCGTTCCAGCACAGTTACAACAGTGGCATCTATCCGGCAATGTGGAACATTTCCCAGTGTGTCTTGTGCGGAAAAAGCAGGACAAATCCAACCAGGTCAATTACTGAACCATCAGTCTGCTCTCGATCATTAGCAGACCGTTGGAAAGTGTCATTGATAGTGCTATCAAGCGTCAGTAACTCAGCAATAACCTGTTCACTGGCGCTCAGTTTGAGGTCCTTCATGGTCACTCAGCTCCTGGCCTTACTACAGCTTTAGTTCAAACAAGGACAAAATAGCAGAAAGGAAGATATGAAGTGAGAATGACTGCTCTTGACGACAAGGCAGCTTTTGACTGATTAGGTCATCAGGGAGCCCTAGCAAAAGTGGAGTCAATGGGAATCAGGAGAAAACTTTCCACTGACTGGAGCTATGCCTAGCACAAATGAAGATGATTGCTTTTGAAGGTCAACCATCTCAGTTCCAGGACATCACTGCAGGAGTTCCTCGGGGTAGTGGCCTAGGCCAAACTATCTTCAGCTGCATCAGCAATGAGCCGCCCTCCATTATAAAGTGGGGATGTTTGCTGATGATTGCACAATGTTCAACACAACCCGTGACTCCTCAGACACTGCAGCCGTACGTGTCCAAATGCTGCAGCAAGACAAGAACAACATTCTGACTTGAGCTTATAAGTGACAAATACCATTCTCGCCACACCATTGCCAAGCAACGAACATATCCAACAAAAGCTTATCCAACCATCTCCCCTTGACATTCAATGGCATTACCATCGGTGAATCCTCCACTATCAACATCTTTGGGATAGCCATTTCCCCAAAACAGAAGTGGACAATGCATAGCAGTGCTTTGGCGACAAAGGCAGTTCAGAGGCTGGGAATTCGGTAGCGAAGTACTTACTACCTGACTGTCCAAATCCTGTCCACCATCTACAAGACATAAGTCAGGAGTGTGATGGCATGCTGTCCACTCGCCTGGGCGAGCACAGCCCATAAAACACTCAAGAAGCTCGACACCGTCCAGGAAAAAGCAGCCCGCTTGACTGCGACCCCTGCCCTCTATCCACTACCTTTAGCAGTCACTCCCTCCACCACTAACGCATGGTGGCAGCAGCGTGTATCATCTAAATTATGCACAGCAGCAACTCACTAAGGCTCCTTCGACAGTACCTTCCAAACAAGTGACCTGTGCCACCTAGAAGGACATGGGCAGCAAATGCATGTGAACACCATCACCTGCAAATTACCCTGCAAACGGCACACATATCCCGACTTGGTACTACACCACTATTCCTTCACTGGCACCAAGTTAAAACCTTGGAACTGTCTTTCTCACAGCACTGCTTGAGCATCTAGGCCACATGGACTGCAGCGGTTCAAGGAGACAACTAATAACCAGGTTCTTAAGGCCAATATGAATAGGCAATTAATGGTGGTCTAGCTAGCGCCGCCCACATGAAAGAATGAAGAAAAACATTCACTAGAGTTGCTGGAGATGTTTTGAACTAAATTTGCGGGGGTGGAGGGCGGGTGGACATCAACATATCTTAGGAGAACAGGTTAATAACATACATAAATTGAGGTAGAGTGTTGGATATTAATAGAGAATGAAATAGCATCATATCAGATAGAATGGACTAAAATGGTTGACGGGCAATCCAAAGATAGGTTTGAAATGTGGGTATGTGAGAGCAAAGAGTCTGGTGAATAAAGTTGGTGAGTTGCAATCACAAATATCCGTTTGGACAATGATGTAGTAACTATGAGGGAAATCCGGCTTAGAAATGGTAAGCACGAAGACAGGGGAGGGCGAAGAGGAGGTGGGGTTGCGGTGTTGACTGGGAAAGACATTACAGTGTTGGAAGGAGTGGATGTCCTTGAGGCGACAAGAGAAGAATCAATTTGGTTCGAGCTGAGAAGTGGAAAACGGTTGACCACGCTGTGAAGGGTATTGTATTGGCCAAATGGAGAGTCCGAAAGAGAGAGAAAGAGAGAGGGATGAGTGGGAGAGAGTGGGGGTGGGGGGTGGGGGTGGGGGTGGGGTGGTGGGGAGAAAGAGTGAAAGAGAGGCGGGAGTGAGAGAGAAAGAAAAAGGGAGAGCGAATCTGTAGGGAAATCACAGAGATGTAAATACTTGTGTTATTTTGGGACTTTCTGATTACCCAAATGTCGATTGAAATAATGTTTTAGGGAAGGATAAGGAGTGGGAGGAATTTCGGAAATGTGTTCAGGGCGAATTCCTTATCCAGTCTGCTTCCGGCCCAACCAGGAAGGAGGAATTACTGGAGTTTGGGTTGTGGAATAACGTGGATCACATGGGCTAAATGTCTGTGGAAAACACATGAATAGAAGTGATCATCGTGTCATATTGTTCTGACTAGTAATACAGAACAGCAACTAACAATCTAAAGTAAAATTTCTAAATTGGAAGAGGACTAAATTTAATGTAATGTGAGGGGATTTAGTTAAAATAGAACCAAAGACTGAGAGGAAAAGCAGCAACGGAACAACGGATGATTTTAAGGACAAGATATTTTCGGTGCAACCTTGTTACATTCCAATAAGAGCAAAACGTAGGAGAACCAAAGTCATTGCTCCTTGGATGAAGGGGGAGATAGTAAATGTGATTAAACAAAATAGAGGGTGCATAATGCATATCAGCAAAATTGATCAAGTAAAAAGCAGATCAAATGCAATAAATTGAGGTTCTATGCCTTGGACATTGGAATGCGGAATGAAGTTTCAAAATATGTGGATGATACCAAGGCTCGAGGTGTCACAAACAGTGAGCGTGATATGAGCGGCTGCAACAGAAACTAGATGGGCTAGCAGAGGGGTAAACAAGTTCTGATGGAATTTAACACAGAATTGAGAGGTGATGCATTTTCACAGTAGAGCCTGGGAGGGGCAATATAGATTTAAAGGTACCGTTCTAAAGAATGCACGATGGGAGAGGGACCTGAGGTCCATATGCATCGACCTTTGAATGTGGCAGGGCATATTGAGAGATCATTTAGCAATGCATTTGGATCTTGGGCGTCATAAATAAAGGAATTGAGTACAAAATCAGGAAAGTCATGCTGATCCTTAATAAATCACTGGTGAGGTAGAAAATTGAGTTTTGCATCCAGTTCTGGTAACCACACTTTAGGAATGTTGTGGCTGTCCTTGAAAGGATGCAGAGGGGATTTACCAGAATGCTTCTAGGCTTAAGGAAATTCAGCTACAATGTTATATTGGAGAAGCTGGGTTGTCCTTGGAGTAAAGGAGAGTAAGGGGAGATTTGATAAAATGTGCAAAAATATAAAAAAGTGTCACAGAAATAGGCAAAGAAAAGGTGTTTTCATTAATTAATAGTTCAAGAGTTTTGGGACACGTGTTGTAAAGTTTTTGACAAAAAGGTACTGGCAGTGTGAGGAAGAGACTTTTGTGAAGCGCATGGTATGACTCGTTGCCAAATATGGTGGCAATGGTGGACACTATCAATGATTTGAGAAAGGAAATTAGATTGACACGACAGGGAAGTCAAAACTTCCAGGGCTATGAGGGTACAGCATTGGAGTGTGACTAACTGGTTTGTTCTACAGACGTCCAGCATGCACTCGATGCCCCGAATGCCTTCCTGCCCACAGTGACTCTATTACTCCAGGGGTCTATCATATCATTAAATATTCTCTGCAACCCTTCAGAATTTGCACTCATGGTAATCCTGGCCAGTTTACAATGAAATTGTAGAAGGTTGTTTATGTTTGATGCGATAAAAAGTTCGAATTATTGTCAGATAATATTCGTGCAAGATAATATCCATTCGTTCATGTATCCTGTATTATAAAGGTATTAGTTAATATCAATTTCAATCCTGCCCCTGTCTGGTAATTCACGAGATTTTAGCGTTCAAGTTAGGTTAACAGGATACTTTATCAATATTAAAAATTTAGTGTCCTCTCAATATATGAATACATTTGGTTAATGTTATTTTACTTGAAGCAAATTCAACTTCATTGATTTAAAATGAGCAGTCTTACTATCTGCTTGCACCCTTATAAACATTACATGTTTTTGAACAAAATGATATAGCATAAACTCCGTCTATTCTCAGGGCGTATTTCACATATTAGGAAAAAACGAATTTAAATCGTTCTCTAAATCACCTCCGAAATTTGTAAATGTTTGCTGTATTTTAATAAGATGAACAAATGTGAAATTTGCAACTGTTTGTGTCTGATAACTTTTGTGTTTTAGAGACTATCACACTACACTCCATCACTCTGTTCAATTTAGGGCTTCCAATATAAACTTAATCAATATTAACAAATTGAGTGAGAAACAGTGTTAATGTTTCGAGTCAGAACTCTGAAGAAGAGCCATACGATCTCGAAACGTTAACTTTGTTTCATTCTCCATAGATGCTGCCAAACGTGCTGAGTTGTTCCTGCATTTTCTGTTTTTAGTTCAGATTTCCAGCATCCACAGTATTTTGCTTTTTTATGAATATATCGTGTATCATTCCAAAAGTTACGCACAACCGGCAAATGCTTTTCTTTCTTCAATAAAATCACATTGAAATGATCTGTGATTCTAATATTCTTTTCTCACTAGATGCTCGCGGTAAATTATCCACATTGTAAAACATAATAACATGACATAAAACAGATCTGCTCTCGGAGTGTATTTCAAATGACGGATTTAGCATTGGTCTATTTGAAATAGTTCTGTGTTTCACAGCGAAGATTCGCGAATGTTCAACTCTGTCACAATACTACGGTATCACATCATCTCAAAGAATATCAATATATCATGAAAAGGGCCAGAGACATAGACTGTCACAGAACTCATTTGTTTACTGTTGTCAGATTCTGTCCGTATAACATCAACAGTTTAGTGAGAGGTTCAACCCCAGACCGGCACCTACTCTGGAACAGTCGCTTTATTCTAACAGCACCTTGAGCACAATCACAAGTAACATTGCATTCAAACTTAAAGAGCCCACTAATTATAATGGATGGCTAAAGTAATTAATTAAAAAAAACATAATTTAAGATAAAGACAGGAATATAACCTAATTATTAAGATAGTGCATGTTTCTTACCTGCCGTCACTGTAACTTTGGTACCTTGTCCCCAGTAGTCAAGGCTATCAGTACCACTGTGTTACATTCCCTGCAATGGGCCACACAATAGATGGGTCCTGCATAAAATTGAGGAAAGAGGCCATTCTTTTAGAAAGTAACATCGCACAACTAACAATAGATTTCTAAAGCATTACAAAGGTACAATTTCATTAATTTTCATGTTTATACATCAGTCTTTCCTCATTTGATTGCTCAAATTGAATGCTTCTTCCAATCACCAACTGATTCCTGAATAATTATCTAGCAGTTCTCTCTCTCTCTCTCTTAAACCCGGCGAGGGTTTCAGTTCTGGATTACAATATCAACACTGCTTCACCACATGTATAGCAAACTCATACTCACAGTCAGTGATCCAGACTGAGCCTATAAGTTCTGTCGGGTTTTTTGTATTGACAGTTAGTAATGTGATACCCCACCCCATAGTATCACAGTGACAACACGCCCGCACAAATACTGCATTCCCTTTCTGATCAAATCCTGACTTTCAGACTCCATTTCACGAGCGTTTGCTTTACTGTCAACGATGAGAAGTGTTCAGGACAGATTCATTCCAACTGATAGGAATGTATCGCCAGTCCTTCTAAAATCCTTCAATAGCATATTGTTGAAACGTTAGCCCCTGGGTCTCCAAACATTTTTGCTATACATAATACACATGAAAAAGCAAACAATTGTTTTGCTGAAATTCATTTGTTAAGGGGTAACTCGAGGTTCAGAGTCAGACTGTATTACGAACATTGTTTCTGAACGAGGTGTTCTGCCTGGAGCGTTTAGATTCCCCCTCGTTCTGTTTTTTTCCTGGGTCCAGCCTTGGTCTCTCTCACCGTGACTGCCTCGCACAGTAATAGATGGCCGTGTCCTCGGTTTTCAAATTATTCAACTCAACATAGGTTGTGGAAGATTCAGTTGACAAAGTGATTCGACTTTGAACTCCAGGCGCATAAGAGGTGTTGTACCCTTTCCTATAAGCGAGTATAGATTCCAACCCTCCCCCGGCGACCTCTCTAATCCAGTGCATATGATGTTGGTTGATATCGTACCCACTCACCGCACAAGACAGTTGGAGAGAGTCACCAATGTTTTTGGAGATGGAATCCGGTTGGGTTAGCACAATGCTGGCCCGGATACCTACGAGCAAATTATAAAGGAGCAAATCTCGGTTATAAAGAGACATTTTAAAATGCAACAAAGTAAACCAGAATATTTAAAATATTAATGACTCTACGATCAACAAATGATCAGCACGCACAAGTAAAGCTAACTAGAAACAAACAGAGGTACAGGAAGAGCACCATCATTTGCTTTTTCGGTAGAAGTTTCTCCAGCCTTGTAAAGACTTCCCGACACTGCTTCCTGATTGTTAACTTCAAGCTGAACCGTTCACTTTTTAAACTGGCTGGAACCCAGTATCAGGCTGGGGTTCACCATCTTCCCCTTCAGAAACCTAACTCCTCCTCCATTTCCTGTTTAAACACCGCTGTTTCCTAAATGGTAAAAAATTAACCATGAATAATCCAAGTTACCCAAACTTATATTCTACTTGCCCTGCGACAACGCTGATTCACTTGGTGGCGCTGTTGCCTCTAAGTCAGGCGGTTCTGGCTTCAAGTCCCAGTCAATCAGGCTAATTCTGCAGTGCAGAACTGAGGGATTACTGCAGTTCCGGAGATGCACCTTTCAGATGGGATGCAGATAAAATAGTTGACTAGATCAGAACATCAGAAGCTGTGTTGGCTGTCATGCAGATAGCTGACTGACGAGGCTTCTCTACCTTAATTTCTGACTTCGTTCTTTGATTCGTTTAAACTTTTGTGGCTGTAGGCCAGTTTCCTTAACATCCTGTCATAAGGACAAAGTAAGACATAAATTTTTCATAATCACATTATTGGCATAACACTGCAAACTTTCTGGAGGGCAGAAGAATGTGACAGGAAAGGCTGACAACCTGAAGCTTTTCCACCATAAAGATAAAACTTTCACGGAAAACAACAATCCAGAATAACTTGACAGATTTTCTGCTTCCTTGAGAGAACCTGAGCTTCCAATTATCTTTAAGGTGGCAGAGGAAATCCCTGTTTTGTTAGGCTCCACTGATGTGTGCACACAAACCTTTTATTTGCTGAAATGCAGCAAATCGCACTACAGATCCCAGCTAAATCACCAGCATCGCAATTACTTATTGTGTATTTCCAGAACAAGTCTAACAGCATAAGTTGATGTCTTATTAATGAGGGGTGACAAACTATGCTGTTCACATTAAGTCAAGAGAGTGTGAGAAGCGGTTATGTTTGGTTAAATTATTGCAATGCATCGTTATAGACTCATAGAGTTGGAAGAGCATAGAAGGAGACCGTTGGGCCCTTCGTGCTTTTGCTGGCCGTCTGGAGGATAAATTCACCCAATCCTATTCCCAGTCTTTTCCCCGTAACCTGTGTCTTTTTTTTACCTTTTACAGATAACGACCCAGTTTCTTTTAAAAGTCCCGATCAACCTGCATTCCAGACCCTAATCATTCGCTGGGTGGAAAAGTTTTTCCTCATATTGCCATTGCTTCTTCTGCCAATTATCTTAGAGCTATCTTCTTTGGTTATTGATCCTTCCACAAATGGGAGATTTTCTCCCAATATAACCAATCCAGACTCTTGTGATTTTGAATAATTCTATAAATTCTGTGATGGTTTAACAAATCTAATAGCAAATGTATGATGTTTAGTTGTACCAAAATCAATATTTGTTTTAATTGTTCAGCAGCATTTACGGTCCACAAAAGATTTCCATACCCAGATGTGGCCCTCGGGCAAGGAAGTTTGCTCATCCCTGGTGTACAGTGCGAGATCTACCCTGCACTTCAAGGAAATCTTCAGGGTGCCCTTGGGATGCTTTCTCTGCCCTGCTCTGAGGCGTTGGCCATTGGAAAGTTGAGAGAAAGGAACCTGGTGGGGGAGACGCTTTTAGGCCATCCTGACACAGTCTCCAGACCACTGTAATTGATGTTGCACAAGTCTTTCGTGAATGCTTATGGAGCTGACTTCAAGTGGGACACAACTGTTTGTTCAATGGTTCTACCATGAAACCAAATGGCGTGGCGAGTCATTGCTGATGGAAATCCTCTCGAGCTGTTAGGTTTCATTGATAACCAGCCCAAGTCTCACTGCGGTACGGGAGCCTCTTGATGGCAACTGCTCTGTACATTCAGACCTCTGTTCACTTGCGCAGGTCTTTTTTGTGAACACTCGCTGTCGTAGTTTTCAGAAGATGAAGCTGGTGCAGTTGATCTGGTGTTGGATCTCCTCGTCAGTGGTGGCCTTTTGAGAGAACTGGCTGCTGCTTATTCTGGATTCTCTCCTTCAACATTTATGGCAGGTAGAATACTTGACTGGCCAGAAGTGAGTTGAAAATTGAGTTTTGTTTTGGAAAATTTCAAGGGCAGGCGAATCTCTTGTTTGCAGAATTGAAGAAATCAAGAGTGGTTTGTAAGCTCACCGCACAGTGCATAATGACACCGCAGTCCTCTTCAAACTGTTGATAATTTGATGGTCAATTTAATTTTGGTGCGGAGGTGACTGAGTTACAGTTTTCCACAGAAGCGGTGCTTAACACTGCCACGAGAGGGCCGCTGATTTTTGTTTAGGTGAATAGACACTGTCAGACAGATTGTAAAAAGTGAGGGCGCTATTGCACAGCTTTGCTTGAGCCGATTCCAGATTTCCAAGGTGTCTGTTTTATCTCCCACTCAAGACTATTGCAGTGATATGATCATGAAATAATTGCAGGGTTTTGCTGAAATTTTTTGTATATCCAAATCTTTGCAGCATAATTCACCAAGCCTCGTGATACACTCAGGGAGGCAGAAATAAGCATTTTCATGCTCACGCACAGACAAACATACAATATACATAAACGTAACAACATATAAATAGATAAGCAAACAATTTGTGTTATCCTGTGGAGGTTATCGATGCACATTTAGTTGTGAATTATTTGGGTATGAATGAGAAAGATACTTGATGCAATCTATTCTAGAATTTGATTCATTCTGTCACCCAACAATGTGTTGGGAGACATTCTCAGCCAGTTAAAAAAATTAGTAAGGACCATTTTGGAGGCTGAATCTGCTCGTCCCTGAGTCACATGTTGTGCTTTTGTTCTTTCTCACTTCTCATTCTGAACACAGTCAGTTCAGCGCCGTCATTCCGCCAGTGTGCACTCCCAGTCTTTAACTGATGAATGCAAGTACCTGGAAGAAACAGATCGCAGGACGCTTGGGCAGCAACTCAATGCCATTGTTTTTTCAGCTACAAGAGAATCTAAATTCTCTAAACTGGAGAGCTGGGACAATGAAGGGAAATTGTTAATGTTGCTTCAGCATCAATGCCGGCTGCTTACACTGAATGGCTTTCTCACTTCCCATTAGAACTACTCACAACCTATACACAGGGGATACAGGAATGACCCCCAAGGAGTTTGAACACAACAATGCGATACTTCATTCATATGATTGAAATTAGGATTGAATAATAAGTTTGAACAGAATGGGATACTTTATAAAAAGTATTAATGTGATTGCACGAGAGAGGATACAGGGGATATTTATGGACTGTAGAGTAATAGCTATGAGGAAATATTGGGCAGTCTTGTGTTCTTTTCGTTGGAAAAGGGGAGGTTGAGGGGAGACCTAAAGGAAGCTTATCAAATAACGAGAGCTTTGAAAAGAGTGCATACGATGATCTAAGCTCTTCTGTTGAGTGGTCCAGAACTAAGGGAGAATAGATTTAGGTTAAGAAGTGGGAGGTATAAAAGGGAAAATGAGATTTTTTCTCAACCAGAGGGCGGCGGACTTCTGTAACTCACAGGGGAACAGATGCCAGAGGTAGAAGCTTTCATAATATTTAACAAAAAGCATATGCACCTTCGTGTCTTAACATATAAGGCGACTGATCAAACCCTGAGAAATAAGTTTAGGCTGGATGGCTAACTACCGGCTGCCTTCGCTCCTGCTGCACGTTTCTATGATAGTTGGAAGTAGATACTGGTTGAAACTCTCATGGAAAATATTTCCAACATCTCATTGATAATACTTTAATAATTGACAATATAAACTAAACACAACTTCCATTTTTAAATAATGCCTTTACTTCCGAATCCGTTTCTTTAATTAGTTTTATTCAAAAATGTAACTGAACGACATTCTCCCGTCTGCAGTTCCTCCCACACGGAAACCAGCAAAGTGAACACTCGTGTAGACTTCATGTAACTCCGAGGTTCAAAGATACCATGCCGTCTTTTTATAGTTCACATGATCATTAAGGATAAGCGCTGCTTTTCCGCCCGTCTTTGTTCATTTATTCCGCAAGATCCTAACTCTCACGCGCAATAGTAACTTGCAACAATTCCATAAAGGAGCACAATCTATTTTCCTCCGCTTCATTGATCAATGTATGTTTGTATGTGTGTGTGTCTGTGTGTTTCTGTGTGTCGGTGTGTGCGTGCGTATGCGCGTCTGTCTGTGTGTGTGTGTGTTTGTGTTTGCGTGCGTCCGTGTGTCTGTGTGCGTGTGTGGGGTGGTGGTGCCTGTGTGCGCCTGCGTGAGTGCGTATGTATCGGCATGTATGTCTTTGAAGAATTTCGTGTTGCCAGTCCTAAAGTGAGCTGCTGTACTTTCAATCTATCTCCCAACTTCTACTTCAACAGTTCAATTTTAATAAATTGCCGGTTGTGTTTTAAATGCATTCACAAGCTCATATCCTTTCAGAGTATCTTGTGTCGAACTCTGGTTTACGCCGCTGATTCAAACAACCCCCAGTGTCCATTCCCGTCATCATTCAGCTTCAAAGCAAGACATGGTTATGAAGAAAGTGAACATCAGAGGACTAATGCTTTAATTTCTCCATAATTCTCTCTTCGGCATAGCGTGGATGAACTTGAATGTCTGTTCCTTTAGTAACTGTGCATTCTATTAATATACTTTCCTTCAATGTTTTAGACAAAAATAAAACATGATTAAAACTAAAAAACATTACCCTCAAAGTTGGGGATCGAGATTTAAAGTTCTATTACACATTAATCGAGTGAGCCAGACTTTGTCAGAGCTCCAACCACAAAGCTTCTTTTCAGCTTACATGGCAGCGCCACAAGTAACCTTTCCGTAGGGAAGCAGAAGTCCAAGAATTAAGACTTTATTCATATTCCAAAATAACGGACTCTGTGCAAATTGACTTTAATCCTAAACCCACTAAAACTCACTGTCACGGCCCCTGTTAACATTTTTAAAACTCACACGCCCTGCCACAATTATAATTCTCTGGGTCTTTTACAGCGACACCTCGGGGAGTTTTTAAACTTCACTGATACAACTGAAAAGACGCGAGGAATAAATGCACGTGCGTCTGTCCCGGCGGCGGGAATGCCGGCCAAGTGAACTCACAGAGGCCAGACCCAGTTCCCACTTATCACTGATGGTGTGATATTATCCTAAGAGGATATGATATGGGGCAGAGACGACTCCATTCCTATGTGTGTCTTAGGGTGAAATAGTTCATTTTGCTCCTGAGCTAGTGGAGGTTTTTGCCACAGCAGAGAAGGGGTCGGTCCTCACGTTGCGACCCGCGAACACTGATGTGTTTCCCTGTTTATTTCAGCCTGGTTTTAGCGTTCTCTGCTGTGTATGCACATGTGGGATCCGAGAGAAAAATAGCTATTAGGTTCGGTTAAGGGACGAATGTTTCTAAATGTTCAGTTTTTCTTCCAGACAACAGTTCCAGCGGTGATTCTGTTTGTAAACAATGTTCGGACAGGACAATGCGGGAAAGAGAAATGGTGATGATGGCTTGTCGTTTTAAACCAGCAGTTATTGCTCATTGCCTTTTCTGGTGTTGGCAGTCTCCCGGTCGGCGCCGGTCAACCTGTTGCTAATTGGCCAACATATCACCTTATCAGCCGACTTCACCAAGAAGGGGCTTATAGAGGAACTGAGCACAGAGAGCAAGCTTCAGCTGAGAGTTTCTGGGTGGAGCTGCCAGAGGTTGCTGTGCATGACTGCGCTCTGAGACCCACGGATACACAGCTCCGTGTCCATCCTGTAGAAAAACTTAAATAGCTCTGCCATTTCCTTGTTTTCTATTCTAAATTCTCCCATTTCGGACAGTAAAAGACCTACATTTGTCTTCACTAATCGTTTTTTCTTCTTTGCATATTTATATAAGATTTAAAGCTTTAACAATTATTTTAGTCCCCTGTCTTCTCGGAGGAAGCACAAATAACTTTCAAACCAGGCCGACTGACGTCACACAGTGACGTCACGGATACAATAGGCTGACATTATACACGTTAACATGCTGACGTCACAATGCAAATGATCTGACGCAAGCGCATTACCGTCTCCACGCCCAATCAATGCTTAAGCTCCCTCGCATCTTCACTTTGCGATCACAAGTTCCAGAGACCAGGGAGCGCCTTCTGCTGGTCAACACGAGCCTCAACTACAACATTGGAAATCCGAACAGATGCAGACAGATAAACATACATTTGCACACAAGGGTACACAGAGAGAAAGCCACAGTAAATCATCACACAAGAGTTGTCTTTTTGTTTTACATTAATCAAGTTGCAGAAACCGTGGAACCGCAGTTTACCTCACATCATCACGAGAGGCTCATTCGTCATTTTCATGTTTTCACTGCGCAGACCACTTTCAAAGTCATAAGGTACTGACGAATGACGAAGCCGTTTGTCCCATCTTAATTTGTCCTTCCAGCCATCCCACCGCCCCTACAATTCCCCCTAGCTTGGCCTAAATAGCCAAGTGGTTATGTTACTGTGTTTGTAAACCCAAGATCAAGAGTTCAATTGTCCCGATTTTGTTGATTTGGTTTTCATTTAAAAGATTATCAAGAGTTCAAATCTCACAATGGTAAAATATGAAACAATGTAACTTCATCTGAATAAACAGATGGAAACGGGTTTGTACTCGAACGAGTTACAATTCCCCCTAATTATTGCGCAGGACATTCCCTGGTTTTGGACACTGTAATTTAGAGCGAAGACCTGTTCAACCGGCGTTCATTTTCTGTGCGACCAACAATCAGTTGGTAACAGTCGGAAAGCACTGTTTTCGCTTTCCCTCTCATCTAAAACCGTTCAAACTGAAAAATTAGCCTCCTGTATTACCGCTGCACTGCCGCCAATCTTTAATGACCCCATTCTTACTTGGCGGCGAGAATTCAAAGCAATGATAATAGAGTATGGTCTGACTACACCTCTCTACGAGTCATTCAGGCCTTCCTCTGACTTGTGCCCTTGTTGGCTCAATGAGAAGGATCCCATTGGTGTTGTTCACTCCTCGACTGAATTCTCTGCCCACATATGGCATGATTTTAATTGTACGCACCAAACATGGCGGGCGACAGTATTAAAGCGTCAAGGCGGGAAGAACAGATGTTGCAAGATTCACTTACAGATGGACAATAAGGACCAGAATTACCATTGACGCCCAAATTCCGAGAATGTATGTTTTTGGTTGTCTAATTAAACATCACTTTTTCATCATTTACTCTCACTTCAAATCAAATAAACAAAATTGCAATGTCTAGAATATTTGTAACCGTGTTCATCTCATTGCTCCACGCAGCAATTAGCCACGCCACAAGTAAAATAAATTGAAAAATAGAACATTTCAGAAAGTGAAAACCAGTTTGACAGATTCGACAAACCAAATTTACCCGAATGCACCAGTAGGTGGCGCATCCAGCCCGTTGGGTTTATTCCTACAGACACAGGACAGAAAAGACAATTGGTAATCGTCAGAAGGAAAAATATCTTTTAGGGGAAGAAATCTGCCGTCCTTCCCTGGCCTGGCCTACATGTGACTGCAGATCCACTGCAATGTGATTGAATCTTAAATGCCCTTTGAAAAAGGGCAATTAGGCTTGGGCAATAAATGCTAGCCTAGCCAGCGACGCCCACATCCCATGGAATGAATTTGAAAAACGAGTTAACTGTCTAAATTACCGCCAAAAATTTCCGTGTCTGTTTGCCTCATACTTAAAAAAGTAAGGCAGATGGAGTGTGGAAGGGACAAAGAAGTAAATATTAACTGAAACGAGAAAGAGGGAGAAAGAATTCAGGATTCGGATGCTGAGAGTGAGGAACAATCTGCTGATTGCTTTAAGTAATAAAATAATCCGAGGTTATAAACAGACACGTGGACTGTAGAGTGCCTAGAGACAAGAATAAAGCTGCACATGCCGTTGGTTAGAACACAGTTCAAACACTTGGACTAGTTTACTGGTCTGGAGGTATCATCCGGTTTTCCCAGAGGACTGGTCTGTCGCGCGCCTTCCTGCCTCTTGACTAGGAGATATTTGACAGCGTGGATCACGGTTATTTATTCGGGACTCTGCGAGCATTCGTGTGCGGGACGAATTTCGTCGCTCGGATCCGACTTATGTATGCTGCCGCAGAGTGTCTAGTAAAGGTTAACGGGTCCCTGACAGCGCCCCTTCGCTCAGAAAGAGGAGTGCGCCAGGGCCGCCCCCTACCTGGCCAATTGTATTCTATCTGCGTGGATCCTTTACTGCACCTCCTGTGGAGGAGGTTGTCATGATTGGTTCTGCGTGGGCCGGCCATTGGGGTGGTCCTATCGGCTTATACTGATGACTTGCTGCTCATGTTCACTGAGCCGGCTGACCTGCGGAGGATGTGCAAGTGCCAGGAGGTCTGCTTTGCCGCGTCCTCTGCCAGGATCAGCTTGGACAAGTATCCTGGGCCCCTGGTCGGCAGTTGGAACCCCTACCCGAGGAACCCAGGCCCTTCACCTGGAGCGGGACCAGCCTCCTCTACCTGGGGGTCCACCACTGCCCTCCTGAGGAATCCAGGCTGGTGAACTGGCAGGAACTGGAGGCCAAAATCGCCACTAGCCTGTGGTGCTGGACAGGGCAGTTCTGAGTGCTGTCTTACCGGGGTCGAGTTCTGGTCATAAACCAGCTGATTGCCACCATATTGTGGTACCGGCTGGGCGCTTTGACACCTCCCCCGAATTTTGTATCAGAAGTCCAGAGATCACTAGTCAACCCCTTCTGGGATGAAAGGCTGCACTGGTTCACTGTGGAGTTTCTGAGCCTCCCACTTATGAAGGGTGGGCAGGCGCTGGTGACGCACCAAGGTGGTGACTTTCTGCCTTCGGGACCTGCATCAATACCTTTAGTTCGAGCCCCCTCCAAGATGGTGTTCCCTGTCAGCGTATTTCTTCCGCCAGGTGCATGGCCTGAGTTATGAAGGGTAGCCCCTGTTTGTAGGCCGGCGGGGCCTTCGTGGCTTCTAGCAGGTCTTGCCCGTCTTTTATCAGGACTTGATCAACGTCTGGAACATGGTCTCCGTGCTACGCAGCTTTCTGCGGTCAGGAGGTAGTCGCAACTATCGTGAGAGAGCCTTTGTTCAGGAATCTGCACTTCCGCCTTTTTCAGAGCCTGGTGGTGAGGAGGGCAGTGGATGCTGGGGTGTCCAGGATCGGGGGTGTGCTGGGTGTGGAGGAGTGGACTGGATGCTGCTGCAGGATTTGGTGCATCGTGCATCGGTGGACATCCAGCTCACAGCCAATGCCATCCAAAGCCTGACGATGGTTGTGCTCGGCCATGACATTGTTCTGGGTCTAGAGGTGGCGCAGTTGCACAGTTGTCTTCCGCCTGAGTGTACCCCTGTTCGAACGGAATTCCACATTGGCCCCAAGCCTCGAAATCTCCCTCAGGAGCCCCCGCCCCGCAACCTAAGTCACCTCACGGAAATGACCCCCGTGTCCTTTAGCATGACATGGAGGGGTATCCTGCATGGGCTGCTGCTGCACACCTTTTGGTTCCTTGCCCCTCGTCCGCCGCCTGTTGCCGTCTGATGGTGGTGGTCCCCAGTGGGTGCCCTCCCATTTTCCACTGGGGTCCTGGGATAGCGGGTGTTGTCTGCAGGAGTCCCATAGAACCAGAGGATGAGTCGGTTCATGGACTCCCAAGGTGCCTGTGTGTTTTGCAGCCTTGTGGAGTCCGTGGACCATGCATATGTGAGCTGTTGTGGGTTGGACGCCCTTTTTAGTTACTTGAAATCTTTTTGCTTTTATTTTGTTTGCACTTCTGTCCCACACTCCTGATCTATGGGCACCCGGCTGGAGAGGAGACGGGAGGAAGGAGGACCACTTCGTGGACCTGCCCCTGGGCCTGGCCCAGTTGATCATTAACAGCTCCAGGCAGCGGTCAATTGAGGGAGTCCTCCGACCCGAGAGTTTGCCTGTTTTTCACTGTTATGTTTGCGCCGGGTGCCCCTGGAGAGTGAGCGCTTGGAGTCTGCTGGCACTGTCGAGGCCTTGCATGCTCGGTGGGCACTGCAGCGACTGGGGTGTTTGATTGAACCTCTTAATCACATTTTGGTTTAATGTTTGTATGTTTCCTTTAAATTTTGTCTTTGTTTTTGCAATTTCCCTTTAAGGGGCTACTTTTAAAAAATGTCCACAATTTTGTTTATTTACTTTATTTTGTTGATTCAAAAGAGTTTACAGCTTTCCACGTTTCATTCAGAACTTCCTCTGATTTGTGCCATTGTTAGCTTAATGCTAAGCATTGCATTGGTGTTCTTCACTTCTCTACTGTATACTCTACCCATATGGGTCTTGATGGGGAGGGATAGTGTAATTGTTGCTGGACGAGTAATCCAGAAACCCAGAGTAACGCTCTGGGAACCCGGGTTCTAATCCCAGCACGACAGATGGTGGAATTTGAATTCAATAAAAATATGGAATTAAAAGCATGGAACTATTGCCGAATGTTGTAAAAACCCATTTGGTTCCTTTAGGGAATGAAATCCTTCATGTGACTTCAGATCTACAGCAATGTGGTTGACTCTTAAATGGCCCTTGAACAATAAATGCTGGCCCAGCCAGCGACGCCCACATCCAAATAATAATAAAATGACCTAATGGTTCAAGTACTACTAAAAATTTCCGTGTCTGTTTGTCTCATAATAAAAGGTAAAGCGGGCAGAAGGAGCAAAGAAGTAAATATTAATCTGAACGAGAAATGGGGAGAAAGAATTCAGGATTCAGGTCCAGAAAATGGGGAATAAGCTGCCGATTGCCTGAAATAACCAAATAATCCGAAGTTATAAACAGACACGTGGATTCTATAACACTGAGGGACAAGGATAAAGTTGCATGCATCATTGTTAACACAATTCAACCATTTTTACCAGTTTTAAGATTCTTCCTTGGTTTGGTGTTAACCCTCAAGTAGGACAGGCTGAGGAAGGTACAGTGGGGTATGAGAGACGATAATACAAATAATTGAGCAACTTTTCATCAGGGGAGGGAATATTAAGGAGAGGTCTGACAGACTTATGGCCAATCAAGGGAGGATTTAAAATGTTGAAATGAAACAGAGTGAATCTGACTGGTCGCTCAATGGGTAACTGGATTGCGTCGTTTCAGGTTATGTCTATTATAACGGAGGGGGGTCAATTCCTTTTGTATTTTGAGCAGTGAACTATTAGACGATATGATTGTCCACGGGGAACAGTGATGGAGGCAGAATCTATAAGTAATTTTGAAAGGCAAGTGGATAACTATTTGTCCATTAAAGGAAAATTTAAAAATACAAAATATTCAGACCCCAGACAGGTAATTAAGAATAAATGGATAACTCTTTCAGAGAGTCAGCACATAGGTAGTGGGCCTAATTGCCCCTCTTTGTGCTCTAAAACTCTATGAGTCTAAGATGACGAATGGCTCTTTTCGGTTAGAAAGACAATGGAGGAGATACCTTATGAGACAATTTAACACGTTGATACACCGGAAGCAAAGAAATTCAAGAGCTGTGACTGATTAAGTGGTCTCCAGTTTGAGAAACCACCAATCAGTCAGCACAGTGAATTATGTCAGATAACGACACCCCAGAACAGGCCAATCGGTGATAGTGTCGCTCATCAGTTTCTCCCCTCTCCTCCCCCTCCCCACCATTGAGAGTCCTGGAGTTAGCAGCAAGGCCCAGCCTGTAAGTCAGTCCCTGATTGATCCACCTTTTATCCATCTTCATCGTCATGAGCAGAAACCCCCACAAAGAAGGAGAACGGGTTGAAGTGGACTGTTGGCGCTCGGTTGATTTTGGTTATTCCTTAGCCTTGGACAAATACTGACAGGGGCTCCGAAATTTATCGCTCCCATTTACCTGGGGAATGTGACCAAAGGACGCTACACACTGCCCTTTGACAGAGTGAAGAATTCCAATAGTCTATTGGTAACACTGCGGCCCAAGGCATCAGAGTTTATCACTGTTCCATAAGGGCATATTGAGACAAAGACGGATTCAGTTGTACAATATGGTTGCTCACTGTCGTGTGTCCGCTGCTCCATTAACCTTTCCCCAACCCAGGGCCTTTAGAAATGTTGGTGATATTCAGAAATGTTACTTGCCCATGTTTAAACTTTCATCTGGAGAAATTTTTAACATCCTGTTGCTGGTATTACAGATACAGAGTATAGAATCTTAGTCAGGAAAATTCTGTATGTTTGGTTGTTCGACGTGCAACATAAAGAGATAGACAGAAAACTAACTCTGGCTCTCAGGTACCTAGATAGATAGAGATGCGACCGAAAATAGATAAACAAGAAGACAGACAGACAGACAGGCAGACAGGCAGGCGGATAAAAAGATAGATAGATAGATAGATAGATAGATAGATAGATAGATAGATAGATAGATAGATAGATAGATAGATAGATAGATAGATAGATAGATAGGTCCGTTTTTATTGCTGATATTTGCAAGCACTTTATTTAATCCTGCTTGCATTATGTCATTATTTTAATGTCAGTCTTGTTTTGGCAGCTGCTGTTGTCACTCAGAGGCATTTCAGATATCGATGTATCAGAGAACGTTCGGACCAGAACTCATATCCTGGTATTGCCAGCTCTCCAAATAAGCTCCCGAGTATTTTGTTTGCACATACAGAGATGAAAGAGTTGAGGGAAGTTTTGAAGTACCTGTGGACCGCGAGAAACGATCCACCGCTCTCACTGTTAATACTGTTCAGCTGTCAGACTCGGCATTGTGTAACAGAGAGGTGAGATACCGTGAAACGAAGAGATCAGGAGCATATATGAGAACTTACTGGGCACAGAGACTGAGGAGGCAACAAGCCACGGGCTTCAGAAGTGAGAAGCACACAAGTAAATGTCTTTCGAAATGTGATTTAGAAGTGGAAATTACACTATCTGTGTAATCTGAGAGAACAAAATATTTTTCCGTTTATTTAGAAGTTAAAAGTTGATTCCTTTCACAACTTCTTGCATAGTCGGCGCTCATTGAAGCAGAATCTCTCTGCATTCATTCGTGTTGTAGCTGCATGAGGAGCCTTTGTTGGCACAGTGTAGAGGGAGATTCACCCGAAAGTTCATCCCTGTTCTATCTGTCTGGGATTGTTTGTGTATTTAACCCGTGCAGTATTGACTCTGGATAGGAGTGACAGTGAAGGAGATATGTTTTGCGCGGCATCTGTCCTGACAGTGTTTGATAGGGTGTGTAGAAGGAGCATTTCTTGGTTAGTAACCAATGATGTCCCTGATTGATACAGTTGACGACACACACTCACACTCACACACTCACGCACACACACACACATTCACACACACACATTCACACACAATCTCACACATTCACACACACTCACACTCACACACACACTCACATTCACACTCACACATTCACACACACACATTCACACACACTCACACATTCACACACACTCACACTCACACACACAGTCACATTCACACTCACACATTCACACTAACACACGTTCACACACACATTCACACACTCACACAAATTCACACTCACACACTCACACACATTCACACTCACACACACACACATTCACACTCACACATTCACATTCACACACATTCATACACACACATTCACACACACTCACACACATTCACACACACTCACACTCACACACACAGTCACATTCACACTCACACATTCACACTCACACACATTCACACGGACACACATTCACACACTCACACAAATTCACACTCACACACTCACACACATTCACACTCACACACACACACATTCACACTCACACATTCACATTCACACACATTCATACACACTCACACACACATTCACATGGACACACATTCACACACTCACACAAATTCACACTCACACACATTCACACACACACATGCGAACACACATTTACACACACATTCACACACACACACATTCACACACATTCACATTCACACACACAGAGATAGGTGAATAATCATCACACTTGATTCATGGCCCTATCCAGTTTTGATGTGTGCCGCCTTTGATGATTAGTGAGGTGGGAAGACTTAATTTATACGAAATTTCAATCCAACCTCATGAATGGTGGAATTATTAATGTCAATGCAAATGAGCATGTATTAATGGATTGGGCACACTCGGGAACTTAGAGAAATAATCTGACAGTTGATGCAACAAAGCAACTGTAGCAAATAGAAAACACTTAAGTGGTCAGCTATAGTAAAAATAAAATTAAAATAATAACATTCATAATAATCTGACACAATAATAATTCAGCAAAATTATGCACCAAATTGGGGTAGAAATTAAGAGTCATCGTTTTTCGCCGGTATAGCGCTCATCTTCAGCCAAAACTTGCAGAAACGTCGGTTTACTGGTGTCAAATTTCACAGGTGGAGATTACAGGAAATATCACCGCCGTCATCTTCAACCGGATCGGCCGCATCTACTTTCAGGACAGTGTCCTCTCTACCACTCCTGCATGCGCACTCAGCAACCTGCTGGTCTTTGCCACCCGGGATAGCTCAGTTTGGCTGACTGTGGCCTTCACCAACGACCGTTTTGTGGCCATCTGCTGTCAGGGCCTGAAGGCCAGATACTGCACTGGGAAAACTGCGTTACTTGTTATAGGACTGGTCAGTGCCCTGAGCTGCGCCAGGAACGTCCCTTTCTACTTCATCTACCAGCCCTTGTACATCTTGGACGGGGTGCCCTGGTTCTGCAGCATGAAGCCCATCTATTACGCCTCGCTCGGCTGGCAGGCTTACGACTGACTGGACCACATTTTAACCCCCTTTCTCCCTTTCTTGCTCATTCTACTGCTCAATGCCCTGACCGTAAGGCATATCTTAGTGGCCAGCAGAGCCCGCAGGAGGCTCCGGGGCACTGAGAGTCATGGAGATGTGGAGATCGCCAAACGCCAGAGGTCCATTGTCCTGCTTTTCACCATCTCGCTCAGCTTCCTCCTCCTGTGGGCCACCTATATCGGACATTTCCTCTACGTGCGCATCACTCCATACAATGGTACATTGCGGGCAAGAGCTTGTGCATAAATTGCAGGTGCTCTATCAAAGGAGAGTTAGAAAGTGAGCTCTGGGAATCATTGTATTTCACGGTCCAATGGCAGCGGGTGGCCCGAACAAAAGGACGAGCAATTTCTTCATCCAAATTAGTTCCTCAATTATTCATAAACAGATGCTATGGTATGTTAATAATCTTGTGAAATAATGACATTGTTATTATTGGACACAAATTGAAAATTTTGCAGAAATGTCCTGAATCTCGGCATTCCATCCTATCAAACTCAGATTGACAAATCTTTCTGCCAAATAATTGCACATTCCCGAACACCTATGTGTAAATAATATTTCCTGTGTTACTTATCGACTATGCTTGGAAACAACTTCAGACGTAACACCTTCTGAGATCCTGAGGACGTGATATTTGGTTGAAAAATTGGGGTGGATCATGTAACAATCTCCGAGCGGGAAGCGGGATTGAAGGACAGGACTAACTGTCAGCACCGTACGTTGCATATCTTAGGCGCAAAATGTGTTGCGTGAAAGTTTATTAATTTATGCTGGTATTGTGTCCTACCAATTCTGTATGTGTGTGTCAATGCGCGTGCCTGTGTGAAAGTAATACATATAAGCATGTGTAGCGTAATGCGGTCTTGCATATTTCTTATGTAGAATACATTTGTGTACAAAGCACAAAACACATCGCTCTGACAGTTTGCAAATGCATGTTGTTGGTAATGTCGCACTAGACCCTGTCTTATTTAATACTGTGCAAGGCAATTACATTGTTTGAGTCACACAAGGTCCGTTTTTAATTATTGTTGTAATTGAGCGTGTCCCTGTTTATATAATGCAAGCCCCTGTCTCAGTTTTCTATGAAGTAGAAATTGTCCAAGTTTATATCAGATTAGTTCCTGTCTCTGCTTTCAACTGATTGGATCATGTCCCTATTACATTAGATCACATTACCTTTCATGAGATTAGATCCTGTTTTGTGATTAGGTGAAGAAACATTTTGGCTCGGTTCAAATTACACTAGACAATTGTTTCGCTTCTATCACACGTGTCGCTGTTTATATTACACCAGACCATGGCATTGTCATTCTGTGTTTCAGACCTCCGACACCCATTCACACTCTCTCGCCAAACATATAAATATAAGACCATGAGACTTAGAGGCAAGAGTAGGCAATTCACCCCTGAGAGCCTGATGCACCATTCGATACCTTCATGGCTAATCTGCTTGGGGTCTCAACTCCACTTTCTCGTCTGCCTCTTGACTCCTTTGTCTATCAAAAATCTGTCTAACTCATGATATTAGCACAATTTAACGCACTCTTGAATAAATTCATTGACCAGCCTCCATTGCTTTCTGGGAAAGTGAATTCCACACACTAACGACCCTCTGAGAGAAAAACAAATCTCCTCATCTCTGTCTAAACCGTAGGCCTCTTATTCCAAAACTGTGTCACCCAGGAGAGACAAGTGGAATAATTCCCCAGGCATCCACTCTGTCAACTCCCCCTCAGGCTCCAATATGCTTCAGTAATTTCACCTCTTATTCTTCGAAAATTTACTGGCTATTGATCCAAACTATTCAAGATTCCTTCAAAAGATAAGCCTCTCATCCCAAACAACGCTGAACAGATGGATGCTGTTCAATGATGAGAATGAGATTAGGGATCTGCCACTGCACAAATTTGCTTCAGCGTTTCGCAGAAAGCAATTTATTCACCGAGAAAGACGGTTCGGGTGGCCTGGGGTCGCTAATACCGCTGTCTATAACTATAAGGCAAAAGAACAGACCTGTTGGTCACGGCCTGTATGCCGGATCTCTGAAAGAGAAAACCTTCAGTTATAGTTACTTGCTCTTTACGAAATGTCGCCTTAGTATTTATTAATTTAACTTTTCAAATTTACTACTCAGTTTGCGTCCAGCTCCCTTTCAGGCAGCACAATTCAGATCACAATTCACTGCTTAAAAAACCTCCCCATTCAATCAAATACTTTGTTTTCAGTGTTGAGTAACACACTCTCATGGAGAATGGGTCTCAGTGAAGTAGGAGAATGAATGGAAGAGAGGAGGAAAGAAAGGAGGAAAGAAAGAAAGAAAGAAAGGAAAGAGAGAAAGAAAGAAAGAAAGAAACTCAGGGTTTCTCAAAGTGCTTTGCTGCCAATTAATCATTTTCCCGTAACAATGCAGGAAACCCTTCAGCAAATGGGTACAGAGACATTAATGGGAAAAAAATAATCAGATGGCTGGTTTCCGTGATGTTAAATGATGGGAACTTATTGCACGAACCTGGGGAAAGCTTTGCCTTCTCAGTTTTTCAAATTACGACCGTGGGGTATTGAGATTCCATCTGAGAGGGCAGATACTCTCAGTGGTTTAGTATCTGAACCAGGAAAGCAGCAACTGCGATAGCTCAGTATTCATTGGGGGCCACAGGGGCACTGTCGGCACTGGGGTATGGGCCTGACATCTCTCAAGAAAGGGAGCTACTGCCCAGGACATCCTCGTTCTGGAAAAAGAGAGGGAGAAAGAGTAAGTGATAGAAAGTGCGAGAGAGAGAGAGAGAGAGAGAGAGAGATAGAGAGAGAGAACGACATGGAGAAAGAGAGAGAGAGAGAGAGAGCTGCTACACACAGAACCACTATGATGGAAATGAATCAACGCATGGGCGTTTTGCCGTGTTTTTCCTATTTAAAACAACCAGTTACTGCGGTGAAGGGAGACATCAGCACCTTCTTCAGCTCCTCTCGGAACTTATTCTGGGCCACCGCGTAGATAAAAACGTTGTTGCAGGAACTGACTAACTGGAGCATGTTGGCTGTCTCCTGGAGGATGTACCGGGGGTCATTGAAGTCCAGGCTGGTGAGGTAGCCCTCGCCAGTGATCCGCACGTAGAGGAAATGTCCGATATAGGTGGCCCACAGGAGGAGGAGGCTGAGCGAGATGGTGAAAAGCAGGACAATGGACCTCTGGCGTTTGGCGATCTCCACATCTCCATGACTCTCAGTGCCCCGGAGCCTCCTGCAGGCTCTGCTGGCCGCTAAGATATGCCTTACGGTCAGGGCATTGAGCAGTAGAATGAGGAAGAAAGGGAGAAAGGGGGTTAAAATGTGGTCCAGCCAGTCGTAAGCCTGCCAGCCGAGCGAGGCGTAATAGATGGGCTTCATGCTGCAGAACCAGGGCACCCCGTCCAAGATGTACAAGGGCTGGTAGATGAAGTAGAAAGGGACGTTCCTGGCGCAGCTCAGGGCACTGACCAGTCCTATAACAAGTAACGCAGTTTTCCCAGTGCAGTATCTGGCCTTCAGGCCCTGACAGCAGATGGCCACAAAACGGTCGTTGGTGAAGGCCACAGTCAGCCAGACTGAGCTATCCCGGGTGGCAAAGACCAGCAGGTTGCTGAGTGCGCATGCAGGAGTGGTAGAGAGGACACTGTCCTGAAAGTAGATGCGGCCGATCCGGTTGAAGATGACGGCGGTGATGATGACCAGGAAATCGCTCACTGCTATCGCCACCAGGTAGTAGGTGATGCACCGGGAGAGGCCGCACTGTTGTCGGGATAATATTATGGTCCCCAGTAAGTTGGCTGTGAGAGATCAGAAGAGAGAGTTGTTACTGAGGGGACTCCAAACAACAGGTACTACCTCATTCACCCAGTAACTGGATCCCTCCTGATCCTCCCCTCTGCCATCCCCAGACTCCAGCTATTCCAAACCTTTGGTCAGTGTTCGGTATCCAATGCTGCACCAAACACTTATCAATGCAGATGGCATTTCAATCGGGCCCCACCACAAATTCTGCTCTTTGGCCACTGAGCAAATCCCAAGGCCTAGCTATCCAAATTAAGATCATCCAAAACATGTGCTGCTGATGGCCATTGTCAAAGCAATACCCGTCCATCCATTAAGCCTGTGCTCGCTGGCATTGGTTGGGTCTCAGACGGCAACATCTCCACTTTAATAACCACCCCTTTCCAATTTTGGAATCATTCCATTTCCTCGCCTCTCCCAATCCCTCTACAACTACAACTAACTGAGATCTCAGTTTACGTTCTATCCTGCTCTCTTGTGTCACCTATAATTAACTGTTCCATGAGTAGCAGTTATGCCTGTAGCTACTGAGCCCTCATCTCTTTAATCCCCTCCCTCAACGGCTCCTTTTCTCATTCCTTTGAATTTTGATCAAACGTTGGGATAAATATCTCTTCCCGGTGTTTCCTATTAATTGTATTTGTTCAGACTGCTGTGAAGCATTCCCACCATACGCACTGCAGTGACTAAAGAAACAAGTGCAACTCCACCATTCAAATGAGAAATAAAAATGAGCAATACACGTTGAACTTGCCGGTTTCACTCACATCCCGCTGATGATTAAATCATATAATTCTTCAAAATGTGCAAACTGACCAGCACAACAATCGATTAACAATTTCTAATCTCCACTAACCTCTTTCAAACATTTCCATAGTTAATTGCTAAGATTACATTAACAATCGGGACTGTCCAGTGAGAACTCACTGTACTGTAACTATTACATTCTTTCACAGGTCCAAAAGTACATTGGTGTAATTGCTAAATGTATTTTTATATTACAATTCATCTAATATTAGATTTCTGATACAATGCACGAAAATGTATGTTACTACACTATGATATGGTATTATTCCGCAAAACACTTAAAACAATAGATTATATTCGACTACCTTAAAATAAGATCCAGTGTTCAACAATATGACAGGTTAATGTTCATGCAAAGCCATACATTACAATTCATATTTCAGCAATCGAATAAATGATTTTCCTATAAATATGCAACATAATCAAAAGTCCGATCTTGAAAGGGAGCAGAAAAACTTTCTGGAGATTGCAAAGTAAAAAACTTATTTACCAGGGGCACCAATGACTGCGAGAATGGGATAGAAAATGGCAAAGAAGATGCCTTTCGCTGGCCCGTGCATCGTCTCTCAGAAACAAAACGAATTCCCGAAACTGTATAATTTACCTATGTGGCGTATTCAAAGCATCCCTCATTTATTCCGAATGAGTATCTCCAGAGGGACAATTAATTTACAACATACACCTTAGTTACAGTTCAGTAAACAAACAGATTAACCCACGGTTTCAAGCCTCCCATTTGTAACATTGGCAAGATGGACTTGGGTGAACTGCCGGCTGCAAATTCTGTGGCGCCCCATGTCCACAAACCATGCCTTTGGGCCTACATCAAGGGGAGCAGCTGATGGAACATATTGACTTGGGTCGTATCTCTAACCAAAACACGTCTCTTCCTATGGCTGCCACTATGCTGGGCGGGGTGTGTGTCTGACAATTCACTCCTTCATCACTGCCTCATCCCTCTTGCTCAAACAATAATACTCATGCCATGCAAGACAACTGTTGAAAGCATTTCACATTGCAAAATCAGAAAGGATCACTGAATCACAGAATCACACAGTACAGAAGAGGCCATTTGGTCTATCGAGTCTGCACTAACGCGTGAGAAATACCTGACCTACTTACCTAATTCCATTTATCAAGCCCATAGCCTTGAATGTTATGACGTGCCAAGTGCTCATCCAGGTACTTCTTAATGATGTGAGGCAAACCACCTCTGCCATCTTCCCAGGCAGCGCATTCCAGACCGTCACAATATCTGGGTAAAAACGTTTTTCCTCACATCGCCTTTAAATCTTCTGCCTCTCACCTTGAACGTGTGTCCCCTCGTGACTGACCCTTCAACTAAGGGGACATCTGCTCCCTATCCACTCTGTCCATGTCCCTCATAATCTTGTACACCTCAATCAGGTCGCCCCTGGGTCTTCTCTGCTCCAACGAAAACAACCCAAGTCTATCCAACACTCTTGTTAACTTAAATGTTTCATCCCAGGCAACATCCTGGTGAATCTCCTCTGCACCCCTCCGGTGCAATCACATCCTTCCAATAATGTGGCAACCAGAACTGCACACAGTACTCTAGCTATAGCCTCACCAAGGTTCTATACAACTCCAACATGACCTCCCTAGATTTGTAATCTATGGCTCGATGATAAAGGCCCATATGCCTTTTTCACCATCCTACTAACATGCCCCTCCCCTTCAGAGTCCAATGGACACACATGCCAAGGTCCCATTGTTCCTCAGAACTTCCTAATGTCATCCCATTCATTGAATACTTCTTTGTCAAATTTGTCCTTCCAAAGTGCATCATCTCAAACTTTTCAGGGTTAAATTCCATCTGCCACTTACCTGCCCATTTGACCATCCCGTCTATATCTTCCTGTAGCCCAAGGCACTCAACCTCTTTGTTAACCACCCGGTCAATCTTTGTGTCATCTGCAATCTTACTAATCCTACCCCCCACATAAGCCATATGTCACATAAGAAAATATTAGGATATTTTTGTACCAGCCCTAGGCTCCTTGATTATGACGTTAAGCTCTTTCTCTGTGAATGTTTTACTGGATCCCCATTATTAGTCAATTACACTTGATTATTACACTAGGCTCTGTCTTTGTTAGCATTCACCAGGCCCTAATTATTATTGTAGTCCCAAGTCCACATGTTTTGCTTTATGAGGATACAGGGATAAACAAGATCCAGATTGTGTTTACTACTAGGGGATCGCATTGAATCAGTGGCATGTACACTTAGGAAACTATTGCTTCTACTTTACGCGTTGACTGTACGAAATCAATTTTAGATATTGAAAATAAACAATTGATGTTTAGCCACCTTGCTGAATCAATGCATCAAAAAATGTCACTTTCTTCTGATCCATGTTTCAATCACTAATCACTCCTCTTAAATAGTAAAACTTAGCAAAACAGCTGGAGCGGTGCAGGGCCCCTTTAAAAGGGCGGTTTTACCCTTCTTCCAGGTCCGGGTGAAGAGTTACACGATTTACAACTGGGTGTTTTAATGCTGGGCGGAGTCTGAAGATACTCTGTAACCTCCTGACCCCGAATCAATCGGAGAAAGAGCCAATCACCGTGCTGTTGTCCTGCGGCCAAGATTTTGTCCTGACCCTTTGAGTTCCGGCGGCCAGGTTTCTGTGACCCACTGTCGGCCCTGTTTGTGTGTGTGTGTGTGACAGAGCAGAGGCATATCTGACGTGTATACGGGCAAGAAGACTCGATTTATAGGAAAAGTGACTTCAAAAATAAACATTCGGTCTTAATGGACAAAAGCGATGGATTTATACAGGCACCAACCTGCGGAAAATTCTCGCAGAGTGCCGCCCGAACTCCCTGTGCCACAGATAGGGAGCTTTCCCAGCCGCAGTGAATTGTTGGAGCCTCTGCCTTCCACGGCTCATTCACCAAGGAAGGGTAGATCTGATCGAGGTGTTCAAAACCATATGTCTCTGAACCGAGTAGAACAAAATAAACTGCTTCCATTGGTAGAACTTCCTGTTCTTCCTCTCTACCCTTCTACAAATGGAAGCAGTTTATTTTGATCTACTCGGTTCAGAGACACAAGGCTTTGAAGACCTCGATCAGATCTACCCTGAACCTTCCATTCTCTATGGAGAACTAGCCCAGTTCCCCCAATCTATCCAATTAACTGAAGTTCTGCATCCCTGGGACGATTCTGGTCAACTTCCCTGCGCCCTTTCTAAACCATTCACATTCTTCCTAAAGTGCGATGCCGGAAGTGGACACAATGCTCCAGTTGAGGGGCAACCAGTGCTTCTTAAGAGTGTCAGTAGCATTTCCTTTCTTTTGGACTCTATGCCGCTGAAAACCGTGATCCTAGATGTTTGAGCACCACTTTCTCAGGCTGTCAAGCCACCTTCAACCATTTATGCCCAAATAGTGCACATCGTTTGTTGAAGAATGGATAATTGAATGAATTATTTTAGCAGGAGTATTGAGGGCAGCTCGAACTATAAAAATATTAACGGCTCTGAGGAGCCAGAGGGGATGTGCGAATTTTATGGGTTCATCAGTTTTATTCTCTGCTACAAAATTATAAGGTCAATTGTATATACATTCGTGGAGATTAGGTGATTCCCTCCCACCCACCCCCGCCCCCACCCACTTCTATGTGTGTGTCTGTGTGTGTATATATGTATTTGTGTGTACACCTGTGTTTGTGTGTGTGTGTGTGTGTGTGTGTGTGTGTGTGTGTGTGTGTGTATGTGCTCCTTTCATCTTAATCCCGAAAATAGACAAGAATTTGGACTCTTTCCGTGCCTTGTATCACAATGTGTCTGTAATCCCACCATGTTTAGGTTTTTGTCCGGCTCTCTCCGTGTTCTGCATCACTGTGCTGTGCGCCGACTCAGTGCACAGAAATACACAGCGGGGTCGCTCAGTTGTAGTTTGGAGATATTTAACCGGCTGATTTTCTCGGCAGGATCCATGGAAACAGAACTTCTCCCCCCGGCTGCGTTTTCTTTATTCTCCTCTCCAGAAGTGTGCCTCTGAAGCAGATATTCCGGAGCCTGTCCGGGGGACTGGCGGTACCAGTGTACTGTGTATTGACAGAATCCTGAATATTCACAGCTTAAAGTAACGGTGTCACCGGCAGGAGAGATTTGTAGAGGCGGATCCCGGGAAATTACGGAACTGGAATCTGGAGGATAAAAAAAAATGAACATTATCTTCTTGTGTAGCCTCTGTTTGTCCAAGTGAATTCAATCCCGTGAATAGCTTTGCTTTTTGCGTTAATTGTATTTGCTGGCAGCCTGTTTGAACCGTGTTCACTGTTATTAAAATATGATCAAATGGGGAATGAGGTAATATCTTAGCTGACATGGCGAAATCTTGCGTTCGGGACTGCACTGTCTGAATTGGTGGTGGGAACAGATTCCATAGTAACTTTTAAACGGGTAATGGGGCTGTGTTGGAAATGTAAATACAAATATAGAGCTATGGAGAAAATACAGGGGCAGTGGGAACAATTGGATTGCACTTTTAAAGGGACAGCACCTACACGATGGGCCGAATATCAACCTTCCGTGCTGGATAATTCAATGAATTATCTAACATTCCCTTTTCTATTTTCCTTGGTGAAAAACAAACCCGAGGGAACATTTTATGATCAGCGAGGCAACCAGTTTCCAAAAAAAAAGACACGTTTGTTAGAGAGAAACACAGTTAGGTAGCATCGCTGCACTCAACAAGATCCAACACAAACTGATGGGAATCATCAGCACCAATTGAGCCAAATCGAGAGTGAGGTCAAAGGTCAATCATTTATTGCGGTTGAAAACGGCTCGGGAATTTCTATCTACCTTTTGATCTATTTCTCTATGATCTCTCTAGAGCGCCCAATTTTCTCCAGTTCAGCTCAATTTCAAATATGTACAATTAATTTCATTTTATTTCTTTAATTTCACATTCCCTTTATTTCACATTTTCTTTGTTCTGTTTGCGCTTTTTGCAATCGTGGGAACTTGTCCCAAAGTCTCTCAGTTGTAGGTTGGGTTCAGTCTGTTCAGTTTCCGCAGTGGTTTGACTGTTACTCACTGGGAACTGCCTCTTCCGGCTCTCTGACAATTTCAGTTCTTTCCCTGGTTCACTGAGTGGAGTTTTCTCTCAGTTTTACATAAAAGAGGAAGACGAATGCGGGAGAGGAATGGGCCATTCGACCTGTGTATATGATCAATTTCAGCTGAACCCAACCAGAAATCTAATTGACTATTTCCACTAGCTCCTTGTATCGGTCTGTTCCGTTCTCCCTCCTGTATTTTCAAGTGTTCCAATAAATATATCAATGCTAACTCCAACCACTCCCTGTGGCAGCAGGTTCCACATTCTGACTTGGCTTTGTTAAAATTTATTGGTCTTAATATTTTTTTTGTTCTGTTAATAGCTGTCATACGTTGATGACCATTGCTTTGGACTCAGCCACAAATAAACAATTTCTCCACACGAAAACCGTTCGTTATTTAAAAGGTTTCTATCAATTTTCCCAGTGGTTCCCTTTTATCCAGAAAAAAGAGGCCCAGCCGGTTCAAACTTCCCAGAGAGATGTGGATTGTTGCCGATTTCTTTTCTCAGGACTGGAAGAAATCAAAGTAGAGAATCGAATAGAAGCAGGAGGCGCCAGCTCACCTTTCAAACCTGCTCCGCCATTCAGTAATATCGTGGCTGATTTCCAACCTCAACGTCACATTCCCGCACTCTCCTCATACCCCCTGTTTATTTTAGTATCAAAAAATCTATCGAATATTGTCTTGAAAGCACACAGATTATGAACACTCACCGCTCTCTGAGTTACAGAATGCCACAGATTCACAACAATGGTTCGACTGAGAAATCCTTCTCAGCTCTAATGGATGACCCTTTATTCTGAAGCTGTTACCCTGAGTTCTATCCTCCTCAGTCTGGGGAAACTCCGATCCAATATCTGTTCTGTCAAGCCCCTGAAGAATATTATATGTTTTCTTGAGATCACCTCTCATTCTCCTAAACTGTCGGGAACTTTGGCCCAGACTACTCAATCACGTCACAGTGGACAATCCCTTCATCTCAGGAATCAGCCTGATGAATCCTGTTGCACTCCTTCCAAAGCAGATTGATCTCTCTTTTGTAAGGAGACCAAAACTTTACTCAGCATTCCAAACTGGATCCCATTTCAGTTCTTCCCTCCATAAACCTCACCTATCACGGGGTCGGATTGCACTTTGAAAGGCGCCCGGAAATCACCCAATCCTTCTCTCCCTTTCGATGAGCTATTTCTTCCTGGTTCTCAATGAACATGCCCCCAGTATATAATTGTTCCCTTACGTTCCTGTTCCCCTTATAAGATTAATGCATCATCCTCACTTTCTCACTGCACTGTGCTGTTTCAATTCACAGTAATCAGGGATACAGATAAATTACATCAATCCCATCTCTCAAACATCTACATTCAATATGGAGAAGTGTCCGCAGTTCCAAACAATCACATTTCGGTCTGAGGGAGGAAAAGGTGGAAAGTGATTGGTTCTATGAAGACAATTGAAAGAAATGGCGGAACAACGTCACTAATTTCAGTCGCTGATAAAATTCCATCTGGACTCACATCAGGATCTCTTATATCTGAAGTCCGTTGTGTCACTTCCCTGTTTTTCTCTCGGGTCAGTTATTGAACGAGCCGCTGCAGTTATTCGAACCGGCTGCCGTTGTGTTGAGTTTATTCACCCGGTGCCTCATTCACATTGTGCGGCTTGGACTGCAATCTGCTGCCCAGGAGAGAGCTCTGTGACCCCGCCCCCGGGCTCTAAGGGACAGACTGTTTCCTCGGTCACAGTTAACACCGGGTGTGGAATCCGGATTGTCAGCAATCTGCCCTCATTAAAAGCGATTCAGAGTGTGACGGTCCGTGATGTTGATGGTGTCCCCAATGTTCCCGTTAAACCGATAATGCCCCAGATTCCGTCAATTCTCACATCCCCCCAAATTCCACTGATATCAATAATAAACTGGTTGTTAACATTACCCGGGACAGGCTGAAACCCGGCGGGGTATGGAGTTACTTACCGGCTGTGACAGTCACCACTGTCCCGGATCCCTCCACATATTTATAATCCACCACAGTGACACTGCTCACAGTCTCCCCGGTACAACAACCACCCATACTTTAACCTGTCGGGAAATCATCATCAAACAGTAGAAACTGCCCAATTATTCAGCGGATTTAAATAAATAAACAATATTCAAAGTTCCAAAGTCTCTCTCGGTTCAAACTGTTCTTTGTGAGGCCCTGAGCTCTGAGTAAATGGTCCCGTCAACGAGGTGGTCACTTCATTTAAACCGAGAAAACTGCCAAAGGAAGATAACTGAATTGTGCTAAGTATAATGAAATGTAACCAGGTTACAGCGAAAATTACATCAAGCCGACAATTCACTATCCGGGCCCGGAGAATTTATATTCTGATCGTACAGAGGAATTTGTTCATGTCCCTCCCACTGTGACTCCTCCACCCATCTGTCCTGAGCTTTACAATAATAGGTGCCGGTGTCTTCAACTCTCACATCCCGAATTTCCAGCGAAAATGTCTTTCCTGCTTTATTCACCGACACAACAAATCTCCCCCCGCTGGGGATCCGTTCCCGCTCTGTCCCGGTCTGGGTTTGTCTGAAGAAATCCCCGCCCTTCAAAGGACGAGCGGAAAAACCACCATAGAAAACACAGGTGATGGTGAGAGACTGACACTCCTTCCTGGTCACCGCTGCCGGGGTCTGTACCACTGACTGACTGAAAGAGCCTGGAAATTAAACAGAGTTTAATGGACCATCAGAGCCGAACCACAGAACGGGGTTAAAACCCCAGACAGTGACTGTAAATGGGAGGGAATCGGGCAGCTTTATATTAAATCCACACAATATCGGTTTGTTTGATCGGTACTCACGGGGTAAACAGACACACAGGGTGAAAACAAGAAGGATTCCCATCGTTCTGCCTGGAGCTGAGGGTTTATATGACGAGGAGCTGGAGACTGCAGCCCTGGGTTGCACTGGGAGACCGAACCTCAGAGCTGGACTGAAGTATTTTAGCGGGAACGAGTTGATTTGCACAGGGCTGTTTCGCTGAGATCATTGATTTGCCACACGGTTCCTGGCTCGCTGGCTCAGTGTTGTGTGAATAAGAGACAGGTTTATAAAAGGAGGCTGCAATTTTCTGATTCCACATTTGGATTGTGATCCGGATGTGAAAGCCCCTCCCACAATACTCTGGTGTACAAGGGTGGGGGAGGGGAGCTTTTCTTACTGCCAGTTGCGCTGCCGCCTTACTTTCCCCACAGTGATGAACTGGGAGGTCGGTGCATGTCTTTGTATTGGGTGGTGTTTTTTGAAGGTGGAATGTGGGCCCAGGACAACAGCAGAACCCCCCTCCCCACTCTTACTCCAATATTCCGGAGATTGTTTAACATCGCCCTGAACGGGCTGGCGGGACCCCAGTTCGACTTCTGATCCGAAGGCCGGTGCCTCAGACCCAGCATCTTCCTGGATCCAGCAATTGGGGACAGGTTACAGTTTGAAGTAGCCCAGTGACATTACCAATATCCTGGCAGATGTGCACAACATGCACCAAGACGAAGTAGCAGCTGGTTAGATCAGTTGGCTAGGTGGCTAGTTCTGTCTCGGAATAATGCCAATCGCATGGTTTTGTTCGCGTTCTGGCTGAGGCTGACTTGGGTCCTGCTCCTGCGAGTGGAAGGCAATGGTCAACCACGACAAAGTTACCAAAAAAAAACCCAGCTCAAAACGACACAACTGCAGAAAATGAGCTAAGGAGCTGCCCTCGCCCAGAGCCCGCGGGTCAGAAAACAAAGAACAAACTCCTCCTGTCATTTAACCAAATGCTTCCTGCACCACTCCTCCGGTGGGTTACATGTAAAATTATGTTTCATTTCAGCCATGTTTGATTTCCAGGTTGGGAATATTCAGAACTTCCCTTTGCAGTAACACAGAATGAAACGGCGCTCGGCAGGGCAAAAGGCGAATTTCTTGCGGCTTTCTTTAAAGATCACAGCTATTAGCTTCTGTTTTGAAATCTGTTTATGATGTATAATTATCTCTTACCCAGCAACAGCAACACTCGATCAAATAAACCCCGTGACAAGTTCGAGGTCAAAGGCTTCACAAAACTGACAGCGGATTTCGGAAAAATGCTGCTCAACATTGAAGACAGGGGCGGAAAGGTCAGTAAAGAACGAAAGGGAAATTAATAACGGCAGCAAGTCACACAAACATGGCCTATAGAACATCACACAAACATGCCAACTGTACGTCACACAAACATGGCCGATGATTTGACCTGCAGTGGATAAGTCACCAGCCTTTCCGCACGTCCGCCAATTCCTGTCAGCTTTTGCAACGCGCTGAAAATGTTGCTTTGAGAATAATAATCAGTGTAAATCACTGTTAAGATAAACAAATAAATGCGTACTGCCAATAAACTTATTTAATATAAATAGGGATGTGACCTAGAATGGCATTAACTAAGACATGGCCTGGTGTAATATAAATAGAGACAGAGTCTAGTTCAGTATTAACTGAAACAAGGTATGGAGTAAAACAACTAGAAATGGGTCTAGTATAATGTAAACAGGAGCTTGACTTGGAGGAGTAATAAAAAAGATATGGCCTACTGAAATATAAACAGGGCCAAGGGTAATGTGATAATAATTCGGACAAGCCACCCGATAATATGAACAAAGATATGGCATGATGTAATGTACATAGGGCCATATAGTATTTTAGTGTAATGTGAGTACAATCGTAGTGCAGTATCAGCAAAGGCGTGGCCTAGTGTAATGTTAACTCAGTCATGTTTTAATGCAGTATACCATAGAAATAGTCCAGTGTAATGTAAACCGAGTCAGAGTCTCATGCAGTTGTAATTCAGGCAGGGTCTCGCGTAATGCAAGCAGAGACACGTCTAATGCCGCAATACATTTGATAGGGTCTCAGGTATCGCAAACAGAGACAAAAGTTATTGTAATGTAAAGAGTGACTTGGTCTCTTGTAATACTGAGAGAAGTTGTTGCCTAACACTAATGGAGATGACCTATTGCGATAATAACTGAGATATGGCCTAGGGCAACATAGACAGAGATGCATTCTATTGCAAATAACCGAGAAAAGGGACTATTCAATGTAAAGTGAGATGTGGCCTCGTGTAGTTCAACTGAAACAGAGTCTGGTGTGACATAAACATAAGCATTAAAATTATTGTAGTCAGAAGTAACAAAAATATAAGTGGAGGCACATCTAATGCAATAATAGCTAAGACATCACCTAGTGTAACAGTCCAGCGCAGTAATAAATGAGGCGAGCTCTGGTTTAATGTAACAGAGGGATTATACAGTGCACTAATAAATGAGTATTGCTTAATTCTTGAATAACTGTGTACAACTAGGCACTGAGCTCATGCATTGAGATGGCTCTCACTCAACTGTGCAGCAATGTTGCTCCGATTCCTATACCACGAGTTTTTATTGTTAACTGTTTGTAAATTTTTGCCTGTGTTTCCCATTGTTTCTTCCAGCGTCATCCCCATTTTCCTTATTAAAATCCCCAGGTTTCTCCAATTCGCAAGCCTCCTGGTGTCACTGAGGATCCTAGAGACTGTGTGTTCGTCCCAGAACTTCAGTCAGTGTTAGTATCGTTTGTTCATTTGTATTACACAGAACAGTGATGATCTCTTTACCGCAGTTCACTGCACCAAGTGTCATTCTAATGGGAGAATGGTAATTATCAACTGCTAACTTTCCGTGCATTTATATTTATAAATGCATATTGGCATCAATATCCTTCTGCTGTTCTCTCTTTATACCACTGGCTGTCCTCAAGCCTCAGCACTATACATCTCGTTCTGTTGATGTCTCTCCCTCCCATTCAATGTATACAATCTCACCTTCACCTCTGTCCCTCTGTTAGTGCTTCTCTGCATATGCACCATACTGAGTCTCACTTTTATCAAACTCCCTCTGTATCACTCATCGTTCTTAGTCTCAACTTTATATTCCTTTGTGTAGGTGTCTCAAAGCATACAGATAGGCACAAAGAGCTAATCTATAAACGAGATACTCATTCGCCTGTCACAGTTCAATGTTTCAAATTTTTAACTAATGAGAGCAGACGACACTGAATTTATTAACCATTGGGACCTCATTCGCTGATCTTCACAGGTTAATCTCTCAGGTCTTTAACCACTGAGGCCAAACAGGCACTGAGCCGATATAGGGCAGCGCTGGTGGAGGCGGCGGCAGAAGGAGAGGGTTTCACTCACCGTCACCGGAATATTGTACAAGTTTTAAACACTCGGTATAAAGTGTGAGGCTGATCCACTGTGGAGCAGGTGGCAATCGGGTGCACAGGGACAATGTTCAGATCTTCCTTTCAATCACTGTCATTGCACGATTCAATAATTTTAACCCATTGTCTGCTTTTCTATTTCCTGTCTGGATTTGTAAACTCTGTTCATTTATATCATTTCTGCTTTTATTTATAGTTCCTTCTCTCCTTCGCTCTCTTCTGTTCACAATCCACTGGGTCCCCCATTGCCAGGCAGTGGGAAATTCTGCGTCTATTTACTGACTTCGCCGGACGTTCTTCATATGAGGAGTTGGGTTTGGGCGTTCGAGAGTAGCCGTGGGATACGAGGTGCCCCCTAAGGTTTCGGATGTCGGGGAGTGTCCCATTGGCGAGGGGTTGGGGGGAGGGGGTCTAAAGGGTGGGGGAGTGCGCTGGCCGTTCGGCGGTGTGGGGGGACCCTGGTGGGTGTCGGTCTGTACATTAGATACCCAGGAGCTAGATGTGGCTTCAATGCTTCTAATTTTTTTCTGGGTAACAATTGATGTAAGAAAGTCGGAACCATCCGAAGTTTGCGATGTAAATTGCATTTTCCGATAGTTCCCAGTGTAGAGCAATTGTCCATGGGAAGTTTGTATTTCCAGGGCAATTGTCTTGCAAACCTTGCCTGGGAAATTCCGGGCGGGGTGTTCCCCGGTGCATCTTTGGTTACAATGCCCTGGAGCTCGGAAGTCATGGCACAACAGAATGTTGCGGGTTTTTGATCTCCTTCAAGAAAGTTCCGCCTGAATCTTACACTGAAGCTGAATATTTGTCCTTGTTCTCGGCGTTCGGTTACCGTCTGCTGAGCATTAACTGAGCCGCTCGTTGCAGGATTGCCATCTGGATCCGCTGTATCTGTGCCGCAGTGTGGGGCTTGTGGCATAGAAACACTCGGCTGCATCGCTGTGGATGTTGCCCGCGTTCCAGACGGTCCCAGAACAAATGGTGGAAGTGATTTGTTTTGAAGGTGCAGATCACGTGGTGTTCCTGTCGTTTTCGGCATCATTTCAGCTTCGGCATCATTTCAGCAACCGACCCGATCACTGTGTCTGGATGGCTCCATCCTAATATAGAGTAGTTGGGTAAATGTCATCATTATCAGGGTCATCATCATCATCATCTCCAGTAGCTTAATCATCAGCAACATCACCTTACAATTAATAACATGTGGGCTACTGCAGTCAGGGGAGAACTGATTTTTTTCTGGGAAGGAAATATTAACTAAGAAGTGATACGATGACGAGGAGCTATGTAATGCAATTCCCCATAATGCTCCGAATCTGCAACTCAGCAATCCACCAAATCTTCTGTCAGGGCAGAAGTGCAGATCCCCGGCGCACTGTACTGCTGATCCAACCAACGTGAAACAGGGCACAGTGGGAAACAACTTTCCAAAACACAGGAAAAACAAGGAAGATCAGGGCGAGAGAAACAAACGGAACTCTGGGGGATGCGGCCGCGGGCACTGTTGTCACTCGTAAAATCTATCTAATATGAGCTGAATTCAAGACTAATGCGCCCAACAGAAATTATTTAATTCTGCCTGTCTGTAAGAGCTGGGTTAGGTTTATAGTCATTTCAAATCTGGGGTAAACAGTCTCGCGGCAGGAATTAGATAATTGTTGTATTATTCTATAGTTACTGATCGCTTCATAGTTGAAATCAGTTAAAACAAGGGGCTGAACCTATCAGTGGAGAACAGAACAAATAGGCATCACAGCCCAATGTGTTGGAGCTGAGCTGTTGATTAACACTGATCTAAACTCCACAATTATGGGTCTTTAAGGAAACGTCACATTAATGGGCATAAATATGAGATCATATCATTTCTCCTCAAGTACTTTTAAGAAAGTGTCTGACACGAGATGAGAATCCACGGCCTGATGCGCCGCCTGGTGGCCGGATTCAATGAAACTTATTTTCACTGATTTCACAAAACATTGCATTGGTACGATTTGCCCCGAGGCTTTTCTCACTGAGGGGCCTCAGCAGACAGTAATACACGGGGGTCTCAGCGACCTGAAAAGTAAACAAAGTGAAAGCAGCTATATTCTTGGGTATTGTTCGAATGAGTGAAAAGTAACCTTTAATGATCTTTTCATATGAATGTGCCCGAATTATGGAAGCTGACGATGCAATCTGGTTCTGACAGTGAGGCTGCAAAAATACTTCACAACAGAATTTGAGTAGATACAATTCATGCTCGAGATTCCTTCTAGTTATTGGGCTTCTGTTGGCCATTGTCCGACTGAACGTCCAGAACTCACTCCTGCAGAAAATATTTCATGGTTAACGATGGAAACATAATTAACAACAGATAGATAGATAGATAGATAGACAGACAGACAGACGGAGAAACAAACAGACAAACGGATGGACGGCTGTAAAAATAGAAAATGCTGGAAAAGCTCCGCAGGTCGAACGGCATCTGTGGAAAGCGAAAAACAGTTAACGGTTAGAGTCTGTATGACTCTTCTTCAGATGGATGGATGGATCGGTGGATGGGGAGGGGGGATGCATGTGCCTGAAAAACGCTGTTCTATATTTTCATCTTTACGATTGACTGCTCCATAACTTACAGCAGGTCCTTTATTCCATTTGTGTCTGTCTAGTACTTCCAGTCCTTCACCGTTTTCTGGATCATTCCAATTCCTTGGCTGTTGAAAACTGACGAGCTGAATGTCACCAAATGCAACCTGGAGATATCCCTGCGGTACTGATGATCCTTTTCTGGTGATGTTGAATCTTTACCTCAAAGATAGAAAGCGGCTGCATCACTGTGATGAGAAACGGGGATTATAACATGTGCAACATGCGGTCTTTTCATGCACAACAAAGCACTCAGCATATCCTCAACCAAATTCCTTCAATCGCAGCAGAAACATAGCTGATGGTTGAATACATATTTTGTTTCAATTTCCCTGGTAATTTCTTGCTGCTCTGTGATACTAGTGCAGTCACAACATTCTAAACAGCACGGGAAAAAAGTCCACGGCAAAATATTGTTTGAAAAATATTGCCACAATGAAACATATCCGATGGGTATTACAGATTGTTGTCGCAAATTCATAAGCCCTTAACCCCTTTAAACACACGCCCGAGAGGCTTTCCATTCAGTACATTCGTGCAGAGAATCAATTCTTCACGAGTTGGATGGTTGAGGTCCGTACTCCAAAGAGATGTGCTCAGGATTGCCGCGATGGAGATTCTGGTTAGATCAGACATGGTGCATCAGCTGGACAGAGCTGAGTCGGTGAAGTAGCTGAAGTGATCTGAATCACAGTTTTGAACATGAATAGAAGGTCAATGCTCTATGGGACGATAAGAATCGAAACTCATGTTTTTCATACGGTTACAGTTGCTTTTTGAGACTTTTTCTGGTCGGGGAGAAATAGTGTTGTGATATGAAGCCTCTAACAATAAGTCAATGTGGAAATATTCAGTAATTGCCTTTCCAGACAAATTTATGCCCTTAACTTATACCTTTAAACCCTTCACGAATGTTCAAAACTGCGGCAAAATTAATTATTCATATTGTTATTAATATAGTTATTAATATTATATTGGTTAAATGTTTTTAGGTAAACAGCACAGAGTTCCTTAATACACAATTGATCCCCCTCATTGCAGAAGAGGATCTCTACTTTTATCTATCATAATTACCCAGTCTGTGCACGCTGCCATTCATGTTTAATGTCCCACTATCAGGAGTAACTGTTGCTGTGCCAGCTAACAGAAACAGTGACAGATGAATGGAGAGATAGTTCCAGGTACATTGTGTTATGACATAGCAGCTGATTTGTGGCCAGGCGGACCAAATCCACAAGAGAAACTTGATCACACCATCACAAAGGTTTTGCAATTTGTGTTCATTACAAGAAGATGAGTAAACAGTCTTCAGCAATAATGAGTCAACTAAAACCTTTAGAGATTTCAATAATTAAATTAAAATGTATATTAACAAAATAAAAGTTTTCAAGCACATACATAAGACTGCAATTACTTAATGCTATAACAAATTCTAAAATTCCGAATTAACCTGACTCCCACTTACATACCGCCTTTAAGGCAACAGTCCAAAATAGATTTTAGATTTCAAAGAAAACCAACAAGTTAACCTAGTGCCCACTTGGCAATGGATTTCCAAATGGTTTCCTCTAATGTCAGTTACTGGACATAGCCAACTTATGCACAAATAGCTGGAGGCTTCTTGAAGGCAGTTTCACACAGTTCTGCTGACCCAACATGGCCCTCGCCTCACACAGCATTTCATTCTCCTATATATATTGTCGCTCTCTTTAAATGTAAATTATATTATTCCATATGCCTTTGGAATGGTACCTTTCCCATGATAATAAAAAAATCATGTTACCAATATTGTCAGTGACCTTTGGGAAAAATAAATACACTGCTTAGCCTTGCTTAGCTGGATAGTTATAAACAGACTGACATCCTGTTGAAATCCAAACAATCCCTTCATTTATCTAAAATGGAAAATTCCCTTCCCAATTTACAGGCTAAACCACCACCCATGTTTACTCATTAGCAACTCAAACATATTTCTACACCTAGCTTCTTTTGATAATTCCAAGCTTACAGACTACCTGACTCCAAAAGTAATTGAATCACACAGACAGAACCAACCATACTCACTCCCATAAACCAGACTATAAGCCAGAAAAATATAGTGAAATTATTATACTTTCGTAACATTACCAGGCTGTCATATTGCAAAACAATTTATATTTCTCGGTATATTTTTTGCCGTTGATCGTGTTTGATAAACATCAGTTGTGTCTCAATTCATTAATGGTTTGATCTATTGACAGTTCCAAACCTTCATCTTTCCCAGAAAATCAATTGCTTGGAACCAAATGATGTTTCTCACTATATCAATAATCCCTAATCCTTTCACCACTCCTAATCAATTGGTGTTTCACAATCTATTAACGATCTCCAATTCTGTAATGATTCAAGGTCCAAGGAATACACTTCTGTTTAACGAAATGACCCAGTTGGCCCACAAACCATTTGAATTACTGTGAAGTTCTGGCTAATCTACAAAATGGCCGAATCTCAGAGTACAACTCGCACAATGAAGGAATAATTCTGTTGTCAGACTTAAGATCAGACCTACAGTCAGTGCTTGTACCACCAGCAGGACTCTTCAGTCAGGTTTTGGATATCATTATGGCCGGATTCAGTCTGATTTAACTATGTGTCTATGTAGAAAGTTGAGCCGTAGCCTGGATTTCTACTTATTTGTGTCTTCTTTGTCTATATATTCATTCACAAGGGACTTTGGTTGTCAGCTGTGGCTCAGTTGGCAGCACTTTCCCCTCTGTCATTAAACTGGGGGCCGTCTGCCCTCTCAGGTCGATGTGAAAGATTCCATGGTACTATGCCATCTGGAAGTGCAGGAGAGTTATCCCCGGTGCCTTAGCAAGCATTTATCAGTCAATAAACATAAGAAAATACGCAAAGACGCAGATTACCTGGTCATTATCATATTGCTGTTTGTGGGAGATTGCTGTGCTCAAACAGGCTACAGTGTGCCCTGCATTACAACGGTGAATACACATTATAAGCGCATTTTTGGTTGTAAAACACTCCAGTGATCGTGAAAGGAGCTGTAATATATATTTTTCTTCTTTTTCCTGTTCCTTTTTATGAACTATAGGTGCAAAATGAAAAGTGTTAGATTGAGACAATAAATCATAGATTCTAGAATGAATCCGTGCTCCCAGCTGGGAAGGAGGTCATTCTGTTCCTCAGGATTGTACCGGTGGAAATGATGAATGTAACGGGGTAAGAAGGAATAACGCGGCAACAAAAATAGTGTGAAACTTGCAGGAGAGCAGCAAATTCCAAACAATGGTAATAATAAATCGGGATTTTAAAATGAAGTAAATTCAGGTCAGGTATATATAGATTGATTACTTACAATCACTCACACAACTTATCACACTCTCAACGTTTATGTCAGGAGATCCTGTTTAATGTTGAGCGAAGCACTTAAAACTGAACCGCTGAGACTGGTGTGTATATGCTCACCCTCCGCGGAATAATGTAGTCCAATTTTCAACTGAATACTAGGAACAGAGGTATTCCTTGGTGAGGGAATGGTCAATGTCTTCCCTATTAATGTTAACGATATTAAACGAACAGCAAATACTATTTCAATAAAATAAAACATGGAACATAATAGGTAACAATGGTTATTTATCTTTGTGGATTTCACTTGTAAGTAAATCTGATGCGTGCACTCATACGCACACATTTCATCTTGCCGACCGCGGAGGTTCTGTAGCACCTGCAGAATCGGAGGAAATCACCGTCACCGCATTTCAAGTGGTTCCATAAAGAAAAGATTTCTCCCCACTTCACACCGGTTGAGTTGGTCATTAAAGTTCCCATCATTCCCACAATGTGCGCCTTAGTCCACATTCTTCGGTTGAAACACGATCTTCAAGAATTAAACAAAGGAATTGAGACACTTTGCTCTTTTCTTGACTTTAAAGTGCGCAAATCAGCCACGTTAATTTGCCATACTTGCACCATAGTATTGGGATTTCGCGCAGGAGGTAATGAGCCGATAAATGTGTAGAAGTGGTTTCTTGATAAATTAAGCCAGCAAAGATCTGTTAAGAGCAAATCATGTTTAACTAACTTGCTTGAGTTTTTTGATGACATAGTAGCGATGGTGGATGCGGGTAACGCTTTTGATGTGGTTTACATGGTCTCTGAAAGACATTTGATGAAGTGCCGCACAAAAGACCTGTGAGCAAAGTTGGAGCTCGCTGGAATAAAATGAACGGTTACATCATGGATTGGGAACTGTCTGAGTGGCAGGAAACAAAGAGTAGTTTTGAACCATTGTTTTTCGGACTCGGGGAGGATTATAATGCAGTCCCCAAGGTTCAGTGCTACGATGCCTACGTTTTATAATATTTATTCAGATACTGGGCCTTGGTGTACAGGGCACAATTTCAAAATATACGGATGATGTGAAATGTGGAAGCATTGCGGGTCATGAGGAGGATAGTATAGAACTTCAAAAAGACATCGAGAGGTTGGTGGAAAGGGCGGACAAGTGACAGATGATATTTAATGCAGAGAAGGCAAAAAGTTGTTCATTTTAGTAGGAAGAACGCAGACAGACAGTATAAAAGAAAGGGTGTGATTCCAAAGGGGCTGCAGGAGCCGAGTGACCTGGGTGTTTATGTGTATAAATTATTGAAGGTGGCAGGACAAGTTGAAAGAACGCAGTTAATAAAGCTTGCAGCATCCTGAGCTTTACTAATAGAGGAAAAAATGTAAAAACAAAGAGGTTATGTTAAACGTGTGTGACACCCTGGTTAGGCCTCAACTGGAGAATTGCATCCAATTGCGGGCACCACACCTTTGGAAGAATTTGATGGCATGAGAGAGGGCACAGGAAAGATTCATGGAAATTGTTTCAGGGATGAAGAACTCCAATTATGTATAAAGAATGGAGCACTTGCCTTTAATCTCATTTGAGGAGAGAAAGTTTAGAGGAGATTTGATACAGGTATTAAAAATCACGAAGGGTCTGGGCAGAGGAGATAGGGTGAAATTGTTCCCATTGATGGAAGGATTGAGAACCAGACGGCTCAGGTTTAAAGTAATCTGGAGAAGAAGCAATAGAGACAAGAGGAAAAACATTTCACGCAGTGAGTGGTTAGGATCTGGAATGCACTGCCTGACAGCGTGGTGGATTGAGGGGCAATTGATGCTTTCAAAACGAAACTGGATCCTTAACTGAAAAGAAAAAAAGAAAAAAAGAGATATTGTCTACACACAAATAACGATGACAGGGCCTATTTTAATATAAACAGAGGCAATGCCTAGAGTAATATTAACGGAGTCAAGGTCTCGTGTAAAATAAACTGAGACAGGGTTGAGTGTAATATAAACTTATACAGGGTCTAGTGGGTTAGCACGGACAGGAATGGCCGAATAGCATCCTCCTGCGCTGTAAAAATTCTATCATTAATGTCGGAAGCAGCAATTCAAATCAACATTTTCACAACATCTGCAATAGTAGAATCCGTCCAGTAGATGGCGGTGAAACAGTGAATACTGACAATATATAAAACAAGCAGTCTCAATCATTTCTGCACCGAACCCTTTCCCTGTTCATATTAAACTTGACCTTTGTCTGTATATATTACACTCAGTGATGTTTCTGATCATATTACAACAGGTTTTGTGTCAGTTGTTTCATAATAGCTCAACCTCAGTCAATATACAGGTCAAAGACCCTGTTACCCTATACATTCTCAGTTATCACTGCACTAAACCATGTCTTGGCTAAAATGATAATAGCCCATGTCTCAGTTGTCACTGCACTGGTACCTGTCTCTACTTATACGAAAACAGAACATGTTCCTGTTTACATGACACGAGGCTCTGTCTTAGTTATTGCACTACTGGACTCTGCCACGTTTATACTAAACTAGGGGATGCCTTGGCTAACGCTGCACCAGTCTATGTCTCTGTTTATATCACACGATGCCCTGTCACTGTTATTATTGTATAATACCGTGGCTCTCTCTTACTGCTGCCCTTGCCCACATCTCTGTTTATATTAATCCAGGCCCTGTGTTGGCAGTTATTGCACTAGACTCTGTCTCAGCTTATATTAGACAAGGTCCTGTATCAGATGAAACTGCAACAGATCCCGTGTCAGTTTCCTTTCACTAGCTCCTGCCTCAGTTATTACTGAACTAGACCATGTCGGTGTTCATATTACACAAGACACTGTCTCAATTATTACTGCACTCAAAACTACCTCACTTTTTACTCAACTACATCATGTCTCTGTTTCTATTACACTAGATCACCTTTTTGCTTATATTCTGTTTGACCCTATCTCAGTTTGTATAACACTCAATTCTGTTGAAGTGTCATATGGACTCGAAACGTTGACTGTGTTCCTCTCTGCAGATGCTGTCAGACCTGCTGAGTTTTTCCAGGTATTTTTGTTTTTGTTTTATATAACACTCGACCCTGTCTCAGTTTATATTACATTAGGCGCCGTCTCAGATAATATTACACTGGAGCCCGACTCGGTTTTTATTACACTAGAGCACGTCTTTGTTTACATTACAATAGACCCTGTCTCAGTTTATATTACACTAGACCCTGTATAAGTTTATATTACACTAGACCCTGTCTCAGTTTATTTTACACGAGACCCTGACTCCGTTAATATTACACCAGGCATTGCCTCTGTTTATATTAAAATAGGCCATGTCAATGTTATTTGTGTGTAGACCATGTCTCTGTTTATACTACACAAGGCCAAGTCTGTTAATACTGCACTAGATCCTGGCTCAATAATTGCTGAAACTAGGCCCAGCGTTCGTTTGTATAACTGTAGATGCTGTGTCAATAATTGGTGCATTCGGTCCTGTCTCAGCATTACTGCACCAGAGCTTGACTTTGTTTATATTGAAATGGATTATGTCTGCGATAATATTACACCAGTTCTTGCCTCAGTTATTTCAATGCTCGGCGTCGTCTCAGCTGCTCCTGAATTCGGCCGTGGCTCTGGTTGTATTACATGTGGAAAACCCCCAGTTATTACTGCTCTGGACACTGTGTCTGTACATACAACGCTAAACCCTGCCTTAGTTGCAGCTGTACTTGTTCATACATCTCCTTTTATTACACTTGCCCTGTCCCTGTTTTTATTCCATTGGTTAATGTTTTTGTATGTCTTACAGTATTGGCAGTCTGAGTTATTATTGCAACGGACCCTGTCTAGGGTGTTACTAATTCATGTGCCGGATCAATCATTACTGTTCTAGCCCCAAGAGAGGATTAATATCAATTGACCCAGTGCTTAGTGCGCTAACCCTGCCTCAGTTATTTCTACGCTTGGCCATGTCTCTGTTATTACTGCAACTGTGAGTTGGAGAGATAATATTATACACAAAGATGTTGAGGTGGGAATTGTTTCCTGGCGTTGACCTAAAACGGGCGGTATTGGATGGCCCGTTCTTTGCAGCACCTGATAGTTATTTTCATTTAGTTTTAGTCAAAGAAATTATGGATCAGATATGGTCAGTTATCTATGCCGTTTAGAAAAATAATCATGCCTCTTGCTTATACAACCGTTTCTCAAAGATTAGTGATGAACTTTACCCAAATGTTTCAATATTTAATTTTCTTTTACTCAAACTGTCACTGTGGATGATTTAGTGCTGTAAATATTTATTGATATCATGTTTCGTTGTGTACTTTTGCTTAGAAAGTGATTTCTTACTGACACTTTTATCACTAAGACGAGCATATTTATCACCAAACTCATTGAATGTCTCTTTTCTCTCCGCCTGAGGCAGCGTCTAACTCACTGAACCTCCTCTCTCTCTCACTCTCTCAATCTTTCTTTCTCTCTCTCTCTCGCTTTCTCCACTCACCATCTAACTCCCGCCCCCACCACCCCAACCCCCCTCCCCGCCACCTCACCACCCTCTCTCTCTCTCTCTCTCTCTCTGAGACAGTCTCTTATTCATTTTGAATCTCTTGTTATCTAATAACACTCTTTGGAGAATTTTTTTCACAATTTCTCTTCATTTCTCCCAATGACAACTTTCAGTCCAATCCTGCATTCAAAGATTGTGTTCAAATCCAAAACTATGCATTTATGCAAATTGTAGATTGTTTAATACTGTAAATATTTATTGATAACCAGTTTGTTGTGTGCATTTGTTTATAAAGTGATCTCAGGCTAACGATTTCAATTCTAAGATGCTTTATCTGTCTCCGGTGATCAGTTGGAAAATGGAGTAAATCACATCCAGAAGAACCAGCAGGTTATTAACAAATGATCACCTCAATATCTCACAGAAGCTCCTGATAATCTCGAATGTGTGATGATTTGTGCAAGTGATGGCAAAAATCAAACTTTACCTACACCTGACATGAGACTAATACACCTGTAATTCTCCGATTTATTATTCCTGTTGATGGGAAGGAGTGAAACTCCTGCTGCTCTCCAGAGACTTTCAGAATTTCTGTTTCCACTTTTTTAACTGTTATCTCACAAATTCCACCACAACCACTCGAATCATGTTTGGATGGATTATTTTAGCTGCAGGTTGTATATTCAATGTAATCTTAACGAAAATAAACCATGGCCTAGTCGAGTATAAAAAGAGACCGAACTTGATGTAACATAAGCAGAGATATGGGTTACTGTATTAATAACAGAGACAGTATCTGGTTTAATATAAAAGGAGATATCGACTAATGAATTAATAACAGAGACAAGACCTGGTATTATATAACCAAGGATATGGGCTCGTGCAGTAATATCAGACACCGGACCTGGTGTAACATAAGCAGAGATATGGACTACTGCATTAATAACAGAGACAGTATCTGGTTTAATATAAAAGGAGATATCGGCTAATGAAGTAATAAAAGAGACAAGGCCTGGTGTTATATAACCAGGAATATGGGCCCGTGCAGTAATATCAGAGACAGGACCTGGTGTAATATAAACATAGGTATTGGCTAGTGTAATTAGTAACAGACACAATACCTAGTGTAGTACAGGCAGAGGCATAACACAAATTGACCCAAGGAGTCAAATAAACAGAGCAATTAGCTAGTTCAGGAATAAGAGAGAGGGAGGACTTGGTATAACACCGAATGAACCGATATTTGTGTGATCATAATAACAAAAACACTTTGTAGAAAATAACAACTGAAAGAGGTCATGGCGAAACACTAGCAGAAACAGGGTCAACATTAACAATATCAGAATCAGGTTACTATTGAAAACTGATTGGCACAAGATTTTCAGAAATAATGAGAGAGGTTTGCATTAGAATTGAATGACATGTAGGCTTTTCGGGCAACCATTACAGACACAGCGTTCTATACAATGAGATTGGATATAGAGAACAGATTAAAAGCGGTAAAGCTCTGTGTAATTGGTGCAATGTTTGATGATAACAGAGGATAGCAGTGAATCACTGAATACATCACTGGATCCAGTGTGTTAATGACACAGTCAGCACCCGATCCACCCAAATCGAAGTTGGGTCTGATATAATAGTTTGTGTGAGACAGCGCCAATTGATACAATAGCAAATCTTTTGCCTAACGCCTAATAACAGAGTCAAGCACGACTGAAATATGAATGGGATGGAGTTGGTGCAATAACAGTGACAAAGTCTAGTGTAATAGCAAATACAACATAACATTCTGGAATTATCCTGCAGGTCAGGCAGAATCTGTGGCGATAAACAGAGTGAACGTTTCATGGCGATGACTCTTCAGCAGAACCGGAGTCATCGATTGGAAACTTTAACTCCACTTCTCTCCACAACCACTGCACTCCCGAATGGTACAGTTGGCGGTCCTCCTGCTTTTGAGCTGTCAGATCTATGTTCAGATTCCACGCCCAGCTCCGTTGACCACGGGAAGAGTGTTCGTGTGACAGACGCCGGTTTTTAATCAGCCTCCAAAATCCTCCCGCCTCTCCACCCGTTCCCCAAGACTGCAAAGTATATGACGAACCGGAAAACGAACAGGCTCGACACTTACTGTCTGACCTGTTGAGGATTTCCAGCACTTTCGTGTTTATTTTAGATTTCTAGCATCTGTCATGTGTTGCCGTTGTACGAATGCATTGGGAACTGACATTATGTCAGAACTGACGAATTAGCATCACTTTTACCCCTGGGTCAAACGGTTGTGGGTTGAAGCCTCAATCTAGAGAGTTGACCACTTAATAACGGCGAATGCTCACAGTGATAGTTTATATGTCAGCCTTTCTGATCTTTTATCCATTATTTCCTTACACTCAGGAGGAGGAATAAAAGACAGAGAAACTCTGGACAGTTCCTCTATCCAGCAAAGGACGGGTTCCTGGGGACATTGTTGCTGCTTTGACCTTCCCGCCCTCTCCAAAAAAAACAAAGAACCTCTGACTCCTTGCATTTGCAAAGGGAATTCTGACTGCTGAACCTGGGCCAAACTGGGGCCTGGTCCAATAATAGTCACAGAGGCCGGCTCCAGTGTGTCAGTAACAAAATCTGATGGTAATCTAACATAAAGAGAGGCAGGGGATCTCATAAACATCTGACTGTAATAGGGTGTGAAAGTGTGAGGAAGCAATGATGTTTAGGGCCTTAGCGCAGGCTTCTGTGTTATGGGGAGTGACCTAGGGATTTGTGTGGTAAAAACGGAGCGGAAACATCATGACAGAGGCCCGGGAGACTGACTCCACCTGACTAAAAGATGTTCTACCCAAGGGGAGGACCATCATGGCGGACTCCAGAGATTTCTGATATCTGAAGTATCAATGCTGCATCTGTCAGAGGAACAGAAAATAATCTGTTCCCTCTCATTCTTACCAACAGTTCTCCATTTAAATAGACACGCAAGGGCCAAACACGCCAATGTTTAAATTTTCAGCGTGAGGCACATGATGACTGAAAGGATTAAACACCAAAACCTCACCAGAGGAAGAATCAGAGCCTAAAATGTTAAAGATAATCGTGCTTTCTACTAAACAAGCACTACTCAGTGTTATTATTTTGTTCAAAGTAGTGGTTTGTAAATAGTAGTGAACTTCTGAATGATTCTTGGCAATTATCGACACACACGTACTCAAGCGCTGTCAAAAGACTGGGTTAGCAGAAGACGAAAGCTGTAAAATTACTGCATTTTATTTGGGCTCAATGAGGGACCGAGGTAGATACAGGAAAGGTGCTGGGACAGTGATATAGATGAGCATTTCAATTGGCCCCATTCCCTGTAATCCTTCAATTGTTAACGCTTTTAATTATTTATAGAATTCATTTTACAAAGTTATTATTAGTCTGGTGCCATCAACCTTCCAAGCTGTGCATTCCAGTTCAGAACAACTCGCCGTGTTAAAAAAATAAACAATTATCCTCCTGTCTTCCTGTTCAACAAAGTAAATTTGCGTCCCCTGGTTATCAACCCTCCTGCCAACTGAACTTCATTCACACTAACAAACCTTTCATGATTTTGAACGCTTCTAATTAATCGACACACAGGGAGGTGGCGAGAGATACACAGAGAAAGAGATAGAAATAAAACTAAGGGAAGGAAACTTAAAATGAAAAAGGGAGACGGAATGTTGCAGAGAAACAGAGGAAACAAGTTTCGAGGGAAAGTGTATGTGTAGGGAGTGTGTGTGTGTGGCGGGTGGGGGAGAGGGGGGGTTGGTGGGGTGTGGATGGGGGAGTTAGAGTGGGGGTGGGTGGTGGAGCATAACAACGACAAATCAAAGGTATCAAGATCTCATTTCCCCGCTTCAGGGACTCGAGGAAGCTCAGTGACTGACCATCCAGCGATGTCCTGGAAATGGAAGCTCGAAACGGATCACACGGTCTCATTTGTAAATGTCACCGCAATGTGATCTGTGTGACTCTGCCCTGACTCTGTGGCCAGAAATAGGCCACCTTGACAGATGTTCTCACCAGATTGTGGCCCCTGGATTTATTTTCTGCTCAGAAGTGAGATGTGCGGTTTGGAACCGGCAGCAGAGAAACAGGAAGTTGTGTTACCTGAGAATGAAACAGCAGGCGTCAGTTTCATGTTATCACCATGGACAGTCTTCTTGCCTGTGAGGTTAAACTCACTCTGACAGCATCAAGAACAACCACACAGATTGCTGCCGATCTCAGCATAACATTCAACTCCATTCCAGATTTAAATGATTAAATAAACGAAGTTATTTTGGTTATAACATATTAACTGAAGGCGAGATTGACTGAATGTTATCACTGGGAGAAAAGAGGGGAAATTAAAACTATAAAACCGCTCACAGGGGGTTATTCTAAAATGGAAAGTTTTAAGAGGGCTTGGTGCTGCCTGAGAGAAAGAGAGGAGAGAAGTTAAGTGAATGAGCTGGTGTCTTTATGGCACTGAATTTTCCACTGATGAGATTTTGGCGCTTAATTTTTTCAGTGATAATGTGCCTTAAGCAAAAGATTTAAACATTGGTGCCTCCAAGCTGCCAGATCCAGCCCTTGTGAGTCTGTGTAAGTGAGTGAAGTGAAGTCTGCGAGAGAGAAGAGAGGTTAACTGATTTAGGTATAGTCTGAGACAGAGGAAGAGAGGGAAGAAGTTCAGTGAGTCATTTTAAAGATGTATTTTCCTTGAGAAAGGAATAGCCAGCTTGACATTACTTTCCAGAGCACTCAAGACAATGCATTACCGATAAATATTAACGGCAGCATAGGCAGCCTATAGATATATTCTCAATAAACTATCGTAACATGTTGAAAAATATTTATAATGTCTTTTGAAAGCAATGAAGCATGATATGTTCTAGACGTACCCGCACCACACATATAGCTGCACACATTCATACACACAGCCAAACAGCCACACACACGCACAGGCACAAGCACACACTCAGCCACGCAGACACGCAAACAGTAACACACACACACACACACACACACACACACAGACACACACATATGCACACACACACACACACAGGAACATTGGTTATTAGGAGACTGCAGCCGCCCATTCGCCTGAAGATGCAGCTTCAGACCCTGTCTGTCACAATCAGTGACCATGCCAACAGCGAACAGAAATTTCTGTTGAAAGAGGGAAAAATATCTGGAAATTAAAGAAACCTGTGAGCAATTGTCATTGATAAAGTCAAGTATGAATCAGTCATCTCGAACACAATGCAGTTTGTGACTAAGTTGTGCAGTGTGCAGTGCAATGTGGTTCATCTTTATTTCTATTCCTCAATCTCATTGATGAAGGGAATGTTACAAGATTCACCCCAAACTTTCAACACAAACATTACACACATCACACTAGAGCAATTAGAAATTGCACACAACGCCTAATAGTTATTAACAAGACTAAATGTATTCTTCCAACACATTATTACCTACAGGATATTATAACATTTTAAAAATTAATACCCACCTGTCCACCTGGCTCTCTCTCCAGCTCTATCCAGTTAGTAGAGACCTTTTATCGTGCAGTAATAACTGAGACTTGGTCTCGTGTATTAATAAATGGGATTGGAGCTTTATAATATAAGGTGAGACATAGAAGAGTACAGTGATGAATGAAGCAGCCTAAAACAGTAATATCACAGAATCATAGAATCACAGAACTTTAATGGTACAGAAGGAGGCTATTCGGCCCAACTTGTCTGCATCGGCTCTCCAAATGGGCATTCTGACCTAGTGCCATTGCCCTGGCTTTTCCCCACACCCTTGCATTTTGTTTCTATTCAAATAATCATTTAATTGCCTCTTGAATGCCTCAGTTGAACCTGCCTTCCTCACACTTCCAGGCAGTGTATTCCAGGCCAAACCACTCGTTGTGTGAAAAAGTAATTTCTCACGTCACATTTGTTTCTTTTGCAAATCACTTTAAACCTGTGCCCTCTCGTTCTTTATCCTTCTATGAATGGGAACCGTTTCTTCCATTCTACTCTATCCAGCCCACTCATGATTTTGAAAACTTCAATCAAATCTCCTCTCAGCCTTCTCCTCTCCAAGAAACACAATCCCAACTTCTCCAGTCTCCCCTCATAACTGAAGTTTCTCATCCCTGGGAACATTCTTCTAAACCTCTTCAGCACTCTCTCCAATATATTTCCATCCTTCCTATAATATGGTACAAAGGGCAGTACACAATATTCCAGCTGAGGTCTAACGAGGGCCTTATATAAATTGAGCATAACCTCCCTGCTTGTGTACTCTATGCCCCTATTAATAGAGCGCAGGATACTATATGCATTATTAACTGCTCTCTCCACCTATCCTGCCACTTTCAATGATCTATGCATATCTACACGCAAGTCTTTCTACTCCTGCACTCCTTTCAAAACTCCACCCCTTATTTATTTTGCCTGTCCATGTTCCTCTTACCAAAATGCATCACCTCACACTTCTCCACATTGAATTTCATCTGCCATCTATCTGCCCACACCACCAACTTATCTGTGTCCTCTTGAAGTTCCACACCATTCCCCTGGCAGTTTGCAACACTCACAAGCTTCGTATCATCCGCAAACTTTCAAATTGTCCCCTGCATACCAAGGCCTAGATGGTTAATATATATCAGGAAAAACAAGGGTCCCAATACCGACCCCTGGGGAACTGCACTACAAACCTTCCTCCAGCCCGAAAAACATTCATTGACCATTACTCCCTGCCTCCTTTTTTTCAGCTTATTTTGTATCCACATTTCTTCTGTCCCTTTTATTCCATGAGCTATAACTTTTCCCACAATTTGGTTGTCAGATAAATCCTAATAAAATACAAACTGAGACTTTGTGCAATGCAACAACAGCTCAGGAATTGTCACTTGCAGTATAGATAGAGGCACGGTTATGTGCATTAATAAACGAAGCATCATATAATGTAATAGAGATAGAGACATAGTCTAGTGCAGTAATAACTGAGAAAAGTCAATTGTAGTGTATATAGAAGCATGGTCCAGTGCATTAATAAGTTAAACTGCAGATAGCATTATATACACTGATACAATGCTGAAAGAAAGATAAAATGAGAAATGGTAAGTAATTGGGAAAACTAATAGAATGTTATAAGTTATTGTGAGGGGAATTGAATACAAACATATGGAAGTTATGTTTCAGTTATACCGGGCACCAGTGAGATCATGTTTCATGTACTGTGCACTGTATTGGTCACCTTATTTAAGGAAGGATGTAAATGTGTTGCAAGAGGTTCAGAGAAGGTTAATTAGATTAACATTTGGAATGGGTGGGTTGCCGACTGAGGAATGGTTGGACAGACTAGGCTTATATCTTCTGGGGTTTAGAAGAGTAAGAGGTGACTTGACTGAAATATATAAGATCCTGAGGGGTCTTGACAGGGTGGATGTGGAGAGGATGTTTCCTCTTATGGGAGAATCTGGAACTAGGGGTCACTGTTTAAAAATAAGAGGTCGCCCATGTAAAACAGAGATGAGGCGAATATTTTCACTCTCAGGGTCATGAGTCTTTGGGACTCGCTCCCTAAAAAGGCAGTGGAAGCAGAGCCTTGAGGCAGAGGTGGATAGATTCTTGCTAAGCAAGTGGGTGATAAGTTATCGGGGGTCGACAGGATGCAGATTTCATGTTACTATCAGATCAGCCATGATATTATTAAATGGTGGAGCAAGCTCGAGGGGCTGAATGGCCTACTCATGCTCCTTGTTCATATGCTCTTGTGTTCGTATGGTCCAGTACAGTCATCAGTGAGACAAGTTCAGCAGGTCAAGGGCAGTGATAACTGAAGCATGGTTCAGTGTAAAACAACGAAACACAATTTGCAGTGAAATATAAATTAAAACATGGTTGTGCTACAGTGCGAACTGGAAAAGGGTTAATTGGAGTGTGCACAGAAGCACGGCCTAACGTAGTAATAACTGGCGCATGATATGCATGATATAAACAGCAGCAGCGTCAGGTGCAGTGATAACTGGGAAAGGACCAATTGCAACACAAGTAGAGATATGGACGGCTGTAATAATAAATAAGATAAGGCCCATTGTACTATTAACAGTGACGTTCACCTGTACAACAATAACCTAAGCAAAGTGTAATCTAGCGTTTACAGTTACAAATGAGGACGTAAAATAAATTGAACAGGGGATGTATAGGAATTATTAAAACAGGGCCTCAGTTGACATAAGCTGAGGCAGTGTCTAGTGCAGTGATTCCTGATACAGGGCCTGGATTATTATAGGCTGAGACAGGGCCTAGTGCAGTGATTACTGATACAGGGTTTGGATTGATATAAACTGAGACAGGGTCTAGTGTAGTAATTACTTATACAGGGCTGGGGTTAATGCCAACGGCGGAAGTGTTATATGCAGTAATTACTAATACAGGGTCTAGGTTGATATAAAAACAGAAAATGCTGGAAAAACACCATTCCATTCTCTTAATTCGTTCACCTCCTTCACATCTGTTCCGATGATGCCACTATCCAAAATGATGCTTCTGACATGCCTTCCTTCTTCCTTAACCAAGGTTTCCCACCCACTGTGGTTGACAGGGCCCTCAACAGTGTCCGATCCATCTCCCGCATCTCTGCTTTCACACATTCCCCTCTCTCCCAGAATCATGATAAGGTCCTCCTTTTACTCACATTTCATCCCACCACCCCAGCATTCAAAGGATCATCCTCCGCCTTTTCCATTAACCCCAACATGATACCACCACCAAACATAACTTCCCCTCACCATTCCACCCCCACCCCTGTCAGCATTCCACAGGGACTGTTCCCTCCGAGACACCCTGGTCCACTCCTCCATCATCCACAACACCTCATCCCTTCCCATGGCACCTTCCCAAGCAATCAGAGAAGATGCAACATCTGCCCCTTTACCTCCTCCCTCCTCACCATCCAAGGACCTAAACACTCAGGTGAAGCACCGCTTCATTGCACCTCCTTCAATTTGGTCGACTGCATTCGATTCTCCCAATGCAGTCTCCTCTAGATTGGGGACACCAAACACAGACTGGCAGGCCGCTTTGTGGAACACCTTCAGTCTATCTACAAGCATGACCTAGACCTTCCTGTCGCTTGCAATTTCAACACACCATCCTGCTCTGATACCCGCATGTCCCTCTTTGACCTGCTGCATTGCCCCAGTGAAGCCCAACGCAAACTGGAGGAACAGAAACTCATCTTCCAATTATGAACGATACAGCTTTATTCATTTATTCATTGTTTTACCCTTTTTTATCCCCTTTTACGTTCCTTTTTATACCATTTTTCCCTAATCACCCCTACCACACCCCCAAAAGGGCCAACAGTTACTTGTCCCAAGTTGTTCTTTCACAGTGTGTTGATTCTGGCTCTGCTGTTAACACATTCTGCTTTCTAACCGTTATGACTCTATTAGCACCTACTTTAGCCTTACTACTGCCATTAACACTCCCTTTTTCTGTTTGCCTATGATATGTTTGACAGTGTCACCTTGCTCCTACCTATTGCTTGTCTTCTATCCAGCTTGACCTGCTCCACCCCGCTTAAACAACAAATGTCATCACATTTTGACTTCTCTTTAGCTCTGAGGAAGGTCATACAGTCTCAGAAAGTTAGTTCTGCTTCTCTCACCACAGGTGCTGTCAGACCTGCTGCGATGTCCCAGCATTTTATGCTATTCTTTCGGATTTCCAGCATCCGCACTATTTTGCTTTTATCCAGATTGATATAAACTGAGACAGTGCCTAGTGCAGTGATTACTAATGGAGGGTCTAGATTATCATGAACTGAGACAGGGCCTAGTGCAATGCTTACTGATACATTGTCTAGATTAATGTAAACTGAGACAGGCTCACGTGCAGTGATAACTGATACAGGATCTAGATTAATATGAACTGAGATATGCTCAAGTGCACTGATCACAGACACAGAATTTAGATTAATATAAACTGGGACAGTGTTTATTGATACAGGATCTTGATCAATATAAATTCAGACAATGCCCTATGTATTGATTACTGATGCAGGGCCTAGATAAATAAAAATTAGGACAGTGGCTAGTGCAATGATTACTGATACAGTGTCTGAATCAATATAAACTGAGACAGAGCTGAGTGCAGTGATGACTGATACAGGGTCCAGATGATAAAAACTGCGGCAGTGCATAGTGCAGTGATTACTGATACAGGGCCGAGGTGAATATAAAATAGGACAGAGGCTAGTGCAGTGATTAATGATACAGGATCAGGGTCAGTATAAACTGAGGCAATGTCCATTGCAGTGATTACTGATACATGGCCTAAATTAATATGAACTGAGGCAGGGCCTAGTGCAGCGATTACTGATTTAGGGACAGATTAATATGAACTGAGGCAGGCCATAGTGCAGTGATTACTAATTCAGGATCTAGGTTGCTATAAAGTGAGACAGAGCCTTATGCAGTGATTACTGATAGATGGTCTAGGTTGAAATAAAGTGAGGCAGGGCCTAGTGCAGTGATTACTGACACAGGGAGGAGAGCAATATAAACTAGGTCAGGGGCTAGTGCAGTGATTAATGATACAGGATGAGGATCATATAAACTGAGACAGTGTCCATTGAAGTGATTATGGTTACAGGGTGTACATCAGTATAAACTGAGATAAGGTCCAGTGCAGTGATTAATGATGCAGGGTCTGGATTAATATAACATGAGGCAGTGTCTAGTGCAGTGATTACTGATCCAATATCTTGATAAATATGAAACTAAGATCCTGTCTAGTGCAGTGATTACTGGTACATGGTCTAGATTAATATGAACTGAGGCACAGCCTAGTGCAGCAATTACTGATTGAGGGTCTAGATTGATATAAACTAAGACAGGGCATATTGAATTGATTACTGATGCAGTGTTCAGGTTAATAGAAAATGAGAGAGGGCAAAGTACAATGATTATAGATTCATGGTGCAGATTATTATAACCAGAACAGGGACAAGTGCAGTGATTACTGAAACAGGGCCTTGATTAATATAAACTGAACCAGGCTCTTGTACAGTAATCACTGATACACAGTCTGAACTAACATAGCCTGAGACAAGGCCTGGTGCACTGTTCACTGACACAGGACCCAGATAAATATAACTGGGACAGGGGCTCGGGCAGTGATTACTGCTGCAGAGGCTAAATTAATATAAACTTTGATAGGGCCTAGTGCAGTGATTACTGATACAGGGTCTAGACTGATTTAAAAAAAACTGAGGCAGGGCATAGTGCAGTGATTGCTGATACAGGGTACAGATTAATATAAACTGAGACAGGGCCTAGATAAATATAAGCCAGGACAAGGGCTAGTGCAGTGATTAATGATACGGGATCATGATCAATATAAACTGAGACAGTGTCCTTTGTAGTGATTACTGATACAAGATCTAGATCAATATCAATGGAGACAGGGCCTAGTGCAGAGATTACTGATACAGGGTCTTGACTGATATAAACTGACGCAGGGCATTGTGCAGTGATGACAAATGCAGGCTCTATGTTAATATAAACTGTGACAGGGTCTCGTGCAGTGATTACTGACACATGGTCTATTTGATATAAACTGAGGGAGTGCATATTGCAGTGATACAGAGCCGAGAGCAATATATATGGAGACAGTGTTCATTGCAGTGATTGCTGATGCACGGTCTTGATAAGTGAAAACTGAGACACTGCAAAGTGCAGTGATTACGGATACAGGGTCTAGGCTGTTATAAACTGAGGCAGACCATAGTCAGTGATTACTAATACTGGGTCCAGATAAATATAAACTGAGACAGGCCCTAGTGAAGAAAAAACTGATGCAAAGTCGAGATCAATAGAAACTGATGCAGGGTCTAATGCATTGATGATTGACACTGGGTGTAGATTAATATAACCTGAGACCGGGCCTAGTGCAGTGATTACAGATGCAGGGTGGAGAATGATAAAAACTGAGGCAGGGCATAGTGCAGGGATCACTGATACAGGGTCGAGATTAATCTAAATTGAGATATGGTCTGGTGTGATGCTTACCGATACAGAATCAGGATCAATATAAACTGAGACAGGGCCCAGTGCAGTGATTACTGACACATGGTTTCAATCAATATTAACTCAGTCAATGTCCAGTGCAGTGATTACTGACACAGAGCCTAGATTAATATAAACTGAGGCAAGGTCTAGTGCACTGATAACTGATACAGTGTCCAGATCAATAAAAACTGAGATAGGTCCAAGTGCCGCGATTACTGATACAGGGCCTGGATTAATATAAGCTGAGACAGGGTCAAGTGCAGTCATTACTGATACAGGAACTAAATTAATATAAACTGAGACGGGCTCTAGTCCAGTGTTTACTGATACAGGGTCTCAATCAATATAAACTCAGACAATGCCGAGTGCACTGATTACTGATACAGGATCTAGATTTATAAAAACTGAGGCATGTTCTAGTGCAGTGATTACAGGCACAGGATTTAGCTTAATATAAACTGAGACAGGTTCTTGTGCAGTAATTACTGATACAGGGTCTCAATCAATATAAACTCAGACAATGCCCAAGGCAGTGATTACTGATACAGGGCCGAGATAAATATAACTTGAGGCAGGGCCTACTGCAGTGATTACTGGTACAGGGTCTAGGTTAACAGAAACTGAGAGAGGGCCAAGTGCAGTGATTATAGATTCAGGGTGCAGATTATAATAACCAGAACAGGGACAAGTGCAGTGATTACTGAAACAGGGTCTTGATTAACATAAACTGAGACAGGCTCTTGTGCAGTAATTACTGATCCATGGTCTGAACTAACATAAACTGAGACAGGGCCTGGTGATGTGTTCATTGATACAGGGCCTAGATAAATATAACTGGCACAGGGACTCGGGCAGTGATTACTGATACAGGGTCTAAGGTTAATATCGATATCGAGATGGGGCCTAGTGCAGGGATAACTGAAACAGGGTCTAGATTCATAAAAAAAAGCTGAGGCAGGGCATGGTGCAGGGATTACTGATACTGGGCCGAGATTAATATACAGTCAGAGAGGCTCAAGTGCAGTGATTGCTGATATAGGGTCCAAATTCTTATAAAAACGTAGGATCTAATGCAGTGATTACTGATACAGGGCCTAGATTGATATACACTGAGACAAGGCCGAGTGCCATGATTTGTGTTACAGGGTTGGGTGCAGAAAAATGGGACAGGGTCCAGTGCAGTGATTACAGGTACAGGGTCCAGATTAATTGAAACTGAGAAACAGTCCAGTGCAGTGCTTTTAGGTTCAGGGTACAAATTATTATTACTAGAACAGGGTCGGGTGCAATGAGTACTGAAACAGGGTCTTGATTAATATAAACTGAGACAGGGTCTTGTGCAGTAATTACTGATACAGGGTCTGAACCAACATAAACTGAGACATGGCCTGGTGAAGTGTTCACTGATACAGGGCCCAGATAAATATAACTGCGACAGGAGCTCTTGCAGTGATTACTGTTGCAGTGACTAAATTAATATAAACTGAGACTGGATCTAGTGCAGTGATTACTGATAGAGGGACTGGGCTAATGTAAAGTGAGACAGAGTCTCGTGCAGAGATAACAGATGTGGGACCAGGATCAGTATAAACTGAGACAGGGTCTAGATCAACATCAACTGAGACAGTTTCTACTGCAGTGAATACTGATACAGGTCTTGATTAATAAAAACTGAGACAGGGCCTAATGCAGCGATTAATGTTACAGGGGCTAGATTAAAATCGACTGAGAGAGCCTCAAGTACAGAGATTACAGATATAGGGTCTAGATTAATATAATTTGAGACAGGTCTAGTGTAGAGATGACTGATACATGGCCTAGCTCAATATAAATTGAGGCAGTATCCAGAGCAGTGATTACTGACACGGGGTCTTGATTAATATAAACTGCGGAGGGCACAGTGCAGTGATTACTGATGCAGGCTCTAAATTAATGTAAACTGAGACAAGGCCTAGTATAGTGATTACTGATACAGGGTCTAGATTGATAAAAACTGAGGCAGGGCAGGATATAATTCAAAGATTGGCTTTATTGTAGGAGACAGAGGATGATGACAGAAGGATGCTTTAGATACTAGTTACTAGAAGCCAGTGTCCAGTGGCGTAGCACAGGGATCTGTGCTGTGTCCCCTATTATTTGTCATTTATATAAACGACATAGATGGCTAGATTAATAGAAACTGAGACAGGTTCTAGTGCAGTGTTTACTGATACATGGTCCTGATCAATATAAACTCAGACAATGTCCAGTGCAGTCATTACTAATACAGGGTCTAGTTCAATAGAATCTGAGACAGGGTCCAGTGCAATGAAAACTGAAGTAGGGTCAAGATTAATATAAACTCAGACAATGTCCAGTGCAGAGATTATTGATACAGGGCCGAGACAAATATAAACTGAGACTGGGCCTACTGCAGTGATTGCTGATCCAGGGTCTGGATCAATATAAACTGAGAAAGTGTCCAGTGCAGTGATTACTGAAACAGGGTCTAGATTAACATAAACTGAGACAGAGCCTAGTGTGATGATTACTGATACAGGGTCTGGATGATAAAAACAGAGGCAGGGCATAGTGCAGTGATTACTGATACAGGGTCTAGATTAATGTAAACTGAGACAGAGCCTAGTGCAGTGATTTCTGATACAGGGGCTGGATCAATATAAACTGAGACAGTGTCCAGTGCAGTGATTACCGATACGGGGTCTAGATTAACATAAATTGAAACAGAGCCTAGTGTGATGATTACTGATACAGAGTCTAGATTAATATAAAATGAGACAGAGCCTAGTGCAGTGATTACTGATGCAGGCCCAAGGTAAATATAAAGCAGGACAGAGGCTAGTGCATTGATCAATGATACAGGATCAGGGTCAATATAAACTGAGACAGTGTCCATTGAAGTAATTACTGATACATGGCCTAAATTAATATGAACTGAGGCGGGCCATATTGCAGTAATTACTGAACAAGGCTCTAGGGCTAATATAAACTGAGACAGGGTCTAGTGCAGTGATTACTGCTACATGATCTAGATCAATATAAACTGAGACAGTGTCCAGTGCAGTGATTACTGATACAGGGTCTAGATTAATATAAACTGAGACAGACCCTAGTGTGATGATTATTGATACAGGGTCTAGATGATAAAAACAGAGGCAGGGTATAGTGCAGTGATTACTGATACAAGGTCTAGATTAATGTAAACTGAGACAGAGCCTAGTGCACGGATTACTGATGCAGGGCCAAGGTAAATATAATGCAGGACAGAGGGTAGTGCATTGATTAATGATACAGGATCAGGGTCAATATAAACTGAGGTAGTGTCCATTGAAGTAATTACTGATACATGGCCTAAATTAATATGAACTGAGGCAGGCTGTATTGCAGTAATTACTGAACAAGGCTCTAGGGCTAATATAAACTGAGACAGGGCCTAGTGCAGTGATTACTGATACATGGTCTAGATCAATATAAGTTGAGGCAGTGTCCAGTGGAGTGATTACTGACACGGGGTCTTGATTAATATAAACTGAGATGGGGTCTAGTGCAGTGATTCCTGATGCAGGCTCTAGCTTGACAGAAACTGAGACAGGGCATTGTGCAGTGATAACTGATCCATGGTCTAGATAAGTATAAACTGGGACAGGGGCTAGAACAGTGATTACTGTTACAGTGTCTGGACTAAAATAAGTGGAGGCATTCTCTAGATCTGTCATTACTGATACAGGTTCTGGACTCATTTAAACTGAGATAAGGTCTAGTGCAGTGATTACTGATACAGGATATGGATTGATATAAACTGATTCTGGGTCTAGTGCAGTGATTACTGGCACAGCGTCCAGATCAATATAAACAGAGACAGGGACTAGTGCAGTGATTACTGATCCAGGATATGGATTGATATAAACTGATGTTGGGTCTAGTGCAGTGATTACTGGCACAGCGTCCAGATCAGTATAAACAGAGACGGTTGACATAAATATATATTGGGATAAGGGCCAGTGCAGTGATTACTGGCACAGGGTCTGGACTCATATAAATGGAGACAGGGTCCAGCGAAGTTATTACTGATAAAGGACCTGGATTGATATAAACTAAGGCAGGCCATAGTACAGTGACTAGTGTTGCAGGGCCAAGATAAATAAAATCGAGGACAGCGGCTAGTGCAGTGATTACCGATACAGGATCTAGAACAATATAAAGTGAGGGTGCTCATTGCACTGATTATTATACAGGGTTTGATTTATATAAAATGAGACAGGCTCTAATGCCAGGATTACTGATACAGGGTCTGGATCAATATAAACTGAGACAGTGGCCAGTGCAGTGATTATTGATACAGGGTCTAGATTAATGTAAAATGAGACTAGTGCACTGATTACTAATACAGGGTCTAGATGATAAAAATGGAGGCAGGGCATAGTGCAGTGATTACTGATGCAGGGTCGAGGTGAATATAAACTAGGACAGAGGCTAGTGCATTGATTAATGATACAGGATCAATATCAATATAAACTGAGACAGTGTCCATTGCACTGATTACTGATGCATGGCCTAAATTAATATGAACTGAGTCAGGGCGCAGTGCAGCAGTTACTGATTTAGGGTCTAGATTAATATGAACTGAGGCAAGCCATATTGCAGTGATTACTGTCACAGGGACTAGATTAACATAAACTAGGACAGGGGATAGTGCAGTGATTAATGATACAGGATCAGGGTCAATATAAACTGAAACAGTGTCCATTGAAGCGATTACAGTTATGGGGTGTACATCAGTATAAAATGAGACAGTGTCTAGGGCAGTGATTACTGATCCTAGGTCTTGATAAAAATAAAACTGAGATAGTGATTAGTGCAGTGATTACTGATACATGGTCTCGATTAATATGAACTGAGGCATGGCCTAGTGTAGTGATTACAAGCACAGGATCTAGCTTAATATAAACGGAGACAGGTTCTTGTGCAGTAATTACTGACACAGGGTCTCAATCAATACAAACTCAGACAATGTCTAATGCAGTGATTACTGATACAGGGCCAAGATAAATATGAACTGAGGCAGGGACTACTGCAGTGATTACTGATACAAGGTCTAGGTTAATAGAAACTGAGAGAGGGCCAAGTGCAGTGATTATAGATTCAGTGTGCAGTTTATTATAACCAGAACAGGGACGAGTGCAGTGATTACTGAAAAAGGGTCTTGATTAATATAAACTGAGACAGGCTCTTGTACAGTAATTACTGATACACGGTCTGGACTAACATAAACTGAGAAAGGGCCTGGTGATGTGTTAATTGATATAGGGCCTAGATAAATATAACTGGGATGAGGCAGTGATAACTGATACAGGGTCTAGATTGATAAAAGAAAACCTCGGCAGGACATAGTGCAGGGATTACTGATACTGGGCCGAGATTAATATAAACTCAGAGAGTGTCAAGTGCAGTGATTACTGGCATAAAGTCCAAACTGATATAAAATGACTTGCGTCTAGTGTAGTGATTACTGGTATAGGGTCTAGATTGATATAAACTGAGACAAGGCCTGGTGCCGTGATTTGTGTTGCAGGGTTGGATGCATATAAAATGGGACAGGGCCTAGTGCAGTGACTACAGGTACAGGCTTTAGATTAATATAAACTGAGAAGCAGTCCAGTGCAGTGCTTTTAGGTTCAGGGTGCAAATTATTAATACCAGAACAGGGTCGAATGCAGTGATTACTGAAACAGGGTCTTGATTAATATAAACTGAGACAGGCTCTTGTGCAGTAATTACTGATGCAGGGTCTGAATCAACATAAATTGAGACATGGCCTGGTGAAGTGTTCACTGATACAGGGCCCAGATAAATACAGTTGGGACAGGAGATCTTGCAGTGATGACTGCTGCAGGGACTAAATTAATATAAACTGAGACAGGGTCTGTTGCAATGATTACTGATACAGGGTTTAGATCAAAGTCAACTGAGACAATGAAGGGTCATGAGGACTCGAAACGTCAACTCTTTTCTTCTCCGCCGATGCTGCCAGACCTGCTGAGTTTTTCCAGGTAATTCTGTTTTTGTTTTCCATTGCAGTGATTACTGATCCAGGGTCTTGATTGATAAAAACTGAGACAGGACCTAGTGCAGTAAGTAATGTTACAGGGTCTAGATTAATATAAACTGAGAGAGCCTCAAGTGCAGAGAATACAGATACAGGATCTAGATTATTATATTCTGAGACAGATCTAGTGCAGAGACTACTGATACATGGTCTAGCTCAATATAAACTGTGGCAGGGCACAGTGCAGTGATTACTGATGCTCTAAAGTAATGTAAGGAAGACAACGTCTAGTACGGTGATTACAGATACAGGGTCTAGATTGATAAAAACTGAGGCAGGGAAGAATATAATTCTAAAATTGGATTAGTTGTAGGAGACAGAGGGTGATGACAGAAAGACGCTTTAGTGACTGGAAGCCAGGGTCCAGTACCACAGGGATCTGTGCTGGGTCCCCGATTATTTGTTATTAATATAAACGAAAGTAGATGCCTACATGTGGGGTAGGATTAGTAAGTTTGCGGAGGATACAGAGATTGGCTGGTTGGTTAACTGATGTTGAGTGTTTTGGGCTACAGGAAGATATAGATGGAATGGTCAAATGGGCAGATAAGTGGCAGATGGAATTTAGCACTGAAAAGTACGAGGTGATACATCTTTGAAGGAGTAATTTGACTAGGAAATATTCAATGAATGGGATGACACTAGGAAGTTCTGAGGAACAAAGGGACCTTGGCGTGTGTGTCCATAGGTCTCTGAAGGCGGAGGGGCATCTTAGTGGGGTGGTGAAAAAGGCATATGAGACAGTTGCCTTTATCAATCGAGGCATAGATTACAAAAGTAGGAAGGCCATGTTGGACTTGTATGGAACCTTGGTGAGGTCACAGCTTGATACCATATGCAGTTCTGGTCGCCACATTATAGGAAGGATGTGATGCACTGGAGAGGGTGCAGAGGAGATTCACCAGGATGTTGTCTGGTATGAAACATTTAAGTTATAAAGAAAGGTTGGGTTATTTTCATTGGAGCAGAGAAGACTGAGGGGAGACCTGATCGAGGTGTACAAGATTATGAGGGGTGTGGACAGAGTGAATAGGGAGCAGCTGTTGCCCATAGTTGAAGGGTCAGTCACAAGGAGACATAAGTTCAAGGTGAGGGGCAGGAGGTTTAGGGGGCTTTTGAGGAAAACCTTTTTTAACCAGAGGGTGGTGATGGTCTGGAATGTGCTGCCTGGTAGGGTGGTGGAGGTGGGTTGCCTTACATCCTTTAAAAAGTACTTGGATGAGCACTTGGCACATCATAACATTCAAGGCTATGGGCCAAGTGCTATAAATGGGATTAGGCAGGTAGGTCAGGTGTTTTTCACGTGTCTGTGCAGACTCGATGGGCCAAAGGGCCTCTTCTGCACTGTGTGATTCTGTGATTCTGTGATAGTATAAACTGATTACTGATACAGGTCTAGATCAATATCAAGTGAGACAGTGTCTAGTGCAGTGATTACTGACACAGAATCTAGATTAATACAAACTGTGGCAGGGCCGAGTGCTGTGATTACTGACACAGGGATAAGATTATTATAAACTAGGACAGGGGCTAGTGCAGGAATTAATGATACAGGATCAGGATCAATATAAACTGAGACAGGTGTAGTAATTAATGATACAGGATCAGGATCAATATAAACTGAGGCAGTGTCCTTTCCAATGATTACTGTTAGAAGGTCTGGACTAATATAAACTGAATCAGGGCCTAGAGCAGTCATTACTAATACAGGGTCAAGATTAATAGAAACTGAGATAGGGTCCAGTGCAGTGTTTACTGATACATGGTCCTGATCAATATAAATTCGGACAATGTCCATGCAGTCATTACTAATTCAGGGTCGAGATTAATAGAAACTGAGACAGGGCCTAGTGCAGTGGTTACTGATGCAGGGTGTAGATTAACATAAACTCAGACAATGTCCAGTGCAGAGATGACTGACACAGGGTCTAGATTAATGTAAACTGAGACAGGGTTCACTGCAGCAATTAATGATACAGGGTCTAAATTAATATAAACTGAGACAGTGTCTAGTGCAGTGATTCCTGATATATGGTCTGGACTAGAATAAACTGAGACAGGGCCAAGTGCAAGAATTAATTCATCATTGATGCCCATATCCCAAGAACGAATTAAAACACTGCAAAATACTGCGGGTTCCGGAAATCTAAAGCAGGGCAAAAAATAACCACTCAGCAGGTCAGTGGGCATCAATAGAGAGAGAAACAGGTCAAACGTTCAGGCTGATGACAGGTGCAAAATCTCCCTTGGTACCAATCTATAGAGCAGGACTGTTCTCCCCACTATTCTAGACCAGTATTCATTCTTCAACTAAAATCACATATTATCTCATCAGTTTTTGCAGCTCTATTCGTGGGAGCTTGCTGTGCACAAATCACCGGATGGATTTCCAATATTACAGCAGTGACTAAACTTCAACAAATGTACATCAGCGAATTTCAAGGGCTTTAGGATTTCATGGGGTCGTAAGCAGCGTTCTATAAATGTAAATTCTTCCTAAATGTTAACATTTAAAAATGCTAGTTGTGATATGTTGAAAACTTTGAGATTAATATGATTATAGGTCGCTCCTGTGGCTGCTGTTTTAAATTGTCCATTTTTAATCGGTTAAATCTTCCAACAAATTGACATTGAGTGTAATCCCAGCCTGTTCAAATATTCATCATTGATTGTGACAGTAGAACTTTCAGAATTGAATTATTAATTTAAATGTATTTTTAATTATTTGAAATAAATAACATCTGTTCTAATGGATGTTGAAAATGTTTCTATTAATTTTATACCAACTGTCAATATTCTTAAAATAAACTCTTGTTTTGAGTTGAAACCAATCAATAAGTGTCTGCGTTTATCTGGTTTTGCTGCCATGAACACTTAATTGAAATCAGTGAGGCGTTTATGTAAATAAACACAGAAATAGAAGTCCCAGATTAGATTCTGGAGACACAAAAGCACAGTAAATATTTCCCCATCAACATAGCACAAAAATAGAGTCAAACATGCAAATACATCAACCGATTTCAGTAGCAATTGTTTTTTGGGCATTTTTAAAATCAGTTAAATGAGAATTATGTCACGATGATATCTCTGTTCAGAATTAAGTAAGATTCCCACTTATCATGAAATATAATGTCATGGCAAATGTGTTTGTAGGGATGTCCTGTATCCTCTCTCTCTGTCTCTTTCTCCTCTCTGGTACTTTGTCTTGTCTCTCCACCATGGGTCACTGTCTTTACTCCACAACATGAAGTCAATGTCTAGCCAATATATTTTCTCAACCCGGTTCATACACTTCAAATAAATTGATCGAATGAAATGGATTATAATCCGTAGAGGGAACTTTATTCTAAATCTGTTTCGAGCATTCACGGACTTGAGAGTGCTTGGTGGGAAACTGCAGATGAAACTACGCTGTATCAAACCTGTGTTGCAGCCTGTAGCGTAGATTTGATGTGGCCGTGCCGAAGGATCTTTCCCTGTATCTAACCCGTGCTGTTCCTGCCTTTGGAGTGTCTGATGGAGTGTAGAGGGAGCTTTACTTTGCACCTAACCTGCACAGTGACTGCCCTGGGAGTGTTTGATACGACTGTGTAGAGGGAGATTTACTCTGTATCTAAACTGTGCTATACCTGCCCTGGGAGTAATTGATAGGGTAGTTTAGAGGGAGTGTTACTCTGCATCTAAACCACGCTATATTTGACATGGCTGTAGACATTGTAGAGGGGGATTTGCCCCTATCTAAGCCCTGGAAATACTTGATGTGATGGCGCAGAGGCAGCTTTCCTCTTTACCTGCCCCCAGTGCCGAGCTTCCTGGGAAATGTCTGATGAAGAGTGCAGAGGAAACTTTACACTGCATAGAACCCTTACCCTAAATGCCTCAACTGTGTTTGAGCGGACAATGTAGAGGAAGTTTTACCCTGTTTCTGAACTGCGCTGCACCTGTCCTGGAAATGTTTGATGGCGACAGTGTCGAGGGAGATTCACTCTGAATCTAACTCATGCTATACCTGCATTGGGAGATTTTCATATGGCAATGCAGAGGGAACTTTACATTATTAATGTAGCCCCATGCTACATCTGCCCTGGGGCTGTTTGATGGAGCCGTGGGCCTTGTCTATGCATTACACTAGACCGTGTCCAACCGTATCTAACCCGTGCTGTACCTGCCCTGGGAGTGTTCAATGTGACAATGTAGAGGTAGCTTTAAATTCTGTGACTAGCCCCATGCTGCATCTGCCCTGGGAGTGTTTGATGGGACAGTAGACCCTGTCTTGATATTGCATTCGACCGTGACCCTGTCTCTGTTTATATTACAGTCGACCCTGCCTCTGTTTGTATTACACTAGGCCCTGTTCCTGTTTATGTTGCACCCAACATGTCTCTGTTTATATTGCACTAGACAGTGTCTCTGTTTACATTGCACTAGGCCCTGCCCCTGTTTATATGACACTCAACATGTCTCTTTATATTATATTCGACCTGCCTCTGTTTATATTGCATGAGATGCTGTCTCTGTTTATATTGCACTAGGCCCTGCCCCGGTTTATATTACACTAGACCCTGTTTCTGTTTATGTTACACTAGACCCTGTCTCTATTTATTTTACACTGGACGCCGTTTCTGTTTATATTACTCTAGATCCTGTCTTTGCTTCTATTAAACAAGGCCCTGTCTCTGTTTATATTATAATTGACCTTTCTCTGTATATATTAATCTAGAACTGTCTCTGTATTTCAGTAGCCACTGTCTCAGTTCTGTGCTAGATCATATCTGTATTTAAATTACATTAGACCCTGCCTCTGTTATTACTGCATTGCACACGTGCAATAATATGGAAATTGGCTGGGGTGGAAATAGTGAAGATAAGGCAGCAAGATGGTGGGAACAATTAACATGGGTGCCTATTTAGATGTTATAACTTGTCCTACCTGCATCCCAGATTTGTGTTCATAATCTGCAGACCTCTCTTTTTTGCAGCTGTTTGAATTAAACCATTTAACTCCTATTTTCAGGGTCTAGTGCAATAAAGTAAGGGAATTTACTAATGTAATATAAACTGAGGACAATTACATAAATAACTGAGACAGGACCTAATGTTACAGAAACAGAAACATGGACTAGAGCAGTAACAATGAGACAGGCCCAGTGTAGTATAAACAGAGGCATGGTGGAGAGCAGCAATAACTGAGACAGAGTCCAGTGTTACAGAAACAGAATCACGGACTAGAGCAGTAACAATGAGACAGGCTGAGTGTAATATTAACAGAAACACGGTGGAATGCAGCAATATTGACACCATATTGACGTCCCACAGAACCAGATAAGATCTGGGTGGAGATACCTCCTGGTGATTACCACCTATTGCCCTCCCTCAGCTGATGAATCTGTACTCCATCATCTTTAGCACTGCGTGGAAGAAACACTGAGGGTTGCAAGGGCAAAGAATATGCTGTGAATTTGCAAAATCATTTACCATTTGACAAGACCAAGAATGCCGGAGCTGGATGAGTCCTGAACGACGTATCTGACAGGATGGACCTGCCACAGATGGTTAGAGAGCCAACACGAGGAAACCCTTACCTGATCTCCGGCCCACCACACTATTGATTTAACTGTGATTGACCCCTGCACTGTCCTTGCGGAAACCCAGGCCGGTATTCACACTGATCACATTCTCCATTGTGTTGTGTGGCACTGCCGCTGTGCTAAATGGGATACATTCAGAACAGATCTAGCAGCTCAAAACTTAGCATTAACGAGATATTGTTGGACATTAACAGCAGGATAGTTGCATTCAATCACACCCTGTAATCTCATGGACCAGAATATCCCTCACTCAAACCTTAGTGTGCCTATCCACAGATTCCTAAAGGTAGCAGAGCAGGTAGATGAGGTGGTTAAGAAGGCATATGGGTTACTTGCCTTTATTATCTGAGGCATAAAACACAAGAGCAGGGAGGTTATGCTGGAACTTTATAAAACGTTGGTTAGGCCACAACTGGAGCACTACTTGCAGTTCTGGTCATCACATTTCTAGGAAGTATGTGACTGCATTGGAGAGAGTGCAGAGGAGATTTACCAAGATGCTATCTGGGCTGGAGGATCTGAACTATGAGGAAAGATTGGATATGCTAGGCTGTTTTCCTTGGGGAACGATGCTTGAGGGGGTGCTGAGGGGCATGGGCAGAATGGATAGGAAGGCACCTTTTCCATTAGTACAGGGGTCATAAACCAGAGAGCAGAGATTTTAGATAAGAGGTAGAAGGCTAAGAGGGGAGTTGAGGAGAATCTTTTTCACCCAGGGGGTGGTAGGAATTTGGAACTCACTGCCCGAAAGGATGGTTGAGTCAGAAACTCTAGTAACATTTAAGAAGGATTTAAATGTTCACTTAAGCTGCCATAGCCTCCAGGGCTATGAGCCAAGTGCGGGAAAATGGGATTAGTGTAATCAGATCTTTGTTTACCGGGGCGGTAACGATGAGCCGAATGGCCTCCATCTGTGCTGTAAACGTCTCTGAGTCTTTGAGTCTAACATCCAGCCTGGGAATAATGAGGAATGTAGGCCAGCAGGTCAGAAGCAAGACCAGGCATACCTGAAATTGATGAACCATAGCGCGAAGATAGAATAATGTACATAATGGACAACAGATTAGGTCCGCCCGCTCGCAGCTCAATCAGTCTACTCTCAATCATCAGTAAAGTGACTGAAGGTGTCGCCAAAATGCCCACCAAAGCTCAGACTGAATCCACCAGGATCAGCCAGCATCAAAGCTCATTGTAAACTTGGTCTGAACATGGACAAGAGAGCGAACTTCCAGACATAATGTATGAGACCTTCAGTACTTGATTTCAAAGTAGCTATTAACTGAGTGTGGCATCAGGAAGCCTTGGAAAGTGTCAGGTCAATGGGAATCAGGGGCAAGTCTCTCCACTGGCTGGAGTCACACCGAGCAAATATGAAGATGTTGTGTTGTTGAAGACCAATCATCTCGGCACCAGGACATCATTCCAGGAGTCTCTCAGAGAAGTGTCCTTGGTCCAACCATCTTCAGCAGCTTGATCAATGACCCTCCTTTCATCGCTGGGTCAGGAGTGGGGATGTTCACTCATATTTGCACAGTGTTCAGTTCCATTTATGACCTCTCAGATGATGAAACCGTCCTTACTTATTGCATCTCGAACTGGGCAAGTTTGAGCTGATAAGTTGCAAGTGATATAAGCAGCACTCAAGTGCCAGGCAATGACCAACTCCAACAATAAAGGAACCAAATATCTCCCCTTGACGTTCAAAAGACATTACCATCACTGAAACCCACAATCAACGTTGTGCAGGTGGCATTGAACAGAAACTGAACTGGATCAGCCATATAAATACTATGGCTACAAGAGTAGGTCAGAGGCTGGGAATCATGTGGCGAATAACTCACCTCCAGATTCCACAAAGCCTTTCCACTATCTGCAAATCTGGAAGTCAAATGCCTGTTGGAAATTGTTTACTTTCCTTGACAAATGTAACTGCAGCAACACTCAAGAACCTCCACACCAACCAGGGGAAATCAACCCCTTGATAGGCTCCTCATTCAGGAATTAAACATTCACTCTTTTTGCCACTGATACACAGTGGCTGCAGTATGTAACATCCACAGAATTCACTGCAGCAACTCGCCAAGGCCTCTTCAACAACACCTTCCATACCTGTGACCTCCACCTCCCAGAATACTAAGGGCAACAAGCACATGGGAACACAATGCCCTGCATCCTCCTACACATACCACTCCATAGATGGGAAATTGGCCTTTGGCACCGGAAAAGAAGGTATATCTGAAATCTAATTCTGCTGACTGCACTGAAAATGAATATCAAGTGCTGCGTAGCATATGCTGCCGATCCGATACCGTCCTTTCAGATACCGATTCCTAGCCTAATGTAGTTATTATAATATTATCTCTCCATCTCACAGAAACATGGAGTAATGCAGCTCTAATTTAAACAGAGGCATAGATAAAAGCAAAATTCTGCAAATGCTGGAAATCTGAAATTAAGACAGAAAATGCTGGACAAACTCAGCAGGTTGGACGGCATCTGTGGAGAGAGAAACAGAGTTAAATGTTTCGATTCCATATGATTCTTCCTCAGAAACATAGCCTAGTGTCATAGTTACAATGACCACTATAATGTAGACATAGTCAAGATTTAATATAACATAAACAGAGACAGGGCCTAGTGTAATATAAACAGAGAAAGAATCCGGTGCAATACAAACTGAGATGGCTTCCAGTGGAACATTAATGAGATAGGGTCTATTTTCATACAAACAGAGGCCTGATCCAGCACAACAGAAATAAAGTAGTTCCCAGGGAATTAATAATCGAACTAGGATCCTGTATAATATGGGAGGGACGATCGTGCCGTGGGAACTTCACTGGATCAGTAACCCAGAGATCCAGGCCTTTTCCCTGGGGGTAGAGGTTTGAATCCCATTATGGCAGCATGTGGAATCCAAATTCAATTAATAAATCTGGAATTGAAAGCTCATCTCAATAATGGTGACCATGAAACTATAATCGGTTATATTAAACATCCGTCTGGTTCACCGATGCCCTTTAGGGAAGGAAATCTGCCGTCCTGACCCAGTCTGACCTACGTTTGTTTTTTTGTTCGTTCATGAGAATGGGGGCGGCGCTGGCTAGGCCAGCATTTATTGCCCATCCCTAATTGCCCCTTTGAGAACAGTGCGGCTTGTTAGGATGGGTTTTTACGACAATGTTTTCATAGTCACCATTTGATTTTTCAATTCAAATTTCATCATCTGGCGTGGTGGGATTCAAACCCAGACCCCCAGCGATTTACTAGCCCAGTGAGAATACCAGCACATCACCATCTCCCATACATATAACTCCAGAGCCACAGCTTTGTGGACCCCATTCTCCAGTTATTTGTTTACTTGTCTACCACCATTTACAACTGGATGTGCCAGGACGGCAAAGGTAAATCCGATCGGTTTGTACTGGGAACCTCCAGACTGTGTGATATAAATATTGGTGTTGATTGTTGCAGTATTAATTGAAACAGGGTACTTTGAAACATAAAGAGAGACAGTGTTTGGTCTAACACAAAAATAGATGGAGTTCAATTTAAATAGACAGAGAGTGGGTCCAATGCAGTGTTAATTGAGAGAATGCCTGCTTCATAGAATGTGTCCATCAAGATTTCACATCCATCTGCTGGCCAAACTTTGCAATTGCAGCTACTGTGAAAATGTCGCTGTCATGTTAGGTCTTTGACACTATTGTATCAAGAATCCACTTCCCCAGGTGTCACACCACATCGCCTTCTGTGGGAGGTGGTGTCAAAATTTAACAAAATTCAACTAATTGCAGGTGGAGATGGCTGATTAGCACACGGGAAAGTCAGCACCAGAGTAAAGCGGCCCAATTCCTGGTGATGTAACTTTGTTCATCTTGATCAAAGGGAGGGATGTTGATCAGGGAGCTGTATAGAGACCATTGGAGCATTAATATCCACCTCAACGAACATAGTGTTGGGAAGAGTTTATTGGTTCATGATACCACCTGAAAGACAGTTAGGGTCATTTTCTTCAACAGTTAAAGGCTATGGAGCCTCCCAGGAAGTCAAAGTGCGATCTTAAGTTGAAGCACAAGATGCCATCTTGGTCTGTGTGTGTGTGTGTGTGTGTGTGTGTGTGTGTGTGTGAAGGAGATTGGGAGGGAGCGAAAGAGAGGGATAAGCAAATCACATTGTTTGCAACTGAATTTCACGAAGATCCTGGACAACCTTCCATCTATGAAATGTCACAGACACACAATGGAAACAAAGCCATTTCCGATGTGCTGATTGCTAAGGAGGCCAATTGTTGTGAGGCAGTCTCTGCCACAAGTGCTGCACATGAAGCTAGAAAATGTCGTTGTGGCTTCTTTTTTTCCCCGGTGTTAGCCTGGATTACCAAGCCACTGTAGCCACTGGTCAACGTGGTGGTTCATGCCAAACCACAGGAGGTGTCACCATTTTCCTCACTCGTCAGTTAGGGACACTCAGTTGTGATAATCGATATTTAGGGCCTTCACTTCTAGCATCCTTGAAGCGGAGCTTTGGGCATCCCACTGGTTGTCTGCATCCGGCTCCCTCACCATGCAGAAAGTCCTTGTGTATGTAACCATCTTCCATCCTGCGAACGTTCCCAAGACACAAAAACCGCTTCTGTTTGATGAGTTCTGGAGTTTTGGGAGCTCTGCCTTTGACAGTACCACTGCATTTGTGACTTTATCCTGCCAGTACACACCCAAAATGCTCAGCAGGCAGTGAAGATGGAAATTGTGGGGCTTCTTTTCTTGATAACTGTAATTCATTTATGTTTCACAGCCATAGAGAAAGGTGCTGAGAACGCAGGCCTTATAAACCATCAGCTTGGTCCTAAGGGCCAGTTTGATGTTATTCCAGGGGCGTTTCACGAGTCAGCCAAAGGTGGCAGCTGCTTTCCCCATACGGGTATCAAGTTCTGCAGCAAGGAAAAGGCTGCCTGTCACCTTGGAACCCAGGGAGCAGAATTTACTTCCATCGGTTTTTTATTTAGTGTGATCAATGACGGAAATACAATACCTTATCCCATGACCACGGTTTTCTCCATGCTTATAGTCAGGGAGAACAAGTTACAGGCATGGGAGCGTCAGCTCATCAGTCTTTGTGGATGAGTTTCCGTTTTGATGACACGGTTATCAGCGTGGAGGAATTCTCTGCTCAAGATTCAATGTGATCATGTCTTCGCTTTCGACTTATAGATCGTGGAGCTTGTGGTCTGATCGAGTGCGTAAGTCGACTCCTTCCATATTTACAGGGAAGACAAAGATCAGCAGCATGTAGAAGGTGCCCAACAGAGTGAGGATTGGACACGGGTATTTTTCACTCCAGTCTTCACTCCGAATCTGTCGGATGTGGAATCATCAATCTGTACAGTGCAGTGCATGTTTTCATGGAAGGAGTGAATGAGACTGAGGCGCTTTGGTGAACAGCCAATTTTCCCAAATGCCTTGTAGAGTCCTGTTCTGCTGATGGTGTCCAGTGTGTGGAGCAAATCATGTCCAGAGTATAGCTTCAGTTAAAAACATCAAATTGTGCTTCAGCCTGCAACCAGATGAAGTCTTTAAAGCATGACCTGAGCAAAGGCCTTCCCCGTTACTCTATGAATGAGATGTCCCTGTAGTTGTTGCAGTCTCACCTGTCGGCTTTGTTTTCAGATAGTGTGGTGATTTTTGCATCATTCACCTCCTGTGGAACGGATCTTATCTTTCAGCAGAGTAGAAGAAGATTGTAAAGGCTGAGAAAGATAAATAATTATCAACACCAATTATTATCAACTCACGAAGGTAAATAATTATCTTCAAGAATTATCATCAATTCACAAAGATAAATAAGTATATTCACCAAATGGCATCCATTCACAAAGATAAATAATAATATTCACCAACTATCATCAATCCACAAAGATAAATTATATTCACCAATTACCATCAATTCACAAGACAAATAATTATATTCAGCAATTATCATCCATTCACAAATATTAACAATTGCATGAACCAAGCATTTTCAGTATTTTATTCCATACAAAATGTAACTGCGATTCATTTAATATCGTTAACATTTATTGAGATCACATTGACCATTCTGTCAGTGAGGAATCACATCTGTCCCAGAATTCAGTGGGAAATGGAATTAAATCAGACCGAGGATAATGAGCAGCTACCCAGCAGCCTCTGCGCTGTATTGACAAGTAATCACCTCATCATCACACAGAAACTCCTGAAATGTAACTGGAGTGTGTGAGGATTTGTAAAGTAATGGTATAAATAAAACTACCTGGGCCTGACTGAAAGTTAATGCGGCTCTCCAGTGACTAATGCCCGTTACCCTCCCTAATTTGGGTGAGGATATGCTGAATGCTTTGTTTTACATGAAAGGACCACATGTTCCAAATATTACAATCCTCCATCCTAAACCGAATTATGTACCCGCTTTCTGTCTTAAAGATAATGATTCCCCATCAGCAGGGAAGAATCATCAGTACCACAGGGACATCTCCAGCCTTCTTGGTGACGTTCAGCTCGATACCCTGGGGATGGAATACATCCAGAAAATCCGGAGGGACTGAAGGTATTAGATTGATACAAATGAAAAGCTGGACCTGCTTCAAGGTATGGAGTAGTCAAGCACCAAGATGAGAAGGTAAAACAGTATGTCCAGATGCGCCTTTCGATACATCGATCAATTCATTCACTGTTCCTTTCATAAAAATGTTCAGGCATCCAACCATCATTCATTCCCGCATCTCTGCAACATCCCTCCATTCTTTGGCAGATGGTGGTGTTGTATTCATGTCACTGGACGAGTAATCCAGAGACCTAAGCTATTCTCCTGGGGACACGAATTCAAATCCCGCCATGGCAGCGAGTGGAATTTAAATTCAACAATAAACCTGGGATTGAAAACTGGTCTCAGTGAGCGGAACCATGAAGCTATCAACGATTGTGGAAAAAAACTCATCTGGTTCACTAATGTCCTTTTGGAAAGGAAATCTGTCACTGGACCTAGTCAGGCCTACATGTGACTCCAGATCCATAGAAATATGGTGGACTCTACCTGCCCTCTGAAATGGCCCAGCAAGGCACTCAGTTCAAAGGCAATTAGGGAGAAGCAACAAATGCTGGCCTTGCCAGTGACTCCCACATCCCGTGAAAAAGTAAAGGGGCAAAAAAAATCACACAAATGTATATGTTTGACTGTGACAAAATGTATCCTCTCTCTGAGTCCTCTCTGATAATCTGCCTGTAATTCTTTCCATCCATCCATTCACCACAATATTATGGTGTGTTGGAGAGATCCTCCAATGAGCCAGTGATGATGAGAGAGTATCAGAGAAGCTGGATAACTTTTCTTTCCTGAGAGCTGGGCACAGTCCACATAAGTTCACAATTTAAAATAATAAAGCTGACTCCAGTGTCGTTGCTGGGTAGATTTGTTATAAATAGGCCTTGTTGCCAAGTGTCAAGAGTTAAGAGTTTGAAGTTGGCTTGCAGCCAAGCGGTCAGTGCTGAGGAAACAGATCTTTCATTTACTCCACAAACTCACAGATGCTTCCTGTAAACAACATTGCACATTCGAGCGTCCCTGACTGCAGCCGGCTGGCTTGCTGCCAAATACTGCGTGGGGCAGATTAGCCTGGATATGAATGAACAAAATGGGATTTAGCCATTCAAACAATAAATGTTTCAGTCGCACACGAAGGACACATTTTAAATGGCATTTCATCTAAGGAAATATTTTAATGAATGCCGTGTTCACTGAGGTTAAACACGATCAGGAAATTGGCCGTATACTATTTAATTTATACTATTGCTAAGTAAAGGACATTCCAGTTATTAAAGCCTGTTTATTAAGAACTTCATGAAGTGCGAGAGAGCGATGTTGATGGTCCCAATCCCCCAGTCTAATGATTTGAGTAGAATGGCAAAAAAAAAGAAATTAAATTAAAAGAAAACCATAGAATTGTCTTGAACCCGCAGGAATTCCTTGAATATTCCCCGAGTTGTGCACCTTAATTAACCTGAGGGATCACTTATACCCGATTAGCACCCTGTACTGTATAGTTTAATTTGTGCTGATTTCGAATATTTAACAGTCCCTCTCATTGCTGCCAATGAGTGGAGAAATAACCAGTTCATGACCCGCTTCAGTGGAAGATAAAACATTTATTCTTGTGATGTTGTGTAATATGCCGCAAAGTGCTGATATCCTGTGTTCCCAATACCAGTGAATGGTAGACAGCGGGAGGCCAATAAAATTAGCTGCAATGATTTGAATTCTGAAGGATAACTTTGCTGATCTCCGTGTCCGTTCTGATTCATTAACTTCTCCGTCAAAAATTGATGTAAATTTTACGTTTCTCTGTAAACTCACTGTTTAATTATCAGGCAGGTGGGCTTTTTTTGCTGCTAATTTTCACAGGGCTGTCTTAGGGTCAGGGGCAGTTAGAGAAATGCGAGGAGGGACATTGTATAATGTGAGGAGATTCTTCTTATCTCCGGACCCAAATTGTACAGCGATAGCCCCCCTGGCTGTAAATAGAATCACCTTGTTCATCCCCCGCATTTAGTTACACAAATCAATAATAATTCCTATGACTGATGACACTTTATTGTGGTAATGAGATAGAGACCCGGAGTTGCTGCAAAACAGACTGACATTCCCTTTATTCCCTGATAATATAATTTATTTTTTTAGGTTCCATCCCTTGTGATGTAGTGTAGAAATAAATTGACTTAATTATCAATGGAATTAGTTTTTTTTATTAACAGATGTTCAACTGGAATTTCACCATTGGAACCAATGGATGCATTCCAATGAATCCATTCAGCCAAATATCCCGATATCCACTTTTAACAATAACCTATTGTAAATATCTGAGTCTATTCTGTTGGGGGTGTGGAAGGAGGGGCGTGGATCCATTCACCGCCTCCACCAGGGAATCAACAGGCGGCGCCTGGAAACCCGCCCCCTTCTGCCGGGTATTTAAATATCGCTCACTGGAGCCGGAATCCAACAGTCCGGGAGCTGGTTTGTTCACTGAGTTCTGGACAGAACCATTTTCCCCAAATGACCAGAAGGATGAGGTCGGCGATTTCTCTCAGTTTCTTGCTGACTTTCTTATCCCGTGAGTAGTTTTCATTCTTCAAGTCTCTCACTATTACTGTCTCAGAGTTAATCTCTCTGGAATGTGACAGAGTCAGGAATCATTTCACCAGGATTAATCCTCGGGGTTTTTGATATATTTCTACAGGTGTCCAGTCGGAGGTTGTGTTGACTCAGCCAGAGGCAGAGACCGGGCGTCCCGGAGGTTCCCTGAGACTGACCTGTAAAACCAGCGGCTTCGATCTTGGCAGCTACAGCATGTACTGGGTCCGACAGGTTCCCGGACAAGGGTTGGAGTGGCTGCTTTGGTACTATAGTTCATCCAGCAACTACTATGCCCCAGCAATTAAAAATCGATTTACTGCGTCCAAAGACACTTCAAGAAACATCTTCTCCTTGGACATGACGAGCCTGAAGACTGAAGACACCGCCATCTATTACTGTGCAAGAAAGTCACAGCGAGAGGAACCAGGGCTGGACCCGAACAAGAACAGATCGAAGGAAACTCAGCAACTTCCATCATAACCTGACGGTCAGTACTTGTTTTAAATATATTGTTAACTGTTATGATCAAAAGCCGACAACAAGTCGCTTCTGACAAAAGTAAAACAGCAAATTTAACAGTAAATCCTAACAAAACAATCGATATCATGGGCTGAACTTCGGCTGTGTTTATATTTACTGTTAACAGTTTCCGCAATTACAAACCTGGATATAATGTTCATTTGAATATGTCTAATACCTGTAGGGATCACTGTTCATTGAGTTTTGTAAATTGCTGCATAAATACTAAACTAGATCAGGAGTAAACGTCTATTTGAAGTGAATATTGAGAGGCAGCACTGATCAGAGTGTGGGTGCAGTTTTTGTGCGGGTGTATTTCACTGTGATACGACAGGGGATCACAGTGCTGTGGACAGCGACATCCTCATACAAAAACCTCAGAAGGAGTTTGTTCAAATTGGTGATCACGATCACAACAGGAAAAGTCAAAGAAAATAGGAGCTAAATAAAATAATGGGTATAAGTAATATTGGCTTGCAAAAATATATAAAAGTCTTCTGCTTTGTTTGTGTTTACGGACACGATAAATCTTCACAGAGGCTTTTAAAGAACTCCAATCATATTTATAAATATAATGACCAGCACAAGCTGAAATATCTCACTGATTCACTCTTAGGCGTGTCGGAATCAGGTTTTTGTGAGCGCAGTGAAATTAAATCTCTGCATTTACAGTGAACAGTCTGCCGCAGTATTTCACATGATGTGTCTCGCTGTGATATACTGGGTGGCACAGCAGTTACTAAGAATACAAAAACCCCTCAGCACTAATTGAGTCTGCCAGGTTCAGTGCTCGCTTTTACAATCCTGCTATATTTACAATGAAGTATTATTTCTACCCAGTACCGCCCAAAAAACATGGTTTAAGATGGAAAAGTTGTGATAATTATGCATTCATCAGTTGGTGAATTCAATAAAATGTTTATGTGTTATTCCGTGAATTATAAAACATGATGATCATTGTTAAATAGCTAAAGATATCCACATACGCAAATATAATTTCGTGAAGATTCATCGTGATATTATTTTGCCCCTGACTTATGAATATTTAAAATAATGATGGATTTCTGTCTTTTTCGTGCAGGGACAGTTATTGTATGGCACAGCCCAGGGAATGTAACACTGTGACGCTATGGGCTACTGGGGGAAAGGGACCATGATAACAGTGACTGCAGGTAAGAACCACACATTTATTTAGTAACTTTTATTTGATCTTTGCTTTACATTTTTGTCTATCTTAACAATTCATTCAGCCAATGAAACCTGGGTTTGGTGGATTCTGTATGCAGAATTTTTACAATGTTTCATGTGATTCTGTGAAATTGAGTTATATAATTCCGCTGTGTCTTGATAACAAGTGCTGCTGATGGATTGAGATTTTGGTCGTTGTGATTTGGTGTTTACCTGCTGAGGATACTGTGTGGCCGGGCTACTTGAAATATCTAACGTTTGTGAAAACAGTTTGACGTTTCTGCATTGTTTAATCTCGGTGACATCTAATGGCTGCGGGTTTTACCATCTGTTGCACAAGGGTTTAAATAGATTTGAAATCAAACCCAATTTTAGCAAATATGCTTAAGTTTTAATATTAATTTATTGAACATGTTCCGCCTACTCAGAATGCTGTTGACATTATTTCATATTTCTGTTTAGTTTAATTATTCATTCATTTGGTGACGAGCGGTTGTCTGGATTCGATATTGAGATTTTCTTGCAATGTTACGATGAATTCTGTTGGAAGTGTTTGTAGAATTGAGCTGATTCTCCATGAAATGGGTTTCAGCCCCTCAGTGATGTGATTTTGGTGTATTTTCTGCTGAGGAGATTGTGTGTCTGGGTGACTTTGAACAAGTAGAATTTATGAAACGGTTTGGCGGTTCTGCATTGTTTCTGCTTTGTTTAAACTCGGTGACATTGAGCGGTTACACGTTTTGCGATTGAATTGAAGCAGCCTACGCGTTTGTATCTGCTTGAAGCGCGATTGTATGCAGAAAACAAACAGGTTTCAGAAATGGAAAAAAAGCGTTTAAAATGTGTTAGGACATTTTGTCTTTATTTTAAGTGGTAATTGCAGATTAAACTAAACCATGGATTATGACGCTCATTCAGAACATAATTCGTTACTGCAATCAGAAACTATATAATTACCAAGTTTTCAAATTGTAGAGTAAAATTAATACAATTCAAACAATTATAATGTGGTAATATTTCTCCATATTGACGGAACAGCTTTCATATTAACCTAATTGATCATTAATCGCCTTTCACAACTCTGCTGTGCTCTGCGCGCAACTAACATGATCGGGAAAGTTTTTAGGCTGGAAACATTTTGTGATTATGGTTGAAAACATTTCAGTAAGAATATATTGACTACAAAATTGTTCAGTTTCAAAAGAGATTTTGAATTACTTTTTTATATCCCTGATAACATTTGCATTGACTTAAAGAAGAGTTTGACATTGCTGTTTGGCAATATGTCTATCCGGTTATTACATTCTTTCTGTGCAGCCATAACCATATTATTCCTTCAATGTCATTGGGATTTGGATAGCGAGATAATTGTCACTAATCTAATTTTAAACAGTTTACGGGGGGGGGGGGGGTGTAATTCGCTGGCAGTAAAGGAATTGTTCTTACATTTTTTGAACTGTAGGAAGGTGCAGACTGCATTTGAATAGAGATTGACAAGTAAAAGCTTGAAATTCGAACAGGTTAATTTAATTGCAAACATTAGTATAAGTTTTGAACTTAATAACAACATCCTGTCTCCTATTGCTGTGCTGTGCACAGAATAGAATTATAGGAGAAGAACAGATTATATCTGAGATTCATGCTTAATTCTTATTAAATATTAACTTGAAGGACAAAATCTGGAATCAATTTGCCAGTTATATTTCAGTGGTGCAGATGATCTGAATGAATTGTTCTCATCAAGTTTTATACTGATCAATTTGGATCTTCGTTCAGTGAATAATATAATTAACAATTAAATTATAGGGATTGTTATCTAGGAAGCACTTTTATTGATAATAAGTAACTGCCAGGAAGATTTGTTTACATGTAGCTTGGAGTTAAGACAAGATTAATTCAGTAAACAGATGATATTACACCTCATCGACAGTTAATGCGATGTGACCCCGGTCAGATTTGAAAGTGTTTCAAATATTCAGCTCATAAATTCGTCATGTGAATTGCTTGATGAGAATAGATGGAACTTATGATTTCTCAATCTGTTCAGAAACGCATAGTTTAAAATTTTGTCCGTTAAAACAGAGCAGGAGAAGTAAAAATACAATAATAAATATTGATCAGATTTAAGTAAAATTGGTATACTTGCCTGAATGTTACCATCTAGTAATTTGAAGTTTATTGTTTAACATTGTTTCAGTGTAAGGTTGATTTAAATAAACCTCAATTATTTCACAAAGTACCAAGGAGAAACAAATTTTCAATCATTGAAAACTATTTTTATTATAAAGTAGAAATCAGCTAACAAGAAAATGAATTGACAATAACAAGATAATTAACTTACAATATAATATTAGTGATAATTAATTCAACATAAATGAACTCCAACAATTAAATAGTGTACTGGACATTATAGTGAATGCAAAATCTCAAAGGGTGGAGAGAATTTTTAATTGTATCCAAAATGAATTCAGAAAAGAATACTTTTCTTACTCAGCTGTGCTCAGCTCGATAATGTGTTTCGCCTTGATGTTTTTATTGGTTATATTTATACCTAAAATCAAAAGATATCAGTGTGTAATCGGTTTTCAATGTGAATGTTTCCTGATTTATTTAATTCTTACCCTGTCATTGAGTCTTTATTACGGACAACTAATTATCTTGAATCTGTAGTATTTGCTGTGCTCAATTTCAGGGTAAATTAAATCGTACATTGTTTGGAGATTTGAGTCAGACGGAGAATTAAATGGACTTCAAAGGGAGTTTTGAAATGAAAATCAGTTTAATTTGAAAGAAGTTATAGAATAATTGTAACAAGTTGACTGTTGATCAATTGGAATCAAACAGCTTGAATGAAATGGACAGATTGAACAGATCTATCTGCTGGGAACTCGATTGTTGCACCGTTTGTGTCTGTTCTGTTTCTGTGTGCATGGTCACTGTGCTGGGACCAGGAATCTTCCTGGCTGGTTGTTAACCTTCTGGTTCGCTCTCCTGTATTTCAGGAAGTGCAGTTCGATTTATTTCTTCACAAAACTTGTATTTGTGAGAAATATGAAAGTTTGATTTTTGACCAGGCGCCTCAGAAATGAGATGCCCAACCCATTGTGACAGTCAGAAAGGACAGTTCAGAAATGACAGACAGACTGTCGAAGGAGATTTGGTCGATTTTAAGCCAGTGATGTTTCTGTCTTGGGAGTGATCGGTTAGGCAATGCAGAGAGAGTTTTATCCTATGTTATTCTGTGCTGTCGCAGTCCTTGACCTATTTGATTAGACAATGCAGAGGAAGAAATTACTCTGTATCTTATTTTTAATCCTATCATAGGATGTTGGGGTCGCTGGCAAGGCCAGCATTTGTTGCTCATCCTAATTGCCCATCCTTAGAAGTGTTGAACTGCCGCCTCCTTGAATAGCTGCATGTTCACTCACAGTGCTGTTAGGTCGGGAGTTCCAGGATTTTGACCCACTGACAGTGAAAGAACGGCGATATAGTTCCAAGTCAGGATGTTCAGTGTCTTGGAGGGGAACATACAGGTGGCGGTGTTTCAAGCACCTGCTGCCCTTGTCCTTCTAGTTAGGAGAGGTTGCGGGTTTTGAAGGAGTCTTGGCAAGTTGCTGCAGTGCATCTTGTATATGGCACACACTGCTGTCACTGTGCATTGGTGGGGGAAGGAGGGAATGTTTAAGGTAGTGGATGAGGTACCAATTCTGTGGGCTGCTTTGTCCTGGATAGTATGGAGTTTCTTGGGGGTTTTTTGAAGTTTCACACATTGAAGCAAACGGAAACTATTCAATCCCAGTCCTGACTTGAGCCTTGTAGATGGTCAGTTTTCTTTGGGCGATAAGAGTTGAATTACTTGCCACAGAATTCCCAGCCTCTGACCGGCTCCTGCAGCACAGCACTTATATGAAAACCGGATTGAACCCTCTCCTGGGCATATTTGATGGAACAATGTAGAGAGAGTTTTATTTTATGTCAAACCAGTGCTGTATCTGACCCGGAGTGTTTGACAATTCAGTGGAGAGTTGGCTTTCTGTTGAATCCCACCCTTGCAGCTGATGACAGGAGTGTACTGGGGGAGGAGTGGGGAATTTAATTCATATCTTAACGTGTCCTGTTCTTGACCTGGGAGTCTTCTCCCTGCAGAGGTCAAACAAACTGAATCAGCACTGAACTAACTGGCCGTGGGTTTTCGAGCAAGATCTGTGAAAATAAATTGTTCCATTGCTCGGTTGAAATGACACACGTTAACTGTTTTTAACAATATTTCTGCAGAGAACATGTAGACAATTTTAATGAATTAATTATGTTTAAGCATTTTGAGTATCAGAAAATCATTGAATGTGAGTGACCTGAACTTGAGCACAACTTCAGAACAAACAGAATCAGGGAGTGACAGTGAGGCTCCAGAGAGCAGTGCCTGTTCTGATCTGATCAGAGTTATTTAAACGATTGAAATGGACAAATACCAGACTCCCGCTACAAATAACCAGCTGCGGGGGATTTGGGAAAAGGAGCCACCATCAAAAACTGAGCCACTGGATTGCCTCCTGCCGGGAGAGGAATGAATTACAGAAATGAGAGCATGAGGAGGACATTCAACCCTTCGATCCTGCCCCCCATTCAGCAAGATCGTGGCTGATCTACCTCAACACACTCAGTCTCTTTACCACACACCCTCATTCGCTCACTCTTTCTGTCACACACGCTCTCTCTCACACAGTGCACATACATTCTCTCATGCACTCTCTCTGACAGACACACACTCTTTCTCTCTCTGTCACACACACACTCACATTCACTCTCTCCCACACAAACTCCCTTTAACACGTGCACACTATCTCCTACACACATACATGCACTCTTTCTTTCTCACACCTGCACTCTCACACATGCATTCTCTCTCTCTCTCACACAAACACATGCACACACTCTCTCTCTTTTACACACACCCACTCTATATCTCACATACATGCACCCTCTCTGCCACACGCACATAAATACTTTCAATTCTCCCCCTCTGTCACACACAAACACATAACACTGTCTCTCACACACACACACATCCTCATTCTCTCTCTCTGACGCACACAGAAACACATTCACATTCCCTCACACACACACACACACACACACACACACTGTTCCTCTCACACATGCACTCGCTCTCATTCTTTCACTCTCTCACGCACACACACTCTCTCTCTGACACACACACTGGTTTTCTCTTTCACACACTCTTTCTCTCTCTCACACAAACTCTCTCTCACGTACTTATACTACATATACTACATATCACTCACACCCCCACACACACTCTCACACAAACACAAACACATTCACTTTCTCTTTCACACACACGTGCTCTCTCTCAAACACTCTCACGCTTATACTCACTATGACACTCTCCCTCTCTCTCTCTCACACACACACACACACACACATACACACACACACACACATACACACACACACACACTCTCTCACACACACACACTCTTTGTCTGACTGTCTCTCTCTCTTTCTCACACACACACACAAACATTCTCAAACACAGAAGTGGGCTGAAAATGTTAATTTCAGAAAGAAGATCCTTTAAGCTGCAGGCATGTTCATTGTTCCATTTCTGATGCCTTTTTGGGTAAAATGAAATTACACAGGTGACATCACTATATATGTGGAGAATTTCCAAGTGTTGAACCAAACACAAAGAAACAAGAAAAGTGGAGGATGTGACTGAGACCACGGCCGCCTGGATCCCCAATACTGGTGCACACTTGGTGCAAGATGCCTGCACGGCCCTTCCTGGTTTTGCTGTAACCTTCCCCTCCAGCCCCCTCAGTCTGCCTATTCGCGCACTGACACGGGTTTCTTAAAGAAAGGCATCGGCATTAAAGCAGCTGGCCAGTGATCTACACTGCTGCCTGACTTTACACAGCCAGTGTTACTGAAAGCTCATCAACACAGAGAACCAGGACAGGATCGATGGAGAGGAAGAGGAGGAGGTGGAGGTGGTGGAGCCGAATGGAGGAGCCCCCAGCTCGGCTGTGGACAACAGGCAATGGAAAGCTGAGCCTGAGCAGAAAATCATCTGGAGAAACATCGCCTTGATGAGCCTGCAGCACCTGGGCACCCTCACTACCCACAATCACTCACCCTCACCTCACTCACTCACTCACCCTCACTCACACTCACTCACACTCACTCAATCACCCTCACTCACCCTCACTCACCCTCACTCACACTCATCACTCACTCACCCTCACTCACACTCACTCAATCACCCTCACTCACCCACCCTCACTCACTCATCACTCACTCACCCTCACTCACACTCACTCAATCACCCTCACTCACCCACACTCATTCACTCACCGTCACTCAATCTCACTCCTTCACCCACCCTCACTCACCCTCACCCACTCACCCAGCTTCACACACCCTCATTCACTCACCATCAATTACTTTAACCTTCACTCACTCACCCTCACTCACTCATCCTCACTCACCCTCCCGTCCTCACTCACCTACCTTCACTGACACTCAATATCTCATCCACCCACCCTCACACACCCACTCACCCTCACTCACATACCCACCCTCACATATCCACCAACCCTCACTCAGCCACTCAGCTACTCTCATTCAATCACCCACCCTCACACTCACTCATCCACTCTCACTCACCCACATTCAGACACCTACCCACGCCCACTCACCACCACCCTCACTCACACCTTCACTCACCCATGCACCCTCACTCACTCAGACACCCACCCTTGCTCTGTCACTCAGCCACCCTCACTTTGTCAATCATGCACGCGCTCACTCACTCAATCACTTTTCATAAATTGGTGTGTGGGAGGGCGGGAACTGCGGGAAAGAGAGACCTGCATGCGGGGCCTGAGGCCTAGTAGTGCCAGAAAGTGGAGCATGGGTGAAGGGAGCGACGAGCTTCGTTGGAAAGCACAGAGAGCCTGGAGGAAAGGGCAGGGAGGTGGGGGAAATGGCAGAGAGCCGGGGAGGGTTGCGGGTGAAGGGTAGAGAGTCCGGGAAAAGGGCAGGGATCCAGCAGAAAATGCATTGGGATGGGGCAAAGGTCAGCAAGCCAGTGAAAGGACAGAGAGGTGGGGGGTGGGGAAGGGCAGTGACCGGGCAGAGAAGCGGGAGATGGTATGGGCAGAGATGCGAGGGGAAATGGCAGAGAGGTGGCAGGTGGAACGGGCAGGAAGGTGGGTGGTGGAAAGGGCAGAGAGGCGGGGGGAAAGGGCAGAGAGGCGGGAGGGGGAAAAGGCAGAGAAGAGGGAGGGACAAAGGGCAGAGAGGCGGGGGGAAAGGGCAGAGAGGCGGGTGAGGGACAGGGCAGAGAGGCGGGAGAGGGACAGGGTAGAGAGGAGGGAGGGCAGAAAGGCGGTAGGGGGAAAGGACCAAGAGGTGAGTGGGGAAAAGGGCAGAGAGGCGGGGGGGAAGGGCAGAGAGGTGGGGGGGTAACGGCAGAGAGGCTGGTAGGGGAAAGGGCAGAGAGGCAGGAGGGGGAAAGGGCATAGAGGAGGCAGGGTAGAGAGGCAGAGGGGGAAGGACAGAGAGGAGGGTGGTTAGAGAGGAAGAGGGGGAAAGGGCAGAGAGGAGAGGGGGTAAAGGCAGAGAGGTGGGGGGTAAGGGCAGAGAGGCGGGATGGAGAAAGGGCTGAGAGGTGGGAGGGGGAAGGGCAGAGAGCTGGCTGGGGGAAAGGACAGAGAGGCGGGTGGGGGACAGGGTAGAGAGGCGGGAGGGGGCAGGTGCAGGGAGAAGGCAGAGCAGAGAGGCAGAGGGGGGAAGGACAGAGAGGAGGGTGGGCAGAGAGTCGGAGGGGGAAAGGGCATAGAGGCGGGGGGTAAGAGTGGAGCGGCAGAGAGGGAAGGGCAGAGAGGTGACGGAAAGGGCAGAGAGTCGATGGGAAGGACAGTGAGCTGGGGAAAGGGCAGAGAGGCGGGGGATAAGGGCAGAGAGGCAGGGGGTAAGGGCAGAGATGCAGTAGGGGGAAAGGGCAGAGAGATGGGTGGCGGAAAGGGCAGGGAGGCGGGAGAGCGGAGAGGCAGAGGGGGGAGCGGACAGAGAGGTGGAAGGCGGAAAAGGGCTGAGGGGGAAAGGTCAGCGAGCCAGGGGACAGGTCAGTGAGCCAATGGAATGGGTCAGAGAGCTGGGCAAAAGCGAATAGAGCCGTGGAGTAAGTGCAGAGAGCTGAGGACAAAGGGCAGAGAGCTTGGGGAGGAAGGGCAGAGAGGCGGGGGAGAAAGGGCAGAGAGGTGGAGGGGAAAGAACAGAGAGGCGGAGGGTGGGGGAAGGGCTGAGAGCCAGTCTATAGTGGGGAGAGCTGGGCAAAAGCAGTTGCGAGTGGAGGCACCAGATACCCTGGGCTCCACTCTCTCTTACTCTCTCTCTATCTCTCCCTCATTGTCTCTCCCCCTCCTGAAATCCTTTCCGTTCCCGGGGAAAGGCTCTCATCTGCAGGCCAGTTAGCTTAACATCTGTCCGAGCGAAAATGCTGGAATCGATTATTCAGGAATCTATCACGGGTCACTTAGAAAATTCAAATGCAATTATGCAAACCCGTCATGATTTTGTGAAAGGGAAATCATGTTTGGCTGACTTATTTGAGGTCCTTCGAGGAAGTAACAAGGAACATGAATAAAGGAGAACCTGTGGGTGTGCTGCCCTTGGGCTACCAGAAGGCATTTGACAAAGTGGCACATCAAAGGTTACTGCACAAAATAATGGTATCAGCAGTAACATTTCAGCATGGGTAGAAGTTTGGTTAGCTAACAGGAAACAAAGAGCAGGGATAAATTGGTTATTTTAGGTTGGCAAGATGTGACAAATGGAGTTCCACAGGGATCATTGCCGCAGCCTCAACTATTTACAATTTATATCAATGACTTGAATGAAAGGACTGAATGAATTTGCTAAATTTGCTGATGACACAAAGACAGATAGGAAAGTAAATGGTGAAGAGAGGATAAAGGGTCAGCAAAGGGATATCAATAGGTTAAGTGAGTGGGCAAAAAATGACAGATGGAGTATAATGTGGGAAAATATAAACTTGTCCACTTTGGCAGGAAGAATATAAAAGCAGCATATTATTGAAAGGAAGAGAGACTGCAGAACCCTGAGGTACAGAGGAATGTGGATCCCTTGGTGTATGAATCACAAAAAGTTATAATACAGGAACAGCTAGTGATGAGGAAGGCAAAGGGAGTGTTGGCATTTATTATAAGGGGAATAGAATATAAATGGAAGGATATTTTGTTACAGTTTAACAGAGTGTCGATGAGACCTCTTCTGAATTACTGTGTACAGATTTGGTCTCATTTAAGAAAGGGTGTAAGAGCATTAGAAGTTGTTCAGAGAATGTTAATTCAAATGATACTGGGAGGTGTCGTCGGTTATCTTATGTGGAAACTTGGATAGGCTGGGCCTGTATCCATTGGAGTTTAGAAGAATAAGAGCTGATTTTATTGAAACATGTAAAATCCTGAGGGAAATTAACAGGGTGGATGCTGAAAGGATGTTTCCCCTTGTGAGACAGACTAACGATAGGGAACACGGTTTAAAAATAAGAGGTCTCCCATTTCAGACAGAAATGAGGGGATTTTATTTTTCTCTCAAAGAGTCATGAAACTTTGGAACTCTCTTCCCCAGAGATCGATGGAGGAGGAGTCATTAAAATTTCAAGGCAGAGGTAGAGAGATTCTTCATTGACAAGGGAGTCAAAGGTTAGCGGAGATTAGGCGGGAACGTGGAGTTAACGTCACAATAATATCAGCTATGACCGGAGTGAATGGTGGAGGAGGCCCCAGAGGCCAAATGGTCTACTCCTGCTACTGATCCACATGTTCACATGTACATACAATTGGAAACTGTCGTACTTACTGTAACTGGTATTCAGTTTAGAGTTCTATGGTCATTATATAGTTACCATTACAAAGGTACTTTCGAAGGGCCGTTGATATTCTTTGTTTTGGGAGGACGTGGAGAGGGGAGGGGGCATCAGTCAATTTGAACAGAGCTAATTTCCAAAACTGCAATGATATAAATGACGAGAGAATTTCTCTCTCACTAAGTGCTGTTGATTGAGAAATAAATGGTGGTGAAATAATGGGGAAGATGCTCTGCTCTTCCGTTTTAATCCAATGAAAGGTACGTCATTCAGATGACCCAAAATGTTCTCTTTTAGTAATGGGATACAGGCGGGAAAACAAGTGTGGGTTTCTAAAGAGGGAACCGACAAGTGAGGGTCACCAAATGATGGAAATAATAAATGATCAAATGTGGATGTGGGTTTTAGTTGGAATAGATTAGGATATATTTATAGTTATTGTCAATTTTTGAGTTGTATGGTTACTTAATGATCACAAATCACAGAGTCTAACTTGTTCAATCGGCCATTCTTTCCCAGTGACACCGTCTTCGCCCACTCTCTACAGCCTGGTCTCCTCCTGTCAGCAACACAACACCGATGGCTCCGTCACCTACGGCTGTTTGGCGATGGATTACTCCCCAGAAATCACCAGCTTGACCTGGAAGAAAGATGGGCAGCAGATCCCCACTGGATTTAAGACTTACCCGTCAGTGAGAAACCAGAAGGGAACCTACACCCTGAGCAGCCAGTTAACCATCACCGAGTCAGAGGGGGAATGCAGCAAAATCAAGTGTGAGGTTCGACACAGTGGCTCAGACAAGAGCATTGAAATGCATTGTAAGTGTTGGGGAACCTGTGAGAAACAGAGGCTGGGAATGACCTGTATAGGGCCTTGGTTATAATACATTTATAGTGCTTTGCATAGATTTGCTCCCTGCAAATTCTCGGTTAGTGTCTATTAACGGAAAAGAACCTATAAAAATGTAGGAATTAATTGTATCTGTTATCAATTTATTCTGCAAGAAATGTTTAACCTGTATTTTTTGAAGGTCCTCCTGACATCTTCTCTCCAACTGTTCTCCTCACCGTGAGTTCCCGGGAAGAAATCACAACCAACAAATTTGCAATCGCCGTCTGTTCAATCATCGATTTCCGTCCGAAGCCAATCACCGTGAAGTGGCTGAAGAATGGACAATCCATGGATTCAGGAATTGTCACCTCTCCCGCCTTTGAAGTGAATGGGAACTTCTCGGCGACCAGTCAGCTGAAAGTCTCCGCTGGGGAATGGTTCACCGACGCGGTCTATACCTGTCAGGTCACTCACCAAGGGGTCACCCGAAGTCGAAACGCCACCAAGTGTGAGGGTAAGAAATACAAACCGAGGAAGCAATAGATCATTCTGTTCTCTGATGTTAATCAAATGAGGAATTTATTGGTGTTAGTAGAAAGCACGGAACAACTTCCAATTTACTATCATGTAGTCGGTATTTAATTCCGATGTAATAGCTGCATTCGGTTTGTTCACCATTCAGGATTTTATCACATCACGTCTCTGCATTGACGTCACAGAGTGAGTGAGGTGGACTTGACATCAGCTTTACCCTGAGTCAGCTGATCATATTTGGAGAGGCAGGTGTCTGGAACCCTTCACTGGTAACAGCTTCAAGATAGAGTGTTGGAAAGTGCATCCACCCTATTTATAAAACAGCTTTCAGTACTGCGTTCCAGGGCCCAGCAATAATATATTTGTATTGGGACTGGGGCAACGCAGATTCATCAGAATGTTACCGGGGCTAAACGTCTTAAATTATGAGAACGATTTACACAGACCAAACTGGTTTTCCATTGTGTAAAGAAGATTTAAGACGATAGTTAGAGGTTAATATGTCCAAGGTGATTTATTCTCCTTTAGAGAATGAAGACTGAACACTGCTGTCCTCATTCTGAAGGTGAAACTTTGGTTGATATTAATTTCTGTCTCACAGGTGATCACCACTGCCACAACGATCCCACAATTACTCTATTGCCACCGCCAATTGAACAGGTCTTACTGGAGGCGACCGTGACCTTAACCTGCATCATTTCTAATGCTCCTTATGGAGTCCTCGTGTCCTGGACACAAGAGAAGAAGCCTTTGAAATCAGAGATCGCCATCCAACCGGGAGAAGATCCCGACAGCGTGGTCAGCAACGTAAACATCTCGACACAAGCCTGGCTGAGTGGGGCTGAGTTCTACTGCGTGGTGAGCCATCAGGATCTGCCAACTCCTTTAAGGAGTTCCATCCACAAGGAACAAGGTGAGCGGTGAGATTGAAGCAATAAGTGGTTCAATGAATCTATTTCCAGTGTAAGTGTAAGGATCAATATTTACTATTCAGTGTACTCATGGTCTACTCTGATGAGCAATTTCGCCAACTAAACGCCCTGGGCATGTGGACTTTCAAAGGGAAATTGATAAGTAGATGAATGAACGATGAATTGAAGGTTGTGCCATTGGGTTTAGATGAAGCAAGATGGGAGGATCCTGGTGCGAAGCTGTAACACCAACATAGACCAGTTGGGCAGAATGGCCTGTTTCTGTGCTGTAAACTTTGAGAAACTTTCTCATCCAACCCCATAAGTTCTCCATGAAAAGGATTGTGCCACCTCTGCTCCGAGCTGGAAAGCCGGACAGATCCCAAAGTATTTTATTTATTAATTCATGGGATGTGGGCGTCGCTGGCTGGGCCAGAGTTATTGCCCATCCCTAATTGCCCTTGACAAGGTGGTGGTGAGCTGCCTTCTTGAACCGCTGCAGTCCATGTGGTGTAGATACACCCACAGTGCTGTTAGGAAGGGAGTCCCAGGATTTTGATTCAGTTATAGTGAAGGATCGGTGATATATTTCCAAGAAGTGGATAATGAAAAACCTTAATATTCATCACAAAACACGTTTCTCTCACATCTAACCAGCAGTTTCATTATCTACGAAAGTATCCAGTTTGTTGACATTTATTGTACATTTTCTGCAGTTAAAGACCCGCGGGAACCGTCCGTGTCTGTCCTCCTGCCCTCGGCAGAAGATGTCTCCGCTCAGAGATTTGTCTCCCTCAGCTGCTTAGTGAGAGGTTTCTCCCCACGAGAGATTTTCGTCAAGTGGACCGTCAATGACAAGCCGGTGGATCCCAGAAACTACAAGAACACCGAGGTAGTGGCGGAGAACGGCAATCGCTCCTTCTTCATGTACAGCCTGTTATCCATTGCAGCAGAGGAGTGGGCCAGCGGAGCTTCTTACTCCTGTGTGGTGGGACATGAAGCGATCCCCTTGAAGATCATCAACAGAACTGTTGATAAATCCAGCGGTAAACCGAGTTTTGTGAACATTTCCCTTGCACTGATGGACACCGTTAATTCATGTCAATGAGAATTTCTCGGTTAAATTTCAAACCTCAATAAACAAATAATAAAGTCCTTTTCTCCAATCGTGATTTAAATACACAATTGTATAATCAATGTTGTTTTCCACTTTTGCTGATGTTAGGCCTGTTTAGTTAAAATCGAATATTTACAGGGCTCACACCCAAGTCTTGTACACCCAGTGCTTGCAGCTCAGATACACCCAGGGTTAGAGAGAGAGTAAAGCTCATTCATTAAGGGATTCTGCAAAATAACTTCACCAGCTCTCCTCCCACTGAGGAGAAATCTGACAATTCCCATTTTAGACAAACAAACACAGCACATTAAGATCTGGGTGTTCCTGCTTCTCTTGTCGTCCATCCCTTTAAAATGGATGTCAGCTTTAAACTGCTGCACCACACCCACTGGGAACTGAAGTAGAGTCACACAGAAACATGTCCCAACAATCCCCCATCAGGGAGGGGGGGAGGGTAATTGTTAACCCACTGTACTCGCTCTTGCCCAACAGAGAGATGGGGGAGGGAAGTTGTTAACCCACTGTACCCCACTTCCCCAACAGAGGGAGGGGAAGGGAAATTGTTAACCTACTTTACCCCCACTTCCCCAACAGAGAGAGAGGAAGGGGACATTGTTAACTAACTTCACGTCCACTTCCACAACAGTGGGTGGGGGGGGGGGGGGGAATTGTTTAGCCACTGTATCCCACTTTCCCAACGGAGAGAGGGGAAGGGAAATTGATAATCCGCTGTACCTCCACTTCCCCAACAGAGAAAACTGAAAGGAAAATTTTAAGCCAATCTTACCTCCGCTTGCTAAACAAAAAGAAGAGGAAGGTCATTGGTTAACGCGATGTGTCTCCACCTTCTCAGCAGAGAGAACTGAAAGGGAAATTGTTTAGACAACCAGAGAAAACAAAACTATTAGCTCACTGGACCCTCACTCACCGAGCAGAGAATCTGGAAGGAAATGGGTCTCTACTGTCAGGACTCAGTTACCAACAGTCCACGTTGGCTTCCAGCTTACTGGCCACAGATTTTAAACTCTCATCATGCTTAGGATGTTGCAAAAACATATATTTATGCAACATAATTTGAAGATGTTTTAATACTCTTGTTCCTGTTAAGCTTATGCTAAGATTAATTTCCCATAATCCGAATCTATACTGGTGATTGAATCCTCCCTGGGTTGTTCAAGGTTCTGTCCCTGAATTTTATGAGGCACATGATTGATTGTTTGCATTCGTTCACCTGATATCACCTTGCATCTCACAGAAAACATGTTTATGCACAGAACATTGAAAATATTCACCAAAATTTTCATCATCAAGGTCAGACTCGATCATTGGTACTGGTAAAATTCGGGAAAATAGTAAAAACACACACAGCTGACAAAAATGGACAGACACAAACATGCGTACACACACACATCGGCACAGACACACAGACAAACACACACAGGTACAGGCAGACACATTTACACCCACACATGCGCAGCCACACAAACACAGGCAGACACAGGCAGACACACATAGACAAATACAGACACACGTGCATACACACGCGCACACATGTGCGCACAATCACAAACACATGGGTGCAGACACACAAACATACACAGACACACACGTACACACAATCACACACATGCAGAAATACACACGCACACAATCACACACATGCAGAAATACACACACAGACACACTCACTCACACACATATACACAATCACACACACACAAACAGATAAAACCAGACAGGCAGACTCATACAAGGACACAAAGAACAAATGTAAGTTTTAGCATATGCAGTATTACACGTTCACAATGACATAAATACAGACATAAAGGCACACACTATCGTACAAATTAAAACAAATGCATGGACACACATTAACACATGCACACATATGAGCAGATGACACTCAGACACAAAAACACAGAAGAACAGACTAACACATTCACAAACACACATGTAGACACAAATATGAATATACTCATACACACTACAAAACAAAAAACAAACGTTAGTACATATGAAAACATAAAAACACATTGATACATAGTTCTAAATATCGATCAATACACAAATGCGCATATTAAAAACTCTCTCTCTTGCTGTGTCACACACACACACGCATACACACACACACGCAGACGCTGTGACACAGACATTAATATGCTGACATACACGTGGAACACAAAAAGAAACATTAATACTCATATTAGCAGGCACACATTAAACAGGTAAATACACATTTACACAGATAGTAATAAGTAAATTTGGAAATCAAGACATAAACACACACAATAACACACGCATACACCCACATTAGCAGAAAAACAAAATATACGTAAAGATGCAGACACAAAAATACACAAATCAGCACTCATTGGCACATGAACACACACATTAACACACATGCACACCTATGGACACACAAACAAACAGTAATGCAAAGCGCGAGATACTGATGCACACACATACAAAAGCTAAAGCACAACGCAAACGCCAGACTATTGAAGAAAGTATAATTCAAATGGACTTTTTTAATGGCATATCCTCCGGCAATTGTCTCTTTTACATAATAACCCGATAAACACACTGAAAAAATGCTCTTACTGAGAAACTGATTTAAGTTAATGATGCACCAAATATTCCCATCACAAATGGAAAAACAAGATGGGAACTCACATCCGAGCTTTTAAAAAGCAACATTCACAGTTTCCAAATAAGTAGCTCAGTGAATCTCTCCTGATACCCATCATAATATTCTCCAATAGTAGATCGTACGAAATTGTTCGAAAATAAACTGATACTGGAGAAAAGTTGCCATATTTTCCGACACGGACTGTACAAAGATTGTAAAGGGAGAACAGCTGTGGAGATGGTTACAGAGATGGGTTACTGAGTGTCACGAACTTAATAGGAGATATACATTGAACATGGAATACATTAATAACTTAGGAAAGAGTAAAGGAAATGTTTAAAAATGATATCCTAGATTAATAATCAATCTAGTTATATCTCCTCGGTTATATCCCCGTAGATTCCACAGACCGTATCTGGACTGAAGACTCTGAGGATGATAACGGCAACATCTGGACAACCGCTTCTACATTCATCATCCTGTTCTTCCTGAGCATTTTCTACAGCACTGCCGTCACTCTGGCGAAGGTGAGAAGATTCAATCCACTCACACTTCAAACTGACAGAAGCGGTTTGAAAAAATCTCTCAATGTTTCATTGATTAAAACTCTAACATAAATGTTCTAGATCATAACAATCTGCTTCATTATTTCATCTTCTTTTACAGATCAAGTGACCGGTTGAATTTTGGACACGGTAGATTTTCCTCAGCTGTTTATTGAGATTTCTGTATTCCGAATTTAAAATATATCCTCTCGGTGACTGTAAAAATGAAATACCTTCAGTTCATGTTTCCGAATTTGTAACTGAGACAATTATGAACGGTATTTCCGTTTCTCTGTTTCAAATGTGCGGGATAATTATGATTGCATTGCAATAGCAGCTTATAATTTCCCAGTAGTTTGAATTCCCTGTGTAAATAAGTAACGTTTCTAATCCCTCATTCACAATTAATCCCTTCCCTTTACGTTGAGTTCCTGTTTTCTCTTTCAGGTCTCTGTTACAGTTGTACACACAGTTGGCAGCTCAGAGCGAATGTGCTCTGTTCTCAATGTGACTCTCAGTCATTATATTCACTTCAGTTAACTTTAAAATAAACTTTTCTGTAAAATGTTCCCTGAAATTGTTAATAAATCATGAATGTGAAACGAACTGACTTTGCTGAACTCCTTTCTCTCAGGCCCATCGACACCGCTCCATTTTCCCTATTACACTGTTTTCCCCCTTTTCCCAGGCAGGTATTTTTAACCAGTCCTGTCTGGGATGTGAAACAAAAACAGCAAATGCTGGAAAAACTCAGCAGATCTCACAGCATCTGTGGAGACAAAAAAAAAACAGAATTAACGTTTCGAGTTCTTATGACTCTTCTTCAGAGCCCAAGGTCCTTCAGTGCAAGAGTCAGTGCGTCACCCAGCGACCCATCGGTGTTAATGCACCTTTTCTTCTGCCTTTTTATGCCAAACCCCAGAGGCAAAATGATCGTACAGCGAGGAGAGCCTTGGTGCTTTCACTCATACTCAGGCCTGTCACAGTCACATGTCAGGTAATAGTAAACAGCAGGAGTCTGCTTCATCAGATGCCCATACAGGACAGCATATGGAGGACTAAAGTTTCCTTTACACTGTCCCGTTAAACACTCCCAGGGTCCGTTTAGCAGGGGTTAAATAGGGAGTAAAAGTTTTTTTTCTCTTTATCCTTTCATGAGATGTGGGTGTCGCTGGCAAGGCCGCCCCGAACAGCCCGGCTTCCGAGACCAATTCAGAGGGCAGTTAAATCACATTGCTGTGGACCTGGAATCAAATGTCGGCCAGGCCGGATAAAGATGGCAGATTTCCTTCACTAAAGGATATTAGCGCAGCAGATTGGTTTTTACGACAATCGGTGATAGTTGCCATGGTCACCATTACCGAGGTCAGTTTTCAATCCCAGATTTTATGAACTGAATTTAAATCCCAGCAGCTGCCATGTTGGGATTTGAACCCGTACCGCCAGAGCATTCGCCTGGACTCTCTCTACCTTGTCCAATTAAACACTCACAAGGCAGAGACGTCACAGTCCATCTTCTCAAGGCAATTAGGGATGTGTAATAAATGCTGGCCCAGACAGCCACGCCCACATCGCATAAATGAATAACAAAAAGTACACATATAATACAGAAGAAACAGCTGACACAAACCCAAGACTCACTCCCAGAAGCTGGGGCCGATCTGACAAAGACACATTAGCGAGCAGTATTCCTGCAAATTATTACCACAGTTTGGGGTTTATCAGGATTACCAGTGAGTAGAACTCGTGGAAATTCTCAGAACCTGCGGTCTGCCTGACGCAACAAACAACTGATCTCACTGAACATCACCACAGGGATCCTCTCTCGCTGTTCCATTCCCTCTGATATGAACCTCCTAAACTCACTGAACATCACCCCAGGGATCCTCTCTCCCTGCTCCATTCCCTCTGATACCAGCTCTGATGTGAAACTTCAACTCTCACTCCACTGATTCGCCACTGCGTTTTCAGTTTTTTACCAATAATATAAACTCTCTGTTTAAGCAGTGTGGACAAGAGCAAAGAACCCTCATTCCCACGCAAGGCCGCGGCGGTCAATGTGCTGAATCCTGTCCACTCGGACACCAGGGGCGTTATCACTGTGCTTTAATCAACCAGAAATTGAACGCGAGCCGCGGCAGTACAAGTTCCGAACCCTAGCCATGAGGCCAGCAGGGGGGTTACCCCTGCAGTTTCATAAACAATACTTTTGCCATTTTTTTTCACTTTAAACCACTTTCTCCAGAGGCAAAATGACTTATTCAGCCAATTAACAGGTTGGTGAAATAGTACCAAAAGCTGTGAAATGCAAAATTCAATTTCCAAAACCCACCAATCAAATCACTGTGGTTCCTGCAAACCTTTTAAGGCAGGACACGGCAGATATTCATGACGGAAAATAATTGACCAACATAAAATTCTTCCACTTTCATGTCACATTTTTAAATTCCTAATCTCCAACTCAGACATTTCCAGTTCTATTTAATACCCACGTGGAGCTTTAACTCTGTTTCTCGTTCCGCTGATTATGGCCGACTTGCTATACATTTCATGTTTTAATAAAGCCAGGAATTGGTGCTCTAATAAAAACAGGGGGCGCTGAAGTTCACAGCAGGCCTGGCAGCATCTGTAGAGACAGAAACAGAGTTAACGTTTCCGGACAATATGATGTCTTCAGAACTGAAAGGAGGTAGAAATGTGATGGGTTTTATGCTGTTGCCCAGGGTGGGTGGAGCAGATGGAGCAAAATAGAAGGTCAGGGATAGGTTGGAGGTCAGGAGGGATTCAATGACAAAAATGTCATGGAACACAAGTCAAAGGAAATGTTTATGATATCATTAAAGACTAAAGCATGTGTTAATATGTAAACAAAGGTCAGCACTGACTGGAAGCAAAATAGCAGAATGTGTTAATAGCAGGAAAAGGGTCAGGGCTGACTGAAAGCAAAACATGAGAAAAAGATGCAGACTGGCTCTTGGGGGGTTGGGAGCTGCAGGGAAATTAAAATGGAGGGCAGAGTTCATAACGTGAACTTATTGACCTCAATGTTGAGTCCAGAAGGCTGTAGAGTGCCTAATGAGAAGATGAGGTGCTGTTCCTCATTTGCGTTGGGCTTCACTGGAACATTGTAGAAGGCCGAGGACAGAAATGTGAGCGTGAGAGCAAGATGGTGACAGGCAGGCCTGGGTCAAGCTTGTGGGCTGTGAAGGTGTTTGGCAAAATGGGCAGTCAGTCTGTGCTTACTCTCCTTAGTGTAGAGGAGACCACATTGTGAGCAGTGAATACAACAGTCTGAATTGTAAGAAGTGCAAATAAATCTCTGCTTCACCTGGAAGGAGTGTTTGGGGACTTGGACGGTGAGAAGGGAGGAGATAAAGGGGCAGGTTTTGCACATCCTGCGATTATATAGGAAGGTGCCTTGGGAAGGGGTTAAGGTTTTGGGGGTAACTTTTTCAAATCAGTAATTGATTTCTGGTTGTGATATTGTTGCACAACAGTGAGAGCGGGGATCAAACCTGGGCGATGAAAGCCCCGAATCCAAACCACTAGGTCACCAGGGTATTTGTGTAACATCTTGTTTCACGAATGCAGCTGTCAACCCAAACATTGATGGTTTGATACCATCTAGGGCCAGTAGATTCTCTCTATTCCTGCTTCTACGTATATTACTGACATAGTTCTGCACTGTGTCCTTTGGCTACAAAAATATTGTCCAAACATTGCCAGTCCTGCTGTTATCCCAAGTACCTTCCCAGACAAATAATTTTACAAATGTTTATTTCCAAGAAAATAAGTTAAATTAGATCAAACATATGCATAACATCCAACCCATTAGAAATATTGGGTTCAAAGCAACAAATGGAAATTGATTCTATGATTGCACATATTCGTTAGACCATAAGACATAGGAGCAGAAATTAGGCCATTCGGCCCAACGAGTCTGTTCAGCCATTCAATCATGGTTGATAAGTTTCTCAACCCCATTCTTCTGCCTTCTCCCCGTAACCTTGGATCCCCTTACCAATCAAGAACCTACCTATCTCGGTCTTAAATACGCTCAATGACCTGGCCTCCACAGCCTTCTGTGGCAATGAATTCCACAGATTCACCACTCTCTGGCTAAAGAAGTTTCTCCTCATCTTTGTTGTAAAAAGTCTTCCCTTTACTCTGAGGCTGTGCCCTCGGGTCCTAGTCTCTCCTACTAATGGAAACATCTTCCCCACGTCCACTCTATCCAGGCCTTTCAGTATTCTGTAAGTTTCAATCAGATCCCCCCTCATCCTTCTAAACTCCATCGAGTATAGACCCAGAGTCCTCAAACGTTCCTCATATGTTAAACCTTTCCTATCTGGGATCGTTCTTGTGAACCTCCTCTGGACCTTCTCCAGGGCCAACACATCCTTCTTGAGATATGGGGCCCAAAATTGCTCACAATATTCTAAATGTGGTCTGACCAGAGCCTTATAAAGCCTCAGCAGCACATCCCTGCTTTTATATTCTAGTCCTCTCGAAATAAATGCAAACATTGCATTTGCCTCCCTAACTACTGACTCAACCTGCAAGTTAACCTTAAGAGAATCCTAGACTAGAACTCCCAAGCCCGTTTGCACTCCAGATTTCTGAATTCTCTCCCCATTTAAAACATAGTCCATGCCTCTATTCTTCCTACCAAAGTGCATCACCTCACACGTTGTATTCCATCTGCCACTTCTTTGCCCATTCTTCTAACCTGTCTAATTCCTTCTGCAGCCTCCCCGCCTCCTCAATACTACCTGTTCCTCCACATATCTTTGTATCATCTGCAAACTTAGCCTCAGTTCCTTCATCTAGATCGTTATCTAACTGGAACATACCATCGCACCGAATGAATCCATTGTCTGTTTATATGTTCCTCAGTGAAAATGTCAATCATCCTTGACTTTGTGGCACGCAGGCACTGAAAGCAGCCTGGATTCAAAGAATATGTGAAGATATGAACTAGGAGTAGGCCACTCGGCCATTCAAGCCTGCTTTCCGCCATTCAATAAGTTCATGCCTGATCTGACTGCAACCTCTTACCGACCTCCCGATAACTTTTCACCCCCTTGTTGATCAATAATCTATCTAGCTCTGCCTTCAAAACCTTCAAAGACTCTGCTTCCACTGCCTTTTGAGGAAGAGAGTTCCAAAGACTCACGACCCTCTGAGAGAAAAAAAATTCTCTCATCTCTGTCTTCAATGAAGGATCCCTTATTTTTAAACAGTGACCTCTAGTTCTATATTATCCCACAAGAGGAAACATCCTCTCCACATTCATCCTGTCAAGGCCCCTCAGGATCTCAAAGATTTCGGTCAAGTTGCTTCTTAGCCTTCTAAACTCCAGCAGATACAAGCCTAGCCTGTCCAGCCTTTCCTCATAAGACAACCTGATCATTCTTGGTATTAGTCCAGTAAACCTTCTCTGAACTACTTCTAATGCATTTACACCTTTCCTTAAATAAGGAGGCCAATAATCTACACAATACTCCAGATATGGTCTCACCAGTGTCCTGTACAACTGAAGCATAATCTTCTTATCTCAAATCCCCTCATATTAAATGATGACATTCTATTAGCTTTCCTAATTACTTGCTTTACCTAAATAGTTCAGCTTTTTAAAAATTTCTTTTGAACCTTCTGAATCACATAACCTTCGCACATCCCGAAGCTATACTCCATTTTCCATCCTTGTTGCCCAGATCTGTCCTAAATCTCTTTTCAGCCTACATACTCCCCTGTACCTTCCCCACAGCTTACACTTCCACTGCTTTCATCAGCTAAACTTTGACTACAGGCACCAGCAAGGACCGAACTCACAGCACCTGGTTTGTGAAATCAGTATTTTAATGGGCTATGCCAATGGCTCTAGTATGTACAAAAATGTTAATCCCGTCGTGCAACTTTTAAGCCGGATGTTTTTCTCTGTACTATTTACCATGAAGATACATAACAAAAGTGAATTATGTTTGCGATGGCAAAAATGCGTTTACCCACTCAGGGAACTGAACCACACTGACACACGACGAGGAACACACACAGACATAGACACCAATAGTGACAGAGGCCGAAGGAGAGACAAAGATCCAAAAATCAAAGATGTCACCAAATTGGCTCCATATTTGTTCCATTTGCAATGGCAAATTTGGTGAATGCCTGCGAATGAACGGAAATGAAAAACACACAGGATCATTTGAAAGATTCTTTAGTCCATTTCATAGATAATTAATTCTGTAACTTAAGCAAATTGATACAGTGAGTGACAAGGTATTGGAGGTGTTGGCAGGCTTAAAAATGGACAGATCTCCAGGTCCGGATGATTTGTGTCCCAGACTGCTGAGGGAGGCAAGGGAGGAGATCGCAGGGGCTCTGACCCAAATTTTTAATTCCCCTCTGGCCACGGGGGAGGTGCCAGAGGACTGGAGCACAGCTAATGTCGTTCCGCTATTTAAGAAGGGTTGTAGAGAGAAGCCAGGGAACTATAGGCCGGTGAGTCTTATGTCAGTGGTAGGGAAACTATTGGAGAAATTCTGAAGGAGAGCATCTATCTCCACTTGGAGAGGCAAGATTTGATCAGGGATAGTCAGCATGGCTTTGTCAGAAGGAGGTCATGCCTAACAAATTCGATTGAATTTTTTGAGGAGGTGACCAGGTGTAGATGAGGGTACTGCAGTTGATGTAGTATATATGGATTTCAGCAAAGGCTTTGACAAGGTCCCACATGGGAGACTTAGAAAGAAGGGTAATTTGCTAAGGTGGATTCAAAATTGGCTTCGCTAAAGGAAGCAGAGGGTAATGACAGAAGCATGCTTTAGTGACTGGAAGCCAGTGTCCAGTGGCGTACCACAGGGATCTGTGCTTGGTCCGGGGGTGGGGATAGGATTAGAAAGTTTGCGGATGGCACTAAGATTGGCCAGGTGGTTAACAGTGAGGTTGAGTGTCTTGGGCTGCAGGAAGACATAGGCGGGATGGTCAAATGGGCAGATAAGTGGCAGATGGAATTTAACCCTGAAAAGTGTGAGGTGATACACTTTGGAAGGTGTAATTTGACAAGGAAGTATTCAATGAATGGCAGGAATTTCTGAGGAATAAAGGGACTTTGGCGTGTGTGTGCATAGATCTCTGAAGGTGGAGGGGCATTTTAGTGTGGTGGTGAAAAAGGCATATGGGGCACTTGCCTTTATCAGTCGAAGCATAGGTTACAAAAGTAGGGAGGTCATGTTGGAGTTGTATAGAACTTAGTGAGGCCACAGCTGGAGTACTGTGTGCAGTTCTGGTCGCCACATTATAGGAAAGATGTGATTGCACTGGAGGGGGTACAGAGGAGATTCACCAGGATGTTGCCAGGGATGAAACATTTAAGTTATGAAGAGAGGTTGGATAGGCTTGGGTTGTTTTCACTGGAGCAGAGAAGACTGAGGGGCGACCTGATCGAGGTGTACAAGATTATGAGAGGCATGAACAGGGTGGATAAGGAGCAGCTGTTCCCCTCAGTTGAAGTGTCATTCACAAGGGGGCATAAGTTCAAGGTGAGGGGCAGGAGGTTTAGGGGGGATGTGAGGAAAAATTCTTCTACCCAGAGGGTGGTGACAGTCTGGAATGCACTGCCTGGGAGGGTGGTGGAGTTGCCTCACATCCTTTAAAAAGTACCTGGATGAGCACTTGGCACATCATAACACTCAAGGCTATGGGCCAAGTGCTGGTAAATGGGATTAGGTAGGTAGGTCCGGTGTTTCTCACGTGTCAGTGCAGACTCGATGGGCCGAAGGGCCTCTTCTGTGCGATTCTGTGATTCTGTGAACTCATTCCTAAAACAGGAATAGTGAGAAATGTAGTTTGGTAGTATTTGAACGTACATCAGGGAAAGCTAAAGGATTTCCAACCCATTTCCTGAGCAACTCAGCTCTGTACTCAGGCGCCATGTGCCTCTTAATGCTCTGTACATAAAATCAGAGAATGGCTTTGCAGAGAATAAAGACGTGGCCCCAGCTATTCCTGGCTGCCCTGCAATTCCTCCTGCCTCTTTTCGATCTTCCCTCCAGAATGGAGCACTATACTTGTCCCGAGCACACACTGAAGGATTTGGCTAAATTGACTGAAAATATGAACCATCTGAAACTCTGTCAGTGGTGGGATTCAAACCCCGCGCCTCCATAGAAACTGGAGCTTAATTCCAGCACCTTCAGCCATTCAGCTTCGCCACCATGATCAATTCCGAAATTGTCATTGCCTTGACAGAAAATTTCAATCATCCTCCACCTTGTAGCATATGGGGACTCGGTAATGGAATAGTCTCCACTGAAAAAGAAACATCCAGAAAGAAACAATTTCCTCTTGCATCTTTCCAACGTGCTTTTTCTCTCTGAACCTTTTTAATATGAAGCTACACAGCTAATGAAGTTTGTGGTGGTAAAACTGTGTCCACCCCCTTGTGGAGCTGAACCGAATTGATTCATTCCTGATCTGAACCACTCGCTGTGCAACAAAGAAGCCCCTTTCAAATTGTAGACTTTATTTTCTGTTTCCTCTCCTCTCCGACCAAAATGAATCATTTTACACTTCCTCCCATCAATTTCCAGCTGCCACTTGCCCATCCAAATGGATTTGTTGAAGGGGCTGAAAGGAGAACCGACTCAAACTGGGAATGAAAGAGTGAGAATGAAGGAAGAGAAGTGACGGGTTTTGTGGATCCCATGGGAAAGAGACTCCGGGATCAGTTCATTGTGATAGTTCACACAGCAACAAGAAAACAACATTCCCTGATGAGGGCCAAACCCGGGCGGCAGGAGTGGGAGCGCCGAATAACAGCGATGTTAGTTAAAACACAGAAGATTTGTTCAGCCAATAACAGCATCGAGTGTGTTCGACATGAACATGAAGTGAACAGTGAGGGGAAATTGTGCCACAAGCTGCGGATGTACAACTTTCAATTTCCAAAACCCACCAACAGAATCAATGCGGCTCCTCTGAAACTTTCAAGGCAAATATTGATCCTTTATCAGGTGCTTTTACCAAAACTATCCACAGTCCTCCTGGTGTGACCTAATCAGGGCTTTGTATAGCTGCAGCAAACCTTTCCCTCTTTTCTATAACAGTCTCTGTAACAGATTGTACAGCAAGGGGAATTAGATTGTACAGAGCGACTGAGAAAAATGATGACATGCTTGATCCTAATAAACTTCTTTTGAAAGTTCGGTATGAAATCAGCTGCATAAATACATTTTTTTGGTTCAAAAACTATATGAGAATCTCGAGTCCAACTCTTGATGTCATTGGATCAGGGAAACTTTGTTAATGATCACACGGTGCACATGGGCACTGCAGAAACTCCTGCACCTCTTTCAATATTGTTTCTCTTCATTCAGTTTACAAAAGGGAGCTGGACAATGACTAGAAAGCGAGAAAAACCAAGGTTATAGAAAGCTCTTTGTGAAATGCTGTCATAGACACGATGGCCGAATTGTCTCCTAATGTGCTGTGTAATTTTATGATCACATTGTTGGATCAGTCTGACTCCAGCATTCCTATTTATAGCAGCTGAATCCATTTCTTCAAAACAAAGACCCAAAGTGCTGCTGCATGGCGGCACAGGTTAACATTGTGGACAGGTCCATTGTGATCCCAGCAGTGTGTCGTTTCTGTGGTGCAGTGATTATCATGTGCACCTAACATACAGAAAGTCCCTCATTCGAAGCTCGGCAAAAAAAGAAGCTTTGCCAAAAGCCGTTTGTTAAGTGTGAAGGGAAGTTCGCTAATTTACTTGTGTTATCAAAAACAGCATCATACAGCCACGTGTCACCTCTTGTCAAGGTGAATAACATCCAACAAATTAAAAACAGCCGCGATTCCACCACACACTAACCACTGGAAGTTATTAACCATTTTCAACCGTCACTGGGCAGGCCGATTAGCAGTTTGTGCAGTCAACGAAAGGGATTATTGATGCAGATTAACATACTTACTCCCCGTCTCAAATATTGGCTAACAGCACCTGAAGACAGGTGCAAGGATACTGTAACTGAAACTGAGGAAATGGCAGACCTGCTGCAGAATCACCTTGCGTCGGTCTTCAGAATAGAGGAAGAGGAAAAACTACGATGGAGGTGAGGAAATCGAGACTCAGTATAGGTCTGGTGACACCCCTCCTTTCCTATTCAGTTGGGAAAGAAGAGACATGACGGGATTTAGGCACCAGAATGTAAAAGATGCCATGAGCCTATTTGAAAGAAGAGCAGGGGAGTTCTCCCTGCTTCCTGATCAATGTTTATCCCTCAATCAACTGTTTCCATGTATCGATAATGAATGTTCCTACCTTTTGTTTGGAAGAAGGAAACTTTTGAGAACAATTGCTAATGTGGCAGTAACGATCTGAAGTTTTAAGCGGGTACCTTGACAGATTGCGTTGCCATCAGTTTCTAAAGCGCAATTGGCTATTTGGTTGGTGACTCAAGTCCATCCACGGGTGGAGTTTTCACTTTATCAGCGTTCATTCCCCCACAGCTCTGGGTTGTCAGGGTCCACATTACTTGCAAGAAAATATTTCACAATCGAAGCAAGTATTTCTGTTATTTAGTGAATTCCCATGCAAGCAATTTTTTGTCCTGTATATTCACGTCAAGTTTAATGAGTAAACGATTAGACCAACCATGTACCTATGTCTGACCCATTGGAAATCAATGAAGTCATTGTATTCAAGCAAACCCACTCGCTCCTCCTCCAGCACCACAGTGACTGGGACAGGGAAAAGCAGAAAAGCAGCAATATTCTGGCCCCACACTCTCCAATCACCTGCTGCCAGCAGAAGGCAGCGATTGCAGCTTCAATCAGCAGGTTACTGCCCATCCCTAGGACACAAGATATTCCAACCCAGGCTAAACCTCCCAATGCACCGAGCACAGGTTCAGGGAAACACAGGTGGATTATATCCCGGTCACTAAACCCCCGAGCATCATTAACAGAATACCCGAGTGAGTGAGTCACAAATAAAAATGACAACTTTCAAAATATTTTCACTACAAAACTCTTTCCTTTGATTTAAAAGCTGACTGTGGTGGATCTGGAAATGAGAACCAAGTGACTTGTGTTACGGACTGACTGGTTTTCCATTGTTTGTCCTTCAGGTTTGCAATTCAACTTGTGTTGGAGATTGAAGTGAATCTGATTTCAAAATGTGGCCATAATGCAGGTAAGTATTAAATCCAGGAACAAATCCTGAGGAAACTGGATCACAATGTTTGGAAGGAGGTGCAGCTGAGAAGCAGACGCTGTGAATGATGTTATTGATGATTGATGGGAAAGCATTGGACCCTTGGGCTTCTGGTGGTCAATTTCCTTCTCTACCATTGCATTCAGACTGTTATCTCGCTGTGACCAGGGATATGGACATGTCATCACTATATGTCCCACTAGCTCAGTCGGTGGAGTTTGAGACCTTGAAACATCCTCGGTTTGAGCCATTCCTCCAAGGTATCACGGGGCTCAAAGTAAATCATTCTCCAGCACGCTATTATTCACATCACAGTTGCTGGTTTATGAGTTAAAACAGTCCCCAGCTACACCGGAAGCACGGCAGGTATGTGGCCTAGTGTACAATGAATAATGGTATTCAAAGTGGCAATTTCCAGTCAAACCGCTGTACCAGCAACACTGCTCAGAGTCAAAGGGTTAGAATGGACACTTTCTGGGGAACTAAGAGAAGTGGGTGCAGTTCAAACACAATCCAGATGAGAAAGATCAGATTTATATGATTAGGGGAGAGTATTGGAGAACTCCTGCTGAACCTTATTCACATCAAAATGAGTGAGGAGGAAATATTGGATAGGATGGGTCTGTTTTCTTTGAACAGGGAAAGCAAAGGAGATTTAACTGAGGAATATAAACTTATAAGGATCGAGATGGAGAATATAGGAAGGACCTATTTCTGTGAGCAGATTGATCAATAACCAGGGACATGGATTGAGAAAGAAACAAATCCTCATATTTACAAAGTGCCTTTCACCACCACCGGAATCTCAAAGGGTTTTAAAGGCAATTATGTACTTTTGAATTATATTCGCTGTTGCAATGTAGGAAATGGCACAAACCCCTACCAACCGCAGCGCATTAATGACCAGATAATCTGTTCTTGTGGTGTTGATTGAGAGATAAATGTTGGACAAGATATGGGACCCTGTTACAGAGTCATAGAGTCATAGAGGTCTACAGTACAGAAGAAGGCCCTTCGGCCCATCGAGTCCGCACCAGCCAAACAAGTACATAACTATTCTAATCCAATTTTCCAGCACAAGGCCCGTCGCCTTGTATGCCTTGGCATCTCAAGTGCATATTCAAATACTTCTTAACTGTTATGAGGGTTTCTGCCCCTACCGCCCTTTCAGGCAGGGGATTCCAGGTTCCCACAGCATTCTGGGTGAAAAAATTCTTCTTCACATCCCCTCTAAACATTCTGCCCTTACCATAAATCTATGCTCCCTTGTTATTGATCCCTCAACCAAGGTTCCTTCCTGTATATCATCAGCATCTGAATGTGGAATGAAGAAGGTTTGTCTGTTCTGTCTGTGGAAAAGCACCAAGATGCACAAACCCTGGTTAGACCACACCTAGATAATATGTTCACTTTTGTGCAACAAACCTTAGGAAGGATAGAATGGTCATGGAGAGAGTGTAGCACAGATTTACCTGAGTGATACCTGAACTCGATGGGTTTAATTACAAAATGAGATGCCAGGGAAGACCCATTGTGGCACAGAGGAGGCCATTTGGCCCATTAAGCCCATGCCAGCTCTCCAGAGCAATCCAGTGAGACCTATTCCTCTGCTTGCCATCCCTGTATCTTTGCAAGTTTATTTCCCTCAAGTGCCTATTCTCCCTCACATCCCCCTGCATCTCTAACCCAAAAACTTAAACCTGTGCCCCCTAGTCCTTGTACAATCAACTGATGGGAATAGATTTTCTTTGTCAATTTTATCTAAAGCTTATCTATCAATCTGCCCTCAGCTCTTTGCTAGAACCTTTCGGTTAAATCTCCTCTGCAGCTTCTCAAGGACCTTTACATCTTTCCTGAAGTGTGGTGATCAGAACTGGACACAAATACTCGGGTTGTGGCCTCACCAGAGCCTAACAAAGATTAGGCATAACTTCCTTGCTTTTGTACTCAGTAGCTCTATTTAAGAAGCCCAAGATTACAAATCCCTTACTAACTGCTCTCCTAATCTATCCTGTCACCCTTAAAAAATCTCTGCACATAAAGGGCCAGATCCCTCTGACTCTGTACACAGTTTTGACCTGTGCCATTAGGCTGCTATTGTCTTTCTCTCTCTATCCTTCCTGTCAAAATCCACCACCTCGCTGTGAAAGTTGTAATCCCTGAAATTTAGAAGATTAACAGGTGATTTGGTTCAAGTTTTCGGTATATTAATTGGAGCTGACAGGGAAGACAGAGGAACTATTTCCACTGGTTGGGGAATCTAGGATCAGTGAGCGGAGTCCAAACATAGACTCAGGTTCCAGCACCTTTTCAGGTAGAGAGTTCCAGATCCTGATTGGTGCAGAAAGTGCTGAACTCGATGTTGAGTTCTGAAGGTGGTAAAGTGCAGAATTGAAGAATGAGCTGCTGTTCCTCGAGCTCCCATTGAGCTTCATTGGAACAGTTCAAGAGGCTGAGGACAGAGAGGGTCAGAGTGGGAGTGGGGTGGAGAATTAAAATGACAAATGACCGGAAGTTCAGGGTCAAGCTGACAGACTGAACAGAGGTTGTTCCACAAAGTGACCACCTAATCTGTTTTTCATCTTCTCAGTGTAGAGCAGACCAGATTGTCAGCAGTTAATACAGTAACTCAGCTGCAAGAAGTACAAGTAAATCACTGTTTGTTTCATCACACAAAACCTCAAACATAACTTGAAGTAATATAGTTTATTTGGTGACGAAAGGATACAAGGTAAAGCAAACCGACAGCCAGAATATTAAATTTCACCCGATTAAGATTAAAGATTATTCAGAAGTAGGATTCGTAGGTTTGTGGATAACACAAAGATGGACCAGATGGTTAACAGTGAGGTTGAGTGTCTTGGGCTACAGGAAGATATAGGTGGGATGGTCAAATGGGCAGATAAGTGGCAGATGGAATTTAACCCTGAAAAGTATGAGGTGATACACTTTGGAAGGAGTAATTTGACAAGGAAGTATTCAATGAAAGGCATAACACTAGCAAGTTCTGAGGAACAAAGGGACCTAGGCATGTGTATCCATAGATTTCTGAAGGCGGAGGGGCATGTTAGTGGGGTGGTGCAAAAGGCATATGGGACACTTGCCTTTATCAATCGATGCATAGATTACAAAATTAGGGAGGTCATGTTGGAGTTGTGTAGAACCTCGGTGAGGCCACAGCTGGAGTACTGTGTGCAGTTCTGGTCGCCACATTATAGGAAGGATGTGATTGCACTGGAGGGGTGCAGACGAGATTCACCAGGATGTTGCCTGGGATGAAACATTTAAGTTATGAAGAGTGGTTAAATAGACTTGGGTTATTTTCATTGGAGAAGAGAAGACTGAGGGGCGACCTGATTGAGGTGTGCAAGATTACGTGGGGCATGGACAGGGTGGATAGGGAAGGGTCATGAGGACTCGAAACGTCAACTCTTTTCTTCTCCGCCGATGCTGCCAGACCTACTGAGTTTTTCCAGGTAATTCTGTTTTTGTTTTAGATTTCCAGCATCCGCAGTTTTCTTTGTTTTCAACTGGATAGGGAGAAGCTGTTCCCCCGGTTGAAAGGTCAGTCATGAGGGGATACAAGTTCAAGGTGAGGGGCAGGAGGTTTAAGAGGGATGAGAGGAAAAACCTTTTTACCCAGAGGGTGGTGATGGTCTGGAATGCACTGCCTGGGAAGATAGTGGAGGCGGGATGCCTCATATCCTTTAAAAAGTACCTGGATGAGCACTTGGCACGTCACAACATTCAAGGCTATGGGCCAAGTGCTGGTAAATGGAATTAGGTAGGTAGGTAGGTCACGTGTTACTCACTTGTGCAGACTCAATGGGCCGAAGGGCTTCTTCTGCATTGTGTGATTCTGTGATCAGCAGAAATAAACCTCAGTGTCACAGTCAGTGTTCAGTCCTCGATGTGATTAACAGCAGCAATAACAGCAGAATCCAACCCCAGTTGTCACTTGTCAACTCATCAGTCTGTCTGCAGGTTGGATTAACAAGTGAAGCTCTTTTCACACACAGAGCAGGTGAACAGCACCTCCTCAATGTGAACTCACTGGTGTTTCAGGAGATCCCTTCTGCTTTTCAATCTCTTCTTGCAGTCAGAACATTTAAACAGTCTCTTGTAAGTGTGCAGTCCCTGGTGTGACTGAAAGTGTGATATAAATCCTTTCCTACATTCAGTGCAGGAGAACAGCCTCTACCCTGTGTGACTGGCATTGAGTTTCCAGATCTGACAGATCATTGAATTGCCTTCAAGATCCCCACATTGACACAGTTTCTCCCCAGTGTGATTGCACTTGTGTTTTAACAAGAGAGATGATCAGTGAAGCCTTGACTACACACAAAACATGTGCATGGTTTCTCTCTGCTGTAAATGGTGCTGTTTGTGGGGCTGAAGCGAGTCACAGTCCCTGTGACCAGGAGAGAAAATGATTGACTCATTTATTTTATTCTCACTCTGCTGGAGAACTGATCCCAGGCAGAGGAGAGGGAGGGAGAAAACTGGGATTGGAGGAAAGAAATGCTGGAGATGGTGAAATGGGTTTGGATTTCAGCCCAGGGAGGAGGGAGAGTGTGTGGGACGGGGATTTACAGCTTTGGGGCAACTAGAGAGGAAAAAATATTCCATAGAAACTAGAATTGTCTGCTCTGAATTTCTGTCCTGGATTGACAGGCTTGACTTTGTAAACTCCTTTTCCAGGACATAAGACAGGGAAAATTTACATTCATGAAACTCAAATCAAACATCACGTCAAGATCTGACGGTCACTTGATTCATCAGGACCTGAATATCATCAGCCTTTGAATGCAGCACAAGAAATTTTTGCCTCTAGGAAATGATTTCAAACATCAGTGTGGCTGGAAAAGCAACGAGACACACACACACCCAAGTGAGAGTGATCCAGTGAACTGACTGGAAAGAGCTTTAACCAGTTACAGAGCCTGAAAAATATCACATCATTCTCAGCGGAGAGAAAAGTTCCCCTTTTTCTGTGTGTGGACGAGGCTTCAACTGATCATCCAACTTGGAGAAGCACAAGGACACCCACACCACGTAGAAACCATGGAAATGTGGGGACTGTGGGAAGGGATTCAATTATCCATCCAAGCTGGAAACTGATCGCTGCAGTCACGCCGGGGAGAGACCGTTCATCTGTTCTGATTGTGGGAAAGGATTCACTCAGTTATCTACCTTGTTAACACACCAGCGAGTTCACACTGGGGAGAGACCATTCACCTGCTCCATGTGTGGGAAGGACTTTACTAAATCATCTACCCTGACTAAACACAAGCGAGTTCACACTGGGGAGAGACCATTCAGTTGCTCTTACTGTGGGAATAGATTTGGACTGTCATCCAATCTCACTGAACATCTCCGTGTTCACACTGGGGAGAGACCGTTCACCTGCCCCGTGTGTGGGAAGGGATTCACTTGTTTAACCAACCTCACATCACACCAACTTGTTCACACTGTTCAGAGACCTTTTCAATATTCTGACTGTGATTCTAGCTTTAAAAGCACAAGGGATCTGCTGATACACCAACGCAGTCACACTGGGGAGAGGCCGTTCATCTGCTCCGAGTGTGGTAAGGCATTCACTCACGCATCCAACCTGCTGGCACACCAGCGAGTCCACACCGGGGAGAGGCCATTCACCTGCTACAGGTGTGGGAAGAGATTTCGTCGCTCATCCAATGTTCAGAGTCACCACCGAGTTCACATGGGGAGGATCCGTTCAGCTGCTCTGTTTGTGGGAAGGGATTCACTCACTCATCCACCCTGCTGAGACACCAGCGAGTCCACAAGTGACTCCAGGGGTTGGATTCTGCTGTTAATGACGTCCAGGAATGAACCATGTTCATTCTGATAGTTGGGCTTTGTTTCTGCTGATGTTAATCACCGCATATAATGGTGAGAATTTAATATTGTGAATAGTGTCATTATTTAAAACACTCAGTGTGTTATGCCCTTGATTGCTCTAACAATGTCCATAGTCCTACAGCATCTCTCCCACCTTCGATGTGTGAATAGACCATCACACCTACAAACTTGGTTTAAATTTAAACCTGAATCCACTCAGCAAATTGATTTAACAAAAAGTGAGGAGTAAACAGACCACGTCAAATAATTGGCAAAAAGCCTGAGGGGAGATGAGGAAAGACGTTTTACTGAGTGAGTTGTGATCTGGAACACACTCTCCGAAAGGTGGAAGTAGATTCAATGGTAACTTCCCAAAGTGAATTGGATCTCTAGTTGAAAAGTACATTCTGCAGAGCTCTGGGAGAGGGCAGGGGAGTGTGACTAATCAGTTTAATCAGTCTGAGAGTTTAATACAGGAGCTGGATGATTTACTGTTGCTAAATCTGGACATTGAGAGTCAGGTGAGATTACTGAGAGAATTGTAACAAGGATTGGCCAGGGAACGTTCAAGATTCATCTCAAGAAATCAGTGCAGGAGAAGGTAAATGTTTCAGGAGTGAATATGAGCTATGTGGGGGGGTAACATTGATAACATTTAAAAAAAGCTGGACAGGAGTTGCCCCCAACAACAACTATGAAGGTGGTCTGGTCATTCTCAGGATTGATGATGTTTTTGTCAAGGGTTTTGCCCCATTAAGAGTTCCCCTCTTTGCTTTGTTGAGAAGGATTGCTGAGTGGGAATGGACACCAGCCTGGACAGAGTTGGTCAAACTGTTAAAGGAAGCTTCACAGAAAGTACCTGTCCCAATCCCAGTTCAGACCACAACATGCTGATTGGGATCACTGTGAAATTACCTGGCCCATTATTGGGCTGAATGGGTTTATAAAACCAGGACAGATCAATTTACAAATGCACAATAAGCAGAAAACAGGACTCATGGAGTCACCGAGTGATTCCAGGTCAGGAGTCCACACCAGCTCTCTGTCGAGGAATCCAGTTAGTCCCATTCCCCCACTCTAACCCTGTTGCTCTGCAAGTTTATTTCCCTTGAGTGTCCATCCAGTTTCTGTTTGAAATAATTCATCACCACTTCCAGCACTCCCATTGGCAGCGAGTTCCAGGACAATGCCACTCACTGTGTAAACGTGTTCACCCTCACATCCCCGATGCAGAGTACATGTAGAGCCATCCTGACCCAGGAAGCAGACAATAAGAAATAGGAGCAGGAGTAAGCCATTTGACCCATTGAGCCTGCTCCACCATTCAGTAAGATCATGGCTGATCTGATTGTACCCTTAACACCACTTTCCTGTTTCTCCCCCATTAACCTTGACTCTCTTGTGGATCAAAAATCTCTTCAACTCCGCCTTGACTTTATTCAATGACCCAGCCTCCACAATTCACTGGGGAAGAGAATTCCAAAGACTGACAAACCCTCTGAGAGAAGAAATTCCTCTCATCTCAGTCTTAAATGGGAGGCCCCTTACGTGTTAAATACGCCCTATCTCTAGGTTCTCCCACAAGAGGAAACATCCTCTCAGTATCTACCCTGTAAAGCCCCTTCATAATCTTACATGCTTCAGGAAGATCACTTCTCATTGTCAAATCCCAATGAATATAGACCCAACCTGCTCAACCTTTCCTCTTAAGACAAACCCCTTTATACCAGGACAAAAACAGAATTACCTGGAAAAACTCAGCAGGTCTGGCAGCATCGGCGGAGAAGAAAAGAGTTGACGTTTTGAGTCCTCATGACCCTCCGACAGAACGCCTGCTGAGTTTTTCCAGGTAATTCTGTTTTTGTTTTGGATTTCCAGCATCCGCAGTTTTTTGTTTTTATCCCTTTATTCCAGGAATTAGCCTACCGAACCTTCTCTGAACTGCCTCCAATGCAAATACGTCCCTCCTTAACCTGAATCAGTAATCAACTAACACAATGAATTTTAGGATCCTGGTCAAAGACAGGATTGGTTTGAATCTGAGGAAATGGGTAGAGATATGGTAGAGGGTAGATAAGAATGAGGTTTCTACAGCTACTGTAGTTCTGTGCTCTCACAAGCTGCAAAAGTAAAATTAAGACTTCATTTGGACAATGATGAAGGTAAAAAGGAGTAGATTCCAGTTTGATGGCGCTTGCATGTTTTGGGGTTATTAGTAAGAAATAACTGTTAACGTTCCTGCCCCGAGTCAGAAACACCACTGCGGACACTCCTGCTGAGTGGAGATGACTCCAAAACAAAAACAAAAACAGAATTACCTGGAAAAACTCAGCAGGTCTGGCAGTATCGGCGGAGAAGAAAAGAGTTGACGTTTCGAGTCCTCATGACCCTTCGACAGAACTTGACTCCAGTTCATTCTGGGTTGCTATCAGGCAGGATAGGTGTGTCCGGTGGGTCTCGCTGTCCGCTCCCATTGTGTGAGTTGTGGGAACTCATCAAACTCTCCCGGTTGAAGCCGGACCAACAGATCGGCTGGAATTAAATGGTTCCAGTTATGGAAGGAGCATTAAACAACCTGTGAATTCTTCCACTAATTCACACTGTTCTCCGAGGGATGAGTTCAAAGAGAAATAATCGCTACACTGTGTAATTTCCTGAAATAATCCCTGCTGTCTGTCCTGAATGAATCCATTTCACTAACAAATGTTGAAATGTTTGCTCCACACCCACAGGGTTTCATCTGGTTAAAGCCACAAACAGAAAGGTCCAGTTTTCTCCTGGAGTTTGAGACAAATCAGCTTTCAAAATGATGCAGGGTTTCAGCCAATGAGAGAGGGAGTCGGGCTCAGCCCCGCCCCCTCTTCCTATTGGTCCGGAGCTGCTGTCAATCAACCTCCTGAAAGTGTGATCTGGAGCATGCGTAGTGCGGGTAATGTCCATGGACAGACGCTTGTTTGTCTCGTCTTCAGGCGGAAGGAGGCGGATAAGTGGAGGCAGCGTTAGGGGCAGTGGGTGGGAGGGGAGGCTTCACAAACACCCAGTGGAGGCCTCAACACCCCCAGTAACAAAGTACCGGGCCCGCCTTTGCACCGAAGGGAACGGCAGCTGCGGGCTTTCTCCCGGTGCCAGACCCAAGTGGACAAATGTGGGTTAATGAAGGAAATGCAGCAATGGATTTGTTAATGAGAAATCATCTTTAAATAACTTTACTGACCCTGGAGCAGGAGGAGAGAATGGTGTGAATTCCTATCCTGGACTGACAGGGATGGATTTTGGAAACACCTTTTACAGAGGGTGAGGAGGGGAGGATTTACAGACGGGAAAGTCAAACCAAACATCACATTCAGAGCAGACCCGATTCATCAGGACCTGGATATTATTGGCCTTTGAGTGTAAACATTGAGTTCCAGGTCATTACCACTCACTGTGTAAAAAAAAGTTATTCCTCACATTCCCCCTTTATCTCTTCGCAAAATCGTAAATCTGTGTCCATAATTTTTTACAATCAAATAATGGGAAAAGCTTTTCTTTATCTACCTTATCTAAACCTATTATTAACTTGTACACCTCTATCAAATCTCCCCTCAATCTCCTTTGCTCCAAGGATAACAAGCCCAGTTTCTCCAACCTAACATTGCAACTAAAGCCCCTCATCCCTGGAATCATTCTGGTAAATCTCCTCTGCACCCTCTCAAGGTTCCTCACATCCTTCATAATGTGTGGTGATCACTGTTTGCACAGACCCAGATGTTCTGTGTTCATGTCTGTGATGTGATCACACACCGACAATTGTGCGGTGACATCACCCCGCTGCCCGGGTATTTCCTCAACTGGGAGATTTTTCTCTGACTCCAGTGCTTCTGATATCTTTCCAGCTGCCGGCTCCAGCAGGAGATTTTAATATTGAAAACTGAAATTGTTTCAGATGTGAGTATTTTTGACCATTGCTTTTTGTGAGAGGTTCCATGGCTCTGGGGCTGGTCTGATTCCTCTGCTTTGGATCTGAATCCATGTCCATCCATTACTCCATTTCACCTCTGCCCTCCCTGATCACCTCTCTGCCATTGTCTAACTTCCTCTGCCTCCAATAATTAATGTATTTTAGTTCTGTTTAGCATTTTACTGTTCCTTCTGCCGACAATGCCTAAATGATGTGTCCACTGCTGACCATCCCTGGAACATATGCTGGTTCACTCTTTCACTTTTGAGCTGAAATTATTCATCAAATTCTGCACCATTTTTATTGCCTGTAATTCATTCTACAGACCCTGAATCGTTAACTCTGTTTCGCTCTCCACCAATACCAACATATATTGCCATTCACCAGTTGCTTGTGGAGAAGATGATGTTTGACCTTCTTGAACCGCTGCAGTCCATGTGGTGAAGATGGTCCCACAGTGCTGTTAGGTAAGGAGTTACAGGATTTTCACCCAGTGATGATGCAGGAAAGGTGATGTAAGTCCAAAACAACGGGAACAATTTGTGTTTATCTGGCGCCTTATCATAAAACATTCCAAAGCATTTCACAGAAATTTTACAAAGCCACATTTAACACCGAGCCACATGATGAGATGTTAGGACATAAATTTGGTGAAAGAGGTTGATTTAAGGTGTATCTTAAAAGAGGAAAGCAAGTTGGAGAGGTTTGGGAGCAATTTCCAAAGCTTGAGCCACCGATGGTGAAGCGATTAACATCGAGAATGCTCAACAGGGTAGAATTAGATGAGTGCAGATATGTTGGAGGGTTCTGTGGCTGGAGGAGATTACAGAGATAGGGACGATCGTAACTATGGAGGAAAACAAGGATGAGAATTTTAAAATGTTGCTGCCTCTGAATTGGGAGCCTTTGTCAATCAGCGATCACAGGGGTGATGGGTGAACAAGATTTGGTCCAAGGAAGGACAAGAGCAGCAGAGTTTTGGATGGTGGAGGTTGAATCTGGAAGGACGACCGGGAGTGCATTAGGGTTGTTAAGTCCAGAGGTGACAAAGGATTGGATGATGGTTTCAGCAGCAGATGAGCTGAAACTGGGATACAGTCAGGCGATGTTACTGAGGTGAAAATAGGTGGTCTTGGTGATGATACGGATATGTGAATGGAAGCCCATCTTGGGGTGAAATATTTTGCCATGGTTGCCTGATTCAGCCTCAGACAGCTCCCAGGGAGAGAGATGGAGTCAGTGGTCGGTGACTAGGCAGTGGAGTTTGTAGCAGGGACTGAAGATAATGACTTCAGTCTTCCCAGTATTTACTGAGAAAAGCTTATGTATTAAGCGATGCTTATTGAGGAAAGTGGTGTTTTGGTAGATTTAAAGGAGAGAGGAACAGCACCCAGAGAGAACTGTTGACAATATCTGTTTACATGGGAACCAAGAGATGAAGTTGAATAGTTAGCAATTTAGGTGAAAATAGTATTGAGAAAGCAAGCGAGTGTCATGGACAAGATAAATTCAGAAAGGCTATTAAGGAGATAGGGTAGAAACTAGAGAAAGATGTTTGGAGCTAGGGCAGGGGACAGCTTCAGCGGAAATTTGGCCAGGTGGGCTAGTGGAAGGGAAGGAAGCGATGGAGGTTGCTGAATGGATGATCTTGATCTTCGTGACAAAAGTCTGTGAGCTCCTATCTCTTATTGTTGGAATTGAGGGTGGAGGAGACCGTGGAAGAAGGTTTAAGAAAGATGATTTGCATAAGAGAAAAAGCCTGGGGTTATATTTGCATTTGAGGATGATCCTAGAATAGTGAGCAGTGAATCGTCAAGTCTTTTCTTCTCCATCACTGCTGCCAGACCTGCTGAATTTTTCCAGGTAATTCTGCTTTTGTTTTGGATTTCCAGCATCCGCATGTATCAGTAATATCTGCACTCAATTCATATCAGTCTAGATCCTCTATCAGTAATCAATGCATTTGACACTGTCTCAGTTTATATTAATCTATACCCTGTAACAGGGATCGCTGCAGTAGTCCCAGTCTCAGTTTATATTTATCTCAGCCCTGTATTAGTAATCACTGCACTGGATGTTTTCTGAGTTTATATTGATCAAGACCATGTATCAGGAAACACTGCACTAGAACCTGTCTCAGTTTCTATTCATCTGGACCCTGCATTAGTAATGACTGCACTGCACACTGTCTCAGTTTATATTGATTGGATCTTGTATCATTAATCACTACATTAGCCTCTGTCCTAGTTTATATTAATCTCGGCACTGTGTCAGTAATCTCTGCACTATGCCCTGCCTCAGTTTTTTTTATCAATCTAGGCTCTGTATCAGTAATGACTGCACTAGGCTCTGCAGCAGTTTATATTAATCTAGACCCTGTTTCATTAGCCACTTTACCGTACACCGTCTCAGTTTATACTGATCCAGACCCTGTATCAGTAAAGCCTATCTGATTTTATATAAATCCAACCTTGTATCACTAATAAATGCACAAGGCCCTGTCTCAGTTCATCTTAATCTGGAACCTGTATCAGTAATCACTGCACTTGACCCTGTCTCAGTTTATATTAATCTGAACCTTGTAACAGTAATCACTGAACTAGAGCCTGTCTCTGATTATATTTGTCTAGACCCTGTATCTGTATTCAATGCACTATGTCCTGCCTCACTTCATATAAACCTAGACCCTGTAACAGTGATCACTGCATTGGGCTCTGTCTCAGTTTATACTAATCAGGACCATTTATCAGTAATCACTGCACTGAACACTTTCTCAGTTTTTATTGATTCAGACCCTGTATCAGTAATTATTGCACTTGGCCTTACCTCCATTTATATTAATCTAGACCCTGTATAATAATCAGTGCAATGGACAGTCTCACTTTGTATTGATCTGGACCCTGTATCAGTAAGTGCTGCACTAGCCGCTGTCCTAGTTTTTATTTATCTCATCCCTGCATCAGTAGTCACTGCACAATGACCTGCCTCAGTTTATATCAATCTAGACCCTGCATTAGTAATCACTTCACTAGACCCGGTCCCAGTTTATATTAGTCCACACCCTGTATCAGTAATGACAAAACTAGGGAGTGCCTCAGTTTATATGAGTCCAGACCCCTTATGAGTAATCACTGCTATAGCACCTGTCCCAATTTATATGGATCTAGGCCCTGTATCAGCAATCACTGCACTTGGCCCTGCCTTAGTCTATATTAATCCAGGCCCTGTATCAGTAATCACTGCATTAGACCCTCTCTCAGTTTATATTAGCCTGGGCCCTGTATCACTAATCACTGCACTATGACCTGTCTCAGTTCATATTAATCTAGACCCTTTATGAGTAATCACTGCACTTGAACCTGTCTCAGTTTATAACAACCAAGACCCCGTAAGAATAATCACTGCACCAGACCCTGCATCAGTTTATATTAATCTAAACTCTATATCATTAATCACTGCACTTGGCCCTGTCTCAGTTTATATCAACCTAGACTCTGTAACAGTAATCATTGCACTTGGCCCCGTCTCAAGTTTTATTAATCTAGACCCTGTGTCAATATTCACTGCAGTAGGCACTGTCTCAGTTTATATTGATCCAGACCCCGCAACAGTTATCACTGCATTTGGCCCTGATTCAAATTTTATTAATCAAGAACCTGTATGAGCAATCATTGCACTAGTCTTTGCCTCACTTTATATCAACCTAGACCCTCTATCAGTAATCAATGCACTAGGGCCTATCACAGTTTATATTAATCTAGATCCTGTGTCAGTAATCACTGCACTAGATACTGTCTCAGTTGACATTGATCTAGACCTTTATCAGTATCAGTTTTTATTATATTCTGCCCTGCCTCAGTTTTTATCAATCTAGGTACTGTATCAATTATCACTGCACTATGCCCTGCCTCAGTTGATATGAAATAGACACTCTATCAGTAATTACTGCACTAGTCCCTGTCTTAGTTTATATTGATTTAGAACCTACATCAGTAATCACTGCACTGTACATTGCCTCAGTTGATATTGAGCTAGAGCCTGTATCAGTAATCTCTACACTAGACACTGTCTCAGTTTATATTAATCAGACCCGGAACCAATATTCACTGCAGTAGACGCTGTCTTAATTGACTTTCATCTAGACCTGTATCAGTAATCATTCCACTTGACCCTGTCTCAGTTTATATTGATCTTGGCCCCATATCAGTTATCTCGGTGCTAGACTCTGTCTCACTTTATATTAGCCGAGTCCGTCTATCAGTAATAACTGCACTAGATCCAGTCTCAGTTTATATTAATTTAGCCCCTGCAGCAATAATCATTGCAAGATCTCCTGTCCCAGTTATATTTATATAGGCCCTGTATCAGTGAAGATTTCACCAGGCTCTGTCTCAGTTTATGTTGGTTTAGATACTGTTTCAGTAATCACTGCACTCGACCCTGGTCTGGTTATAACAATTTGCACCCTGAACCGAAAAACCCGGCACTGGACTGTTTCTCAGTTTATATTAGTCTAAAGCCTGTATCAATAATCACTGCATTATGCCCTGGCTCAGTTTATATCAATGTGGTCCGTCTATCAGTAGTCACTATACTAGGCCCTCTCTCAGTTCATATTAACCAAAAACCTGTATCAGTAATCACTGCAATGGTCCTGTCTCTTGTTATATTAATCTAAAGCCTGTGTCAGTGCTCACTGCACTAGGCCCTGTCTCATTTTATATCAATCCAACCCTGTATCACAAATCATGGCACTAGGCCCTGTCTCAGGGTCATATTCATCTCAAGCCTTTATCAGTAATCACTGCATTAGACCCTGCATCATTTTATATCAACTTAAACCCTATATCAGTAATCATTGCACTTGAGCCTCTCTCTGTTTATATTAATCTAGGCTCTGTTTCAGTAATCATGGCAGTAGGCCCTTTCTCAGTTTATATTTATCTCGGCCCTGTATCAGTAATCACTGCACTGGACATTGTCTGAGTTTATATTGATTGAGACCATGTATCACTGAACACTGCAATGGACACTGTCTCAGTTTATATTAATCTAGATCCTGTGTCTGTAGTCACTGCACTAGAGCATGTCTCAGTTCATATTAATCTAGATCCTGCATCAGTAATCACTGCACTGAACATTGTCTGAGTTTATATTGATTGAGACCATGTATCAATAAACATTGCACTAGGTCCTGTGTCAGTTTACATTGAACTAGACCCTGTATCAGTAATTACTTCAAAGGGCACTGTCTCAGATTATATTGATCAAGACCCTCTATCAATCACTGCAAATGGCACTGTCTCCGCTTATATTGATCCTGATCCTGTATCAGTAATCACTGCACTGGGCCCTGTCACAGTTTATATTAACCTAGGTCCTGTGTTAGTCATGTCTGCACTAGACCCTGTCTCAGTTTATATTCAATGAGACCCGTATCAGTAATCATTGCACTAGGCCCTGTCTCAATTTAGATTAATTTCGGCCCTGTATCAGTCATCTCTGTTCTATACCCTGCCTCAGTTTGTTTCAATCTAGACCCCTGTAATCACTGCAGGAGACCCTGTCTCAGTTTATATTTACTTAGAGCCTGTATCTGTAATCACTGTACTAGGCCCTGCCTCAATTTATACCAATCAAAACCCTGTATCAGTATTCTCTGCACTAGGCCCTGTCTCAGCTTATATTAATCCAGACCCTGTATCAATAATCTCTGCACTAGGCTCTGTCTCATTTTATATTAATCCAGACTCTGCATCAGTAATCACTGCACTGGACCCTATCTCAGTTGATATTGATCTAGATCTTGCATCAGTAATCACAACAAATGACACTGTCTTAGTTTATATTGATCCTGATCCTGTATCGTTAATCACTGCACGAGCCCCTGTCTTAGTTTATATTTATCTGGGCCCTGTCTCAGATTATATTAATTTAGACCCTCTATCAGTAATCACTGCACTCGAACCTGTCTCACTTTCTATTAATCTAGACCCTGTATCAATAATCACTGCACTAGGCCCCATCTCAGTACATATTAACCAAGACCCTATATCAGTAATCACTGCACAATACGGAAACTCAGTATATATTACTTTAGTCTCTGCAGCAGTATTCACTGCCCGTGCCCCTGTCCCAGTTATATTCATCTAGGTCCTGTATCAGTGAACACTGCATCAGGCCCTGTCTCAGTTTTTGTTCGTTCAGACCGTGTATCAGTAATTACTGCACAAGAGCCTGTCTCAGTTTATATTGATCAAGGCTCTGTTTCAGTAATCACTGCACTTGCCGCTGTTCTGATTACAATAACTGCACCCTGAACCAAAAATCGCTGCACTTATTTCTAATAAGCCACACCATATATCAGTAACCACTGCAATATGCACTATCTCTGTTTATATCAATTTAGATCCTGTATCAGTAATCTCTGCACTCTGCAATGCCTCAATTTTTTTATCAATCTAGGCTCTGTATCAGTAAGCACCGCACTGGACACTGTCTCGGTTTATATTGGTCCAGACCCTGCAGCAGTAATGATTGCATTAGAACCTGTTTGATTTTATTTAAATCCAACCTTGTTTCACTAATTAATGCACAAGGCCCTGTCTCAGTTCATCTTAATCAGGACCCTGTGTCAGTAATCATTGGTCTTGGCCCTGTTTCAGTTTATATTAATCTGGACCCTGTAACAGTAATCAGTGCATTAGACCCAGTCTCAGTTTATATTGTTCTAGACCCTGTATCAGTTATCTCTGCACTGCAGCCTGTCTCAGATTATATTTGTCTAGGCCCTGTATCAGTATTCACTGTACTATGCCTTGCCTCACTTTACATCAACCTAGAGCCTGTAACAGTAATCACTGCATTTGCCCCATCTCAGTTTTTATTAATCAAGACCCTTTATCAGTAATCACTGCACTGAACACTTTCTCAGTTTATATTGATTCAGACCCTGCATCAGTGATAACTGCACTAGACCCTATCTCAGTTTATAGTAATCTAAACCCTGTACAATAATCAGTGCAACGGACACTCTCACTTTGCATTGATCTAGACCCTGTATCAATAAGCACTGCACTATGGCCCGCCTCAGTGTATATCAACTTGGACCCCACATCAGTAATCACTGCACTGAACATTGTCTGAAATTATATTGGTCAAGACCCTGCATCAGAGAACACTGCACTCGACCCTGTCTCAGTTCATATTAATCAAGATCCTCTATCAGTAATCAGTGCACTCTGGGCTGCCTCAGTTTGTATAAACTAGACCCTGTATCAGTAATGGATGCATATGAGTCTGTCTCAGTTTACGTTAATCTAGACCCTGCATCAGTAAACACTGCACTAGACCCTGTCTCAATTTATGACAATCTAGCTGTTCTTTCAGTAAGCACTGCACTGGGCACTGTCCCGGTTTATATCAATCTGGATAAAAGCAAAATAGTGCGGATGCTGGAAATCTGAAAGAAAAGCATAAAATGCTGCAAAATCTCAGCAGGTCTGACAGCACCTGTGGTGAGAGAAGCTGAGTTAACTTATTGAGACCGTGTGACTCTTCTTTAGAACTAAAGAGAAGTCATAATGTGATGACATTTGCTGTTCAAGTGGGGTGGAACAGGTCAGGCTGGATAGAAGGCAAGCAATAGGTGGGGGTAAGGTGACAGTGCCAAACATATCATAGGCAAACAGAAAAAGGGAGTGTTAATGGTAGTGGTAAGGCTAAAGTAGGTGCTAATAGAGTCCTAAAGGTAAGAAAGCAGAATGTGTTAACAGCAGAGCCAGAATCAGCACACTGTGAAAGGACAACATGCGACAAGTAACTGATTGCCCTTTTGGGGGTGTGGTAGGGGGACGGGGCGTTAGTTGGGGAAAAACAGTATAAAAAGGAATAAAAAGGGGATAAAAAGGGATAAAACAGTGAATAAATGGATAAGGCTGTAAAGTGCATAATTGGAAGATGAGGTTCTGTTCCTCCAGTTTCCATTAGTCTTCACTGGAACATTGCAGCCGGTCAAAGAGGGACATGTGGGCATGAGAGCAGGATGTTGTGTTGAAATTGCAAGCGACAGGAAGGTCCAGGTCATGCTTCCAGACAGACCGAAGGTGTTCCACAAAGCCGTCTGCCAGTCTGTGTATGGTCTCCCTGATGTAGTGGAGAATGCATTGGGAGCAGCAAATGCAGGAGGCCAAATTGAAGGAGGTGCAATGAACCGGTACTATACCTGAAAGGAATGTTTGGGCCCTTGAATGGTGAGGAGGGAGGAGGTAAAGGGGCAGGTGTTGCATCGTCTGTGACTGCTTGGGAATATGCCATGGGAAGTGGATGATGTATTAGGTGCAATGGAGCAGTGGACCAGGGTGTCCTGGAGGGAACTATCCCTGTGGAATGCTGACGGGAGTGGGTGGGTGGGGGTGGGTTGTTGAAGGGAAGATGTTTCTGGTTGTGGCATCATGTTGGAGTTAGCGGAAATGGTGGAGGGTGATCCTTTGAAGGTGGGGATGGTGGGATGAAATGTTGAGGAAAAGGAGTACCCTATCATGATTCTGGGAGAGATAGAGGAATGTGTGAAGGCAGAGACGTGAGAGGTGGGTGGGATACGGTTGAGGGCCCTGTCAACCACCGTGGGGAGGAAACCTTGGTTAAGGAAGAAGGAAGGCATGTCAGAAGCATTTTTTTGGATAGTGGCATCATCGGAACAGATGAGAAGAAGGTGAAGGAACTGAAAGAATGGGATGACGTCTTTCCTGCATTTTCTGTTTTCATATCAATCTACACCCTGTATCAGTAATCACTGCATTGGACCCTGCCTCAGTTGACATTAATCTCGGGCCTGTAAAAGTAATCACTTCAATCGACCCTGTCTCAGTTTACATCAATCTAAACCCTGCATCAGTAATCATTGCACTAGCCCCTGAAGCAGTCTATAATAATCCAGGCCCTGCATCAATAATCACTGAACTGGACCGTGCCTCAGTTTACATCAATCTAAACCCCGTATCAGTCATCACTATACTCGGCCCTGTCTCAGTCTATAATAAACATGGCCGTGCATCAGCAGTCACTGCACTGGGCCCTGCCTCAGCTTATGTCAACCAAGGCCCTGTTTTAATAATTTCTATATATCCCCTGTTTAATTTATTTCATGCCCTCATCTGTAGCTGTAAATGCTAGGTTACATTTTGCTTTAGTTATTGTTGTACTGGAGAATGTCACTGTTAATAGTACAATGGGTCCTATCTTATTTATTACTGCAGTCTTCCATATCTCTACTTGTGTTGCAATTGGTCCTTTCCTAGTTATCAATGCACCTGACCCTGCTGCAGTTTATATTATTAGATCTTGCGCCAGTTATTACTACATTAGACTTTGCTTCTGTGGACACTGCAATTAACCATTGTCCAGTTCGCATTGTAGTACTAGAATGTTTTAATTTATATTTTGCTGCACCTTGTGTTTCGTTATATTACACTGAACCATGCTTCAGTTATCACCATCCTTGACCTGATGACCTTGCCTCAGTTATGACTGTACTGGACCATATGAACGCACGAGCATATGACCAAGGAGCAGGAGTAGGCCATTCAGTCCCTCATAGCTGATCTGCTAGTAACCTGAAATCTGCTTCCTGCCTACTGCCGATAACCTATCACCCCCTTGCTTACCAAGAATCTATCCACCTCTGCCTTAAAAATATTCAAAGGCTCTGCTTCCACTGCCTTTTTTGGAAGAGAGTCCCAAAGACTCATGACCCTGAGAGTGAAAAAACTTCACCTCTTCTCCGTTTTACATGGGTGACCCCTTTATTTTAAACAGCCAGCCCTAGTTCTAGATTCTACCACAAGAGGGAACATCCTCTCCACATCCACCCTGTCAAGACCCCTCAGGATCTTATGTTTCAGTCAAGTCACCTCTTACTCTTCTAAACCCCAGAAGACATAAGCCTAGCCTGTCCAACCATTCCTCATCAGACAACCCACCCATTCCAAGTATTAGTCTAATAAACCTTCTCTGAACCTCTTACAACACATTTACATCCTTCCTTAAATAAGGTGACCAATACAGTGCACAATACACCAAACAGGGTCTCACTGATGCCCTGTACAACTGAATCATAACTTCCGTACTTTTGTATTCAATTCCACTGGCAATAAATGATAACATTCCATCAGCTTTCCCAATTACTTACCAGGGGTCACAGTCTGCAGATATGGGGTGGACCATTTAGGACTGAGATGAGGAAAAATTTCTTCATACAGAGAGCGGTGAGCCTGTGGAATTCGTTGCCACAGAAAGTAGTTTAGACCAAAACATTGAATGCTTCCAAGAAGGAGTTAGCTATAGCTCTTGGGATGAAAGGGATCATGAGGTATGGGGAGAAAGCGGGAGCAGGCTACTGAGTTGGATGATCAGCCATGATCATAATGAATGTCAGAGCAGGCTTGAAGGGCCGAATTTCATATTCCTGCTCCTGGTTTCTATGTTTCTATGTTATCTTTCTTTCAGCACTGTATCTGTTTATATAACGCTATCTGCAGTTTAACTTATTAATGCACTGGACCATGCCTCTATATACACTACAATTGACATTTTCTCAGTTATTACTGCACTAGACTATGTCTGTCTATATTACATTACATGATGCTTCATTTATTAATGCACATAGCCCGTGCCTCTATATATACTGCAAGTGACAATTCCTGAGCTGCAGTTGCATTGCACAAAGTCTCCGTTTACAGTACATCAGGATTTATCTGACAACCAATTGTGAAGAAAATTAGTGCTCATGGAATAAAAGGGACAGGTGCAACGTGGATACAAAATTGGCAGAAAAAAGGAAGCAGGGAGTAATTGTCAGTGGATGTTTTTCGGGCTGGAGGAAGGTTTGTAGTGGAGTTCCCTAGGGGTCGATATTGGGACCTTTGCTTTTACTGATAGATATCAACGATCTAGGCCTTGGTGTGCAGTGGACAATTTGAAAGTTTGCGGATGATACGAAGCTTGGGAGTGTCCTGAATTACCAGGAGGACGGTGTGGAACCTCAAGAGGACACAGACAAGTTGGTGGATTTGACAGATAGATGGCAGATGAAGTTCAATGTGGAGAAGTGTGAGGTGATGCAGTTTGGGAGGAGGAACATGGACAGACAACATAAAATAAGGGGTGGAGTTTTGAAAGTAGTGCAGGAGCAGAAAGACTTGGGTGTATATGTGCACAGACCATTGAAAGTGGCAGGACAGATGGAGAGAGCAGTTAATAAAGCATATAGTTTCCTGGGCTCTATTAATAGGGACATAAAGTACAAGAGCAAGGAGGTTATACTGAATTTATATAAGGCCCTCGTTAGACCTTAACTGGAATACTGTGTGCCGAGCTTGGTACCATATTATAGGAAGGATATGAAGATATTGGAGAGAGTGCTGAAGAGGTTTAAAAGAATGTTTCCAGGGATGAGAAACTTCAGCTATGAGATAGATTGGAGAAGTTGGGACTGTGTTCCATGGAGAGGAGATTTGATTGAAGTTTTCAAAATCATGTGTGGGCTGGACAGAGTAGAGAGGAAGAAGCTGTTCCAACTCCTAAAACGATCAAGAACGAGAGGGCACAGATTTAAAGCGATTTGCAAAAGAAGCAAACGTGACGTGATAAAAAACCTTTTCACACGAGTGGTTCGGATCTGGAATGCATTGCCTGGAAGTGTGGGGGGCGCAGGTTCAATCGGAGCATTCAAATGAGATGACTATTTGAATCAAAACAAAGTGCAAGAGTACAGGGAAAAGTCAAGGCAATGGCGCTCGGCCAGAATGGTCATTTGGAGAGATGGTGCAGACAAGATGGGCCAAATGGCCTCCCTCTGTGCCGTTAAGATTCTGTGATTCTGAGATATTACTGTATTAGGCTGCTTCATTCATTACTGTACTCTTAGACCATAAGAGCAGAAATTAGGCCAATCGGCCCATCGAGTCTGCTCCGCCATTCAATCACGGCTGATAAGTTTCTCAACCCCATTCTCCCGCCTTCTCCCCGTAACCTTTGATCCCCTTACCAGTCAAGAACCTATCTATCTCGGTCTTAAATACACTCAATGACCTGGCCTCCACAGCCTTTTGTGGCAATGAATTCCATAGATTCGCCACTCTCTGGCTAAAGAAGTTCCTCCTCATCTCTGTTATAAAAGGTCTTCCCTTTACTCTGAGGCTGTGCCCTAGGGTCCTAGTCTCTCCAACAAATTGAAACATCTTCCCCACGTCCCCCAGGCCTTTCAGTATTCTGTAAGTTTCAATAAGATTCCCCCCTCATTCTTCTAAACTCCATCGAGTATAGACTCAGAGTCTCAAACATTCCTCATATGTTAAGCGTTTAATTTCTGGGATAGTTCTCGTGGACCTCCTCTGGACCATCTCCAAGGCCTGAGATACGGGGTCCAAAATTGCTCACAATATTCTAAGTGTGGTCTGACCAGAGTCTTATAAATCCTCAGCAGCACTTCCCTGCTTTTATATTCTAGTCCTCTCGAAATAAATGCCAACATTGCATTTGCCTTCCTAAATACCGACTCAACCTGCAAGTTAACCTAAAGAGTATCCTGTAATACCAAGTAAGGAATACCAAGTCCCTTTGCACTCTAAGTTTCTGAATTCTCTCCCCATTTAGAAAATAGTCTATGCCTCTATTCTTCCTACCAAATTGCATGACCTCACACTTCCCCACATTGTATTCCATCTGCCACTTCTTTGCCCATTCTCCTTACCTGCCCAAATCCTTCTGTAGCCTCCCCGCCTCTTCAATACTACCTGTCCCTCCACCTATCTTTGTATCATCTGCAAACTTAGCCAGACTATTCTTTAAACTCTTCTATGCCTCACCTTATATTATAGAGGACCTATCCCATTTATTAGTACACTAGACAGAATCTCAGTTATTGCTGCACTATGAAAAGTCTCTGCTAACTAGATAGAGCTAGAGAGAGAGCCAGATGGACAGATGGGCATTAATTTTAAAAATGTTATATTATCCTGCACATAAAAAGGGGTTGGAGGAATACATTTAGTCTTGTTAATAACTATTAGGTGTTGTGTGGAATTTCTAATTGCACCAGTATCATATGTGTAATGTTTGTGTTGAAACGTTGGGGTGAATCTTGTAACATTCTCTTTACCAATGAGATTGATGAACAGAAATAAAGGTGAACCACATTGCACTGCACATTGCACAGCTTTGGTCACAAACTGCATTGTGTTAGAGATGGCTAATTCATACTTGAGTTGATCAGTGGCAATTTTTCAGTTTTCTTTAATTTTCAGATTTCTTTTCACTTTTCCAATAGGAATTTCTGTTTGCTTTTGGAGTGGCCACTGATTGTGAGAGACGGGGCCTGAAACCTCATCCTCAAGCGAATGGGCAGCCGCAGGCTCCTAATAACCTGTGTGTGAAAGGTGTGTGTGTGTGTGCATATGTTTGTGTCACTGTGTGTGTGCCTGTGTGCTTGTGTGTTTGTGTGTTTGTGTTTTTTTCTGTGTGTGCGTGTCTGTGTGTGTGAATGTGTGCAGCTGTATGTGTGGTTGCGGGTGCAGGTGCGTCTGGAACACATCATCTTTCATTGCTTGCAAAAGACATTACAATTATTTTTCAGCACGTTACGATAGTTTAGTGAGAATATATCTATATGCTGCTTATGCTGCCGTAAATATTTGTCGGTAATTCATTGTCTTGCGTGCTCTGGAAAGTAATGTCAAGCTGGAAATTCCGTTGTCAAGGCAAATCAATCTTTCAAAAGACTCACTGAACTTTTCCCCTTTCTTCCTCTGTCTCAGACTACACCGAAATCAATTAACCTCTCTTCTCTTTCTCAGACTTCACTTAACTCACTTGCACAGACTCACAAAGCCCGGATCTGACAGCTACGAGGAACCAATCTTGAATTCTTTTAAGGTTTCAAACCTTCCCATCAACAGGAATAATACATCGGAGAATTACAGGTGTGTGAATCTCATGTCAGCTGTAGGTAAAGTTTGATTTTTGCAATCACTTGCACAAATCATCACAAACTGCAGGTTATTCTCGATGTGATTTAATCCGCTTTCCAAATGATCATCGGGTACAGGTAAACCTACCTTAGAAATGAAATAATGAGTCTGGCATCATTTCATAAACAACAGCGCACAATAGAATGGCTATCAATAAATAGTCACAGTAATAAACAATCTACAACTCAAATAAGTGCATTGTTTTGGATTTGAACACAATCACTGAAGGCGTGAATGGACTGAAGGATATCACTGGGAGAAATGAAGGGAAATTACTAAAAAAAAGACTTTCTCCAAAGAGTGTTATTAGATAATTGGAGATTCAGAATAAATACGGGACTCTCAGAGAGAGAGAGAGGGAGAGAGGGAGAGAGAGAAAGACAGCGGGGGTATTGGGGATGGGTGTAATGTGGTGGGTGGAGAGAGAGAGAGAGAGAAAAAGAGAGAGAGAGGAGGTTCAGTGAGTTAGATGCTGCCTCAGACAGAGAGAGAATGGACATTCTGAGTCTCGTGATAAAAGTGTCTGTTTTAGTAACGAAAAGGTCAGTGTGACATTACTTTCTAAACAAAAGTACACAATGAAACATGCTATCAATAAACATTTAGAGTATTAAATCATCTGCAGCTACAGTTTGAGTAAAAAAAAACCTAAATGCTGAAATAGTCTGCTGAAGATCATCATTTATCTTTGAGAAATGGCGGCATATGCAAGAGGCATGAATTTTTTTTTTTGCACACAACACACATAACTGCCCTTATCGGATATATCATTTCTTTGACTTGAAACTAAATGAACTAACTGTCAGGTACTGCAAGGAATGGGCCATCCAAGCCGCCCGTTTTAGGACAACGGCAAAGAACAATTCCCACCTCAACATCTTTATGTGCAACATTATCTCTCCAACTCACAGAGACATAGACCCATGCAGTAATAACAGAGGCATGCCTTGTGTGGTAATAACTGAGGAAGGGTTAGCGCACTGATCACTGAATAAGGATCTGGGTTAATATCAACTGATATCAATCCTCTCTCGAGGTGATAACAGTAATGATTGATCCGGGACATGGATTAATAACATCCTAGACAGAGTCCGTTGCAGTGATAACTGAGACTGCCTCCAATGAAAGATAAACAAAAACATGATCTAGTGAAGTAAAAACAGAGACAAGGCGAATGTAATATAAGATGTACGGACTAACACAGCAACAGCTAAGACAGGATTTAGCGTTGCACATATGGACATTGGGTCCAGAGAAGTAATAACTGTGTCCTTACTGTATGTAATACAACCAGAGCCACGACCGAATTCAGGAACTGAGACGAGGCCTAGCACTGAAATAACTGAGGCAGGAACTGGTGTAATATTATCATAGACATAATCTATTTCAACATAAACAAAGTCAGGATGTGATGCAGTAACACTGAGACAGGGCCGAGTGCACCAATTATTGATGCAGCATGTACAGTAATATAAACCGAGACTGGGCTTAGTATCAGCAATTATTGAGGCAGGGTTTACTGCAGTAATAACAGACTTTGTCTTCTGTAATATAAACAGAGACATGGTCTGCACAGAAATAACAAAGACAGTGTCTATTTTCCTATAAGCAGAGATAATGTCCAGTGTAATATAAACTGAGATAGGGTCTAGTGTAATATAAACTGAGACAGGGTCTAGTGTAATATAAAGAGAGATGGGCTGTTGTGTAATTTAAACCGAGACTGGCTCCAGTGTAGTATAAACTGAGACGAGGTCTAATGTAATATAAAATTGAAACAGGGTCCAGTGTAATAGAAACTGAGATAGGGTCTAGCAGAATATAAGCAAAGACGTGATTTAGTGTAATATAAAAAGGGACATGCTCTAATGGAATAAAAATTGGGGCAGTGCCGAGTCCAGAAATAAAACAGATAGGGCCTTGTGTAGTATGAACAGTGACATGATCTAGTTCAGTAATAACTGAGGCAGGATCTAGTGGAAGGAAACTGTCACGGGGTCTACTGCAGTTTTATCTGATTCGGGACCTTGTCTAATATAAACCGAGACAGAGCCTCGTGCCATGCAAACAGGAACATGTTCTGGTTTCGTATACGCAGAGACAATTACTAGTGCAGTAACAACTGAGATATGGACGATTATCATATTATCCAAGACATGGTTTAATGCAGTGATAACTGAGGGAATGTATATTTATAAGGAGGCATATGGGGTACTTGCCTTTATTAGACGAGACATATAGTATAAGAGCAGGGAGGTTATGCTGGAACTGTACAAAACACTGGTTAAGCCACAGCTAGAGTATTGCATGCAGTTCTGGTATCTGCATTGTAGGAAGGGTGTGATCGCACTAGAGAGAGTGCAGAGGAGATTTACCAGCGTGTTGCCTTGGTTGGAGAGTTTTAGTTATGAGGACAGATTGGATAGACTGTGGCTATTTTCCCTGGAGCAGAGGAGATTGAAGGGGGACATGACTGAGGTGTATAAAATTATGAGGGGCATATTTAGGGTAGGCAGGAAGGAACTTTTCCCCTTGGTGGAGGGATCAATAACCAGGGGGCATAGATTTAAGGTAAGGGGCAGGAGGTTTAGCGGGGATGTGAGGAGGAATCTTTTCGCCCAGAGGGTGGTGGTAATCTAGAACTCACTGCCTGAAAGGGTGGTAGAGGCAGAAACCCTTATAACATTTAAGAAGTATTTGGATGTGCACTTGTGATGCCATGGCATACAAGGCTATGGGCCTAGTGCTGGAAAATGGGATTAGAATATTTAGGTACTTGTCTGACCGGCGCAGGCTCGATGGTCCGAAGGGCCTTTTCTGTACTGTAGGTCTCTATGACTCTAATGTCTAGTGTAAAATGGCCTTTGTCCTGCATATTAACAACTGAGATTGAGCCTATTACAGAAACAACTGAGATACATGACTTAGTGTATTTTATCCAGACACAGGGTCAAGTTTAATAAGAACAGGGATGGGGTTCAGTGCAGAAATGATTCAGACAGTGCCTGTTTCATATTGTGTCAGCAATCACTGTTACACTGCCATCTACTGGACAGACTCTGCTATTGCTGATGCTGTGGAAATATCGATTTCAGTTACTGCTTCTGATGTTAATGATAGAATCATAGAATTCTTACAGCACAGAAGGATGTCAGTCGGCCAGTCGTGTCCGTGCTGCACCTCTGAAGGAGCAATTGACCTAGTGCCACTGATTTTTCTGTACTCCAGCGTTTTCCCCCCTTTTCAGATAATGATCCAATTTCCTTTTGAAAGCATCAATTGTCCCTTAATCCACTACACTGTCAGGCAGCGCATTCCAGATCCTAACCACTCACTGTGTGAAGGCGTTTTTCCCCTTGACTCCACTGCTTCTTCCCCATGTTACTTTAATCCTGTGCCCACTGGTTCTCAATCCTTCCACCAATGGGAACAATCTCTCCCTATCTAGTCTGTCCAGAGCCCTAATGCTTTTTAATACCTCTATCAAATCTCCCCCACACTCTCTCTTCTCCACGGAAATTGAAGTCAACTTCTCCACTCTTTATACATAGCTGGAGCTCCTCATCCCTGGAACATTTTCCATAAATCTTTCCTGTGCCCTCTCTCATGCCTTCAAATTCTTCCTAATGTGTGGTGCCCAGAATTGGATACAATTCTCCAGTTGAGGCCCAGCCAGTGTGTCACACACGTTTAACTTAGCCTCCTTGCTTTTATACACTTTTCCCCTACTGGTAAAGTCCAGGATTCTGTCTGCTTTATTAATCCCTTTCTCTACTTGTCCTGCCACCTTCAATGATTTAGACATATAAAGAGCCTCTGCTCCTGCAGCCTTTTTGGATTCGTATTCTTTCCTTTATATTGTCCCTCTGCATTCTTCCTGCCAAAATGAACCACTTCTCACCTTCTCGGCGTCAAATTTCATCTGTTACTTGTCCGCCCTTTCCATCAACCTCTCTATGTCGTTTTGAGATTCTCCACTGTCCTCCTCATGGCTCACAATCCTTCCACATTTCGCATCGTCCGTATATTTTTGAATTGTGCCCTGTACACCAAAGCACTGTTCAATAATAAATATCATGAAAAGCAGGCGTTCTAGCACTGATCTCTGGGGACCTTCGTTATAATCCATCACCGAGACCGAAAATTGACCGTTCAAAACTATGCTTTGTTTCCTGGCACTCAGCCAGTTCCCTAACCATGATGTGAGCGTCCATTTTATTCCAGTGAGCTTCAACTTTACTCACAAGCCTGTTGTGCGGTAATTCATCAAATGTCTTTTGGAAGTCCATGTAAACCACGTCAACAGCATTGGCGTCATCAACCATTTCTGCTCTGTCGTCAAAAAACTCAAGAAAGTTAATTAAACATGATTTACCCTTTACCCGTCCATGCTGGCTTAATGTATCAAGAAACTACTTCTACTGATGTGTCAGCTCATTACTTCCTGTCGGAAGTTCCAAAATTTAAGGTGCAACTATTGCAGATTAACGTGGCTGATTTACGCACTTTAATGCTAGCAAAAGAGCAAAGTGTCTCAGTCCTATGAATTACTTCTTGATGATCTTGGTTGAAGCGAAGAATGTGGACCCGAGTACAATGCGGGGACCATGGGCGCTTTAATGTCCAACTCAACATATGCGTCGTGGGCAGAGATTATTGGATCATGGTACCGACTGAAATATGATGTCGGTGATTTACCCCGATTCTTCAGGTGCTGCAGAGCCTCCGAGGTAACCAAGATAGGATCTCAAGTTGAAATGTGTGTGTGTGTGTGTGTGTGTGTACGTGTCTGCGTGTCTGTGTGTGCGTATCTGTATGTTGGTCTGTGTATCGGTGTGTGTACGCGTGTATCAACATATATTGTTTACAAATGATATCCACAAAATAAATAATTATTTTCACATATTATGTTCAAGGTTTTATTTTATGCAAAATGTAATTGCTGTTAATTTACTTTCGTTAACATTGATTTAGAAGACATTGAGCATTCCCTCAGAAGAGAACACCTCTGTCCTTATTAATCAGTTGGAACTGGGACTAAATTATTCGAATTATTCTCTGCGTTTCATTGTTACGTGATCATCGCAGCATTAAACAGAAGCTCCTGATATAAACGTCGAGGGTGTGATAATTCGGGCAACTGACTGCAAAAAATAAATCTACCTATATCTGACCTGAACTTACTCGGCCTTTAAGTCCTGATTTATTATTCCCCTTGCTTGGAAAGGAATGAAACACTTGCTTCTCTCCAGCAAGTTTCACCCTATTTCTGTTGTCACGTTATTCCGTCTTACTTTGTTGCATTCATTATTTCCGCCCTAACGTCTTCCAATATCCTCGGGTATTATCTCGTGACGTCATAGTTGAAAACATCTTTACATAATATAAAAGGCCTCATGCTCCAGAGTAATAAAATTGGGACAACTGGACAGGGTCTAATCCATTATCAGCGGAGACATGGTCTCCAATGAAATAAAATGCAGGGCGATGGAATGGAGAAACAGCATGGGGGTGGGTGGGCCGGGGGTGGGGGGGGAGGGGGCGGGGGGGGTGGGGGCGAGTGGGGGAGCGGTGGGGGTGGGAATGGTCGTGGGAGTGAGAGCGAATGAGGTAAATTTGACAGTGTCCGTAAATGCTGGTACAGCCCTGAGCAGCTGAATGACCTCCTTCCCAGCCTCGTGTGCAGGCGCATCCTAGAAGGCTATGAATTACTTCCTCGATCCAAAACTTTTTATTTTACAACTAGAGTTCAAAAAAATGAGTTCACGATCACCGGATGTCTCTGAGTGTTTTACAGCCAAATTTACTTCCGAAGTGTATTCACAGTTGTAATGTAGGAAAGGCGGCAGCCAATGTGCGCACAGCAAGCTCCCACAAGCAGCAGTGCGATAATGATCACATAGACTTTTGTTATGTTTATTGACTGGTAAATATTTGCTTAGAAACCTGGGACAACTCCCCTGCATTTCCAGCCAGGATAGCACCATGGGATATTTTACATCGACCTGAGAGGGAAGATGGTCTCAGTTTAATGTCAAAGGGGGAAAATGCTACCAACTGAACCACAGCTGATAGCCAGGGTTCATTATGAATGAATATATAGATCAAGAGGGCATCAATAAATAGAAATTCAGACATCCAATGGCTCAACATTCAATATAGATACATTGTTAAACGTGACTGAACCCGGGCCTCTTCTGTACCCCAAAACCTATTGTAGACTCCCGCCGGTCGTACAGGCACTGACGGTGAGTGTGACCTTGAATCTGACAACAAAAGAGCTCTTCTATTGTGTGAATGGTACTTAAGCTCGAACCATTTTGTAGGTTAGCCTGAACTTCACAGGAATTGAAAGGATTTCTGGACAAACTAGGTCACTTCCTGAAATAAAGTGATACTCACTGGACCTTGAATCGTTACACAATTGGAGATCATTAATGGATTGTGAAACATCGATCGCGTAAGAGTGGTGAAAGAATTCGGAGACATTCAGATAGTGAGAGACATCATTCAGTTGCAAGAAATTGGTTGTATGGGAAAGTTGAAGGTTTGGGACTATCAATAGATCAAACCATTGTTGGAATGAGACACATCTAATGTTTCTTAAAAACGATCAAAGGCGGAAAATATTCAGAAATATAATTTGTTTTGCAATATGAAAGCCTGGGAATACCTATGGATCTGTAACTGTCTCTCCATTCACCTATTACTGTTTCAGTTAGCTGAAGCACAGAAGGTTACATCTGATGGTGGTGCATTGAACATGAAAATCAGTGTGCAGCGAGCAGATTAATAGTCCTAGGTAGTGGGAGAGATCCTCTTGCACAATAAGGGAAGATCAATCATGTATCAAGTAATGCAGTGCCGTTTACCGAAAAATGTTTCACCAATATAATGTTCATTGTTATATCAATGATAATGTTAATAATTCATTTTGCTGCACTTATTGGTGCAGGTCCAACAACACTCAAGAAGCTTGAGGTCATCCAGGACAAAGCAGTCCAATTGATTGGGACCCCATCCACAATCATTTGCTCCCTCCACCACCGAGGCACAGCAACAGCAGTGTGTACCATCCACAAGATATACTGCAGGGATTTACCAAGGCTCCTTAGACAGCACCTTCCAAACCTATGACCACTACCATCTAGAAGGACAAGGACAGCAGATATATGGGAACACCACCACATGGATGTTCCCCTTCAAGTCACTCATCATCCTGACTTGGAAATATATCGCCGCTCCTTCACTATTGCTGGGCGAAAATCCTGGATCTTCCTCCCTAACAGTACTGTGGTTGTACCTATACCACATGGAATTCAGCGGTTCAAGAAGGCATATCACCACCACCTTCAAAGATCAACTAGGGATGGGCAATAAATTCTGACCCATCCAGCGACGCCCACATCCCATGTATGACTGCAAAACCCTTCAAACATTCAAAATGGTGTCAAAGTATAAATTCAGAGCAGAAATATGTGTGGAAAGGTAATTACTGAATATTCCCACATTGAATTTTTGTTGAAGGCTTTGTATCGTTACATCAGATATTTCCTTCCATAAACACATCTTACAACACAAGTGCAACCGTGTGAAAAGGAGAAGTTTGGACTAGAGCATTGTCCCTCTATTAATGTTCGAAACTGTGATTCAAATCACTTCAGCTACTTCATCAACTCAGACCTGTCCGGCTGATGTCCACTGTAACCAGAAATCTCCATCATGGTGACCATGAGAATATCTAATTGAAGTGCTGACCTCACCCATCGAACAAGAGAAGAATCGATTCCCTGCATGAATGCACTGAATGGAAAGCCTCTGGGGAATGTGGTTAAAGGAGTTAAGAACCTTTGAACTTGAGACAACAATGTGCAGTACCCATCAGATATAGTCCATTCCAACAATGAGTTTCAATGAATATATTGCCGGAAAAATGTCATAGTTCAAGTACTCCCCCCCACCACCGCCACCAACACCACCACCCCGCCCCCCACCCCCCACCGCCCCACCGTGCTGTGTAGAATGGTGTGACTGCACCAGTATCACAGAGCAGCAAGAAATTAACAGGGAAATGTAAAAAAAACCTATCCAATGGTCTGCTATATTTCCATTGTGATTGAAGTAATTTGGACGAGGATACATTGTGTGCTTTGTTGTCATTGAAAAGACCGCATGTTGCAAATATTACAATCCTCCTTTCTCATCCGTCATGAGAACGTGTTCTATCTTTCAAATGAAAAGTAACCATCTCTAGAGAAGGATCATCGGTACCACAAGCGTATCTCGAGATTACACTTGTTGACATTCAGCTCGTCAGTTCTTGACAGCCAGGGTATTGAAATGATCCAGGAAATCAGGAAGGGCTGAAAGTACCAGACCGACACAAATTGAATAAAGGACCTCTGGCAAGTTATGAAGTAATCAATCATAAAGCTGAAAAAGTGGAACAGCATTTTTAAATCGGTTCATCCATCCAGTCATCCGTCCGTCCGTCCGTCCGTCCGTCCGTCCGTCCGTCCGTCCGTCCGTCCGTCCATCCATCGAAGCAATCATTGGTCCTTAAAAAAGCATTAATTTATCCAACTATCCATTCATTCCATCATTACTGCATCCAAGCAAACATATCTATCTATCTATCTATCTATCTATCTATCTATCTATCTTTCTATCTATCAATCTATCTATCTATCTGTCCATCTACATAATGGGAGTTATGTACAGGCTGCCGAACAGTAGTCAGGATGTGGGGCACAAGATACACCAGGAGATAGAAAAGGCCTGTAAGAAAGACAAGGTTACAGTGATCATGGGGAGTTTCAATATGCAGGCAGACTGGGAAAATCAGGCTGGTAGTGGCTCCCAAGAAAAGGAATTTGTGGAATGTCTACGAGATGGCTTTGTGGTGGAGCCCACTAGGGAACAGGCAATTCTAGATTTAGTGATGTGTAATGAGGCAGATTTGAAAAGGGAGCTTAAGGTGAAGGAACCCTTAGGAGGAAGTGACCATAAAATGCTAGAATCTACCCTGAAATTTGAGAGGAAAAAGCTGGAATCAGATGTAACGGTATTACAGTTGAATAAAGGCAACTACAGAGGCATGAGGGAGGAGCTGGCCAGAATTGATTGAGAGATGAGCCTAGCAGGAAAGACAATGGAACAGCAATGGTAGGAGTTTCTGGGAGTAATTAGGGAGACACAGCAAAACTCCATCCCGAGGAAGAAGAAGCATACGAAAGGGAGGAAGAGGCAACCATGGCTGACAAGGGAAGTCAGGGACAGCATAAAAGCTAAAGAGAAAGCATACAATGCAGCGAAGAGCAGTGGGAAACCAGGGGATTGGGAAGCCTACAAAGACTAACAGAGGACAACTAAAAGAGAAATAAGGAGGGTGAAGATTAAATATGAGGTTAAACTAGCCAGTAATATAAAAGAAGATTGCAAGAGTTTTTTTTAGATATATAAAGGGTAAGAGAGAGGCAAAAATGGACATTGGGCCGTTGGAAAATGACGCTGGAGAAGTAGTAATGGGGAACAAAGAAATGACGGAGGAACTGAATAGGTACTTTGCGTCAGTCTTCACGGTGGAAGACACAAGTAACATCCCCAATGTTCAAGAGAGTCGGGGGGCAGAGGTGATTATGGCCATTACCAAGGAGAAGTTGCTAGGAAAACTGCAAGGTCTGAAGGTGGATAAGTCACCTGGACCAGATGGATTACACCCCAGGGTTCTGAAGGAGATAGCTGAAGAGATAGTGAAGGCATTAGTGGTGATCTTTCAGGAATCACTGGAGTCAGGGAGGGTCCCAGAGCACTGGAAAATCGCTAATGTAACCATCCTGTTTAAGAAGGGAGTGAGGCAAAAGACGGGAAATTACAGACCGATTAGCCTGACCTCGGTCGTTGGTAAGATTGTAAAGTCTGTTATTAAGGATGAGATTTTAGAATACTTGGAAGTGCATGGTAAAATAGGGCAAAGTAAGCATGGTTTCATCAAGGGGAGGTTATACCTGACAAATCTGTTAGAATTCATTGAGTAGGTAACGAGTAGGTTAGACAAAGGAGAGCCAATGGATGTTATCTACTTGGGCTCCCAAAAGGCCTTTGACAAGGTGCCGCACAGAAGGCTGCTCAGTAAGCTAAGAGCCCATGGTGTTAGAGGCAAGGTACTAGCATGGATAGAAGATTGGCTGTCTGGCAGGAGGCAGAGAGTGGGGATAAGGGAGTCCTTCTCAGGATGGCAGCTGGTGACTAGTGGAGTTCGGTAGTGGTCAGCGTTGGGACCACAACTTTTCACATTATACATTAATCATCTAGATGAAGGAACCGAAGGCATTCTGGCTAAGTTTTCAGATGATACAAAGATAGGTGGAGAGACAGGTAGTATTGAGGAGGCGGGGAGGCTGCAGAAGGATTTGGACAGGTTAGGAGAACGGGCAAAGAAGTGGCAGATGGAATACAACGAGGGCAAGTGTGAGGTCATGCACTTTAGTGGGAAGAATAGCGACAAGCTATTTTCTAAATGGGGAGAGAATTCAGAAAGCTGGAGTGCAAAGGGACTTGGGAGTCCTAGTCCAGGATTCTCTTAAGGTTAACTTGCAGGTTGAGTCGGTAGTTAGGAAGGCAAATGCAATATTGGCATTTATTTCGAGAGAACTAGAATATAAAAGCAGGGATGTGCTGTTGAGGCTTTATAAGGCTCTGGTTAGACCACATTTAGAATATTGTGAGCAATTTTGGGCCCCGTATCGCAGGAAGGATGTTCTGTCCCTGGAGAAGGTCCAGAGGAGGTTCACGAGAACGATCAGAGGACTGACAGACTTAACATATGAGGAACTTTTGAAAGACTCTGAGTCTATACTCGATGGAGTTTAGAAGGCTAAGGGGGGATCTGATTAAAACTTACAGAATACTGAAAGGCCTGGATAGAGTGGACATGGGGAAGATGTTTCCATTAGTAGGAGAGACTAGGACTCGAGGGCACAGCATCAGAGTAAAGGGAAGACATTTTATAACAGAGATGAGGCGAAACTTCTTTAGCCAGAGAGTGGTGAATCTATGGAATTCATTGTCACAGAAGGCTGTGGAGGCCAGGTCATTGAGCGTATTTAAGACCAAGATCGATTGGTTCTTGATTGGTAAGGGGATCAAAGGTTACGGGGAGAAGGCGGGAGAATGGAGCTGAGAAACTTATCAGCCGTGCTTGAATGGCGGAGCAGATTCTGCTCCTATAACAGAAGCACAAAACCTCGGAAGAATCTCGATGAGCATCAATTGTATCTATTCAATTTCCAAACTGAGCTATTTCGTGCAGCTTTGTTGTCAGAACCAGAACACGACTGCCACGTTCATAATTTCGGCACATTCCTATGGAAAGAACATACGTTAAGGTTCGTATTTCCGTCATTCTCGAAACACCCAATAATATTGCTGCTTTCGCTGGGCTGCAGCTCACTGACAGAGCCGTGTTTGACTGTGTGCTGAGTCCTCGTGAGAACGGCGTTTGGACAACTTGCACCGTGACTGTGTTCTCTGAGATCAGTTAAGATGAGATTCATTAAACGGACCACCAGGTGGCTGATCAGGCAGTGGATTCCCAGCGCCCGTTACATTTCAATACTGATAGACAATTTTCTGAATATTACTTCAAGTGAAATGTTTTTGATCTCATATTTATGCTCATTACTGTAACGCTTTCCAACAGGCCCATCATTGAGAAGGTTAGTTCAGTGTTAATGGACAGTTTGGCTCCAGTACATTGGGATGGGTTGCCCAGTTTTCTGTTCCCCACTGACAGATTCAGCCTCTTGCGTTAAGCGATTTAAACTATGAAGGTATCGATAACTATAAAACAATACGTAAATCTAATTTATGTCGCGAGTCTATTTGCCGTAGATTTGAAATAAATGTGAATGTAACGCAGTTCGTATAGAGAGGCAAAGGTAAATAATTTCTGGTGGGCCAATTTTCATTGCCTTGCCCACAGATTCCTTTTGTTTCTCTCGTTCTGACCTTTCTTGTCTTTCCTGTTTTATTGGAGAGAATGTTGCCGCTGTTCCCTGATTGGATCGCAAGCGCCGGGGGCTGGGATCGACTTTACAGTTCCAACAGAAGATTTGACGGACTGCAGAGTTACAGACAAAGACATTCTCAAGAGAAATTGCATCATATCGTTCGTCACCATTATATCACTTCTTAGTAAGTATTTCCTTCCCAGAAAAAAATCCATTCTTCACCTGGCTGCTGTAACCCAAATGTTATTAATTGTGAAGTGTTGCTGTTGATGATTATGCTGCTTGAGATGATGGTGATGATGATCCCGATAATAATGACATCTATCCCAACTACTTTACGTTATGTTTATGTTCGACGAAGCACAGTGGCCGAGTCTGGTCCTGAAACGTTGGTCAAAGAGGAAACTAACATCACACTGACCTGCATCTTGAAAATAAATCACCCTTACCATTATATGCTCTGGTGTCATCAGAAACCCGGACAACATCCACATCTCCTGATTCACATTATCAGTGTAAATATGAGCAAGAAGACCGACATCATTGTCTGGTTCTCTTCCACATTTGATAGAACCATCAATATAATGAAGATGAGGCCCTTATCTGCCACACCGCCATGTATTTCTGTGACATGAATCCCACCCTGCGGCAGAGATGCAGTGAATCCCGGACAATATTCCACACTGTGATGTTCAGTTAGTTCTCAGCAGAGGGCGCTTCCATAGCCAAAAAAAGACAAATTATCACCCTCCACTGTAATATTCAGAGGGAGCATACTTAAAGGAGCAAAAATACAAAACAACTCTTGAGTTTGACTTGCTTAATTGTATTCGTGGATGATTTGCACATGCAATGAAAAAACTTGCCAATTTCAACTCTGCGCCTTGACTTTGATGCCCGTTCTGTGCATCTTTGCCCCTTCTCACCCCATCCACAGTCATAACACGTAAATGTATGCACTTAGGTCTTCAAGTCTTTCAGGCAAAAGATGTAAAACAATTACTACTGTTCTATAAAATGACTCCCAGCCGCCCGTACCCAGCTCCTCATATGAAGTCCAGCCAAGTTAGTGAATGAATGCTGAATTTCTCACACGCTGGCAGTGGGGAATCTGTAGATCGTAAAGGGGATAGTGGAGATGGGGGAAAAGAAGCAGAAATAAAAGCAGAAAAGATGTAGAGAAACAGAGATTTAAATACCCAATCAGGAAACAAGAAAAGGAAAGAGTGGGTTAAAATTATTGAACACTGCAATGAGGTTAGTGAGAGGAAAATCGGAATAATGTATTTGTGCAAGCAATTGACTCCTGCCCCACGGAAGATCAGTCTTACCCTTGTATGTACTCAATGTTTAAATCCTCAACAGTATTCCTGTGGTGGTTAGTGAGCTGTTCCCTTCCACCATCACCGGCGTTGGCTCAGTGCCTCTCTGGCCTCAATGGTTAAAGACCTGAAATTTTTGCCTGTGTAGCAGAGTGAGGCTCCCCTCAGTGAAGCAGCCTATACCTGCCTGCTCTGAATACTTAAAGAACTGAGAGACTCGCCTGTGAAGTTAGGCGAATGAGGCCACCATGGTGAATGCATTCATTGCCGCCTACTCTCACTGGTTAAAGATTTGATCGACGGAACTGTGGCACGTGAATGAGTAACTATCCATATATTAGCTCAGTGGCTGTCTGGACACTGTTGATGGACGCACACAAAGACGGTGTCACCTCAGTGTCATCAGGAAATACGTGAATCGGTGAAATATGTGGATTTTAGTGAGAAAAGTGGGGATGAACGCTGGGGAAAATAATGGGAAACAGGCAAAAAATGAAAAGAGTGATATCATAAAAACAAACAGCAGTTTAAAATAATGCAAATGCATTTGTGGTGCAGCAAAATGGATCTGATTTAATGGAAGGATAACAGGTGAGTGACGCCCCCCTCAGTGCATCAGCTCAGTGTCTGGCTGTACTGAGTGATTGAAGAATTATTTACTGCTGCACTGTGTAATTTCCATGTCGGTATTAAACCAGAGCTTGCCTCATTTATTAATGTATCCAGTGTTCTGGCGAGTTCTATAAGTGGAGTGATAGAGAGGGTTTAAACTAAATAGGTGGGAAAGGGCTCATGCATGAGGAGATGTAGTAAATCAAAAGGAAACCAAAGAGATAATAGAGCAGAATAACGATTGAATAATGAAAACTAGCCAGTGTCAGGAAGGGGCAGATGGTACAAATTTAGGAGTGCACCAGGATATAAGGCCAGAGGGAGCAGAAATAATAAAAAGACTGAGTTAGAGTATCTGAATGCGCGGAGAATTCGTAAGAAAATGGATAACAGTAACTTTGTCCCGCTCTGGAGCCATCAGAGAAACATTGTTGCAGGGTGACCAATGCTGGGACCTAAATATTGAAGGGTATTTGCCGTTTCGAAAGGATAGGAAGCTAGGAATAGTTAGCTCTGTTAATTAAAGATTTCATTAGTACAGTAGTGAGAGATGACCTGGGCTCAAAAAAGCAACATGTGGAATCAGGCTGGGTAGAGATAAGAAATAGTAAAAGCAAGAGGTCACTTGTGGAAGCAGTCTATAAACAATCGAACAGCAGTTGAATGGCCTGACAGGTTATACAGGAAGAAACAAATGGGGCTTAGAAGAAAGGCACAGCAATACTCATGGGTGACTTTAATCTACCCGTATCTTGTTGAATCAGATTTGCGGAGGTAGCCTGGAACATGAGTTCATAGGGTGTATTCAGCACGATCAAAGTGTGTGCTCAGTGCAATATCTTAGCGTATTTTCTCGAGCCAACCAGGGAGCAGGCTATATTCGACATAGTAATGAGCAACAAGACAGGATCAATCGATAACCTCATTGTAAAGGCAGCTCCAGCTGACAGCGATCATAGTACGATAGGATTTCATGCGCAGTTTGAAGGGGAGAATTGTGATTCGAAGACTCACGTTTAAACATGAATAGAGGTAATTATAAGGATATGAAAGCAGATGTAGAGAAAGTGAACTGAGAAACTGGATTAAACGTTAGGGCAGCAGAGTTTAAGTGGCAGATAGTTAATAACTCCCAGGGTATACTTATCCCAGTTGGAAACAAAGTCTCTTTGAAATGGATGTGCCATCCGTGGCTGAATAAGAAAGCTAAAGACAGTATTAAATTGAAAGAAACACTGTACAAATCTGCAAAGTTTGTGGTAGGTCAGAAGATTGGCCAAATTTTAGGAACCAGCAAAGAATGACTGAAAAAAGAGAGAAAGAAGTCATGAAGGAAAGTTGGCTGATAATATAAAAATAGATAGTAAGAGTTTCTACAAGTATTTAAATAGGAAAAGAGTAATTAAGTTAGTGTTGTTCTTCTAGATGGTGCACTTGAAGAATTGATAAAGGAAGAATGGGAGATGTTGAACGGGTATTTTGTGTCTGTCTTTTGGTTGACGTGGCTGATTGTTAAAGGTTCATTAGTCTGGGGAGTAATTCTCGCTTTGGGTGTTTCTATTGCTAAATATGTGAGATCCCAGGCGAGCCCTTTAATCTTGCTTCTTATTGGCAAAGTCACACGTTGTATTTTGCTCATTTGTTTGCAGTGTCTACAGTGAGATCGGTTTACATGGAGTTTGGTTTCAAGAACCTGAGCACATGCTACAGGGAATCTATCAGTACAACCCAAATGCGAGAAAATTAAGACACATTTTCGAAAGGTCTGACCATGTAAATGGACCTTTACTTTATCCCTGTTCACCAATTCATGTGACCCCACGCTGGCGGGTTCAGGCAGCTGGCTGTATGTTCTCATTTGACCAGAGTTTACTTGTATTCTAGGAGTTACAGCCAGCAGAGTGTGAATCATTTCACCCACTTCAGCATTAAGGCTCAGCGAAGTCAGACAGGCCTGAGACCAATTGCTGGGCAGCAAGTATCAAAGCGCCAGAGACTTTGGCGAGTGTATGTAATAGTGGAAATTTGTTAACAGTGATCGTGTCTGAGCAAACGTTCTTTTTGGATAGAACAGATGCCCAAGATCTACATTAACTTCACAGGGACAGACAAACGTACGAACAAGCAGCAGGAGGAGGCCATTCGGCCCTCTACCCTGTTCCACCATTTAATAAACTCATGGCAGGTCTGATGGTAACCTCAAACCTGCAGCCCACCAACACGCCCCCAACCCCACCCAATACCCCCACCCCCTCCACCCCGATAACCTATCATCCACTTGCTTACCACGAATGTATCCACCTCTGCCTTAAATATATTCACAGAATCTGCACCTGCCGTCTTTTCAGGAAGAGAATTCCAAAGACTCAGGGCCCTATGACAGAAAAAAAAGCCTCATCTCGGTTTTAAATAGGCGGCCCCTGGTTCTTGATTCTTCCACAGGAATGAACATCCTCTCCAAATCCAACCAACGAACTAACTAATCCACAGAGTCAAAATGGAGAATTGAAATGACGGGTGACCCGGATCTTAACGCGAGGGTCATCTCAGGCCTTGGCCTCGTGCAGTGTTCGAAAGAAGCTCAACATACACTCGAGGAACAGCCCCTCATCTTTCAACTGGGCTCTTTACAGCCTTCACACTCAGACTGAGTTCAACAATTTCACACTGTAGATGCTGCCCCCATTTTGTTTTGTTTGACACTGCAAGTTTGGGTTCTATCCGGTTTACACATTTTCTTCACATCCGAGGGGCAGTTGTTATCAATTCGTCATTGACAACTCCTCCAGACACATCTTTTGTTTCTTCCATTGCTCTTACAGAGAGTTGGAAGAGACATGACGGTCCGAATGGCCTCATTCTGTGGTGCAATCATTCCCTGATTCTATGTGTACCTCCCCCTGAGGCCGTGCATCACAAATTGTTTTGTCATTTCCTCTCTCCTGATTTCGACCCTCCAGAGCCCTTTCCTGTTGTTGTTTCCTCCCTGTTCGATTTCACTAATTTAAAACTTCCTACAGTCCTAACTTTCCCGGTTTTGATGAAAGGTCACGGAGATCAAAGATGCTGCCTGACGTGCTGAGTTTTTCCAGCATTTTCGGTTTTCACTGCAGGTATCTGGTCAGCATTGGATGGCAGTGAAAGTATCTTTTGGTTGAGTTACCGGCCTTTCGTCAGCTCATTGGTCTAGGGGTACGATTCTCACTTTGGGTATTTCCATCGCGAATATGCGAGAAGTCCCGGGTTGGAATCCTGGGTGAGCCCGTTGTTGTTGCTTCCTGTTGGCCAAAAGCCAGGTTGTGTTTTCTATATTTGCTGGTGGTGCAGACAGCGGGATTGGTTTGTACGGGATTTGGTTTTACGAACCTGAGCAAACGCTGCAGAGAATCTATGAGCTCAACCCATGGGCAAAGAAATTAAGATATATTTTCAAAAGGCCTGACCATGTAAATTGGCCTTCACTTTATTCCTATTCACCGGTTCAGGTGACTCCCATGCTGGCGGGTTCAGGCAGCTGGCTGTGTGTCTTCAATTGTAATCCTGTCTGAGACAACAGGAGGACTGACAGAGCTGGAAACCCACAGCTTCCTCTCATTTGACCAGAGTTTATTTTTATTCTCGGAGTTGCACCCAGAGAGTGTGAATCATTTCACCCATTTCAGCATCCCACTTCATTGGGAATTAAGGCTCAGGGAAATCAGACGGGCTGAAACCAATTGCTGGGCAGCAAGTATCAAAGAGTTAGAGTCTTTGTTGAAAATATGTTGGAGTGGAAATTTGTTAAGAGAGATAGTGTCTGAGCAGAAGATTGTTTGGATAGAATTGATACCCAAGATCTACGTTAACTTCACAGGGACGTGAAACAACTAATCCACAGAGTCAAAGTGGAGAATTGAAATGACTGGTGACCCGGATATTAATGCTGACCTCCTGGTCCTCGGCCTGCTGTGGTGTTCGAAAGAAACTCAACATACACTCGAGAAACAGAACCTCTTCCTTTACACTTTTCTTTTATTTTCGGGTGGCAGTTGTTCATCAATCTGCCATTGACAGCCCCTCCAGATATATCTTTTATTTCTTTGTTTTTTCCATTGCTCTTACAGAGGGCTGGCACAGACCCGAAAATCCAAATCGCCTCATTCAGTGGTTTAATCACTCTATCAGTCTGTGATTACCTCACTCTGAGACCATGCACCCAAACTCTTTTCTCATTTAATCTCTCCAGACTTCCACCCTATGATAGCCCTTTCCTGCCACCTCCTTTTCACTTGTTTAAAACTTCCTACATTTCTAACCTTTCCTGGTTTTAATGAAAGGCTCTGGAGGTGAAAGATGATCTTTGTTTCCCTGTTTGCAAATGTTGCCTGACGTGCTGAGTTTTTCCAGTTGTTTCCTATCCTGCCACGGGTGCCTTACAAAACTGTCTTGATGAGTGAAAAATGAAAAACTTCGACATCTCTTTTTTCAGCAATACTCAAGTTCTGTACTAACTAATTGACTATTTCTAAACCTGAAACAGGGACGTGGGGCTTTTTTGTGAACAGACGGTAGAAACTGCGTTTTTTTACTTGATACTAAAGGAGTTAATGGAAATATTTAGTTACGTTGCTCAAAATTATCAGTGGTTTGATAGAATTGGTCACAAATAGCCGGTTCCACAAGAAGGGGATTGGAAAATCCAATCACCCAGAATGAGAGAAAAAAACATAGAGGGAGATTCACTTCATTTATGGCCCATTTATTGGACGTTGTCCAATTCTTGTCGCATTTGGTCATGGACTGCTTCATTATCTGAGGAGTTGCGAATGGTGCTGAACATTATGCAATCATCAGCAAAATATCCCCATTCTTGACCTTATGATGGAAATAAGGTCATTGAAGAAGCAACTGAAGATTGTTGGGCCTAGGACACTACCCTGAGGAAGTCCTGCGGTGATGTCCTGGAGCTCAGATGGTTGACCTTCAACAACCACAACCATTTCGTGACGGTGATTGGTGGAGAAATATTGTCCAGGACAAATCCCCTTCTCTCCTTCAAAATAGTCCTCATGTGATCTATCATGTCCACCTGAAAGGGTAGGCGGTGTCCTCGATTTAACATCTAATCCGAAAGCCGGCCCCTCTGGCGCTGCATATTTCTCTGAGGACCGAATTGAAATATCGGTATAGATCCTGGGGGTGAAGCCTCCAGAGAGGGGCGGGACCCTGAAACTTTTTATTCAGAGGCGATAGGGCGAATAACGGAGCTGAGAAGTGGCGTTTGCAGAATAGCCTTTGTGTTGTCATGCATGTGCATCTTTCTGAAAATGAATGCATAATTTATATGTACACGTTCAGCTAAATGAGTACAAATCTTTCTTACGGGGTGTAGTGGTCTCTCGGCGCCTCAATCACTGGCCCTCCTTGAATAGGAAGCCAGTTTCCGTCAGGGGCTCCTCAGTAAATTCTCGGATTGTTGTTTCCGGCAGATGACGGGTGTCCCGTTGAGCGGACAGAATCTATGATAATATCGGAGAGAGAATCCTAGTAATCCCAGGACGTCGTGACCCTTCATCAGCATAATCCAGGAAAAAAGGTTGAACTAAAGAGAAGGAAATTTAAAAAATAAACTTTAGTTCTCCCCCTGGAAACAGGGGGCCATTAAATTTTACCCCTGGATTCAAATATCACTCGGAAAGAGAAATCACCTTTCATAGACTCAGAGTGTCAGTAAGCAATTTCCAACCTAAGGAAGTACATTTCCAGTGTAGTCTCTGTCGTGATGTTACTATTATTATTTACACCGAGAGCAGTGGGAATGTTTAGTTCTCTGCCAGAAAGTGTTGTCACTCTGACCCTTGTAGTGGAGTGAAGGGATTTGAGTGTCGAGGTATTTTCGGATAGTTTGAAGTTGTTGCCAATAAGAAACAAAATATTCGGTCACGAAAAGATGCACTCATTTCTCTCCCCCTCTCTCTCTGTATCTCTCTCTGTCTTCGTCTCTCTGTCTCGCTCTCTGTCTCCCCCTCTCTCTCGCTCTCTGTCTCTGTCTCGTGTCTGTCTCTCTCTCTCTCTCTCTCACTGTGATGATCTTTTACTTCGGACTACGCAGTAAAATTGGACAATGAAATACAATGATTTATAGGGCTCCATCTCTTAGTCTCTTGCGCAATGAAACTATTGATTCTTACCCTATATACACTATCGTTTACAGTAACCTGTCACGGCACCAAAATATTTCCTGTAATTCCCAGCTGTCACTCGTCAGAGCGGTGAGCTGAGGCTTGGTAGGTTTTCTCCAAAGCGCCTGAGGCGCCACCTAGTGGAATCTTGGCTGTAAAACAAAGACTCTCAATTTATTCTCGAATATTGCTGCATAATCTTGCTACATGATTATTCTGCCACACTATTGTGGTTTTTGTGGCTTTGGTTTTATAACCACTGTAACTTCTCTCTTTCCATTCTTTTGCTATTGATGTTTTTACTATTTAATGTTCAGTGTTAGATTACTTACCTCAGTTTTCTGACGTGCTACGTCATTAAGTCATTATGCGCTCATTTGCATAAATTGATGAATCTCTTGTTCATAAATTCTTAAATCCGCAACTGATGAGGTTGTGATTGTTCATTTCGGAAGCATGTAAGGCTTGCGAGCACCCGAATCATCAAAGAAGGATGTCAACTAAATTTCAGGATGCCAAGTATATGTGAACAGAGGAAATAGGAGTTGCAGTCGGCCTGTCGAGCCTGCTCCGCCATTCAATGAGGTCATAGCTGATCTGACTGTAACCTGGTTATCTTCCACTCCCGTGTTTATCAAAAATCGATCTCCCTCTGCCTGGAAAACAAGCAGAGTTGTTGCCAATAAGAAACTTGCTTGCCCTGTTCTTTGATGAAGGGAGTTCCAAAGACTCACGACTTTCTGAGGGGGAAAAAAATCTTTTCACCTCTGTCGTTAATCTTTACGTTATATTATGATGTTAACTTAAATAATAAAAATATTTTCATTCCATTAAATTACTCTGATGATGCACTGCTTTTTTTGCAGAATTGACTTGTATTACTCACTCTTCTAAAGCCCATGTCCTGATTGTCTAACCCGTCCCCATGTCGAGTGAGTTCTACGACAGTATCCTCACCTCCTTGCCTCCCCGTTTATCACCGCACTGTACTACACCACAGCATATGAGAACTGAACCGAGTGAACGGTGAGAGTGGTAGACCCTTTCTCACGGTCCACAGATACTTTAAATCTTCCCTCAACTCTTTCACCACTGAATATGGAGACGAGATTCTCGGGAGCTCGATTGGAGAATGTCCAGTACAAGAATATAAGTTCATTTGGAGGGAAAGTAGAGTTATAGTGAAGCAAAATGATTGTCCTTGCGTTCACGATAAACCAAAATCAGGATTTGATTCTCGGTGACAAGGAGTAACTGCCAAAACAAGAATGAAATTAACATAATGATATATACAAGGAAAATTAAGCAAAGTGCTTGTGGAAATAGATAGAATAAACTATCAATCCACCCATCCACCTATCCACCCTGGGTCCACCTGAGTTAATGGTTCTGTAAGAACAGCCCATAGGAAATCTGAGAGCTTTCATTACCTCTGTTGGCAAATCGATATTCCGGGTAATTTCGTAGCTAGTTACGCTTTAAATGGCAGCATGGAGAGAAGCTTGCCTATTTGGAGGCGATAGCGCACTGGTGTTATCGCTGGTAATGGTTAAACAAAAGATCCTGGTTAATCCTATTGGAGCCCCGGTTTGAATCCCACCATAGCAGAATTTAAACTTCTCATGATGACTAGAAAGCTAAGGTCGACTGTTGTAAAAACCCATCTGGTTCACTGTTGCCCTTTAGGGAAGGAAATCTGTCGTTCTTATCTGGTCTGGTCGACATGTGACTCCAGGCCCACAGCAATGTGGTTGACTGTTAGTCCCCTCTGAACAAGCGCAATTGAGGGATGGGCAACAAATACCCACATCTCATAAACGAGTAAACGTTTTTTTCCCTCCAAAACTGTTTCTCAGTGGAGTTGGACAAGGACAAAGCAAGCAGTAAATCTGCGGTAAATAGATCTGCATGTTCTGCTTCTCTGGAACCTAGGATGAAACCTTTCCTGCCCACAAAATCACATAAGAAAGCTTATCGGTACTGCAAATACTCGCTGAGGTTTTTGTACGGGGTTCTAGCTGTGATTTAACGCTGTGCCTCATTGCACAGTAATACACCGCCTCGTCCTCCACACTCAGTTCGCTTATATTGAACGCTAACCGTCCTTTTGAGACATGTCAACAGCCGCCAGATATCGTCCTGAAATTTTAGCTTCCTTCAGTGCTAAGATATTGGCAATAATCCATCTTGGTGGTTGTGCCGTGTGCTTCCGATACCATTGCATGCTGTTTAGATTCAGACCTGTGTATTCACAGTCTAACTGCACCGAGACCCCTTCTGACACTATTATTACGACCGGGGACTGAGTTACTGGATCTGCGCATCGTCCGCCTGTGGGATGGAGGAATGAAATATCAAGCGGTTAAACAGCGTTGATCTAAATTTGTTCGTAGCTGTTTGAGTTTGCGGAATCTCCTATCTACCCAGCTGTCCATACTACGGATATTTCTGATCGTAAATTGTATCAAATACTATCGCAATCTCTGTACATTAATTTGCTAATCTGCTTTGATTAATGCAATCCTGTATTTACTGTCGAACAGGGTCGCCAGTATTATCAGCAACATGTCTGACTGAATCTCTCTCCGTGAATATGAATGCAATGAGCCAGAGATTGAGAAGGAGAGAGGGAACCCGGGCTCTGTTCAGCTCATTGTTCCACCCGCACACTGCAGGGGATCGGGCCCATTGTAATCTCAATCAGGAAACCATCCCTATTGGCTTTGGCGTTTCCACCACGTGACTTATTGACGCCCATGCTTGAATTTGGCTCCGTCCGCTGGTGATTTAGGTTCAATCCGTGTTCGGATGCGGCCGTTGAATGGATTCAGAGTTTATTGAAATGCATGTCAGGAAACGAATGTTCTCCAGGAATCTGAATTGGAATGTTCAGACACGGTCTTTTTGGCTACTTTGTGGGACGTGATGTTAAAGCTGTAGAGATCATCGCTGTAGTTCTCTGTCCAAAACCTGGGCACTACAAGTAGAAGGAATGTCAAAACTTTGGAGAAAATGCGGACGCTGTGCATCAGAATGGCACCAGAGATGTGGAAGGTTTACGTGAACAGACTAGGCAAACTTGGATTCTTATCCTCGTAGCAAAGAAGGTAGAAGAGGGATTCAATTGATGTTCCAAAAATTGTCCTTTATTCAGAATAGAACACAATTTCTTCCATTGTCAGAAGATTCAATAACCAAATCATCTCAATTTCATGAAAATATTTGAGAGGGAAAGATCTGTTTTATTTATTACATTTATTTATTTATTTATTGTGTATGTTACCACCTTGAATACGACGCTTGAAATGGAGGGGGAAGAGGATTCAATCGTAAATTTCAATGCAGAATTGTTATAAACTGAAAAAGGAAAACAACGTGGAGAATGTGAGATGTGAAAGGCGATTGGGTTGGGTCTTTCAAATAGACACAGATACGGTTACCGGAATCTTCATTCCGTCCCCTAACCTCCTCTGATTCTGCTCCCTTCCTGCCCCTCCCGCACTATTTGTTCTCATGCGGTTGACGTGTGAGCAGGTGCAGGATGCTCACAGGCTTCTGGAGTTTCAACCATCGCTATTTCCGCTCCATCAGTTCCGCCTGTAGCTGATCACCGCCGCGCACTTTTATCAGTTTTCAATCTGCTGCATTCCCGGCCACAGCTTCCGTTTGTTCCTCTCCTCTGACCCGATTTTGTCAGAGACAGTTTGAGCTTTAATTGATTTGACAGTTTGATCTTTAGTCGATCTGAGAGGCTTAAATTGAAAAGTGAAGAAATTCCTGGAGGTGATGGGGCCCATTAATCACATACCCAGAATTCGCACAAAAAAAGATGGAGAACAGTTTAATCTTTAATGTACCTGAGAGACAGTTTAGACTCTAATCGATCATGGGAGGCAATTTGATCTCTAATTCATCTGAGAGACAGTTTGATCTTTAATTGATCTCTCTCCAGACACATATATCTCTGTGTATGTACGGTTCTTTATGTCCTGGTGTGCCTGTGCGTGTGTTTGAGTTTGTGCACTTCACAGTACGTGTTTGATTTTGCATGTCTGTGTCTGCACCTGCAAGTGCTTTTATGTATTTCTCTGTGTGGTCGTCTCTGCGCGTGTCCACTGTGTGGGTCTGTGCCGCCATACTTTTTCCAATGCCGTGGAAGAGGCTTCGCCTGGACACAGCAGCGCTCTACTGGGCCATTTGCTGAAGACTTTCACCCCAAGCACAGTTGAATTAGGTGAGTAACTTCCATCTTTTTGTCCTAATTCTGGACATGTGATTAATGGGCCACATCACCTCCAGGAATTACTTCACTTTTTAACTTAATGAAAAACATGAGCGAACAATCCCACAGAGAGAAAGGAGAGAATGAGATAGGGAGAAAGTGATATGGAGAGAAAAAAGGATGACCCAGAGAGAAACAAGTCGACAAAGCGAGAGGAGAAAGAGGAAGAGAAAGGGAGAAAGACGTGTGTGTGTGTGTGTGTGTGTGTGTGTGTGTGTGGAGCGGTTTGAGGGGAGGGTGCAGAATCTGCGGCATTCTATGTGAAATCCCTCTTTATATCGGCTGTGAGTATTTTTAATGGTCATCGAGAAGCTCTTTTAATGGGAGACTCGAACACTGGTCAGGGAACAGCTTTAGCCATTACCCATCATCGCTCTACATCAAAGATTGACTCCCTTAAAGAAACTATATCGGCTTCAATGAAGTTCTCATTATTCTCTACTCCAGAGCGTAGACGCTGAGTTTATTTTAGACTGAGGTTGATAGATCTATGGATATTAAGAGAATCAAGGGATTTGGGAATAGTGCAAGAAGGCGGATGCAATTTAGATAGGTAGATTAGAGATAGGTGATGCTGCAGGGTCGAGAGACCAAATGCCCGAATCCAGCTCTTGTTTCAAATGTTCTTATGCTCTCTCAGTTTATTTCGAGCTCTCTGACGTCACGAATTGAAGGAACTATGAGCTGATTGCGTGCACTGAAGGACAAAGATCTGTGAGCTCATGCAGGAATGTACCAATCGGGCTCGGCGCCGGATATTACTCAACATCTCCTGAACTCTTCACTAAAATAATTTTGGTTGAAGTCAAGCTATCCACCATCGGCTCTGCAAACGTGTTGACTGTTGATTCTTCACAGCTGCGATTCTCTTTACTGGGAATTTCCCAAGTTACACAATGTTCATCTTACAGGTTATACTGATAGCGATGATGGGTAATCTTCCTTTTAACTATGTTTTCCCTTTACTTGTTAAGGGTTCCATTAACTTGATAACCCTGATTGTAATGGTGATAATAAAAAGTTGAAGTTCTGTACTTTGAATTTGCTGCAGAGTCGGTGTTACAGGAGCCGGTTGCAGGGGCACAGTTTGAAGGAGACTCGCTGACCATTAATTTCAGCTATTCGGTCACGATTGGTTTCTGCGTCTTGCAACTGTACCGACAAGAGGGCTACAAAGCCCCTACAATATTGACCTATATCCATTCCGCTATGGGTGTTTTCAATGCAGAGGCCGCGGGGGCTCGATTATCTGCATCTTTTGACATTTCCAGAAGTGAGGGGAATTTCACCATCCATGTATCACTGCGGGCTAAGAGACACAGTGACAGGAACCTTCCTCGTGCAGAAACACTGCAGAAGCGTGACCAGCTGAACGGAATGGCGGGTAGAGTGGGGAGAAAGACTTTCAAAGCATATAACCGGAATGTGCTCATTGAAAGTAAATCCAAATAAGTAACAGGCCGATAGCAACAGGTGCGGAATTTTGAAATGTTCCATTTACAAAGAATACATTCTGAACATAATGTAAAATGTGTTTAGCGAATTCACCCCATTTTGTGACTTAAAGTTACAATGGCAGAAATGCTGAGCAAAATAGTTGACTTTATGTTCCAGCCGTTACAGAGGGTACACACAACACAAATGCAGCATCAGTTATATATCACTGAAGGGACCTGCAGGAAAAAAAATAACAAAGCCTTTGCATTTTCCTAACGCCTTATCTGGTATGTTCAGATTTCCGAAAGCGCATCCAGTGCTCAAACTTTCTGACGCTTTTAAAAAGAAACTAAGGTTTAGTATTCAATCGGTTTTCTGGTCATCTGTTCCGTGCCTCGAACACAGCAGCCTGTCCTTGTCGATTATGCAATCTATTAATCATTGGTCATCAGCTTCTAATCATATCTTGAAAATAACCTCTTTGTGGCTGTTTATATTATCGGTTCTTAATTTCATTATATGGAAGTAGCTTTAACATCGAGAGATGTTTAATCAGGTCATTATAATTATTCAGATTCTCCTCACCAGGTGGCCTTTTGTCTACACTATTGGCACATTTCAACCGAAAAAAAAAATTGTTCCTTTGCCGCGAGATCTTTCATGAACAGCAGTTCACTGATATAAGTAGACCCCGGCCACTTTCATGTGTTTGTATTCTCAATGGCAGTGGTGAGTTCTCAGACATTCCCAAATAAACAGCAGGATTCTGCCCCACACCTTTAATACAGTAATCAGACTGAATCAATATTCAGTGTGGTTGATTTTAGACGGTGCTTCTGTGGATTGTGCTCGGGGTCTGTGCTCAGAAGAATGAATTCACGTGTCAGTGTCTGACCGGCTGTTATAAACAGCCCTCAGCAGACAGCAGCTGTGCCCCAGAAAGCTGCAGCAGTTATTGTACGAGATTTTCACTCGTTCCCATCACTGTGAGACTCTGTGCACAGTAATAAACCGCGGTGTCAGTTAGCTGCAGCTTCGAGATGGTCAATCGGTACGACTCGTCTGTCTGCTGGACTGTAGCAGAAAAGCGGCTCTGAGCGAAATCAGCCTTAAATTCAGAACCGCCGCCCTTGTGCCTTTGGACTGCAAACTCGGGCTGCATGCCTGGGTACTGCCGGTACCGGAATAAGAAAGAAGCATCGTCGGTATAGGTGCAGGTTCAGTTGGCATCTTCTCCCTCTGTCTGTGTGAGTGAGAATTCCTGTTGAGTAACAGAATCTCCATCGCTCAGTTCTGGACACACGGTTAAAGAAAGCGGAAATCAGTGATTAAAACGTCAACTGACCAGAACTGAGAGTGAAAATTCACAGTCAATGTGACATAAAATTAAACGTAATTTCGAGCGCACAAAAGCTCATTCGGCCCAAGTGGTCCATCTACGTGTTTCCAACCCCGAAGAGCATCCTCCCTCACTCTTCATCTCACCCTGTCAGCAAATCCTACCAACCTTTTTTCCCTCTCCGCTTTTATCTCGTTTCCGTGAATTAAAACTAGGCTCTTTGTCTCAACTACTCCTTGTGGCGTTGAGTTCCTTATTCTAAAAAGTAAAGATAATTGCCCTGAATCCCTTTTGGAGTCTTTTCCGTGACTCTTATATTTATAACCCATACTTTAGGAATCCTCCAGAAGTGGAAATATATTTTCCGTCGAACTCCTTTGAAGAACTGTATTCGTTCTCCCTCAGTTTTTCTTTACCAGAGGATAGAACCCCAACCTGTTCAGTATTTACTGAAGTCTACTACCATCATTGTGATTCGGTTTCTTTTCATTTTCTTTTGTGAACTGTATTCGTTTTATAAAAAAGCGGAACATTTCACAATAAATCTAAGTGTGGTCTGATCAAGATCCGAAACACGGTTAGCAGGAATGTTCCGCTTTTCAAATTTATTCCCTCAGAAATCAAACCCGCTTTTCAAAGTTTAAACTTCTTACCGACAATGAATGTCACCCAGATTACGGCGGGAACGGAGAGCCGCATTGCTGATGTTCCGGGGGCTGTTTTGCGTCTCAGAAACCTGCAGAAGATCGGACAAGAAATAGCTGAGTCAATTGGCTGAGGCGGCTCTGATGTCACTTCCTGAGGATATGGGATCGAAGGAACTGAAATCACTGGATTTGATTGGTCTGATTTGACTCCAGCAGTCACGAGTTAGTGTTTATTGCAGAGAACAGGGACATTAAGGCCGCGTTCTCTCTCTGTGACCTGAGGAATTGGCAGCGGGTCAGACACTGACTTTCATGTGGCACCTGGGTCAAATCCAGACCAGGAAGATAGTGATGGTCTCCAATCTGTGATCGATTACAGGGTGTTGCGGTCGGTCAAAAGCTGACCTTTCCCCCTCGATGAATTGGGTTGGAAACCAGTGGGTAGAAAAAGGATGGTCATTTATTATTTGTGATGGGCATTAAGCACATCAGTGGGCTTAGTGCTCCCATTTCTCCTGTGCTTAAATAGAGCACATAAAATGAGGAAAGTTCACTTTGGGTTTTGGAAACGAAGGCCCTACTCTTTCGGGGGGTGTTTAAAACTTTTTTTTGTGGTTGGGCCCAGGTATAAACGACTTGTGCTGTTCTGGACCAGAGCAGCACCTGGCTCCCCATTCGGCTAAAGACTTGTTTTTAAACCAGTCTGTGAGGGAGATTTGGGGGAGAAACAGATTGAGACCCGGGGGGAAAACTTGAGGGAGAGATAGAGTTGAATCACGATTGAACATCCACAGTCTATATTTGGCTTATGGCTTTCATAGCAGTTAGCATGATACAGCTATTACAATGGGTGGTTAAGAGTCCCCCATATTTCCATTGATAGGCAGAACGGGCAGAGACGCTGGATTTCTTTCCCTCAAAGACATTATCGAGCCAGCTGGGACCTATTGACCATCCAACAGTGTCATGTCAGCACCGGTGCCAGCTTTAATTCCAGATTTTTATTTTATTAGCAGAACTTAAATTCCTCAAGTGCCGTGGCCAGAATACAAATCAAGGAGCTGGATTATTAAACCAGTTGACTCAGATTACCAGTCTGGTAACATCAGCACTGAATTCGTGGACCCATACCTGCTGCAGTGCACAAACACGATGTGTGCGGTGCCTCTTGTGCTGATGTGTGGGAAATGGCCTTTTCTTGGCAGTTCACTGAATTCTCAAATTACTGAATTATGCTCTTGCTTAGTTATGCCGCGTTCTTCTAGTTCTTATTACACCTATTATAACATTCTTTAATGCAGATGAACCTATGCACGGAACCAGTACCAGCTCCAGTTCGAATTCTGGTGATTGTCTTTGTTTATTTTCAATATCCCAGACATACCGGTTAATTCATTCTTGTTTTAAACAGAGATTCCAACTTTTAAATGTCCACGCAAAGAAAACATGTCAGTTTGACTCCTGATTCACACATAACCTATGTAGCCTTAAGTGTAGCTATTTCCAACTTAAACTTGTCCCTGATCTGTGTTTTTTACATATTGTCTATTATAGCTCCTCCTAACACTTGAGTTCGTTGTTTGGGGAACTACTTGAATGATAGATTGGGAGGTATTGGATTTTCTACGTTCTGTACTTCCTGGAACACAGCAGAAGAAGACAGAGGGATAACAAATGAGAGAGGGGAATAGGCGCAGAGGGTCAGGATAGAAAGAGGCTCAGAGAGGTGGAACAATTGAGAGCGAGGGAGAGAAAGAGAGAGAAGGACAGACATAGATACGAAGACAAAGCCAGAGATGCAGAAAAAGACTGGGATACACGGAGACAGCCAGATCAAGTCATTGATCTCCAATTAACATTGATTGGTGCACAACTGTCGTCAGTACTGAGAGACCAGCCAATCCTGTCCCTGTGAAACGTCCCCGAGTTTCCAAATACAGGATAATTGAAGCCTGCCCCTGATATCTGTTTACTCTTTCAATTCAGGCTAGAAGTCACTCTGTTAGTCTAAAGCAGGCACCATGTGACCCCTAAATTCATAATATTCGCCTTGCTGCCCGTTTGAGTTTGTTTTTAATGTTCAATGTCTATTCCAAGGATTATATTCACCGTCAGGCATTTGTTACGTTTTGTAATGTGTTACAGGAACTAATGGAGAAGATGAATTGTCTCAGGGTCCCGCTGAATGAACAGCTCTGGAACTGGGAGTTCCAGCGAGGTGGTCACATCGCAGGTGAAGATTACACAGGCAGAAAGGGAATGGGTGACTATCAGGAACAGGAAAAGACTCAGGAAGATAGTGCAGGAGTCTCCTTTGGGCATTCGGGCTGCACCCAGGCAGAGCTGGGACCAGTCTCCTTGCGGGTCTTTTGCTAGTTCTGTTGGAGAATAGTTAAATTAGTCTAGCAGGGGAATGGAATCCCAGGAGTAGGATCAGATAGGTCAGATTCAGATCAGTAAAATAGAGGTAGAACATTAGCTAGGGATGTTGTGATAGACGTGGAGTTACAGGAGAAGTTACAAAGTGTCCAGCAGGGGAAATTGACGACGGTAAACTGTTTATACTTCAATGCAAGGAGTATTACAAACAAGGTAGATGAATTAAGGGCACAGGTAGACACATGGCAGCAGGATGTCATTGCTATAATGGAGACCTGGCTAAAGGAGGGACAAAGCTGGCAGCTCAATATCCCTGGATATAGAGTCTTCAGACACGATAGAGTAGGAGATAAAAAAGGAAGGGGAGGGGGGTAGCACTAATGGTTAAATAATCAATTCCAGTTGTGTAAAGGAATGATATACTAAACGAGGCTTTATGAATTGAGCTTAGAAATAAAAACGGGGTAGTCACACTATTGGGAGTATACTACAGACCCCCAAATAGTGAAAGGGAGATAGAAGAACATATATGTGGGAAAATTTCTGCTTCTAAGAACAAGAGGGCAATAATAGTAGGAGACTTCAACTATCCAAATATCAACTGGAATTCAAACAATATAAGCGGCACTGAGGGAGAGAGATGCCTGCAGTGTGTCCAGGAATTTTTTTCAACCAATTAGTGACAAACCCAATGAGAGGGGATGCAATTCTAGACCTAGTCTTGGGGAACGAAGAAGGACAAATGGCTGAAATTACAGTTGGCGACCATATCGGGGACAGTGATCACAATTCAGTTAGATTTAGCATTACCATGGAAAAGGATAGAGGTAAGGCAGGACTAAAAGTCTTGAACTGGGGGAAGGCACATTTTGCAGAAATGAGAAGGGACTTGGCTGAGGTGGACTGGACAGCACTGCTGGAGGATAAAACAGTGGAAAACCAGTGGGAAGCACTAAAAAGTGAGATCCTAATTGTACAAAGTAGACATGTCCCCTACAAAAATGAGAGTGGTACTGCCAAATCTAGACCACCCTAGTTGTCTAGAGGAATACAGGGGAAGATCAAACAGAAAAAGAAAGCGTACGATAGACACAAAGAATTAAACACTGCAGATAGCCTAGGAAGTGCAGGGTCGAAGTGAAAAATGAAATAAGGAAATCAAAGAGAGGGCATGAAAAATTATTAGCAATTAAAGTTAAAGATAACCCAAAGATGTTTTTCCGATATATTAATACTAAAAGGTAAGTCAAGGAAAAAGTGGGAACTATCAGAGATGAAGATGGAAAGTTGTGCATAGATGCAGAGGCTGTGGGAAGCGGTTTGAATGAATATTTTTATCCGTGTTTCCAAAGGAAAAGGAGGATGCAGATATAGTAGTCCAGGAGGAAAACTGTGAGATATTGGACGGGATAGTCATAAAGAGAAAGGAAGTACTCGAAAGGTTGAAATCCTTGAAAGTTGATAAGTCACAAGGGCCAGATGGATTGTTTCCGAGGCTGCTGAAGGAAGTCAGGGAGGAGATAGCAGATGCTCTGAGGATGATTTTCCAATCTTCACTAGATAGAGGGGAGGTACCAGAGGACTGGAGAAATGTAAACGTAGTCCCATTGTTTAAAAAGGGATAAAAGGAAATGTCAAACAATTATAGGTCAGTTAGTCTTACATCGGTGGTGAGCAAATTAGTAGACTCAATTCTGAGAGATAGAATTAACTATCATGTGGAAAGGCAAGGACTAGTCAGGGATGGTCAGCATGGATTTGCTAAAGGAAGGTCTTGCCTCACAAATTTGCTTGAATTGTTTGAGGAAGTGACAAGAAGGGTTGATGAAGGTAGTGCAGTGGGTGTTATGTACATGGATTTTAGCAAGGCATTTCACAATGTCCCACATGGCAGATTGGTCAGGAAATTAAAAGCCCATGGGATTCAGGGTAATGTGGCAAACTGGGTAAAAGGTTGGCTTTGTAACAGGAAACAAAGGGTACTGGTCGATGGATGCCCTTGCGAATGGAAAGTTGTCTCAAGTGGTGTTCCACAGGGCTCGGTTTGGGACCCTTGCTGTTTGTTTTATATATGAACAATTTGGACGTGAACGTGGGGGATACAATTGGGAAATTTGCAGATGACACAAAGATTGGCCGAGTAGTAGATAGTGTAGAGGATAGCCAAAATCTCCAAAATGATATAGATGGCTTGGTGGAGTGGGCGGTAAAGTGGCAAATGGATTTTAACATAGAGAAGTCATACATTTAGGGAGGTCAAACAGGTACAGGGATTACAAAATAAATGGGAATATACTAAGAGAGGTAGATCAAGTGAGAGATCTTGGTGGAGAAGTACACAGGTCCCTGAAGGTGGCATTTCAAGTGGACAAGGTTACAAAGAATGCGCTTCTTCATTGGCAGAGATATAGAATATAAAAGTAAGGATATAATGTTGAATTGTATAAAACACTTACGAGGCCACAACTGGAGTATTGTGTGCATTTCTGGTCACCACATTAAAGGAAGGACGTAATAGCTCTGGAGAGAGTGCAGAGGACGTTTACAAGAATGTTGCCAGGGTTAGAAAAGTGTAGCTTCAAGGAGAGATTGGATAGGTTGTGGTTATTTTCCATAGAACAAAGGTGACTTGATTGAGGTGTACAAAACTATGAGGGGAATAGACAGAGTGGACAGGATAAAATTGTTTCCCTTGATGGAGAATTGTAGAACCGGGGACATAGATTCAAGATAAGTGGCAGATGTGTAGGGGGGACATGAGGAAGAACTTTTTTACACAGAGGGTAGTGGGTGTCTGGAATTCGCTGCCCAAGCTGGTGGTGGAGGTAGGAACGATAAACGCTTTTTTAAAATACCTGGATCTGCACCTAAAGGGCTGTAAGCTGCAGGGCTATGGGCCGGGTGCAGGAAGGTGGGATTAGAAAGGGCACTTGGGTGTCCTCGGGTTGGCATGGACAAGATGGGCCGAATGGTCTCCTTCTGCGCTGTAACTTTTCTATGGTTCTGTGGTTCTAATACTGAACCGCAATTATTCGACAAGTGCTGCTTTCACTCTCTTCTGTACATCAAGTATCCTGGGAAGCTCCGAGATATTTAGTGAAATTATACAGCGTGGAAGATACGTCTCAGGATTTTTCAGACAGGTTTTCATAGATTCATAGAAAGTTAACAGAACAGAACGAGGTTACTTGGCCTATCGCTGTCTGTGTCGGCCGAAAAACCAGCCAGCCAGCCTAATCTCACTTTCCACTTTGAACTCCTGCCACTTTAAATTTATCGCTCAGTTGCAAGTTGAAATCACCAAAATATAAAAATGTAATTCTAGAAGTGAGACTTGCCTGTTCTCGTTGAGTGTTATTTTGTTACTTTTTTTTTGGAGGGGGTGGGTGGGGAGGGTGGCGGGGCTTGGGGGGCGGGACATCCCAGATATTCCCACTGTGGAGACTTTTTGAGAGCTTTGATTTGTCGCTGTTCTCGCGCCCTCTGGTGAGCACCAACTGCAAGTGGGATTTTGTACAGAGTCCGCTAAACCTCTGCAGCAGTCTGGGTCTCATGGCACAGAAATACACGGCGGTGTCAGAGATTGCGACATTGCCGATTATTAGCTCGGTTACCTTCGCTGTTTTATCAAATGCAGGATTGAAGCGGGCAGACGAGTCTGGGTGGCGGTTTATCATCCGTCCAAGAATATGAAACATGTACTGTGGAGGCTTCCCAGGATGCTGACTGTACCAGAGCACAGTAGGACGACCATTGTTTGTTTTTAAGGCGCAGTTTAGGGTGACATTACTTTCCTCTTCAACAATCTTTTCAAGAACCGGCTGTTCCACTTTGTCTTGGTGGCTCAATTCTAACATAGAATAATAACAAGATACATCATTATTGTTAACATCATCATCATTTCACAAACAGTGACATCTGGGTGAGGGCAGTTCAGGGAAGAATGAATTTTTCGTTGCTTACTGAGAAGGGATACAATAATGAGCAGCAGTGTGAGACGATTCTGCATGATTTTCGCTGTGTCTGTTAACTGTGAAGTCCGGGGAAGCACCCTGTCGGAGTAGAAGTACCACATCCCACCCCGGGTCCTCACTGAGCTGCTCATCCAATCAATTCCAAACAGAGAACAAAGGCAAGAAGTTCTCCAACAATAAAGGACGAGGAAGGCGGGTCATACCGACGACAGCAAACCGATGCTATGGGCGGGGTTATAGCAGGCATTGATATCACACATTCGGATTCACTTGCAAGGAACTGAATTAAATAGTAATTTCCCCTTCGGAAAGGATATAACCCTGTCTCTCCGGAAGAGATGTGGTACTTCCATATTCATTCCGCACTGGATACGAATCTGTTCGGGGCAGGAGTATCAGGGTTATTATATTATTCAATAATAAGCGAAATTTTCATGAATCACCTCGCTTGAATCCAGGGCTGAATATATAGGCATTTGGGTTGGGGTTGTTCTGACTTAATGGACAGAGAAGTAGCAAAGAACCATCTCTTAAATTAAAGAATGAAAGGGGAAACTGTTCACAATTCTGATTACCGAATGGAGACGGGACGATAAGAAACAAGTCCGCAGGGAAATGGGTCGATAAAGAAAAATGAAATCGAGGCATTACATTGCCATTTGTAAAGCTCGCTTTTAATTATAAATTCAATTTGCAAAGGCAAACTAATCTAAATGTACAAGTGGACCTCAACTCTTCTTGTTGAATATTAAATGTTTTATAATCTTTTAACATGCTCCATGTGATCTCACAGTGGGAGTTGAATAATTCTTTCTGCTTTGACGGCGTGAGCGCGCCCTCTGCTGAGCGCTAACTGAAAATCTCTGTGAGTTTTGTCTGGGATCCGCTATCTCTCTGTAGAATTGTTAGGCTCATGACACATAACTGTACGGTGAAGTGGGAAATCAGTGTGTTGCCGATCGTTAACTCAACGATCTTGGCAGTTTTATTAAGCGTAGAGGAAATCCGATCAGTGATATCGGTGCTCCTGCACACATTCTCTCCAATATAATAAATCACGCACTCTGGAGGCTGCCTGGGGTGCTCAGTGTGCCAGTACACATTAAAAATTGCGATATCTTGCTTTCAAAGTGCAAGTTTGTACAACATTAATTTCCTGTTCATCCATCATTTCATGAAGCGGCTGTTCCACTGTGTCCTGGTGCTCCCATTCTAACATTAAAGAAAAGTAAAAACAATAATCAGCATCAGCTTCGTGTTGGTCAACACAATAATCATTATCGCCGTCACCATTATTTGAACAACAATGACACCTGGGGCACAGCAATCAGGAGGACAATGGATTTTACTGGGAAGGAGATGCTCACAATGGGAAGCGGAGTGAAATTGTTCCCCATGATACGTCCTGAGTCTGCAACGTACGTGCAAAAAATCCTCTGTCAAAGCAGAAATACAGATCCACGTCCCACTGCAATGCCCACCGAAACAATGAGAAAAAGGGACCAGCAGCAGCAATCTCTCCAGTTACACAATCGGGTCAGAGCGACAGCAGCAAACGGAAGATGTGGGCCGGGATACCGCAAACTCAATATTGAGTAAGGTGTGCAGTGACTCTCAGCCGCACTCTGAATGGAGGGAGTGGAAATAGCGACGGTTGAAACTTCGCAGGTTTGTGACAATCCTGCAGCTGCTCACTGTTCAAGTGACAGAGACCAAATAGAGCAGAAGAGGCATGAAGAAACTTGAATCATAGAATTTTAGACCACTGAATTAGACTATTTGTCATACCATCCCTGTGTCTGTTTGGAAGAGTTATCATAATCGCCTTTCAACTCTTGCAATTTCCGCATGAGGGGCAAGTATTCCCATGTTAAACTTACAATTTCCTTTTGAACGTTACGATTGGATGTTCTTCTTCCACCCTTTGGTTCGTGCATTTCAGGTTTCAACACAGTGTAATGAGTGAATTTCACCTTTTTCTTATATTTTTCTCACTGAAAATGGAGTGCATGGGTTATCGAATTTTCTGCTACTGGGTACAATTATGCGTGATGTATTACATCAGATCCCTTATCATTTTGAGTACTTCAGGTAAGTATCTCCTTTAAATCATTTGATGAAAGAATAATGCCAGTTTCTCGTCTGTTTACATTTAAGGCCACCACTCTTAGTACCTGCCTGGTGTATTACTTCAAATGTCTAATATCTAATATCTGGACATTCTATCTAAATAGCGTTTCCCTGATTTTCAAACAGTAACATAGAAAGAATTGTATTATTCTCTAGCATAAACATAAAAAAAAAGCCTGAGTCTGATCAGCACCAATTTAAATTCCTGGGAAACAATATCTGGCATGCCTGTTTTAATATGTATGCCAATGAACCCTCCATCCACTCAAAGGCCCCATTCTAAACCGAATTGAACAGAATTTGCCAGCAGAGGGCGCCTGGTTCCTGCATGTTAATTAGAAAGTCACGTGTGACCAACAACGGTGCCGATAAAGATGGTTTCCAGAGTGAGGTCACGATGGGTCTGGCACCCTGCAGTGTGTGGGTGAAACAATGCGCTGAACAGAGCCAGGGTTCCCTCTCTCCTCCTCAATCTCTGGCTCATTCCATTGACATTCACTGAGAGAGATTCACTTTGACGTGTTTCTGATAATACTGGCCGCTCTGTTGGGCAGTAAGTACTGGATTATGTTGATCAAGGCAGATTAGCAGATTGATGCAAAGAGTTTGCACTAGGATTTAATGCGGTTAGCGATCAGGTACAGACATATTATAGACAGCTAGGGAGGTGGGAATTTGCACATTCGTAGAGATAGACACAGGTTTAAATTTAACCTCGTATTTTTTCATTCCTCTACCTCCATAGGTGGACTACTTGCAGATCCAGTGACTCAGTCTCCGCTGACAACAACCGTATCAGCTGGGGGTTCTGTGCAGTTGCATTGCGAATATAAAACCCTGGATATTGACTACATGCAATGGTATCGGCAGAAGCCGGCACAGCCTCCAGGTTGGATAATTAGCAGAACAGTAGTGCTGAAAGAAGACGAAATCGCAGGATAATATCTGGCAGCTGCTGACGGGTCTACAAAATCTGGTTACCTCAATATAAGCGGCCTCAGTGTGGAGGACAGCGCGGCGTATTACTGTGCAGTGAGGCACAGCGTCAGATAACAGCCAAGACGCCGTACAAATACCTTAGTGACTATTTAGAACACCGTTAAGTGCTCTTTTGCGCTTTTACCGACGAGGACTTTGATCCCAAGAAAGCCCACGAAGAAAGATGACAGGTTTGTTTCTCAAACAGTTGCATTACTCTTTTAGTTCTTGTCCACGGCAACAGGGAACCTGTATGGAAATATTGAGATCAAGCTCAATATCTCGAGTTACATGTCCTCAGTCAATATCTCGGAGCCCGCCCTGAATATTAATGCATCAGCAGAGCTAGAGAAATTTATCAGATTTGCAGTAACTGCAGCCTAACATTGCTACCTTTTCTTCCAGACCGTTAACCCAGTGGGATGCAGGGAGTCTCACTCTCTCTCTCTCCCTCGTGCCTGTAACAAAGCATAAATTGTGCCAAAGTCTAGGACTAGACTTAAACATGAAATACCCAATGATTATTTAAACATAGAATGTATTTTCAGAAAGGAATGTGGGGAACACATGGCGTCTGATTTCGATTTTGACAGGAAATAAACTAAGATTAAACGGATGTTGACCCTTCTCGTCTGATCTTATAGCTTTAGCTCTGATCAGAGCAGGATTCTCCTATTAGGGGACTGAGGGTCCTTTTCCAGGTTAATTGTTATCAAACTCCCAGTTCCTTGATGAGGGCAGAGGCTACAAGCTGTCACCCTCTCCCTCAGAAGGCTTTTCTATGATCCTCACTGCTAGGTGACACATTGTGTCTCAAAGGAAGAGAAATAGATGGCAGTGTCTATCACTGAAGTGTTGCTAACATTCAGCGCACTTCACTTTGCTAAACTGGGCCAAGCCTTGATCCGGTTACGATCGCTGGTACTTCTTGCCAGGTACTGCATTGTTCAGTCCGGATATTGTCTGTACCAGAGTAGGATTCGCCCTGCTACTGTGGTAGAACAGGTCAATGTCCCCTTCTGCAACAACCGCTGACTGTCATAATCCATCACTGCCAGTTGCATTAGACATAATGTCACATAATTAGTAAAATATTACCCAATTTCAAATAACATACAAAAATAAAATACAAAATAACAAAAGACAAGTTGATAGAATAGAGGAAAACTCAATCCAACAGAATGTAGCATAGTTTTATTTCTATATAAATATACATATATATTTATTTAGAACTCCGGCAAATGGTGAAATTTGAATTCAGTACAAATCTGAGAATATGACGATGCAACCACTGTCGGTTGTCATAAAAACCCATCTGGTTCATTTACGCTTTTTAGGGCAGGAAATCTGCCATCCTTACTTGGCCTGGCCAACATGTGACTCCAGTCTTACAGCAATGTGGTTGACTCTTAAATGCCCCCTGAACAAGGTCACACAGGGAGGGGTAGGCAATAAATGGTAGCCCAGAGAGCGACGCCTACAGCCCATAAACGAATAATATATATTATATTGTGGTAATATATATTGCAATATATATGATAGTATAGTCATATTGTATCTAATGATGTGTGCCACACTCATGTGGAGGAGTGAGTGCGAAATCCAGAGAGGCCACCAATAAAAGGAGGCTTAGCTTCATGTCGTGTCCTATCAACTTGGGTAAATTAACTGTCGGCAGATCCAGGTCAGGGTAGCTGCTTCTGGAGAACACAGTGCTGCTCTGCATCAACCTTTAGGAACACCAGAACACTGTGCCCGCTAGAAGCAGGCTTCTGGGACTTCACCTCACAAAGTGAAGTGTAAGGGAGATTCTAGCTCAGCTTTGTTAGAAGGTGGGAGGGCCGTTCGTTTCGTTATCCTGAATCAGACCGAATAACGGAAATGGAGAGAACACAAATCGTGAGCAATGATCTGTGTGATCCTCTCAAAGGTGATCATTTAAACCAGGCTACCAGGTGGCGCTGCGGGTCGCTGTGTCTACCAAAGGTCATATTGTCCCAAGGAATGCTGACTGGCATTTGCTTCCATTTAATTCACATAAAAAATTATTTTCAGTCCTTCGATTTGAATACAAAATATTCTATCTTTGCTAATGTTAATAATTTCGCACCTTACTTGATTACAAATAAGATAGTTACCTCAAGCTGACAGTTTGGAATTAAATACATTTGCCATTAGGAATTACAATTCGGATTGGGTTGGAATTTCTCTGTCATTCAAAATCTACTTTCACCGGCACACTTCAACCCGAGTTCAGTGGTGAAGGTATTTGCAGCTAAATAATAACATTGCAATTCATTTCGCGATCCTGGGACTAACATGGTTCTCATAGAGAGGTGGAGCTTGCATCATTTTCAATGTGCATATTATTATTGAAACAACTTCCTCGCGCCTGTTTGGTCCATGTGCTGCACAGGTAAATGCTGCAATTAAACAGTGACGATAGATATGATATCCTTTTGACCCTGCCAATGTCAAGGTATCATGAAAAGATATCTCTTACTGCCAGTATCCAAGGGATTCACGACTGCATTCCCTGCAAATCGGAACCCTCTCGACTCTTGGATCTCTTTCACATTCATCTGCAGTTATGAAAGCAACACAGGCACGTCTGCATGTTCTCCATTCTACTTTCCTACTGTTCCATACTTAAGGCAGTTTTCTAGTTTGTTTCAGCTGCATTAATTGTTTCTATTCCCCGCAATACTCCCCCACCCCCACCAGCGTCCCCCCCTCCCCCGCCCACCACCCCAACCCCTCCGCCCCCTTCGGCTGGGTGAATTCATTCACCGGCAGCAGAAACGCTGACGTCGCCATTGAATTCGGTAGTCCCCAGTGCCTTAAAAGTTGGACTTTCTGACTCACTGCTCAGTCCAGTCACCTTCCACTAGAAAAGTAGGTGTAGATCCACTTTGTCTGGGCAGATTTCAACACAGAGCCGCAGTGGGTGAAGGTTGGTTTCGGGCAGATTGAGAGGACCTGACTGCACCACCAAAGTGAATTGTCACCAATCGCTTATGACATTTCAAAACTGCAACCAGCCCGAATATCGGAGGTGTCGGTGAGAAACACGTCGGCCACCTGATTCGATGCTGGCTATCAAACAGATAGGAGGCTGCCACGTTAACTGATCTCTGGAAAATTAAAACATCAAAAATCGATCAACGATAAGAAAAGATTTTCCAGACAACTGATCTTGCTAGAATTCCAGAAACGATTTGCAGGGCTATGGGGGAAAAGCAATGATTCTGACTTAGCTGCTCTCACAAAGGGTTGGCACGGATAACTTGGGATGAATGGCCTTCCTCTGTGCTGTAGATGCTCCATGATTTTATGATTTCAACCATTGTCCTGAAATATGATGTATCCAATTGGGACATTCACCTTTTCATCTTCATGTGGCTATCCTAGCCGAAGAAGACTGGGTTGGAAAATGGAGCTGTTGAAAATTTTGCATGTTTGCCTTGCATTAACACAGGTCCATGGTGAGGGCGGGATATCCAGAGTTTAATTCTTAATGTACATCAGTCACAGTCAGTAATCTAACTCCATTTCTATCCCCACAGCAGCTCTTCCTTAATGATTCTCAGAAAGTTGTATCAATGGGTTAAATTCTAATGCTAATCACTGGGTTAAAAGAGCGAAAGGCAGTTCAAAACCCTTTTATTTTGCTTCTCTTTGCACCACATATTTTTCTAATCTGATTGAGAGTTGTAAGGACAGTTTTTCATGCACTGTGGGTGTTACGTACTTTTTTAATGAGTATTCACCCTGCACTTCACACTGGGAGCTTTTACCCGCTCAAAGCGTTCTGACCTCTGTAAATGGCTGCACAGAGTCGATGTGACACAATCTCTTTTATCTCGATTTACAAGTCCGAAATCTGAAGGTTATGGATGCATAAATATAACTTTACTTGCACAAAGATGGGCAGAATCAACCACTGAGTTTGAACAAAGTTTTAAGTATAAACTGCATCAGGCGTCAGTGCTCGGAATGTTGTTTAAATTAGAGGGGGAGCTGGTTTTTTGTCATTCATTCACGGGATGTGGGCTTCACTGGCTGGGTCAGCATTTATTGTCCATCCCTATTTGCTCTTGAGAAGGTGGTGGTGAGCTGACTTCTGGAACTGATGCAGTCCATGTAGGCACACCCACATTGCTGTTAGGGAGGGAGTTCCAGGATTTTGACCCAGCGATAGTGAAGGAATAGCGATGTATTTCCAAGTCAGGATGGTGAGTGACTCGGAGAGGAAATTCCAGGTGGTGGTGTTCCCATCTATCTGATGCCCTTGTCCTTCTAAGTGGGAGTGGTCGTGGGTTTGGAAGTTGATATCGAAGGAGCCTTGTTGAACCCTTTAGGTTTGTTTATCCAGTTTTGTGCAATTACTTGTTCAGTAACAACAGATATCTTTGTTATAATGTCACGGATCTCAAAATCAGTGAGACAAAACACGGAATCGCTCTTAGCTTATTAGTTAACTGATGCTTGAGGGAAATCTCTGCAGAGTCACTGTTCCGACTCTCCTTCTGGTCAGATGAGTCTTTTGATCCCCGGTTACAATAAAAAGCCACTCTTTGCCAGTCTCTAAAACTGAGCCATTCCGCCTATAAGGACAATGAATATCGCCCAGCTCTGGGTGTTTAAATTCACTGAGAGCCAGGACACCACCCTTGGCCTCTAAAGTTGAGCCATTCCCCCTATAAAGACACTGGCCGTAGCCCAGCTCGGGCCGTTTACATTCACTGAGGACCAGCTCAACACCTAGGCTCTCAGAGCACCACTGGGGACAGAAGGAAGTGAGGTGAGAACATCCTGAGACACGAAAACAGATTATTGAGGGTAGGGTTTAAAATGGGTGTCGTCAAATATCCAACTCCCCTTTTACAGAGCGGACAGCGACAGTGAGATTACTCAGCATTTGGGTTGTGTGGGGAGCATTTGTGACAGGTAATTGTGAAATACACACATTTCATTTTTATTTTTCTCATTTCCCACACACCTTTTAAATGGCCTGATTTTTTTCTGCTTCAGCATGTTGTTCAGATCTAATTCATGGAAATTCTGTAAGGGCAGCTGTCCTCAGATGCAAAGGCAAGAGGAGAAGCAGTGACTTTAAGCTGCAGCTATCATACGACACAAAGCAGCTATTGGTTATACTTATTCAGGCAACATCCAGGCGCCCAGCTCCAGTTACTGTTGCTGAAATCCACGAACGGTTATGATGAAAAAACAGATTTTGCCCAAATCCTTTTCTCAGTCGAGCTCCAGACCTCCACGAAATTCACTAGTTTAACCATCTCGGGTCTGCAGTTGACTGACGCTGCCGTGTATTGCTGCTCTCTCAAACTCATAGCGATGGAAAACAGTCTCACACCTGTGCACAAACTGTCTTTGAACTGTGACTCGGGGCTCCTGTCTATTTGCGTTTATGTGTAGAATCTCGGGCAGATGCAACCACAATGTTCAGAGGTGCTGTCAGCCGCACAAACACACACTGAGACGAAACTACATTCATCTTGGATCAAACAGTCACCCAACAGTTTCCAGCAGCGACCGAGAGAACAAACTGCAGATTGAGGATTCCCGCTGAATAACAGAATCTCCATCGCTCAGATCTGCAACATAAGGTTAAAGAAAGCAGAAATTAGAGATTAAAAGTTCATTGGAAATGAACTAACTGTGAAATTTCGCAAACAATGCTACATTAAATGATCTACAAACTACACCACATAAAATGGCACCTTCTTCAATATTTCGGTGTTTACACTTCCAACGAGCCTATCCCTCTTTATCTCACTCTCTCGGCATATCCTCCTATTCCATTCACCCTCCATGTCCCTTAAATGCTTCAGTTCGCCTCAGTCCCTGCTGGTGATAGTGATTTACATATTCCATCCCATCTCTCGATAAATTAATTTCTCCTGAACTCCATGTTGGATCTTTTGGTCACTTATAATTATATCCAAACGTTTTGAATTAAACACAAGTGGAAACATCTCCATGTCTACCCTTTCAAACTCCATCCTCACTAAAAGAACTCTGTTTGGTTACCTATCTGTCTTCTCTTTAATATAGGAAAGGATGCCAGTCTGTGCAGTGTTTTCTTTACCTCTCAAACCTGGCATCATCACTGTAATGCCTTGCTGAATTGTATCTATGCCTCATTATATTCCTCTTGTGAGGAAGAGGTCAGAATAGCTCACAATAGCTCAAGTGTGCTCTAACCAAGACATGCTGCACTTTTAACATGAACGCCCTTATTTTTAAATTAATTCCTTCGAAAATTAAACCCTTTTAAAAGTGTTAAACTCCTCATAGGCAGTGAATGTCACCCAGATCACAGCGAGGACGGAGACTCGCATTGCTGCTGCTCCGGGAATTCAAGGGACCTTTTGTGTCTCAGAAACCTGCAGAGTATCGAACAAGAATAGTCTGACAGCATTGGCTGAGGCTGGTCTGATGTCACTTCCTGCAGAACATACGACTGGAGAAGCTGAGATCACTGGATCTGATTGGACTGATGTTATTTCCTCATCACGTGGTGAAAGTCTTTATTAAAGAGAACTGAGACTTCAACGTCGCATTCTGCTGATCAGAGAGAAAGACGGGTAAGTGTACACAGCTTGATCTCTAATTGACCTGAGAGACAGTGTGAACTTTAATGAACCAGCATGAAGGTTCTTCTCAAAGAAAGAAATACAGGGGTGTGAATGCGGATGGAGATTTTCAGTTATTTCACTCATTATCACTGAGCTTGTTGACTGGGATGAAGTCGGGTTTGATCAACATTCTACTGCGTTAACGCAACCAGTAGATCTTAACTTGTAATTCCTGCGTTAGTGTCACACTAAATAGAGCGTGAAAATACACGGGCAATAAACAGGAGAAACTTCCTATGTATTAGACATTAACAGGCCGGGTTACCAAAAAGACATGCGCAGGGTTTCTCCTGCTGAATTATGGAGCGAATAAATTCTGCATTCAAACTCACCTACTCAGAGTTGATGGGAGTTGTCTTTTGGCTTTACTTGGAGAAGAATGCGCATTCCCTGTATATCGCTACATATTCCGCTACTCAATTCACTTTGAAATATTGCAGCACGGTTTTTGTACGGGTCTCCCTCTTGTGCCTGTCACTGTGTCTCCCAGCCCGCAGTAATATACCGCGCTGTCAGACAGCCGCAGGTCACGGATGGTGAAATTCCCCTCACTTTTCGAAGTGTCGAGAGATCCAGAAAATCGAGTCCGTACGTCCTTTGCCCTGAAAATATTGCCGTAATTCAGGATGTAGATTAAGAATGCGGGAGCATTACCCCGGTGCTGACGATACAACTGTAAGGAATATGCAGTAGCAATGGTGGAATAGCTGAAATGAATGGTCACTGAGTCTCCTTCAAACTGCATCGCTGCATCTGGCCACTGTGAGACCGAATCTGCAGTACTAACACCTGCAGAAATTAAAAATTAAGGCACTTTAAGATTTTATTACTTTATCCCAGTTTATTAGGTTAAGTGAGGGAACATATTCTAAATAGGAATAAGACCGAATTAAAAAAAATTAATGATACCTGCAAGAGGAAAATCCTAAAACTAGTAGACTTACCGGGTAAGCGAGCTGCAACTGTGAGAAATGAATAAAATATGAAACCCAACATATTTACAGCGAGCTAATGGCGGATTGAAACAGAACAGGTTGAATCTGTAAATGTTTCCGCGAAAGGTTGGGAAGATTTTTATTTGTACTCGGTCTCTTCAGCCATTGGTTAATTTCTGAAAGTCTGGACAATTGATGTCAAAACAGCTTCACGCATTTTGTTTGCGTTAGAGCGTGGTGCAAGCGAATCAGCGAAGTCTTCATCCCCTCCAAGGGGACTGTACCAAGGATTGAACTGAATTCTGGGTCTCCCGCAGAGTCAGTGTGAAGTGGCGGTAGTGAGGGGAAATAGTTAATGTTGTCCACCAATGTCCGAGACTCGCATTAAAAGAGCTGCTCACTGACCATGGGAAATTCGCACAGCTGATATTAAGAGGAATATTAAACAGATGGAGTCTGAAACACACTGCAATAATGGGGTCTGCAACACAGAAATTTCACAAAACTAGTCTTTAACTTGGTTAACTGTTAACTTGTTCCGTTAACAGTTAACAATTCAGGGCCATAATTGATTCAATGAAAAAAAAAGTGAGAGTTCTCTGTCGGTTGTTGTAGGGCCTGTCAGCGCGTCTCCAACACCGAGGCTCGGCGCATAGTGATAAACGGTAGAGACAGAGACTAGAGAACCGGGAAATGCTCAGGGTCAGGTTTTATGTCTGCCCAAAACAGCAGAGAACAGGTCGAGGATATCTGGAGACTTATCTCTCTGTCCCTTGTCCTCTTCATTAAATATCGCGGAACTGCCCCAGGATACTGAACATATCAGTAGAGATAGGAATTACGACAGAACGTGGAGCATCTGCAGCTAATATCAGGGTCTATCCTTCTTGAACCGTTAATTTTGGCGGTTCATGAGCCACTAAATCTTTGCTGCTCATTCCTGTAACAAAAACGCAAAAGGTTTCAGAACCTTGCGAGTAAATATATCCAATTGAACAGAAACTGGTCATTTAAACATAGATTCAACAGGCAGCACGTCTATTCTTATCAATAACAAATATGGGGAGAACATGACCTGACATTAAAGAGTACATTCAGAGAAAGGGGTATATGTTTTTTGTGAAAAAAATTTCTATCCTTTCATGGCATGTGGTGGCACTGGCTGCGTCCGCCTTTATTACACATCCCTACTTGTCCTTGAGAAGGTGATGATGAGCTGTCTTCTGGAACCACTGCAGTCCATGTGTTGTAGGTACGCCCATTGTGCTGTTAGGCAGGGTATTCCAGGGTTTTGACCCAGCGACAATAAGGGAACGGCGATATATTTCCAAGTCAGGGTGGCGAGTGACTTGGAGGGAAATTTCCAGGTGGTGGCGTTCCCTTCAATCTGCTGCCCTTGTCCTTCTAGTTGGCAGTGGTCGTGGATTTGGAAAGGGTTGTCGAATGAGCCTTGGGGAATTTCTGCAACGCATCTTGTAGATGTGACACAGTGCGTCGGTAGTGGAGGTAGTGAATGTGTGTGCATGTGGTGCCAATCAAGCGGGCTACTTTGTCTTGGACAGTGTCAAGCTTCTTGAGTGTTGTGGGAGCAGCCCTTATCCAGGTAAGTGGGGAGTATTCGATCTCACTTTTGACTTGTGACTTCTAAATGGTGTGCAGACTTTGGGGAGCCTGGAGTTGGATTACTCGCCGCAGAATTCCGAGCCTCTGACCTGCTCTTGTAGCCATTGTATTTATATGGCTAGTCCAGTTCAGTTTCTGGGGCTTTTCTCTTTGTCCAGGTTGGCTGGTCTCTCAGAACCACCTACAAATATACGCCAACCACTGCTAGTTGTGGGCCAATTATTGATGTCTCCAGCCCAAACTTCTCCTTGCCTAGCTGCGTGAGTGAGACTCTGTCTGTCTGTTTGTCTCTCACTCTCTCTGTGTCTGTCGATGCTTCGGTGTCAATCCATCTAGTTAACACCTCCTCTATCTCCCTTTGACTTTATGGTTGCAGCTCTCTCTCCCCATCCCCTTCCCTCCCTCCCCATCGCTCTCTCTCTCTATCTATCTCTCTTCTCCCTCACTTCCCATCTTTCCATCTGTCGTGCTTTCACTCATTTTGCTTACCAGCTGGGTTTCTCTTGAATCTTTCTCTCAGCATATTTCTTTCAATGCTTCTCCCTTTATCGCAGTCTTATTCTGTCTGTTAACACGTAGTTTTTCTTTCTGCCCCTCTCTCTCTATCCCCTGATCCCATCCCCCACCCTCTCTATTCGCTGACATTTGAAGCAGAAAATAATGGTCATGGTTCTGATTCTCTGTCAGCATTGCCACAGCTAATGATCTCCAATACCAGTCAAAGCGGGAGGAGATGAGGGGCACGATTAAGTGAACATGACTGTGCACTGGTGAGAGACCTTTTGAAATATCACCTGAAGTCTTTGCAGCACACCCAAAAACTGACTCGTGCAGAAACTGATTCTTTTATTCATTCCGAAATCTACAGGTCTCTGCTAAAACTATGGTTTGAAATATCCGAACTTGACCGTAACTAAAAACGAGTGAGAAATTACACTTTTCCTTATTCTGAAAATGGCGATTTTAGCTAGAGAATCCCGATAGGATCAGGACGTATTTTCTCCTGTAGTTTCTATATAAATTCTCGGGTACTCTTCTGCCGCGACTTCTGGTTTCGGATCAGACACTGAATGCTCGTTACCCATCTCTGATAATAAACAGAGGACACACGACGAGTTTGACGAAGTAATCACCTCGGGGTGGAGTTGGGAAGTTAAAACATTATGGGGGAATATTGTAGAGAAGTCCCAATATCACAGACCAGTGGTCAGGGTAATAACCAAAAATAGGCAGAAATTCACTTCCGTGGTGCCAGCCTGAGCTCCAGAATCAGAAACTTTAATCGCCTGGAGGAAATAAAACTGAAACGTCGCCAAGATCAAAGCAGATAAGTGGGAATTTCTTCTATTTCAATCTCGCTGAACAGCCACTTCCTGTAGCTGGGGATCCTGATCGTTATCAAGTGATGAGAGAGCGCCCTCCGCTGGACAGCACAAGCCTTACCGAGAACACTGGAAACCCGCACAGATGCAGGCAGATAAACACACATTTACACATAAGCGCGCTCAGAGAGATAGCCACAGTCGGTCACCACAAAAGAGGTTGCTGTTGTTTTAATTCGTAAAGTGCACTAGAGGCTCATTCGTGATTTTGGCCTTAACACTGCCGCAGACCCAATTCCAAAGTCATAAGGTACTGGCGGACGAGGCAGCCGTTTGTCCCATTTTAATTTGGATTTGGATTCTGTCATTTAGAGCGACGGCCTGTTCTTCCGGCTTTCACTCTTAGTGCGACCAACAATCAGTTGGTAACAGTGCTGAAAAAAACTGGTTTTGTTTTCCCTCTCAACTCAAACTCTTCAAACTGAAGAATCAGCCTCCTGCATCACCTCTGCACTACATCCAAGCTTCCATAACCTCATTCGTACTTGGCAGCGGTAACTAAAAACAGTGTTCATGGAGTAAGGTCTGACTACACCTTTCTACTTTTCATTCAGGACTTCCTCTGACTTGTGTCCTTGTTGGCTGGATGTTAAACATCCCATTGGTATTGTTCACTTCCCTACTGAATTCTCTGCCCACATGGGGCATGTGTTCAGCGAGATACACCAAACAAGGCAGGCGAAATTTTTGAAGTGTCACGTAGGGATGTCCAGACGTTGGAGCGTTCAGTTGCAGATGGACAATAAGAACCAGAATTACCATCAACGCCCGAGGATACCGAAGATGTATGTTTTTATTGTTAGTTAAACATCATTTGCATCATTTACTCTCTCTTCAAATGAAATAGATAAAAATGCAATATCTACAATATTTCCAACCATGTTCAGCCAAGTGCGTCACGTAGCAGCTAATCCCTCCACAGTAAAGTAAATTTAAAAAATAGGACATTTCACGAATTGATATCGAGTTTGACAGATTCGACAAACTAAATTTACCCGAAAAAACAGTAGGTGACGCGTCTGCCCAATTCTGGTTTTCTTCCTGCAAATAGAGGAGAGAAAGGACAATTAGTGAACGTCAGAAGATCAAATGAGGTAATGGTCTAAAGTGCAACCAAACATTTCTGTCTGTTTCATACAAAAAAAACCCACAAAATGTAAAGTAGATGAAATGCGAAAGGAACTAAAAAATAAATATTAATCTAAACCAGTAGAGGACGAGAAATAATTCAGGATTCAGATCCTGAACGTGGGGAACAAGCTGCTGATTGCTTTAAAGAGCTAAATAATCCGAGGTTGTAAACAGGGATGTGGAATGTAGAACACAAAAAGACAAGGATAAAGCTGCACTTATCATTGCTGAGAACGCAGTTCAAACACTTGGGCCAGTTTCAGATCTCCTCTTTCGCTTGGTGTTAACCTGAAAATCAGAGTGTAGGACTGAATGAGAAAGATAAAGCAAGGCGAGGGATGATAATACAAATACTTGAGCTACTGGCGATCTTTTCACCATGAGAGAGAATGTTAAGAACTGGTCTGACAGACTTATGTCCAATCCAGGAACGTTTTAAAAGGTTAGAAAGAAAAAGCGCTAATCCGGCTTTTAGCTCAGTGGGTAACTGGATGCCGTCGTTTCAGGTTATCGACGGTCGATTATTTATGTAGTTTGAGCAGTGCACTGTTAGAAGATATGATTGTCCATGAGAAACAGTGATGGAGGCAGAATTTTGAAGTATTATTTAAAGAGAAAATGGATAAATATTTGTCCAGTAAAAGGGAATTTAAGAAGGCAAAACTTGCAGGCCACAGGCCGATAATTAAGAGTAAATGGCTAACTCTTTCAGAGATCCAGCACATGGATGGTGGGACAACAAAGAACAAATCTTATGAAACGGTGTAACCCGTTGATACACCGGACGCAGAGAAATTCGTGAGCTGTGACAGTTCAAGTGGTCTCTGGTTTGAGAAACTACCAATCGCTCAGTGGCACCGTGAGTTCAGTCAGATAATGACATCCCATAACAGCGCAATCGGTGCAAATGTCACCCATCAGTCTCCCGCGGTACGAGGTGAATGTAAAACTTTCCCTTCTCCTCCTTCTCCTCTCCCCACCATTGAGGATCCTGGGCTCGGCAACCAGCCTTACTCTGGAAATCAGACCCTGATTGATCCGCCTTTTGTCCATCCTAATCGTCACGAACAGAAATTCCCTCAAAGGCCTGTTTTCAGTTGCAGCCCCGTTGCAGTTGATATTGTGTCAATTTCTTTAACTCATCATTTTTTTAATAATGTCTTAATAACGTTAAGTTTGTGAGTGACTTTTCTTTTGTTCACAGTGTTCAGTGTGAGGATCAGAGCTCCTATCCTGAGCAGGAGTTATCTCGGGAAAGGGAACGGATTGAACTGGATTATCGGCTCTCGGTTGGTACAGCGGTACCATTGCCTGGTACAGACAAACACCGACAGGGGCTGCGAAATTTATCGCCTCTATTTACCAGGGGAATATGTCCAAAGGACGCCACACACTGTCCTTTGACTGAGTGAAGACGTTCAATACCATGTCTATAGTTAAAACTGTGGCCCAGGGCGTCAGAATTTGTTACTGTGCGATGGGGACACAGTGAGACAAAGACGGATTCTGCTTTCCAATGCCTTGTTCACTGTCGTGTGTCTGCTGTGCCTTTAAATTTTCCCGAACCCAGGACCTTTAGAAATGCTGGTGATATTCAGGAATGTCACGTTCCCATGTTTAAAGTTAAAGTTACAACATCCTATAGCTGGTGTTACAGCTACAGATTATCGAAAAATATTAGGTAAATATTTCTATGTGTGGTTGTTCAACTTAGAAAATGAAAAGACAGACAGAAAAATAACTCTTGCCCGCAAATACTTAGATCGATAGAGATGCGGGAAAAAGTTAGAAAAACAAGGAAATAAATATATAGACGGACAGTTGGATAAGTCGATAGATATACAGGGAGACAGGCAGGCGCGCAGATAGTAAGGCAGGCGAATAGATCGAAAGATCATTATTTACGTGGTTAGATAGATTAAAAATAGATAGATCGATCGATAGATAGATAGATAGATAGATGGATGGATAGAGGGATCGATCGATCGATTGATAGATAGATAGATAAATCGATAGATAGATAGATACACAGATGGCTTATGTTGCTGAAATCTGCAAGCACTTTATTTATTTCTGCTTGCATATATCATTAATTTAATGTTGCTCTTGTTTTGGAAGCTGCTCTTGTCACCCGGAGACATTTCAGATATCGATGTATCGGAGAACCTTCGGGCTTGAACTCGTACTCTGGTACTGGCAATTCTCCAATCAAGCTCCCGAGTATCTTGTCTTCACATACAGAGATGAATTGGGAGAAGGTTTACAGTATCTGTGAACCGCGAGGTAGCCTCCACCACTTTCACTGTTAACACGATTCAACTGCCAGACTTTACGTTATGTTACAGTGAAGTGAGATACCGTGAAATGAAGAGCATTTATGAGCATATATGAACAAGGAGCATATATGAGAACTTACTGGGCATGGGGACTGAGGAGACAACAAGTCACGGGCTTCAGATGTGAGAGACACACAAGCCTTTAGAAATGTAATTTCGATGTGTAAAGTACACCATCTCAGTAATTCGATAGAATAAAATATTATTTCTAATGATTTAGAAGTTACAAGTTAATTAATTTCACAATTTCGCGCATAATCTGCGCTCATCGAAACAGAATATCTTCACATTCATTTGTGGTGAGAGGACTAGGAGTCTTTGATGGTAGAGTGTAGAGGGAGATGCACTCTGCAGCTTATCCCTGTTCTATCCACCCTGTAATTATTTTTAGGACAGTGCAGAGGTAGATTTTATACTGTATTTAACCCATGCAGTAGTGACTCTGGATAAGAGTGTTTGAGCAGCGTAGAATGAGATTTATTTTGTATCATAACCGCGGAGCACCTGTCCTGTCAGTGTTTTATAGGGTAGTGTGGAGGGAGAATTTCTCGCTGAGTAACTAATGATGACCCTGAGTGACATGCTTGGCTGGTGAACAGCACGTACGCACGCATACACACACATACACACACAAACACAGAAATAACAAATACCCATCTCCCGTAATTGATGGACCTATTCAACTTTGTGTCCACCTTTGATGCTTAATGAATTGGTCAGGCTGATTTTTTTAACCAAATTGCAACCTAATCTTATAATGGTGGAATCATTAAAGAGAATGCAAATGAGCATATATTGTCTTAGTTAATTGGGCACATAAGAGAACTGAGACAAATAATCTCACAATTGACATAAAAGAGCAACGGCAGTGAATGGAAAAGAATAGAGAAGTTATAATAATAGTATAATCAAAGTTATAATATTCATTACGGTCTCAAGTAATAACAGTTCAGCAAATTCATGCAGCAATATTCGTGTCGAAATTCATTGTCATTGTTTTCCGTAGGATGGCGCTCCAACATTTCACCTTTGGTCAAAGCGTGCCAAAGCACCTGTTTACTGGTGCCAAGGAGATAACAGGAAACATCTTTGTTCCGTGACACTTCACTTCATACAATGGTACATTCAGGGCAAGAGCTTGTACATAATTTGCAGTTGGGGTGAATCTTTTAACAATCTCCGAGGAGGAAGCGGGATTAGTCCCTTATTGTGAGCGCCGTACGTTGCACTATTTAGAGACAAATGTGGTGCGTGAAAGTCTACTAATTCACGCTGGCGTTGTGCCCAACCAATTCTCTGTGTGTGTGCGTGTGTAAAAGTAATCCATGTACGCATGTATTGTTTTATGCATGTTTGCAACATTCGTATGTAGAGTAGAAGTCTGTAGAAAGCACATAACAAAGGAGGGTTAGACAATGAGCTCTGGGAATCATTGCATTTCATGGTCCAATTGCATCCGGTAGTCCGAAGTAAAGGACCAGCAATTTCTTCATCCAGATTGGTTACTCAATAACTCATAAACAGATGTTGAGATATGATGATCATTTTGTGACATAATGGAATTTTTGTTATTGGCCACAAATTGAAATTTCCCAGAAACTAGCTGGATTCTGCAATATCTTTATTCCCGATAGGTTCAGATTGGCAAAACTTCCTGACAAATAATTGTGCATTCCCTCCTCTCCCTGTGTAAATAATATTTCTGCCCTACAATATGGACTATATTTGAAAACAAGTATGAACTTGTCGCTTTCTGAGATCCTCAGGATGTAATAAGTGGTGGAGAAGTTGGGGTGAATCTTTAAACAATCTCCGAGAAGGAAGCGGGATTAGACCCTTATCGTGTGCGCCATACATTGCAATATTTAGAGACAAATGTGGTGTGTGAAAGTCTACTAATTCACGCTGGCGTTGTGCCCTCCCAATTCTGTGTGTGTCTGTGTGTGTGTTTGTGTGTGCAAAAGTAAACCATGTACGCATGTGTTGTATTATGCATGTTTGCATAATTCGTACGTAGAGTAGAAGTGTGTAGAAAGCACGAAACACATCATTCTGAATGTTTACAAATGCATGTTGCTGGTAATATCGCATTAGACTCTGCATTATTTCATAGATTGCAAAGAAATACCATTGTTTACGTCACACAAGATCCGTTTTCAATTATTATTGTAATTGAGCTTGTCTCTGTTTACGTTATGCAAGTCCGTGCCTCAGTTTTCATTGAAGTAGGGAATGTGCACTTTTATATTAGCTTTGTTCCTATCTCTGTTATTGACTTATTGGATCTTGTGTCTATTAGCTTAAACCAGATCACCTTTTATGAGATTAGATCTTATTGTGTGATTAGGTGAGGGCACATTATGGTTTTGTTCGTGTTACAATTGACAATTGTTTAGCTCTTATCAGATTAGGCTGTCCCATGTCGCTGTTTATGATACACTGGGCGATGTTAATGTCATTCTGGGTTTCAGACCACCCACACACATCAGCACTCTCTCGCCAAACAAAAAAATATATGACAATGGGACTTTAAGCAGGAGTGGGCTGTTCAGCCCACAGAACCGGATCCACCATTCCATACGTTCATGGCTGATCTGTTTGTGGTCTCTATTCCATATTCCCGTCTGGCCCCTAACTCCCTTGCCTATCAAAAATCTGCCTTGTATTGGCACAACATAACTCACCCTTGAATATGTTTAATGACCAGCCTCCACTGCTTTCTAGAAAAGAGAATTCCACAGACAAACAACCCTCTAAGAGAAGAACAAATCTCCTCATCAAGGTCCCTTAATGCTAAACTCTGTCCCCTAGTTCTGGTCACTCCCACAAGTGGAAACATCCTTTCGGTATCTACCTTGTCAAGACGCAGCACCAGCCTACCCGCATTATCCCTCCCACCTCCAACCCCCGTACCACCTCCCCCCCCACCCCCCACCTCCAACCCCCTCAGGCTCCTACATTTTTCAGTAAGTTCACCTTTCATTCTTCCAAATTCCACTGGCTATTGATCGAAATTATTCAAGATTTCTTCATAAGATAAGCCCCTCATCCCAAACAACGATGAACTGATCGTTTGTTTTCAGTGATTAGCATGAAATTAGGGACCTGCGGCTGCACAAATGTGATTCAGCGTTTCTCGAAAAGCACTTTATTCACTGAGAGAGATGATTCGTGTGGCCTGAGGTAACGAACATCGCTGTTTGCAACCATAAAGCAAAATAGCAGATCAGATGGTCACGGCGTGTATGCCCGGTCTCTGAAAGAGCAACCCGGTTAGTTATAGTTACCCGTTCTTAATCAAATGTCACCCTAGAATTTACTAAATTAACTTTTGAAACTTGTTACTGAATGTGCGTCCAGCTCCCTTTCATGCAGCAGGAGCCAGATCACAATTCAATGCTCAAAAATCCCATTTCTCATCCCATCCCACTTTGTTTTAAGTGTTAAGATGAACGTTAGTGGAACTTGTGTCTGCGAAGTGGGAGGAATAAAACAAGAAAGAAAGACAGACCGAAGAAAGAAAGAAAGAAAGAATAAAGAAAGAAAGAAAAAATGAAGAAAAAAGAAAGATAAAAGAAAGAAAGAAAGAAAGGAAGGAAGAAGAAAGAAAGACAGAAGGAAGGAAGAAAGAAAGAAAGAAAGAAAGAAAGAAAGAAAGAAAGAAAGATAAGAAGGAAGAAAGGAAGATAGATAGATAGATGGATAGATAAAGAAAAATGGAAAAAACCGACCTCAGGATTTCCTGAGGTGTTTTCCTGCCAATCAAGTCTTCCCCCAGTGTAATGTGGGAAACACGTCAGCAAATGCGCACAGAGCAAGATTTCACAAATATAACTGGAGAAATAATCAGATCGCTGTTTTCAATGGTGTTAAATGAGGGACAATTATTGTAGAAACCTGGGGAAAGCTCTTCCTGCTCCTTTTTGAAATTGCGACCATGGGACATTCACATTCCACATGAGAGGGCAGATACTCACAGTGGTTTAGTGTCTCAAACAGGAAGGCAGCAACTGCGATAGTTCAGTGTTCATTCAGGGCCAAAGGGACACTGTCAGCACTGTAGTATGAGGCTAATATCTCTCAAGCAAGAGAGCGTCAGCCAAGGACGTTCTGGTTCTGGAGAAAGAGAGAGAGAGAGAGAGAGAGCACGGAGGAGAGAGAGGGAGAGAGAGAGAGAGAGAGCTGCTACAGAGTGTACCACTATGATGAAAATGAATTAACAACAGAACGTTTTACCGTGTTTAAAACAAACAGTGACGGTGGTGAAGGGACACATGAGCATCTTCTTCAGCTCCTCCCGGAATCTTTTCTGGGCCACTGCATAGATGAAGACATTGTTGCAAGAACTGACTAACTGGAGCATGTTTGCTGTCTCCTGGAGGATGTACTGTGGGTCATTGAAACCCAGGCTGGTCAGATAGCCCTCCCCTGAAATCCGAATGTAGAGGAAATGTCCAACAAAGGTGACCCACAGGAGGACGAAGCTGAGGGAGATGGCGAAAAGCAGGCCAATGGATCGCTTGCGGTTAGCCATCTCCTGGTCTCCGTGACCCTCGGTGCCCCGGAGCCTCCTGCGGGCTCTGCTGGCCACTAAGATGTGCCTTACGGTCAGGGCATTGAGCAGCAGAATGAGGAGGAATGGGAGGAAAGGAGTTAAGATGTGGTCCAGCCAATCGTAGACCTGCCAGGCGGGCAAAGTGTAATAGGTAGGCTTAACCGCACAGAACCAGGGCACCCCATCCTGGATGTACAAAGGCTGGTAGGTGAAATAGTAAGGGATGTTCCTCACGCAGCTCAGGGCACTGACCAGCCCTATAACCAGCAATGCAGTTTTCTCAGTGCAGAATCTGGTCTTCAGGCTCTGACAGCAGATGGCCACGTAACGGTCGATGGTGAAAGCGACCGTCAGCCAGACTGAGCCATCCCGGGCGAAGTAGACCAGCACGGCGCTGAGTGCGCATGCGGGAGTGGTGGACAGGACACTGTCCTGAAAGTAGATCCGGCCGATCCGATTGAGGATGACGGCGGTGATAATGACCAGGAAATCGCTCACTGCTATCGCCACCAGGTAGTAGGTGATGCACCAGGACAGTCCGCACCGCCGTCGGGACAGGATTACGATCCCCAGCAAGTTGGCTGTGAGAGACAAAAAGAGGGGTCAAACGGACTGGAAACGTTGACACTGTTTCTCTCTCCACAGATGCTGCTATACCTGCTGAGTTTTTCCAGCGTTTTCCGTTTTAATTTCAGATTTCCACCATTCGCCGTGTTTTGCTTTTATCTGAATGAGCGATTAATGTTGACCTTGTCATGGACACCCACATCCCGCTAATGATTAAAAATATAACTATCCAAAATTCACAAGGCTTTTCAGCAGAATACAAAATCCATAACACATTAAAAATCTTGAATCTCCACTCACCTTTTTTCAAACTTTTCCATTATTAATTCCTAAACCCACATTAACAATGAGGGCGGTCCATTGGGAACTCAGTATACCGCAACTTTTACATTATTCTAGAGATCGCATTGTATATTTGTATTATTATTGAAAGTATTTTATATTATAATTTATCTAATATAATGATAGCACTGTAATTATTCATGTTCTGATACATTGATACGATCAGAGAATGCAGGTCAGTACATTCAGATACTCTATGATCCCGCTCAACACTGAAAACGCTGGATTGAATTTGACTGGATTAGAATAAAATGCATTGTTCAACAATATAACAGGTTAATGTCCAGGCAAAGCCAAACACTTTAATTCATATCTCAGCATTCTAATAAAAGGCATTTCTCTAAATGGGCAGCATTATTGAATAATATTTTGTAACGCCCCATAATGTAACGTAAATAGAGCAGCATAACACAGTATAATATCATCCAGAGCACCTATATACTTTGGAGCTCGTTTTCAGACCCCAACATTCAGACCCTGAAAGTGAAAAGACTAAACTTCTGGAGATTTACATCAACACAAGTATTTATTAGGGATCCATCACTTACCAGGGGCACCAATAAGAGCGAGAATTGGATAGAAAATAGCGAAGAAGAGGCCTTTTGCTGGGCCGTGCATCCTCTCTCAGAAACTCAAGTAATTACTGAAACTGTGCACCATAGCGCCCCTCATTTATTCCAAATGTGAGTCTCCAAAGAGACAATTAAGTAACAATCTGCACCTCAGTGAACAAACAGATTGATACACGATTTCTCACTCCCATTTGTTCCTTTGGGCGAACTGTTGGCTGAAAATTCTGTGGTTCCCCCTCCCCACAAGCCGTGCATTTGGGCCTCATTAGGAAGAGCTGACGATGGCAGATGCCGAACTCGTCACCTGATCTCGAATCAAAGACCATCCTTCCAATCACTGCCCCGTGCCCCATTACTTCGTGCTTTTTGGCGTCAGATTAGTCCATGTATTTTTCCTTTACGTTTTTTTAAATGCTTTAATGTTCCCTAAATATTTTAAGAGATATACAGCTGACCTGTTTGAAATCGCTGTTAATGCCTAACACCTCTTCTACCACTCTCACGCACAGCGATCACAAAATAGGATTTCAAAGAAATAAGAACTGATTACATAAGAACATAATAAATAATTAATATATAAATGTGTTAGAAACACTTCAGAGAAGGTTCCCTCGACTCACTGATGCGATGAGAGGCTTTTCTTATTAAGAAAGGTTGGGCAGGTTTGGCCTATACCCAGTGGAGCTCAGAAGAATGAGAGATGATCTTACTGAAACTTCTAAGATTCTGGAGGAATTTGAAAGGGTTGGTACCAGAAGATTGTTTCTACTTGCGGGAGAGACTAGGACCGGGGGACACGCTTTGGAATAAGAGGTCAACCGTTTAAATTGCAGATGAGGGTCGTTTTTGTCTCAAGGGTAGTTAGGACGTGAAACTCTTTCCCCTAAAAATCAGTGGAGGATTTGTCATTGAATTTATCCAAGGCAGAGTAGATAAACAAGGGAGGCAAGGGTTATGGGTGGGTGGGTGGGTTGCGCGGGGGGTGAGGGGGGGGGCGGTGATGGGAGGGGGTTTGGGGGTGGCGTCTGTGGCGGCAGATGGCAAAGTGGAGTTGAGACAAAACTAAGGCAGCCATGATCTTATTGAATGGTAGAGTAGGGCTGAATGACCTACTCTGTCCCATGTTCTTATGTTCACTGAACTGTTCTAGCAGACGATTTCTCACCTGCTACTACATAAGATATGCCTCTATTTATACTACATTAACCTTATTTTTGCTATTACTCACTACACTATTTATGCTTATCTGTATATCACACTAGACAGTCTCTCAATCGAACTACACTGTACTGCATCTCAGTTGGTGCTGCATGAGTCACTTTTCAGTTATTTGTAATAGACTACATCTCTTTTCATTTTACAATGGACAAAGTGACCTTCATAGTACAATAGCCGGTGCCTCTGTTTACAGGACATGAGGCCCTAGCTTATTTCTTATGGTGGTAGACATATTTTTCCTTGCATTACGTTAGCCCTGTCTCAATTATTGATATACTAGGCTCTGTAACAGTTTATGTTGCACTAGGCTATTTCTATGTTACACTGCATTGTACATGATTTAAATTACATTAGACGAGGCCATGTATATGCTGACATTGCGCCAGGTCAGCACTCAGACTATACTAAAATCGTCTATATCTTAGTGCACATTAGACAAGGCCATGTCTTTGTTTATATTATTCTGGGACATATCTGAATTAATTTCGCACTTCCCGTGACTCTGGTTAGATTTCAATAGTTCCTATCGTTGATCTGACCACTCTAAATGAAACCCCTGTTTACGTTAAGCTCCACGCTGTCTCTAGTCATTTTACTCCAGGCTTTGCCTCAGTGATTACTGAAATAGACCCTGTCTCTATTTATATTACACCAGGCCATGCCTTTGTTAATGCTGTTTAGATTAATTCCCTATTTATACTGCATACGTTTATAACTGTACGACACATTTATACGTTTATTTAAAACGTGTTTTACACATTATTATTTTCAACGCAACATTCTTTAGTTACATTTAAAAACTTATCACCAATTGGCTGGACGTGTACAAAAAGTGAATTTATCGACTGCAGGCCCAATCAGCGGCCATGCTTGTGTGACGTGCTTCCGTTCTTACTTTCCGTTTCTTCCTTTAATGACTTTTCGGTGACTGCCCACAATGTTGAGCATGCGAACTCCGCTGTCAGTTTTGTGAGGCCTTTGACCTCCGCCTTGTCACGGGGTTTCTTCAGTCGAGTGTTGCTGTTGCTGGGTAAGAGATTGCAGAACAGAAGTTAGTGACTGCGAACTTTAAAGCAACCGACAAGCACAGGGTTCCCCCAATGTCGATTGCCCTTCCGAATATCGTTTCATTTTGTGTCCCTGCAAACGGAAGTTTTCAATATTCCCAACCTGGAAATAAGCAAGCTTTAACTTAAACACCATTATACATATACCCTACCGCAGAGGTGGTGCGGGAAGCATTTTACTAAATGTCAGGGAGAATTGGTTCTTGTTATTTATTCAGTTGTGCGTTGCGCGAGGGCAGGTCCTTGGCAGATTTTCTGTGGCTTCTTCGTCTTGAGCTGTTTTCTTGGTAGCATGGTTTGTGGTGGTTTGCCACTGCCTTCCAGTCGCAGGAGCAGACAGGTTCCAGGCATACCTCAGCCAGGACACGAATGGAACCCGTGCTGTTGGCAATCCAGCTAACTGAGCTAATCAGCTCCTAATTAGTTTATGTGCATGGTGTGCAGATCTGCCAGGATATTGGTAATGTCACTGGGCTCCCCCATATTGCAACCTGGCCCCCAATTGCTGAGGCAGCGAAGATGCCGGGTCTGAGGCGCCGACCTTCAGATCAGAAGAATAACTGAGGTCCCATCAGCCTGTTTAGAGCGATGTTAATCAATCTCCGGAATATTGGAACAGTAGCAGGACCGGGGAATTCGCTCGGTGCCCTGGGCCCACGTTCCATCGTCAAACAAAACACCGAATACAAACACATGCACCTACCTCCCAGTTTATTACTGTAGCGAAAGGAAGGCGGCAGCAGAACTGGCAGAAAGAAAAGCTCCCCTCCCCCACCGCTGAACACCAGAATATTGTGGGAGGAGCTTTCACATCCGGACCACAATCCAAACGAAGAGTCAGAAAATTGCAGCCTCCTTTTATAAATCTGTCTCTTATTCACACAACACTTAGACAGCGACCCGGGAACCGTGCGGCCCATCAATGATCTCAGCGGAACGGCTCTGTGCAAATTAACTCGATCCCCCTGAAGTATTTCAGTCCAGCTCTGAGGTCCGCTCACCCAGTGCGGTCCAGAGCTGCAGTCTCCAGCTCGCTGTCATATAAACCCTCCGCTCCAGGCAGCAGAACGATGGGAATCCTGCTTGTTTTCACCCTGTGTGTCTTTTACCCCGCGAGTACCGATCAAACAAACCGACATTGTGTGGATTTAATATAAAGCTGCCCGAGTCCATCCTAATTACAGACACTGTCTGGCGTTTAACCCTGTTCTCTGGTTCGTTCCATTAAACTCTCTCTGTTTAATTTCCAGGCTTCTTCAATCAATCAGTGACACAAACCCCGGCAGCGGTGACCAGGAAGGAGTGTCAGTCTCTCACCATCACCTGTGTTTTCTATTCGCGGCATTATTGCAAAGGGGACATTTCTTCAGACAAACCCACACCGGGGCATAGGGAGAGCGGTTCTCCAGCGGGGTTAGATTTGTTGTGTCGGTGAATAAAGTAAGATTCGGGATGTGAGAGTTGAAGACACCGCCAACTATTACAGTAAAGCTGAGTACAGATACACACAATGACCGGCTTCGGCTTCCCGCGATACAAAAACTCGCACTGCAGATTATCACAGATACAAATAAAAAAACGGGGTTAAACCCCCACAGTTCCGCCTCACACCGTCTGCCGCACAGTCTATTTTATAACGAGATTGGATTATAGCCGTTAACATCTTGAGCTTTATAAATGCCGAATGTGTGCGAATGGTGATGCCTTTCCCGTGATTCCTGTCAATGAATGGGATTGGGAATGACTGATCGCAGTTACAAACCCTTAACACCAGATGTGATCCTGGCCTAACAGCTGGAACTGGGAACCGCAGTCCCCGATGTTTAACTAACGTCCCCAAATCTCACCAAGTGCCCGGGGGATTTTGTATTGACTTGTAACACTCTGTGGGTGGATGGGGCAGTTCACAATGGGAGAGACCGAAGCAAATACCTCTCTACGATCACAATATAAATTCTCCGGGCCCAGATAGTGAATTGCCGGGTTGAAGTTTTTATCGCTGGAACCTGGCTACATTTCATTGTAATTTCCACCATTCAGTTCTCTTTCTTTGATATTTTCCTCGGTTTATATGAAGCGAACATCTCGTTCCTGGGATCATTTACTCAGAGCTCAGGGCCTCACAAACAATAGTTTGAACCGACAGATACTTCGAAACATTGAATATTGTTTAGTTATTTAAATCCGCTGAATAATTGGGAAGTTTCTACTGTCGGATGCTGAGTTCCCAGCAGGTTGAAGTGTCCGTGTCTGTTGTACCGGGGAGACTGAGAGCGGTGTTACTGTGGTGAGTTATAAAGATGTGGATGGACCCGGGACGATGGTGACTGTCACAGCCGGTAAGTGACTCCAAACCCCGCTGGGTTACTGACTGTCCCGGGTAATGTTCCCCGTCAGTTTATTATTGATATCAGTGGAGATTGGGTGGGATGTGGGAGTTGACGGACTTTGGTCCATTATTTGCTTAACAGACACATCGGGGACACTAACAACTTCACGGACTCTCACACTCTGAATCGCTTTTAATGAGCGTAGATTGTCGCCAATTTGGACTTCACCACCGGTGTTAACGGTGACTGAGGGAGCTCTGTCTGTCCCTTAGAGCCCGGGAACGGGGTCACAGAGCTCTCTCCTGGGCAGCATATTGTAGTCCGAGCCGCGCAATGTGAATGAAGCACCAGGTGAATAAACTCAACATAACTGCGGCCAGTTCGGAAACCTGCAGCGGCCAGTTCAATACCTGACCCGGGAGAAAAGCAGGAACATTATGCATCGGATTTCGATAAATGAGATCCTGATATGGGCCCACATGGAATATTATTATTGGACAATCAGTGACTGAAATTAGTGACATTGTCCCCGCCATTTCTTTCAAGTTATTTCATATAACCAATCACTTTCCTCCTTTTCCGTCCTCAGACATAAATGCGGAAGTTTGGAAATGCAGCATTTCTCTATTTTGAGTCCTGATATTTGAGAGACGGTATTGCTGTAATTTATCTGTATCTCTGATTACTGTGAATTAAAACAATGAGAGATGGAGGATATGCATTAATCTCATAAAGGAGAACAAGAACAAAAGGGAACAATTATAAACTGGGGGAATGTTCATTTAGAAACAGCAAGAAATAATTAATCGAAAGTGAGAGGATTGGATGATTTCTGGGCGCCTTTCAAAGTCCAATCCGACCCCAGGGTGTCGATTGAGTTTTATGGAGGGAAGGGCTGAAGTGGACTCCAGTCCGGAATGCTGTGTAAAGCTTTGGTTTCCTTGCAGAAGAGGGATCAATCTGCATTGGAAGGAGTGCAATAAAGGTTCATTAGACTGATTCCTGAGATGAAGGGATTGTCCAATAGGACGAGATTGAGTCGTCTCGGTCTATATTTCCTCGGGTTTAGAAGAATGAGAGGTGATCTCATGAAAACATGTAATATTCTAAAGAGCTTTGACAGGGCAGATTCTGGGTCGGTGTCTCCCCAGACTGAGGAGTATAGAACTCGGGGTCACAGCTTCAAAATAAAGAGTCATCCATTAGAACTGAGGAAGAAAAATATCTTCAGTAGAACCATTGTTGTGAATCTGTGGCATTCATTTTGTGGGTATTCGGTATCTGTGTCTGTGCAAGACAATATTCGATTGGCTTTCGGGCACTAAAAGGATCAGCGATATGGCGAGAACGCGGGAATGTGTCGTTGAGGTTGTAAATCAGCCAGGATTTTACTGAATGGCTGAGCAGCTTTGAAAGGCGATGCGGCAGCTCCTGCTTCTATCGATTGAATTCTCTGCTTTTATGTCTTACACTCCTGAGGAAAGAAATCAGCAACAATCCACATCTCTCTGGGAAGAATGAACAGGTTGGGTCTCTTTTTTCTGGAAAACAGAACCACGAGGAGAATCTATAGAAATATTTTCAAGAATGAACGGTTTCAGTGTGGAAAATTGTTCATTTGTGGCGGAGTCCAAAGCAATAGCTGTCAACATATGACAGTTATTAACAGAACAAATAAAACATTTAAGACAAATGAATTTAAACAAAGGCTGTCAGAATGTGGAACTTGCTGCCACAGGGAGAGGTTGGAGATAGTATTGATATATTTTTGGAACAATTGAAAATACAGGTGGGAGAACGGAACAGACGACACAGGGAGCTGGATGGAAATGGTCAGTTATTCCGGTTGGGTCAGGTTGGAATTGAGTATGTCCGCAGGTCGGATGGCCCATTTCTCTTCCGCATTCTTCTTCCTACATAATGGAAAACGAAGAGAAAGCTCCACCCAGTGAACCCGGGAGAGAATCAACCAATGGGCGGAAGGAATTGAAATTGTCAAAGAGCCGAAAGAGGCAGTTCACAGTGAGTAACACCAAAACCAAAAACAGAAACTGAACAGACTGAGCCTAACCAACAACTGAGAGACTTTGGGATAAGTTCCCACAATTGCAAAAAGCGCAAACAGCAGAAAAAAATGTGAACTACAGGGAATGTGAAATTAAAGAAATAAAATGAAATTAATTGTACACATTTGAAATTAAGCTGAACTGGAGAAAATAGGACCCTGTTGATAGAACATAGAGAAATAGAGCAAAAGGCAGAGAGAAATTCCCGTTTGAAAGTTACGATGGAATCTGTTCCCAACACCAATTCATATAGTGAAGTCCTGATCGGAAGTGTTCGCCATGTAAAATAAATTATCACCTCATTTCCCATTTGATCATAGATCAATAACAGTGAACACGGTTCAAACAAGCTTCCAGCAAATAAAATTACTGCAAAAAGCAGAGCTATTTACGCGATTGAATTCAACTGGACAAACAGTGGTTAAACAAAATGATAATTTTCATTTTTTTTAATCCTCCCGATTCCAGTTCCATAGTTTCCCGGAATTCGCCTGTACAAATCTCTGCTGCCGGTGACACATTTACTTTAAGCTGTGAATATTCAGGGTTCTGGCAGTACACAGTACACTGGTACCGTCAGCCCCCCGGACAGGCTCCGGAATATCTGCTTCAGAGACACATTTCAGGAGAGGAGAATAAAAACAAGTTGCTGGGGGGAGAATTTCTGCTTCTATCGACCCTGCCGAGAAAGTCGAGCGGTTAAAGATCTTCAAACTACAACTGAACGACTCCGCAGTGTATTACTGTGCACTGAGTCGGCGCACAGCACAGTGATACAGAGCACGGAGAGAGCTGCACATAAACATGAACATCGTGGGATTACAGACGCACAGTGATACAGAGCACGGAAAGCGCTGTACAAAAAACCTGAACATGGTGGGATTGCAGACACACAGTGATACAGAGCACGGAGAGAGCTGTACAAAAACCTGAATATGGTGGGATTACAAACACACAGTGATACAGAGCACGCGGAGAGCTGAACAAAAACCTGAACATGAAGGGATTACAGACACAGTGATACTGAGCAAGGAAGGAGCTGAACAAAAACCTGAACATGGAGGGATTACAGACACACAGTGATACAGAGCACGGAGCTAGTTCAAATTCTTGACAATTTCCGGGATTAAGGGGTTTGCGGGGGGCGGGAGGGAGCTGGCGGTGGTGGGGGGGGGGGGGGGGGGGGGTGGGTGGAGGGAATTATCTAATCTCCACGAATGTATTGGCAATTGATCTTATAATTTTGTCGCACAGAATAAAGCCGTCAAACCCATCAAGTTCGCACATTCCTTCTGGCTCCTCGGAGCCTTTAATTTTGTTTATACTTGGAACCGCCTACAATATTCCTGCTAAAATAATTAGTTCAATTATCCATTCTTCACAAAGGCGATGTGCAGAAATGGGGCATAAATGGGTGAATTGCCGGGCAGCCTGAGAAAGTGATGCTAAAACCTCCGAGACCATCGGCTTCGTAACAGCGGCATAGAGTCCAAAAGAAAGGAAATGTTACTGATCCTCTGGAAAGCACTGGTTTCACCTCAGCTGGAGCATCGTGTCCACTTCCGGGCATCGCACTTCAGGAAGGGTGTGAATGGTTTAGAAAGGGCGCAGAGAAGTTTACCAGAATCGTCCCAGGGATGCAGAAGTTCAATTAATTGAATTGATCGGGAAAACTATGCTTGTTCTCCATGGAGAATGGAAGGCTTAGTTTAGATCTGATAGAGGTGTTCAAAATTATGTCGGTCTGGGCCGAGTAGATCAAAATAAACTGTTTCCATTTGTGGAAGGGTAGGGAGGAAGAACAGGAGATTGGGTTTCGGTTCATTTCCTTGGTGATTGGGCCGTGTAATGCTGCAGCTCCAGCAACTCAATGTGACTGGGAACGCCCCCTCTCTGCCACACAGGGAGTGCGACCGGCACTCTGCGAGAATTGTCCGCACATTCGCGGCTGTGCAAATCCATCGGTTTTCTCCATTCAGACCGAATGTTTAGTTTGAAGTCATCGTTCGTATAAATCGAGTTTTGTAATCCAGAAACAAGTCAGGTATGCACAGCCTGCTTGTCTCACACACACACACACACACACACACACACAGGGCCGACTCTGCGTCACACAAACATGGCCGCCGGTTTCAAATGGCTCAAGGCAAAGTCTTGTCAGCACGAAAGCAGCACGGTGATTGGCTCTTTCTCCCATTGATTCGGGGTCAGGGGGTCACCCAGCTGGAAAATCGCGTAACTCTTGACCCGGATCTTGAAAGAGGGGCCCAACTGCAGTTGATAAAGGCGCCCTGCATATTTCGCTAAATTTTAGTATTTAGGAGGAATGAATAGTGGTTGAAATATGGATCGGAAGAAAGTTACATTTTTTAATGCATTGATTCAGTAAGGTGGCTAAATATCAATTATTTGTTTTGAAAAACTAAAAACAATTTCGTACAGTCAACACGTAAAATAGAGGAGTACATGCCACCAATTCAATGCAATGTTGTTGTAATAAACACAATCTGGATCTTTTTTTAATCCCTGTATCCTCATAAAGCAAAGCAAATGGACTTGGGAAAACAATTAAAAATAAGGCCTGGTGAATGCTGACAGAGACAGAGCCCTGTGTAATAACCAAGGAAGAAGTGGCTAATAATGAGGATCCATTAAAACATTCACAGAGAAAGAGCATAGCATCATAATCAAGGGGCCTAAGACTGGTACAAAAATATCCGAATATTTCCTTACATGACTTAATCCCACTTTTGTTTTGTTGTCCCCGTGGGAGGTGCTTTGTAACATTTAAAATGTTTTAAAATGTTATAATACATGTTAAATGTGTGTGAATGCACGTTGTTGTTGTTGTGAGATTACGCTTTGAGTTGTGTGGATATTCGTTGGCGAATGCTGGCATAACTTGCATTCTGTGGGTATAACGTGCGTAGTGTGGGGATCCTATATGTTGTGCGTGAGTCTAACTGCTATTATTTCAATACATTCAGCAGTATTTGACTCTGACTGTCATTCTGATTCTTAGCTGGTCTCATGTCACTGAGCTATGCTGTCTTCGGCCTAATGCCTAACAATGTTTCTTTCAATGTCTCCCATAAATGAACGTTCCATATGACTAAGCCTACTTTAGACCTGCCCGAGTATTAACAAGTTACATTGAAAACTACACTGGGCTGCATGTGACACCAAGACTCGATAATCATCTCCCTAGTGTCTCGCAACATTCTACCACGTCCAAAAAAGAACATGGAAAATAAATACTGAATCTATTTGTTCAGGTAACGTAAATAATTATGGAAGCTAATTGTTTCCCTGGAGAATTCCAACAGTATAAGCGAGGATCTGTTTGAGCTTATCACAGAGAATCTCTGTGATCAACTATCACGGGCAGAGACCATCTCGTCTCAAAGAAAATGCACAGCCGAATATCTGGTGTAGTTTATGCCATTTTCTATCCAATTCTTGCTGCTATTGGAATTCCGGGTAAGTCTTTGGGCAAATCATTGATTGGACAAATCACTGTTTTATGAAGCTGGTTCTGTCATTGCCAATTAACAATGTGACTTAGTCATCTCCAGTTATTTCTTTAAACTCATTTTCTCAGGGGTACACTAACTTTCCATCGCTTTAATATTTCTTTGTTTCAAACTCAAGCATTAATAATGAAGTCTCTGAAACACCCAAAACTTTGCATCTATGCCTTTACACCATCCTATGCCGAGGCTTTGTAGGCTGCTTGATTGATTTCTAAAAGGTAATATTCTGGTAACCTTTTCAAAACTTATAGTTCACGGCTATTCTTTTATACAAGTGAAAAGCTTGAGAATACATTTCCAACGATGCCAACTTTGGGTAGATTTGAATTTGTGATAGTCTAAAAATGGCGCTGCCAGTGTAATATCTGCCTTGAATTATGGATCCGTTGTTTTCAGGTGAATTACAATTCTGGAGGAATGTGGAATGAGCGGCAGGTTCATTATCAGCCATTTTACATTTCCGCTTGAAGATAAGCTTCACCTGCTTGAAATGATTGAAGGGTGAAATTGGTCTTGAACTTTTTAGCAATCTTGCTGCCAGCTTTACACTCGATCCAGTTCTCTGTCCCATTGACATCAGGGCAGTAGAAATCGGAGTGAGTGTGTAACAGGCAGCTCATTCGATCCAGCCCAAAAACGGTTCCTGCCCCATGGGAGTCAAAGGATATAGGGAATGTGGAATTGAGGCCATAATCAGATCAGCCATGATCTTATTCAATGGCAAAGCAGGCTAGAGGGGCCGCATGACCTGCCTCTGCTCCTGATTCGTATGTTTCGATGTCCTTGAAACATTCACCCAAGGCTACTGAATTAATAGTTCAGTGGCACAGCCACTATAGTAATCTTCCCTTTGAGTTTGGGCTCCTTTACATTACGCCCATCAATTATTATTTCCCATTCTGCGTTAAAATTGCCATTTAATTTGTCTCAGTGTGGGTTTTCTGTTATAACGAAAGCCCTGAAGTTATGAGCTAAATTCAGCCTGAAAATGAATAAGGAGATCGGATCAGAAGAATCACTGTCGTCAAATGTTTCTAATTACAAACTCAATCATTATTTTTACCGAGTAATTTAACATAAGTGATTATCTTTCAGTTCTTTGTCACTTTCATGAGGAAACCAGACGAGTATTTACTTGCTGGAACGACTCCTACTGAGGTGCAGCAACTTTGTTCTAATGGGTGGTTTTACTATTCTGTGTTCTGAAACATTTTCTCTGGCGAAAGCTGGTTGAGGGAGGAAGGAAATGCTGTTGTTTTGTTTCATACATAACAAAATTCCCGATAGATAACCGAGATCAGACGTTTTGAAGTAATATTGTTGAGGCCGAGCAAAGGAATTTACAATTTAATATAGATCTCTCATGGGTTGTATTCAGGTTATATTCTGTGAACGCAAGCTCATGGTTGCGTCACTGGATTAATAATCCAGAGGCCTGAAACAATGACCCGGAGACCTGAGTTCCAATTCTACTACTTACTTTAAATGGAGATAATAAATACATTTGGAATAAAGTTGTTGTATCAGGAATACTGATCAGTAAACTACCAGATCATCGCAATAAACCCTACCAAGTTCACGAACGTCCTTCAGGAAAGGAAATCTACTCCAGCCCAGATCGACGGGAATGTGGTTGAACATTAACCGCCTTCTTAAAAGACCCAGAAAACCACTCAATCGGTAAGTGGCGGCTCGCCACCACCCTCTGAAAGTCAATTAGTGATGGACAAATGCTGGTGCTTCAATGTCGCCTAAACCCTTTGAATTAATAAATAAAAAGGACCTGGGCATAGGAGGGACTGGAGTGCTCACCAGAGTTCCGGGAACTGGAAGATAAATTTAATCCGCTGTTAATTTGAGAGTCAGGCATTGTGCTGAGCCGTGCACCACTGGAACAAACATACAGCTGAACACATGAGCAGCTACCTGCGGTTAAATGAACAATGGGCAGATTCAATGTGTCTGTCATTATGTGCAGCTCTAAATGATCACGATAAGGTTTTAGTGATAGGCAGTGTTTATATATGTGCCAATAAGCTGCAAAATTTGCATTCCATTCAGTGCGAGGTGAAACGTGATGAATGGGAAATTCACGTAGAACCAAACGTTCCCAATGTTGGTGAGGTGTAAAATCGGGAAACTGCATTGGGATATTCGTTTGATGCCCTGGGGATCTCCAGCCCAAAAGCGGTTTCTGGCCCATGGGATTGAAAGGAAATCGGGGGCAGGGGGGAATGTGGAGTTGAGGAAATAATCAGATCAGCCATGACCTTATTGAATGGTCAAGCAGGCGAGAAGGGCCGAATGGCCTGCTTCTTGCTCCTGATTTGTATATTTGTATGCCCCGAAACATTCGCCCAAGGTTTCTGAATTAATAGTTTTGTTGAATAGCCACCATAGTAACCCTATATTCATTGCAGTTACAGGCAACCAATTGGCACACTCCATAATTCAGTCAGTCAAACGCCAGAATTCACCGAGTGAAGGCAAATGTCAGGGATAAAATTATTCTTTCCTGTAGCCCAGAGTTAGCGAGATTCCCAGCAAACTTCAAACCTTGCTGGATTTTTACTTCATTCAATGTGCATTGACCCAAAGAACAACTTCAATGCCAATATTTAGTTTGACTTCCTAGAGGCATTGAATTGCCTTTTGGGGGTGAAGAGTGGGGGAAGAACTCTGGACATAAAGCTGGTTCCATCTGGTGCGCAGTCTAACGGCTTTTAATTATCTTAAGTAATGATTGCTCTGGGCCTTGAATTGTAGCCCCGCATCTTCATTGGTGTCACAGGGCCTGAAAATTATCGTTCCCATTTTGAAGCCCTCTAAAGACAAGTGGTATACATGAAAATCGCCCCATTTTTATTAGTTTAACGCAAATTATATCAGCTTGAACACCAGCAATAAACCAATTTGTTGATTTAATTAATGTCTTTAGAACGTTAAAGTATGTCATGCATCCACACTTAGAGGTAGCGTAGTCACCAGGATCTGAGGTCTCTGATCCAATCCAGGGGACTTCTCAGCACTGAGCACCAAACAATTACTGAAAGTTATTTGATTTAATTGTCTAGATGGGCGATGTGAGATGACCTGCTCGGATCATTGTAATGCCATATACATGTGGCCATGTGCTCTTGAAGCTGGAGATTTACATATGGCTCCATTCTCGCTGTGGTGTTATTAACTTTTTTCGGGAAGATCAGACAGGTTATTGCACAAGAACACCAGAGATAGAAGCAGCAGAAGACCATCTGGCACGTCGAGCCAGCTCCTCCGTTAAATGCAATCATGGCTGATCCTGGGCTTCAATCCACTTTCCGTCTGGTCCACATATCATTTGATTCCCTGAGACGCCAAAAATCTGTCTATCCAAAGCTGAAACATTCTCAACAATGAAATATCCACAGACATCTGAGTGTAGCATTCCAAAAATGCACAAGCCTTTGGATGAAGAAATTTCTGCTGATCTCCGTCCTAAATGATCGCTTTCTTATCCCGAGGGTGTTCCCTGGTGGTTTAGTTTTTGCAGCCAGCAGGAAAAACCTCCCCATAACTATCACATCAAACTCCTTGAGAATAGTGTTTGCTTCCATGAGATTACCTCTTATTCTTCTAAATCCCTGACAATATAAGACTAAGTTATTTATCATTTCAGTGTGAGGCAATAAACATCACACCTCAACAGAATGGGAAATGTGGAAACGTAGACATGTCCTCTCCAAACTAGCAGCATATCAGACACAAACCATTTAGTATTTCTGCAATTGCATTCACCTGACACATCCTGCTTCCTAAACATCCTTCCGTGGAATCCTAATGAGCCAACTTAAATGATGTCACAGTGTACCTTTCAACAGCAGAAAGATGATTAATATGTCTACTGTATTTAGAGGAAATGCCCTTTAAATGATGCAATATCGAAAAGTTGAGTGCCAAATATTACAAGTAACCTTGAGGCCTTCAGCTGCTATGTCCTATGCTCTCTGAAATTCACTCCCTAAAACATACCGCCTCTCTGCCCCGTCAACCTATCTCATTCTCATTCTTTTTCACTATTTGACATCGTATCTCCTTATGTGGTTGGATGTCAGATTTTGGGGTATCACTCTCCTGTGACTCGTTTGGGCCACTTTCTTACATTAAAGGAGCTAAATAAATGCAGCCTATCCGTGTTGTTTATGTTGAAACAGAGGTGACATTGAAAAGCTACTATTCATTGATTTGGTTGTCTTCGAAAAAAGAGGACAATGTATCAAAAGCCTGTGAAGTTCACATCCCTGCTTGAACTTTACAATGTTAATTTTGTTTCTTCTCTCAGTTAACATGGTGGCGATTCTGGTCCTATCCTGAGGAAGGTGTGGTCTCTCCAAAGGCATCACTCAGTAGCTGGTGTCCATGGCAGTGACGGATCTCCTAGTCGTTGTCAGCGCTGTGATATTCAATCAGATCATTGGCATTTATTTTCCCGTTAGTTTTATGTCCATGACTCCAGCCTATACTCTCAGTAAGGTCCTAATCTACGCAGCCACGAAGAGTTCTGTCTAGTTAACCATCGCTTTCACCTTTGATCGATACATAGCCATTTACTTCCAAAAGCTGAAAACAAATTATTGCACTGAGAGAGTGGTGACTGTGGTTAGAGGGACAGTCTGTCTGTTAAGCTGTTTAAAAAGTGTAGCTTGGTACTTTATGTATGAACCACTCTATATGATGAACAATGTGCCGTTGTTTTGTAATATAAAATCAAGTTTCACTCGCATGGACAGGCTATGATTGGTTTGCACATATTTTAAATGCGGGTCTGCTATTCCTCCTGAATATGTTGTTCAATGCTCTGACCATCGGGCACATCCTCGTGGCCAGTGGAGCTCGCAGGAGACTATGGGCTCACAGCAGCAGAAAGAAGCTGAGTGATCCAGTGATGGAGAACCGGAGAAAGTCAATCATTTTACTCTTTACCATCTCGGGAAACTTCATCCTGTTGTGGATGACGTACGTTGTAAATTTCCTATATGTGAAGATTACAAACGAACCGTATTTCGCACGTTCCAATTTCAATGACCCCAAATTCATTCACCAAGAAAGCGGAAACATGCTTCAGCTCCTAAGCTGCTGCACCAACACGTGTGTCTATTTAATGACCCAGAGAAAATTCAGAGAGGAGCTGAAGAATGCAGCAAAATATCTTAGGAATCTAATTGTGAAGTTAGTAAAGTCGGAAAGTCACAGGTCTTAGTTTCGATTACTAGCCAAAATGTATATTTTTATCTCTTCATTTTTCGCCCCTGACATGTGGGGTGAAAATGATCTGGGAAAGCGATGTATAACGCGCTCTAAACAACCTGCCATCGGTTTGTATCCTGTTTCACTGATGTGTGAAGTGAGGAAAATCGTAGCTGATGTAAAATCGACAACCGGTTCAAATTGCTAGGTTTGTGTAACCACTCCCTCCAATCCTGTCCCGCCCACCTTTAGAGATTTCTTCTTAGGGACATAAGAAATAGGAGTAGGGAGGGCCATGCAATTCCTCCAGCCTGCCCTTCATTTAATACGATCGTGACTGAACCTCTATATCAAAGTCAGGATTCTGCTCCGTCCTTTTATCCACTGATTCCATTAGTGCCCCAAAATCTATCATTCTCAACCCTGAATATGCTCAGTTACTGAATGCCCACAAACCGCTAGCACCGAGAATTCCAAAAATTGGCAACTCCTTGAATGCATAACTTCCTCATCATCCAAGTCCCGCATTTCTTACCGTGAAACTATGACCCTTGTTTTCACACTATCTGGATGGAGAAACAGCTTCTCGATGTCTGCTTGTCAATTTCCCAAACAAATTGAAAACTTTCAGTGAGATTGCTTATCATGCTTCGAAACTCTGAGACTAGAGGCCCATTCCACTGAATTTTCACCTTGACTCCCTGGTACAGGGCAGTTCTGTCCCAGTTCCTTCCTGCGGATACTGAAGGATAGTGTAAAGTGTCCTGGTAGATTTGCAGGTCGGTAAAGTTCACAAGTGAACTCCTAAAAGTGCACTACATTACTCGGCGATTTATATTTACATGGGTCATTCAAGTATTTCAAACAAATGTGCTAACAGTTGTGAGGAATCATTTACACAACAATGTTAAGCCTTCAAGAAGGAAATTCTCCATTGGCATTCTGCCTTCCCGACTATTCCAAGCTCTTGCCGTGCTTCCCGAAATGCCTGATTATGTGTTGACACTGTCTAACCGACACTGACTACCGTAGGGTATCTTGAAATCTTGACAACAGACGCAATAAGAGGCACAATTTATTTCATGTCACCTGTTTTACGCCAATTAAGGGGTTTTAGATACTGGGAGTTTCTGCTCACCGAATTGAACAAACATGATTTGTAAACATTGATCACTCCTCAAATATAACCCTAACATTGCTGAAACCTGGCCCTGGAGAGGAGAATAGTTTGTTTCATTAAGACGTCTTCACTACCCGCCCCCCCCCCCCCCTCCCCCCAACCTTACAAAAAAAAACTGGGTTTCTTCAAGCACCTTTGAGCCCTCAAGAGCAGCAGAATTGCATTCCAGCACAATCTGCAACCTCATGTCCTGGCCTATCCATCAATCTATCATTACCATATATCCGCTCTATCCCATTAGCTCTGTGTGTTTATTTTTGTCAACCACCATAAAATTTCCTTTTAAAATTAGAGGAATGGTGGAGCTCGAAATCATAATCTGGAATCATTCTGATCATTCTTCCCTGCACTATCTCCAGGAACTTCACATTCTTCCTAAAGTGTGATGAACTGAACTGGGCGCAATGCTCTAGTTGTGGCCCAAGCAAATCTATGTAAAGGTTCAGCATATTTTCTGACTTTTGCATTCAATGCCTTTATTAAGAAAGCCCAAGATCGACTGTGCCTTTCTAACTCCTCTCTGGATATATCCTGCCACAATCAAATATCTATCCATATGACTCCGGAGGACCCGCTGTTCCTGTGAACTCTTCAATTTAGTATATATTGCCTCTCCCTAACCCTTCTACTAAGATGTTTCACATTTAATTCCCCTCTTACTTGTCTGCCAACCATTGCTAACCTAACCTATTGTATCATTGTCAATTGTGACACATTTCAAAATTTGGTAGCAATGGCCAATTTGGAAATTTTACTCAGTAATGCAATACAATGAAATTTCCGTATAACAAGGCCCTGGCCTTAGTACTGAACGTTGGGAAACATCACTGTCTACCTTAACCGTTAGCCAAATATGTGTAAAAGTGAAGTTGTCCACATTGGTTGTATGAATAGAAAATCGGAATGTCTGGCAAGAAACTACAGACTGACACAGTACAGAGGTATCTGGGTGTTCTCGTACACAAGTCACAAAATGTGAGCAAGGGAGAGGTTGTTGTAGAATATTGCAATTGCACAGGGAGTTGATGAGACCACATTGAAGGTACCTTGTACATTTTTGGTGTCATTATTCAAGGAAGATTATACCTGCATGGAGGCTGTTCAGATAAGATTCAATAGGGTTGTTCCTGGGATCAAAGAGTTGACTTCCGATGAAAAGTTGACATGGTTGAGCCTATACACATTAGAGTTTAGAAGAGTGAGAGGTGATATTTTGGAAGCAAATGCAGTACTAAGCGGGGTTCAGATAATAAATGTTGAGATCGGGGAAGCGGGAACCGTGGGCACAAGTCAAAATTAGAAGTCTCCAATTTAACAGAGTTGTGCAGAAATCTCCTCTCTCAGAGGCGTTTTTTTTATAGTTTCCTGCGCAGCGAGGAGTAGAGGCTGTATTATTGTACGTATTCAAGCCTGAGTTGGAAATGTTTTTGATCTACAAGAGGGTCAAAGGTTATAGGAGGCAGACAGGAAAGTGACGTTGAGGCCACAATCAGACAAGGGGGTGGAAAAGGCACATGCCTTTCAAAAGCCAATTACATGAGCAGCTGAAGCAAATCAAATTCCACGATTATTGCGGAGTTTCTGGGTCTTGAGGCTCGTTAAATTGTTATTGCGGAGAGAGAGAGAGAATGACAGACAGGCATGCAGGAAGTCACACAGAACGAAATGAGCAGTAAGAACCAAGAGAGGTGTAGAAAGACTAATTGGCAAGATGCTGAAACAAATATAAATAACCGATGAGTGCTTTTAACAGAATTTGCATCACTTAACTTGCGGGGGGTGGTGGGGGGGGGGTGCGGCTGGGTGTGGGGTGTGTGTGTGTGGAGCGGGGAGGCAGGTGCGGAGGCGCTGGTGTTTGGGGGTTCCAAACAATTGCCTGTTGTTTGGAGTCAGGATGTCACATTGGAAAGAAAGGAAAGCTTATTGTCCGGGTCTCTCGTGGTCAGTTGATGTTGTGTTTCCTAGAGCATAGCTACACAGACCGTTGTCAGACAACTTCGCCTAGTCAATGGTTAAATGGACCATTCTTGCAGCTTTATGTAATGTAGCATACAACAGATAGTTCCCAAAGGTGTTTGTTATGACGTGGCAGGTGATGTGTGCCTGGCAGACCAAATGCACGAGGGAAACTTGGCCACGCTACCACAATGATTTTGCAATTTTTCTTATTAAAAGACGTTTTGTGCACTGAATTGTGAAGTAATGAGTCCACTAGCACATTTATAGATTTAAAAAAATACTATATTTAAGCATGAATTTACAAAAGAAAACATTTCAAGCGAATGCATAAGATTAGAGTCACTTAATACGATACCAAATCTCAAACTTCCTAATTAACTTGCCTTCCAACTACACACGCACTTAGAGCTGGAGCCCAAAATAGATTTTAAATGATAGAAAACAAGCCAGCAATGTTACCACAGCACCTGCTCGCCAGTAGAATTCCAAAGGCGTTTGCCCAACTTTAGTTACTGTACACAGCATACTTTTGCTAACATGGCTGGAGGCTTCCCTAAGGCTGTTTCACACACTCCTGTTAGATCATACATACATCCCGCCCCCCATTCATTCCCCTTTATATATGTTTCTCTCTCTTTGATCTGTAAATTCTATTGTTCCATATGCATTTGCAAATATATTTTCCCCATAATGTAAAATATTTCATGTTTCCAAAATGACCTCTTTCTTTTTGGGAAAAGTAAACACAGTGCATGCCTTGGTTATCTTGCCAGTTGTAAACATCCGACCATTCCTTTGAAATCCAAACCACTCCACTTGTCTAAAATGCAAGTTTCCTTCACAACTTATGTGCTAAGATCTCGTCCATGTTTACTCCTTAACATTTCAAGCACCCCTCTACTCCTAACTCCTTTTGACAATTTCAAGCTTGCAGTCTATCTGACTCAAAATTAACTAAATCACACAGACAGAATCGTACACACCCACCCCATAAACCTACTTTACAAATAAATCACAAAAACATGATAAAGATTGTTATGGTTTTGTGTCGCATTGTTTTTTCCGAACTCGCTTTTTTTCCAATATATATTGAGGTTTTCTCTCGGGGTATTGAATATACCAGAGAAGTGAAGGATGAAGGTGTGGTGTGGAATAATTGCAGTTCAAGGTCACACTGCCTCCGTAACTCACCATGATGTACGGTGAATCCTGAACCACGGGCCCCATTTCTTCAGTGGGTTAATGAAAATGAATATCGGTGTCAAACAGATGAAAGACAACATGTTATCAAAATAAAAAGCATACCAGCAATAGAGCTTCATACCATCAGCAAGAACTACATAAATCCTGAACCATATGTTATGGGATACAGCCCACTGTCCATGTGAGCAGTGGAGTTACGTGAGGCAGCCGCCAGAAAAAATGTACAGGAATTTAAACCTCTGCGATGCAAGATTGGAAATGGCAGCTTCAATGACAGACTGACAGGTTGCATGATATATGTCAATTTTAATTGCCCCCTCCAACCACCACCCACACCCCCTCCCCCACCGCACCTAATCAACATCACTGTAAATTGGGTCATTAGAATATTCCTTAGTTATCACCTTGCTGTTTGTGGGAGCTTGACGTACGTAAATTGCCTGCCAAGTTTCCCATATAAAGGAAGTGAATACGGTCCAAAGCCTTCTTTGGCTCTAAAGTGCTTGGTAAAGTTCAGATTTCATGAAAGGCGCTATACAAATATATGTTTTCCTTTCTTGTTTGCTTTTGAGAGACAGAATGCGAATTAGAGTCAGAAGATGGGATTCAATTCGTTACACTGATTGCAGTGTTAACTGTTACATTAAATCCCACTAACAGGACTCTCTCTCACTGGAATTTTCTCACTCTCTTTGTGTGTCTCTGCGTCACTCTGTAGCTCTTTATTTCCACATCTCCATCTCTGAATTGATCTGTGTCTTGAAGGGAGTTGAAGAATGTAATCGACAGACAAATTAAGGAATTTAGTAACAAACAGAGTAATAATAATGGGGCTTGCACTATCTACTATTACTTCCCTGGGAGAAGTATGTAAAGGCGCTAAGGGAATGGAGTTCCCAGAATGTGCACTGGATGTCTTTCTAAAGCAAAATGCAAAAGAAAAAGAACAGCAAAATAACGGGGAATGAAACAAATCAGGAAGGGAATAAAGCCAGGGGAACATCTAGGCATTGCTGACCATAACATAATAATGCTTTCAGGCAAGGATAGGGATGGATAAATTTTTGACGGAAACCAACCAACCATCAGGTTGATTGAACGAAAGGCAGGTAATTCCAGTGAAGCGGGATGGTCGAGTGATTGAGGCAATAGAGACAAAATTGAACAAACGAATGCTCACGTGTGTTTGAAGTCCATTCCTCAGACTTTGTTTACCAGTGCTGTTCCTACGGAAATGGAGGTAAGGTAATGAAGTTGATGGACAGACCGACAATTCTCTTAATAAATGCCGAGCAGGCTCGAATGGCCTCCTTCTATTCCTATCCAGAAATATTATGTTTCCAAATGCAGCGGTAGAATTTGTCCAATGGAGAGACATACAGAATGGGGGAGAGTCAGATTCACAGAAAAATAGAATGTTTGACTGACCGAGCAATTTATTTAAACATAAAGAAATTTTGACACAGTGTGTGACAATGGCAGATGAGTTGAGGAGTTTGAAAGACGATTTTGGAAAGGCAGTTATTGATGCTTGAAGACAATTCGTGTTTAATTGGGGACAGTTGAAGACAATTGGAATTAAAAACATTATATACTGTAGTGTTTAAAAAAACAATGTCGTAAAATGGGCGGGTGTTTGAACTCCTATTTCTGTATTACATCTCTTAATTTCCTTTCAGTTCATTAAAAACACCTAATAAATAAAAGGAGGTGAATGGGAATGCTAGAGACTGCCGCTCGTAACAACTACACTTTTCTAAACTTCTAACCTCAGTGCCTGAGGGATGTGCAGCTGTTAACAGTTTCCACTGTTCAGTTTCCCAATTCCACGCTGAACAGTTAAACGAGCGGTTTCTGCATTGCGGTCGCCGAGAGCTCGATGTGCCTTGATCAATCGAACAGAATTTAGTCACATTGAAATCACACAATGGGACAAAATTAAAACACGATTTGCTGGAAATCAGAAATTGAACCGGAGGATTTTATAGAATGGGCAGTGGGTTCTCTCTCTTTGACTGTCTCTGTTTTCCTCTGTCTTTATATCTTACTGCCCCTGCCCCCGCCTGCACATGTCCCTCTTTGTCAATCGCATTCTTGTCCTTTTTCTAAATTTCTGTCTTTGTCTGTGTCTCCCTCCGTTGTCTCTCTCTCTCTCTCTCTGTCTCTCTCTCACACACACACACACACACACACACACACACACACACACACACACACACACACACACACACACACACACACACACACACACACACACACACACACACACACACACAGACAGACAATTGCAAGTACACACAGACGGACACACACTCTTTCTATTCCCTGCGTCAACCCTTGTTTTCTTCCTCTGTATCTTTCCCAACACCTCGGCATATTTTCCTCCCTTTCTCTCTCTCTCCCTCTCTCTCTCTCTCTCACTCCCTCTCTTTATTTCCTCTTTTCCTTGGCTTTCGCTTTCCCTGTCGCAGGCTGTTCCCTCTTTGTTTCCAATCGAAAGTTAAAATTCTCCCGTTTTTGTTCCGAATCCGAAATGTTCGCAAACTTGACTTTCTGTCAATTAACCTTTTTAACTCCGGATGCAAATTTACAGCCGGAAGGAGTCGGTATCTAATTCTGGTGCTGCCAGAGGTGAAGATTCAGCGTTCACAAAATTAACTCCCACTATTCAGGTTATATTGCAATCCGGCGATAGTTTCCGTACGGGGCTTGTTTCAGTTTGTATCAACGTGAATATTCAGCACACAATAAAACATCCCACTGTCACTCGGCTGCACATCTGTCAGGGTTAAATTGAAAAAACGAGCAAATGCTCGGAGTTTTGACGAGATCCGGCCTCCTGGACGTTCTGCTTCCTACCCTTGTTCCTCCGAATTCATTTTGACTAAAAGTTCCGGCGCCTCTGCCCTTTCTTGTCGGTACCAGAGCAGATGATATCAGTGGCTGTCTGTGGAGTATGAATAGGGCAACACCATGCGTTCTTTCTCCAAACATGACACTGAAGATGCAGGTTGCTTAACTATATTTGAATAGCACAGACCTTCGAATAGTAAATGAACAGAAAACAAATGGGCCTTAAGTACTGGAGACATCAATGAATACACGTTCCCTTCCTTCATCGCACTATGGAATGAGGCCATTGAGCATATCGTGTCTTTGTAGCCTCTTTGGCAGAGACAACAAATTGTTCCCACTCCACTGTTTGTCCCGCGAGCTTTGCCTAGCTAAAGTTCCCATTTCAAGTAGATACCCAATTATTTTTTGATAGTTGATATTGAATCTGCTTCCACCATCGTTTCAGGCAGCGCATTCTGCAACACAGCAACACACATTGTAAATAAATGGCTGCTCGGGATGCCTCTGATTCTTTTGCAAATTAATTTCAATCCAAGTCCTCTGATTATCAGCGTTCCGCCGCTGGATACAACTTGCCTTATTTATTCAACCAAAACAGCTCATAGTTGTTAATATCTCCATCAAATCTCCTCCCAGGCTTCTGTTCTACACAGAACAGCTGCAGATTCTCCGTATCTCCACAAAGCTAAAGCCCCTCTTCATTCTTACCTTCCTCATAAATCTCTCCCGCATCTTCTCCAAGACCCTCAAATTATCCATCAGGTGTGGTTCGCATATTAGTACACAACTGAGGGCGCCCCAGCTTTGTAGAAATGTTTAGCATAGCATCTTATTCCTATTAATGAAACCAAGAATCTAAAAGGTTCTTTACCGAAGTCTCAGCATTCACTGCTAACTTTAAAAGTTTCTGCACATTGCACTGTATCCATGTCTCTGTTCCTACGGCGTCGATCAAAGTGCATCATTTAGTTTATATCAGATACCCTCATTCTTCCCACCAAAATGCATCGCTTCACACTTCTCCAGGTTAAATTCCATCTGGTATGTGACTGGCAAATTGAAATGTCCACATCCCTTCTGAGGTTTGTTACCGTCTGCTTCATTGTTTATTATAAACATCTCATGTCATCTGCAAAGTCTGAGCTAAATATACCAGAGTATTACATTGTTATGTTCACTGGATTATGGTTTTCTTATAATTATTGTGGAAAATCACTGGCCCGTGTATTGAAGTTTAAGGAATGCGCTTGCAAATTCCATCCACATCCAAACGAATAATCAATTAAATCTATCCGAATACCGATCCCTCATTCACTTTTGCCTCGCTCCATCCCTCCGCACACCCAACCATCCATTCATGCATCAGCCCATCCATCCGTCCTGCCATCTATCTGTCCGTCCATCCTTCCGTCCATCCATCCGTCCGTCCTACATAACTTGTTATTCCCTTTGTCTCACCACAGCTCTCCTTGTGTTCGCACCACATACCCTCACTCATCAGATGCATGTCAATTTTATCAAACTTGTGTTTTAATGGGGCTTACACCACTCACCTAGTTTCAGAGAAAAAATTATAACGGAAGCTCCGAAATCCTTTGACATTTTCTTCTTTCCGAATCTAATGCTCCACAGACTTTGAAAATTTCGAGAAGGCAATCTGGACCCGAACTGCATTCGGCCCTAATGTTTCTAATGTTTGGAAACTAATATCTGAGTGTTGGGTTGCCTACCTGGTTCTGTGAGCCACAATTTCTCTTTCGTCCAATAGGAGCGCGGACAGAATATGCTGCTCTGAATCCAACAGGAAGAAAAACGGCCCCCAAGTGGCTTCAGCGAAACTACTTTGCACATGGAGAGGAAGGAGGTGGTGAAATCAGGGCGCAGAAATTCCACGGCGGGATTCTGACTTCTGAGTGACTTGATGCATTAGCGTCGGGATGTTTTTTTCCTTTGTTGTAAAGTCACGGCCAACCTATTTATAGGAAGTGGATTAATCGCCTCCGTGTGGAGATTGAAGTATGGAGACAGATTTTAAACATCGTTACAAAGACTGTAAAAGTAGTTATTCTAATGCCCTAATGGTTGTCCGCCTGACAGTGCATGGGTGCTGATTCTATATTCATGGCGATCTGAGATTCTGCACCGGGGACGGGCTCAATGCTTTGCTGCACTTGGAAGAGTTTCAAATTTCCGATAAAAAACAGATGTTGAACAGGACCAGGAAAGAATTTCGTACTCCCACCCAACTACACTGAGGAGGGAGATAGCGAAGGGAGCAAAAAGGTAAAAGCAAAGATCTGCGGATGCTGGAAATCCAAATCAAAAACAAAAATAAAAATACCTGGAAAAACTCAACAGGTCTGACAGCATCTGCGAGGAAGAATACAGTTAACTTTTCGAGTCTTATGACTCTTCAACAGAACTAAGGAAAAATAGAAGAGAGAAGAAATATAAACATGTTTAGGGGGGCGGGGGCAGATAGTAGAGCTTGATAGAAGGCCTGTGATAGTTGGAGACTGCCAAGAGATGTCATAGGCAAAAGGAGAAAGAGGTGTTGACGGTGGTGATATTAGCTAAGAGACGTGCTAATGGTGACATTAAGGGTAGAAAACAGGATGAGCACTGTACAGATAGCCCGAGTGGGGGTGGGGTGAGGGGAAGGGAAGTAGGCTAAAAGGTAGAGATAAAACAATGGCTGGAAATTCATTTAAAAATAATGGAAATAGGTGGGAAAAGAACAATCTATATAAATTATTGGAAAAAAGGGGGATCAGAAAGGGAGTGGGGATGGAAGAGCAAGTTCATGGTCTAAAGTTGTTGAATTCAATATTCAATCTGGAAGGCTATAAAGTGCTTAATCTGAAGATGCTGTGAAGTTTGTGGAACAGCACCTCATCTTCCGACTAGGCACTTTACAGCCTTCCGGACTTAATATTGAGTTCAACAACTTTAGATCATGAACTCTCTCCTCCATCCCCACCTTCTTTCCAATCCCCATTTTTTCCAATAATTTACAAACATTTTTCTTTACCCACCTATTTCCATTATTTTTAAATGTATTTCCATCCATTGTTTAATCTCTACCTTTCAGCCTATTTCGACCCCTTCCTCCTGCCCACCCCTACTATTGTCCTGCTTTCTACCCTTAATGTCACCTATTAGCACATTGCTTTGCAGATATCACCACCATCAACACCTCTTTGTCCTTCTGTCTCTGACATCTTTTGACAATCTCCACCTATCACTAGCCCTCACTCCAGCTCTAACTGTCGCACTGCAACCCCCTCCCCCCCCCCCCCCCAAACCACCTTATATTACACTTCTCTTCTATTTTTCCTTAGTTCTGTTGAAGACTCATACGGACTCGCAACGTTAACTGTGTTCCTCTCCGCAGATGCTGTCAGACCTGCTGAGTTTTTCCAGGTATTTTTATTTTTGTTTTTGATAGGGAAAGGAGCAAGAGTTGTAATGCACCAAAGTCGTACAGCCTTTACTGTGTGTGATAACATGTGAAACAACAATTAGAAACTGCAGATATAGCAATTTTTCCAGCTCTTCACGTACGAGAGATCCGTACAGCCACCGAATTGTAGACACTGCTGTAAGAAGCACAGAACCAATTACCCTCAACGACACCCCACAAAAAGCAACGTGGTAATGTCTGGATGATGTTTTCTTTATAGCAATGTTGCACAAGAGACAATCACTGAGGGAGATGCCAGCAAGAACAGCCCTGCTCTTCTTCGAAATAGTGCAATAGATATTTTAAATCCACCTGAGTGGGCAGACATAGTATTTGATGATATATGTGGAAAACAAAATTTCCACAGTTCAACACTCCTTCGGTATTGAGCGAGAGATTTTGAACTCAATTCTCGGGATTGGGCCTTTAACCCATGATCACCTAACTCAGTGACGTGATATTACCATTGAACCACGTGGTTGAATAATCACAGTCCCGTCATAGTGCTTATGTTACTGGACAAGGCATTAAGATGCTGGGCGAATGGTCCAGAAGCATGAGGATATATATCGCCACCTGGAAATTCAAATTAAGTAAAGCAAGTATATCCGAATGTAAAAAAGGATCATGATTGCTAACTGTGCCCATGAAACCATTGGTTAGTCGTGAACGCCAACCACCTTTCTGTGAAAGAACTTTCCGAGCCATACCTTGTCTGGTGTTTATGTGACTGCGCACTCACAGATATATGGTTCACTATTGACTGCCCTAAGAAATGCCCAGCATGCCACTGAGTCGTCGGAAGGGGAATTAGGGATGGACAATAATCGTTGGCCCTGCCAACGGAAGCTACACCTTGTGAATTAATTTTAAACAAACAACACATTCGCAGCCATAAGCAGAGGGCAGCGGTAGTACAGATTTTAACAGCACTTATATATTGTCCAGAGTGAAACCCACTCAATAAACAGGAAAAGTTTTTAACTAGCCTTAAAATGCCTCACAGATGTTGATTTTGCATGGATCAACGTCGATATAAGTTCAAGGCGAGGGGCAGGACGTTTGTGGGGGGCGGGGGGGGGGGCTTGTGTGAGAAAAACCTCTTTACCCAGCGGGTGGTGATGGTCTAGAATGCACTGCTTGGGAGGATGGTGGAGGCGGGTTGCCTCACATCCTTTAAAAAGTAGCTGGGTGTGCACTTGGCACATCATAACATTCAAGCCTATGGGCCAAGTGCTGGTAAATGGCATTAGGTAGGTAGGTTACATGTTTCTCACGTGTCGGTGAAGACTAGATGGGCCAAAGGGCCTCTTCTGCACTGTGATTCTGTGATTCTGAACCCAAGACTATCCAACCTCTCTTCATAACATAAATGTGTGATCCCAGAAAACACCCTGGGGAATCTCCTCTGCACCCAGTGCAGTGCAATCACATCCTTCCTATAATGTGGCGACCAGAACTGCACACAGTACTCCAGCTCTGACCTCACCAAGGTTCTATTCAAGTCCACATGACCTCCCTACTTTTGTAATCTATGCCTCGATTGATAAAGGCAAGTGTCCCATATGCTTTTTTCACCACCCCACTAACATACCCCGCAGCCTTAGAGATATGTCGACACACACGTCAAGGTCCGTTTGTTCCTCAGAAATTCCTATTGCTATGCTGTTCATTAAATAATTTCTTGTCAAATTACTCCCTCCAAAGTGTATCACCTCAAACTTTTCAAACAAAATAATCAAAAATGCATTACTCTGATGCGAGACCCGTCGCTCCACCGCTGATATTTCTGTGCTCAAATCAGATAAGTTCATATGCAATTAGTTGCACTTTAAATCCATTTTGACCTCCCACAGAACGTGAAGGGGTAAAAAAAATCAGTGTTTGTTGACCTGACAACGTGACAAACAATACCTTTCAGCACCATTTTCACCATGGTTAGATGGAAAACTTCAGATCAGTGTTGGAAATAAACGCACGTGTAGCAGTAATAAAGCAGATCTGGACTGGTGCTATGGCAAACTGTAGCCACCTAGTGGCAGCTAAACGGAGTTTCTGTTCATAGTCTACGAGGATCTATTTCTGTTATGACTGCATTGGAGTATGTGACCGTTTGTTTCAGTTGCACTGCATCATGTATCTTTTTATATTGTACGAGACATTGTAGCATTAATTACTGCACCAAATCACGTCTTCTATTTGATGGAGAAATAATGAGACAGTTCTACATAAAACCTTAAGAAAAAGGAATAGATGAGGTTATGGATTCTTCGAATTTTCACCACGAAGCAACAAGTGCATGGCTGATCTTCTATATCAATTCCACAATCCTTCACTTTTTCTACATCCTTTAATTCTCTTTATATCCGAAAGTCTATCGATCTTTACATTTTATATATGTAAAAACTGAGCATTCAGTTGGGTGCAGAAACCTCAGCCCTAAATGTTCAATCAATTATTCTGGGAATGTGAACCTTAATTATAGATTCTCCAGCATCTATTCTATCAATACCCATAAGAATTTCCGTTGAATATGCGCACAGTCGAATTAACCTCCCCTCATGGAACAAATACCTCATGCCAGGAATCAATCCAGTCAACATTTGCCGCTTTCCCTCCAGGACTTAGTATAACCTTCCTTCGCTAAGGAGATTAAAACCGTACCACAGTACTCTAGGCAATATCACCAAGGCCCGATACAATTGCAGAAAGACGACTTAACTCTTGAACTATCATCCAATGTTAAGAAAGGCTAACACACCATTTGGCTTCCTAATTTATTGCTGTGGCAGCATGTTAGCTTCCTGTGACCTGCAAAGTGCACACCTCCCATTGATTACCAACACTCTCTCACAATTTGCAATATCCTTTTTTTTCTTCAAATTTTCCCTTGCAAAGTGTATAATTTCACAATTGGTCAATCTTGTATGGTTTTTCCACCCACGTAGTCTGTCGGTATTCCTTATCAAAATTTTAGCGTCCTCCTCATTGCTTACATTTCCAGCTAACTTCAATTAACCACTGTTGTTTTAATCTGCGTCCACCCGGTGCCAGTGGACCATACCTTTGTTTCTTAGTGCAGAACTTGAGAAAGCTGCCCAGTTGTACAAACAACAAGAGAAGAATGCAACAATCGAGTTAGCAACATAAGTTTTAACAGCTGCGAGTTGGGAAGGTAACTTGGAAAACTAAATAGACCTTGAGTGTTGTTGAAAAAAGGGAAATGCTGTCGAAGCTTTCCGTCTCGCACTCAGCAGGACAGCTTATAGTTGCATAACTGTCCTGATGAGTGCTAGATGAAAAGCTATGACAGAATTTCACTTTTATCAGCAACACCTCCGTTTCTATTACTATCGGACTTTTCTATTTAAAAAGGCACTAAACCATGCCGCTAGTTTTTAAAGGAGATCCTTTCTCAGTTTTTACCGCACCAGACAAAGCCTACAATCAAAAGCAAAATACTGCGGATGCTAGAAGTCTGAAATAAAGGCAGAAAATGCTGGAAAAACACAGCAAGTCTGACAGCATCTGTAGAGAGAGAAACAGAGTTAACGTTTCGAGTCCGCAGAGCTTCGAGACCTGCAGAGTTTTTCCACAACTTTCTGTCTTTAATAATTACTAAAGCCTCCATGCCTCTGGTTATATTGCACTAAGTCCACTGGTATTACAGCACGAGACTAGGCCTGTACTTATATCACGCTGAACCAGCCTCATTTTTTACTGCACAAGATTATGGAACTGTTTAATTTACATCCTGCCATTGTTAGTGCTCAAGTAAGAAATGTCTATTTGCAGATTATTCCAGGCTTTATCCAAGATATTATTACACTGGATGCTCCCTCTGTCTATTTTACCCAAGGTCTTTGTCTCATTTCACGCTAGATAACGTTTCTGTTTATATTACATGATAATATTTCTACAGACCGTGTCTCAGTTTTGTATTGCACTTGGTCCTCGTTCGGTTATTACTGCACGAGAATGCATATCGGTGCATATTTCACTGGACCCCGTCTCTGACCTCTTTGCACTAGCTTCTGTCTCATTTCCTTCTGCTCTCGAACATGTGTCAATGTAAATTCAGATTGGCCGTCTCTAAGTTATTATTCCGCTTCACCATATCTCTGCGTTCATGAGAGGAGAACCGGCGTCAATTATTACTGCAGTTGAATATATACCTGTTGACATTACAGCAGGCCAGGCATTAGATTTCAATGCGTTAAATTATGCTTCGGCCATATTACGCTAGTGGCTGATTCGGTTATTTGTGCAGTCATCCATTTCTTGTTTTATGTTAAAGAAGACGCTGTTCTGGTTTATTTAACGCAAGAACATAACTCTTCGTATGTTACTCTTGGCCCTGTATTCGTTATTATTTGACTGGATCAAACCAGTCTTTATAATACTTGTAACCCTGCCAAGTTGCGGCTATAGTGGAATCTATCGCTGTTCATACTACACAAAATCCCATCTCCGCTTACGTTCCACTAGATGTTGATCTGTACATTTTATTCTTTTTATTAATTTTTCGAATGTATGCTTCGCTGGATAGGCCAGCATTTATTATCCATCCCTAAGTGCCCTTGTTCAGAGGGCATTAAAGAGCCAACAACATTGCTGTGTATCTGGAGTCACATGTAGGCCAGACTAGGTGAGGACAGCAGATTTCCTTCTCTAAAGGAAGGAAAGGGCAGTATTGAACCAGATGGGTTTTTACAATAATCGGCAATGGTTTCATGAGAGCGATTCTGCAAAAAAAGCAGTTCATCATCCGAGTAATTTAATTGAATGTTTAATTATTTCATAATAATATCAAATACAGATTAACCATCTGCACAAAAAATAAATCACACAAATAAAGGATCTCTCCTCTTGTGGGAGAATCTAGAACTAGGGGTCACTATTTAAAAATAACGGGGCTGCCATTTAAAACAGAGATGAGAGGAATTTTTTCTCTCAGAAAGTAGAATCTTTGGATCTCCGTTGCTCAAAGGGCAGGGGAAGCAGAGTCTTTGAATGTTTTCAAGGCAGAGGAACATCGATTTTTGATAAACAAGGGAGTGAAAGGTAACCAGGGGTAGGTAGCAGGTTACAGCCAGATCACACATGACCTTATTGAATACCATTGCACTGTCTATTTGTCATAATCATGTTCAAATGTCTATCGTGTTCATTGATTGGATGGAAGCACCTCATGAACTTTGTGGAAAACTGGAATATGATTGCACTTTTTGTGATGGCCATTTTGAAATGTTTTATTCTGTTCTTTCAGATATTTTATGAATAAAGTATCTTTTTCCAAAAAAGAAAATAACCCGCTTCTTCTCAACTGGCTTTGGAAACGTTTACAGTGAGCCGTCTCTCGAGGGCAGTACCAGTTTGTGGTATAAAAACAGAAAATTCTGGACATACTCGGCAGGCCGGGAAGCATCAGTGCAGAGCGAATCACAGTGAAAGTTTCATGTCCGTGACATTTCGCCTGAGCACTGAGGAGTTGCTTGTTTCTGGTGAAAGGTCACAGACTGGAACCTTCACTCTGTTTCTGGCTGTATTTCCAGCATTTTCTGTTTCTGTTTCGAATTTGGTTAACTTTCTGCTGTGAGACACAAGAGGGGAGGGGAAAATATCACCCGCAGGACAATCGCAGGCGCATTCTTTTAGATAACTATTTGGTCACAATTTGGGACGAAAGTAAATATGTCTACATTGCGGACACTTCAATTTAAGTGCGGATTTTACTGTATGTTCTTAAAGAATCATCACACAACGGCATAAAATAAACTGTCAGGATCATCGGTGAATCTGAGAGTATCGTAGATAGCACGTTTAGAGAGGCAGCTGAAAGGACTTGAGGAAGGAAGGGAATGGGTGACCACCAGGCAGTCCAAGAGAAACAGGCAGGTCGTTCAGGAATCCCCTAGGGCCCCACTCGGAAATCGGGGTTGCATTTTGGAGGCTGATGAGGGTGCTGGTTCCTCCAGGGAGTGCAGACAGAGCTAAGCTTCCGGCACCACAAGCAGCCTGTCTGTACAGGGTGTGGGGAGGAAGTGAGGAAGAGCAATAGTAACAGGGGATCATATAGTAAGGAGAACAGTATCGATAGAAGCAGAAATTCTCCCCCCAGCAGCGTTGTCTTTATTCTCCTATCCTGAAGTGTGTCTCTGAAGCGGATATTCCAGAGCCTGTCCTGGGGACTGATGGTACCAGTGAACTGTGTACGGACAGAACCCTGAGTATTCACAGCTTAAGGTAACGGTGTCACTGGCAGGGGAGGATTGTACAGGTGGCTTCCGGGAAATTATGGAACTGGAAGCTGGAGGATAAAGAAAATGAACATTTTACTTTTGTTTAACCTCTGTTTGTCCAGGTAAATATGTCAACTGCCTGAAGAGCTCTGCTTTGTGCAATAATTTTATTTGCTGGAAGCTTGTTTGAACTGTGTTCACTCTTATGAAAATATGATCAAGTGGGGAATGAGGTGATATCTTATTTTACATGATGAACTCTTCTGATTAGGACTGCACTGTCTGAATTGGTGTTGGGTACAGATTCAATTGTAACTTTCAAACGGGTAAGGGATCGGTGCTGGAAATGTAAGTAAAATATAGAGCTATGGAGAAAATTCATGGGCAGGAGGGACAATTGGATTGCACTTTTAAAGGGTCGGCGCCTACACGAGGGGCCATATGCCTTCATTCCCTGCTGGATAATTCTATGAATTATATTACAATCCCGTTTCTATTTTCTTGGTGAAACACAAACCCGAGGGAACATTTTATGTTCATCGAGGCAACCAGTTTCCAAAACAAAAACGTTTTTTGGGAGAAACACAGATGTGTGGCATGACTGTGCACAGCAAGATCCAACACTAACTGATGGGAATCATCAGCACCGATTGGGCAAAACCGAGGTTGTGCACCAGTGATCAAATGTCAATCAATTACTGCGGTTTGAAACTACTCGGGAATTTCTCCCTGCCTTTTGCTGTATTTCTCTATGTTCTATCAATAGGGTCCTATTTTCTCCAGTTCAGCTTAATTTCAAATATGTACAATTAATATTATTTTATTTCTTTGATTTCACATTCCCTTTATTTCGCATTTTCGTTGTGATGTTTGCGGTTTTTGCAATCGTGGGAACTTGTCCCAAAGTCTCCAAGTTGTCGGTTGGGATCAGTCTGTTCAGTTTCCGCAGTGGTTTTACTGTTACTCACTGGGAACTGCCTCTTCCGGCTCTCTGACAATTTCAATTCTTTCCGCTTATTGACTGATTCTCTCCCGGGTTCACTGGTGGAGTTTCATCTCACTTTTACATAGAAAGGGAAGAAGAATGAGGAAGAGGAATGGGCCATTCAGCCTGTGTATATAATCAATTCCAGCCCTGCCCCCACAGGAATCTTATTGACTATTTACATCCAGCTCCCTGTGTTGGTCTGTTCCGTTCTCCCTCCTGTATTTTCAAGTGTTCCATAAAGAGATTAATACTATCTCCAACCTCTCCCTGTGGCAGCAAGTTCCACATTCTGACCTGCCTTTGTTTCTGTTCATTTGTCTTAAATGTTTTATTTGTTCTTTTAGTTAGTCATATGTTGACAGCTATTGCTTTGGATTCAGCCACAAATGAACAATTTGTCCAGACTAAAACAGTTCATTCTTGAAAATATTTCTATGGATTCTCCTTGTGGTTCTGTTTTCCAGAAAAAAAAGACCCAGCCTGTTCAACCTTCCCAGAGAGATGTGGATTGTTGCTGATTTCTTTCCCCAGGAGTGTAAGAAATCAAAGCAGAGAATCCAATCAATAGAAGCAGGAGCAGCCATGTCACCTTTCAAACCTGCTCCGCCATTCAGTAATATCCTGGCTGATTTACAACCTCAACGTCGCATTCCCGCGCCCTGCCCATATCTCTGATTCCTTTAGTTTCTGAAAACCTACCGAATATTGTCTTGAATGCACACAGATTATGAACACCCACCGCTCTCTGAGTAACAGGATGTCACTGATTTGCAACAATGGTTCGACTGAAGATACATTTTCCTTCTCAGCTCTAATGGGTGACTCTTTATCCTGAAACTTTGACCCCGAGTTCTATACTCCTCAGCCTGGGGAAACAGCCACTCGGAATCTGCCGTGTAAAGCCCCTTGTAAATATTATATGTTTTAATGAAATCGCCTCACATTCTTGCAAACCTTGGAAAATATAGACCCAAATCTCGATTCAATCACTCCTCATTTTACAATCCCTTCATCTCAGGAATCAGGCTGATGAACGTTTGCTGCACTCCTTCCAATGCAGATTGATCTCTCTTCTATAAGGAGACCAAAACTTTACACAATATTCCAGACTAGAGTCAACTTCAGTCCTTCCCTCCATAAACATCACCCAACACTCTTGGGTCGAATTGTGCTTTGAAAGGCGCCTAGAAATCATCCAATCCTTCTCTCCATGTGATTAATTATTTCTTGCTAGTTCTAAATGAGCATTCTCCTAGTTTATAACTGTTTTCTTACGTTTCTGTTTATATTATATTCTGTTAAATATAAGATTAATGCATTGCCTTCACTCTCTCATTGTACTGTGCTCTTTCAATTCACAGTTATCAGGGGCACAGATACATTACAGCAATCCCATCTCTCAAACATTTACTTTCAATATAGAGGAGTGTCCGCAGTTCCAAACGTTCACATTTCGGTCTGAGGATGGGAAAGGAGGAAAGTGATTCGTTTTATGAAGACAATTGAAAGAAATGGTGAGGACAATGTCACTAATTTCAGTCACTGATTTCCCAATAATAAAATTCCACCTAGACCCACATCAGGGTCTCTTATATCTGAAGTCCATTGTGTCGCTCTCCCGTTTTCCTCCTGGGTCAGCTATTGAACGAGCTGCTGCAAGTATCCGAACTGGCAGCAGTTGTGTTGAGTTTATTCACCCGGGGCCTCATTCACATTGCGCGGCTCGGTCTGTAATCTGCTGCCCAGGTGAGAGCTCTGTGACCCCCGCTCCCGGGCGCTCAGGGACTCACAGAGCTCCCTCGGTCACAGTCAACACCGGGAGTGGAGTCCAGATCATCGACAATCTCTGCTCATTAAAAGCGATTTAGATTGTGAGAGTCCGGGATGTTGATGTTGTCCTCGATGTGCCCGTTATACCAATAATGATCCAGATTCCGTCATCTCCCACATTCCCCCCAAACTCCTTTGATCACAATAACAAACTGATGGTGAACATGACTCGTCCCATGCTGTAACCTGGCGGGGTTTGGAGTAACTTACCGGCTGTGACAGTCACCATCATCCCGGATCCATCCACATATTTAGTATCCGCCACAGTGGCACTGTTCTCAGTCTCCCCGGTACAACAACCGCCGACACCTCGACAGCGGGAAATCATCATCAGACAGTATAAACTGCCCAATTATTCAGCGGATTTAAATAAATCAACAATATTCAATGTTTTAAAGTCTCTGTCGATTCAAACTGTTCTTTGTGAGGCCCTGAGCTCTGAGTAAATGATCCCAGGAACGAAATCTTCGCTGCATATAAAACGAGAAAACTATCAAAGAAAGATAGCTGAATGGTGGAAATTTCAATGAAATGTAAACAGATTACAGCGAAAATTTCATCGACACGACAATTCACTATCCGGGCCCAGAGAATTTATATTCTGATTGTACAGAGGCATTTGCTCAGGTTTCTCCTGCTGTGGCTTCCCCACGCACCCAACACGGTGTTACAAGTGAGGATAAAATCCCTCGGATACTTGGTGAGATGTGAGGATATTAGTTAAACAGCTGGGAGTGTGGTTCCCGATTCCAGCTGTTGGAACAGGATCACATCTGGTGTCAGGAGTTTGTAACTGGGATCAGTCATTCCCGACCCCGGGAAAGACATCACTATCCGCACACACGCGGCAGTTATAAAACTCAAGATGTTAACGGCAACAATCCAATCTCATTATAAATCATACTGTGGGGCAGACGGTGTGAGGCGGAACTGTGGGGGGTTTAACTGCAGACTTACTCCGCTTTTTCATTTGTTTCTGTAATAATCTGCAGTGAAAGTTTTGTATCGCGGGAAGCCGAGGCCCATCACTGTGAGTATCTGTACTGAGCTTTACAGTAATAGGTGGTGGTGTCTTCAACTCTCACATCCCGAATTTCCAGCGAAAATGTATTTTCTGCTTCATTCACTGACTCAACATATCTCCCCCCGTTGGAGATCCGCTCCCGCTGGGTTTGTCTGATGAAATCCCCGCCCGTCAAAGGTTAAGCAAAGAATCCGCTACAGAAAACACAGCTGATGGTGAGAGACTGACCCTCCTTCCCTGGTCACCGCTGGCGGGTTCTGTACCACTGACTGACTGAAAGTGCCTGGAAATTAAACAGAGAGAGTTTAATGGACCATCAGAGCCGAACCACAGAACGGGGTTAAAACCCAAGACTGTTTCTGTAATTGGACTCGGGCAGCTTTATGTTAAACCCACACAATGTCGGTTTGTTTGATCGGTATTCACGTGGTAAACATACACAGAGGGTGAAAACAAGAAGGATTCCCATCGTTCTGCTGCCTGGAGCTGAGGGTTTATATGACGAGGAGCTGGAGACTGTTGCCCTGGACTGCACTGGGAGACCGGGCCTCAGAGCTGAACTGAAACACTTGAAGGGATCGAGTTGATTTTCACAGGGCAGTTTCGCTGAGAGCATTGATGGGCCGCATGGTTCCCGGGTCGCTGGCTAAGTGTTGTGTGAATAAGAGACAGGTTTATAAAAGGAAGCTGCAATTTTCTGACCCTTCATTTGGATTGTGATCCGGTTGTGAAATCCCTTCCCACAATACTCTGGTGTGCAGGGATGGGGGAGGGGAGCTTTTCTATCAGGTGTGCTGCCGCCTTCCTTTCCCCACAGTAATGAACTGTGTTCTCGGTGCATGTGTTTGTAATGTGTGGTGTTTGTTAAAGGTGGAATCTGTGCCCAGGGCACCAGGAGAATCCCCCTGCCCCGCTCTTACCCCAATATTCTGGAGATTGTTACCTGCTTCTTGTGGCCCCAGACAGGGTATCTGCTGTTTTACAAAAGGAAATCACAAGCATTGCTTTAAATATCCTTGGGAACTACCCTCCACCAACACTGGAGTGCCCTTGTGCCAAAAACCCCATACTGGTTGCAAAGGTTAACAATATATCAGGGACATTATTCACTCGAAACCCTCTTTGTGAAGGTCAATTCAACATTGTAACCATTCCCTACGGGCAAACCTTCTCCTGAATTCCCCATTCGATGCTTTCCCCCCTCTTGTATTTGTGCCCTGTAGCTTTATAATCCGTGATAAGCGGGAAAAAAAATCCATTTCAACCCTGTCAAACTACGTCAACCTTTTACAGATCTCTCTCAGCTAGTCTCTCAGTCCTGAATTAACTGGTGAGAACAGCCCCATCCGCTGCAATTATTTCTCACCGATGCTGTCTCTCAATTCTACCCTCGCCCTTATAAATATCACCCCCCCCCCCCCACCACCACCACCACCACCAACCCCACCCCCCCCCCACCCCCCCCCCCCACAACACATACACACAATTTCTTTAGGTCTTCTATCTGCTTTTGGTAACACTGCAAATGTGGTCCAACAGCACGTCAATTAAAGGATTTCTTCAACTCTCAGCCTTCCACATTGATTCATCCTGAAATTAAAATGTTTCATCCTCTTATCATCAATGAATGTCCCCAAGACAACAGTGATAAGAGAAAGCATTGCTGCTGCTCCAGAATCCCAGCGACTTCTCTGTTCCTCAGGGAGCTACAAAATATCCAATCAGAAAGCACTGAAGTCACTTTACCATCAGAAAGGGCTCGGATTGGTCCGATGTCATTTCCTGCGGAACATCCAATATGAAGAGCTGAGAGGGTGGGAGGATGTCACTTCCATGGGCTTAACTCACAGAATCTGAACATGAAGGCCGTGTCTGACTAAGCAGAGCCAAATAAAATATACACACAATGCAGCGGGGATACTAACTGATCTGAGAGACAGCTTGGTCTATAATTGAACCGAAAGACTCTTTAAACTTTACTAGTTCTGAGAGAGAGTTTGGGCACAGATTGAGCTGAGAGACAACTTGATCTTCAATGGATCTCTGTGTTGGTATATATCTGCCTGCATAGAGGTGTTTCTGTGAGGCCGTGTATGTGTTTGAATGCTTGAGAGTAGAGGCAAAACTGGCCTCACTGATTCTGACCAATATCAATAGATGGTTACTCCGTGAAAAACCGATCAGCCATGATCTGATTAAATGATGGAGCAGGCTCGATGGGCTGAATGGCCTACTCCTGCTCCTTGTTTGTATGGTCGCAAGACCTGACAGATAATTTCCCGCACTGAAGAGCGACAGACTCAAGAATTATCACGGGGACAAAACCTCACAGCATCCCTCATCATTATCTCACATCTCAGTAAGTATTTCTTTCATGGTATAAACTCCGTTCTCCCCTGAGTACTGCTGCACAGACAAAATGGTTGCCTGGATGAGTGCAGCTCCAACAATACTCAAGACGTCTGACACTATCCAGCCAGCTTAATTTGCATGACATCCACAAAGATCCACTCCCTCCACCACAGACACACAATAGCAGCAGTGTGTACCATCTACAAGTTGCACTGCAGGAATTCACCAAGGTCCCTTCGACAGCTCCATCCAAACCCATGACCACTACCAACTAGAAGGCCAAGGGCAGCAGACCCATGGAAACACCACCACCTGGAAGTTCACCTCCAAGCCATTCACCATCCTGACTTGGAAATATATCGCCGATCCTTCACTGTCACTGGGTCAAAATCCTGGAACTCCTGGGGCCCTGTACCGCTCCAGCTAGTTCGCTAAGATTTGGTATTTAGGTGGAATGGATAGTGGTTGAAACAAGGATCGGAAGAGAATGACAATTTTAAATGTATTTATTCAGTAAGTTTGTTAAACATCAATTTTTTCTTTCAACTCAAAATGATTTCGTACAGTCAACACGTAAAGTAGAAACAATAGCTTTCGAGGAGTACATGCCATTAATTCAATGCAATGTTGTGGTAATAATCACAATCTGGATCTTGTTTATCCCTGTATGCTCATGAAGCAAAGCATATGAACTTGTGAGTACAATAATAATTAGGGCCTGGCAGAGCCGAGCATAATAATCAAGGAGGAAGTGGCCAACACAACAATAATGGGGAGGCGGTGAAACATTCACAGAGAAAGAGCCTAGCGTAATAATCAAGAAGCCTATGGCTGGTACAAAAATACCCCAATATTTCATGTGACTTAATCTAAATTTTGTTTCATAACTCCCGTGTGAGGTGCTTTAGGATATTTTATCATGTTAATGTGTTGTTAAATGCATGTTGTTGTCGTGAGATTACTCTTTGTGTTGTGTGCATAATCGTTGGCTAATGCTGACTTAACTTGCATTGTGTGTGTACAACTTGCATTGTGCAGGGACCTGATGTGTTGGGTGTGAGTCTAACTTCAAGTATGTGAGTGCATTCGGCAACATGTGACTCCCACTGTCATTCTGATTCTTATCTAGTCTCATGTCATTGAGCTATACTGGCTTCGGTCTGATGGCTAACAATCTTTCTTTCAGCGTCCCCCATAAATGAACATTCCACATGACTAAGCCTAGTTTAGATCTGCCCAAGTACTAACAAGTTCCATTCAATGCCACATTGGGCTGCATGAGATATCAAGACTCTATAGTCGTCTCCAAAGTGTGTCCCAACATTCTACCATCTCCCAAAAAGTACATGCAAATTATTGCTGAATCTATTTGTTGAAATAACTGTAAATAATTAGAGAAGCTAATTGCCTCTCTGTAGAATTCCAACAGTGTAAATGAGGGTCTGTTTGAGCTTGGCACAGAGAATCTCTGTTATCAATTATCACTGGTAGAGATCCTCTCTTGTTGTAGAAAATGCACGGCCGAATATCTGGCGTAGTTTACGGCATTTACCATCCAATTCTTGCTGCTATTGGAGTTCCGGGTAATTCTTTGGACTAAATAATTAATTGGACAAATGACTGTTTTATGAAGCTGGTTCTGTCAATGACAATTAACAATGTGACACAGTCATCTCCAGGTATTTGTTTGAACTCATTTTCTCAGGGGTACACTAACATTCCATCGATTTAATATTTATTTGTTTTAATCTCAAGCATTAATAATGAAGTCTCTTAAACACCCAATACCCAATACTCTGCTATACAATATACAATACTATTCCTTTACACCATCCATTGCGAAGGCTGCTCAGGTCACTAGATTCAATTTTCAAAAGTAATATTCTGTTAACTTTTTCAAAAACAATAATTCACGGCTATTCTTCTACAAGTGGGGAACTGGAGAATACATCTCCAACGATATCAACTTTGGGTAGATTTTGATTTTGTATTAGTCTAAAAATGACAATTGCGAGTACAATAGCCGATATTACATCTGCTTTGAATTATGGCCCCATTGTTTTCAGGCATGTTACAATTCTGGAGGGATGTGGAATGAGCTGCAGTTTCATTATCAGCCATTTCGCACTTCCGCTTGAAGTTAAGCTTCACCTGCCTGACGTGGTTGAGGGGTGAAATTGGCTTTGAGCTGGTAAGCAAACTTTCTGCCAGTTTTATACTCGATCCAGTTCTCTGTCCCATTGACATCAGATGAGTAGAAATCGGACCGAGTATAAAACAGGCGGCTCATGTGATCCAGCCCAAAAACGGTTCCTGCCCCATGGAAGTCAAAGGGTATCGGGGGCAGGTGGGAATGTGGAATTGAGGCCATAATAAGATCAGCCATGATCTTATTCAATGGCAAATCAGGCTAGAGGAGCAGAATGACTTGCCTTTGCTCCTGATTCGTATGTTTCTATGCCCTTGAAACATTCGCCCAAGGCTACTAAATTACTAGTTCAGTGGCATAGACATGATAGTAATCTTGCCTTTGAGTATGGGCTCCTTTACATCACGCCCAAACATTATTATTTCCCATTCTGCACTAAAATTGCCCTTTAGTTTGTCTTAGTGTGGGTTTTCAGTAATAACGAATGCCGTGAAGTTATGAACTAAATGCAGTCTAAGAATCAATGTGGATATCTGATCAGAAGAATCACTGGCGTCAAAAGCTTTTAATTACAATGTCAGTCATTATATTTACCGAGTAAGTTAACATAAGTACTAAGTTTCAGGTCTTTGTCACTTTCATGAGAAAACCAGGTTAATATTTACTTCCTGGAGCGACTCTCACTGAGGTGACACTAATTTGTTCTGATGGGTGATTTTGCTACTCTGTGTTCTGAAACACTTTTCTCTGGCCAGAGCTGGCTCAGGGATGAAGGGAACTCTGTTGCTTAGTTTCATACATGACAAAAACCCCGGTCGATAACCGTGTTTGCAGGAAAAATCATTGAGGCTGAGCAAAGGAATTTACAATTTAACACAGATCTTTCAGGGGAACCGGGTTATGTTCCACGAACGGAAGATTATACTTACGTCACTGGGTTAATGGTCCAGAGGCATGAGCCAATGACCCAGGGACATGTGTTACAATTCGAATAATTAATTTAAATGGCGATAATAAATAACCCTGGAATAAAGTTGTAGTATCAGGAATGATGATCAGGTAACGACCAGACCATCACAATAAACTTCACCCAGTTCACTAACGTCCTTCAAGGAAGGAAATCTGCTCCGGCCCATATATGACTCCAGATCCACAGCAATGTGGTTGAACATTAACCGCCTTCTTAAAGGACTCAAAAAAACTCAATCGGTAAGTGGCTGCTCGCCACCTTCTCTGAAAGGCAATTAATGATGGACAATAATTGCTGGTGCTCCAATGTCACTTAAATCCTTTGAATGAATAAATAAAAAGGACCTGGGTGTAGGAGGGACTGGAGTGCCAACTCTCCATCCGGGAAGCAGGAAGGTAAGTTGAAACCGCTGTTAACTTAAGAGTCAGGCATTGTGCCGAGCCGTGCTCCACTGGAACAAACATACAGCTGAACACATGAGCAGCTACATGCGTGTAAATAAACAATGGGCAAGTTCCAACTTTCTGTCATTACGTGCAGCTCTAAATGAGCATGATAAGGTTTTAGTGATAGGCAATGTTTAGATATATACCAATTAGCTGCAAAATTTGCAATCCGTTCAATGCAAGATAAAACGGGATGAATGGGAAACTCACATAGAACCAAGAGTTCCCGATGTTGGAGAGGTATAAAATCGGGAAGCTGCATTGGGATATCCGTTTGATGCCCTGGGGATCTCCAGCCCAAAAACTGTTTCTGCCCCATGGGAGTCAAAAGGGGCAGGTGGGAATGTGAAGTTGAGGCCATAATCAGATCAGCCATGATCTTATTGAATGGTGAAGCAGACTAGAGGGGCCGAATGGACTGCTTCTGGTCCTGATTCGTTTGCTTGTATGTCCCTGAATCATTCGTCCAAGGTTACTGAATTAACAGTTGAGTGGCATGGACACTATAAAACCTTCTATTCATTGTGGTGACAGGCCACCAATTGGCGAGATCCATGTTTAGTCGCTCAAACGTCAGAACTCACCTGGGAGTGAATACAAATGTCAGCGATAAAATTGGTTTTCCCTGTAGCTCAGAGTAGGAGAGAGTCCAAGCAAAATTCAAACCATGCCGGATTTTTACTTCAATCATTGTTCATTGCCCCAAAGAAGAATTTCAGCGCCAATATTTGGTTTGACTCCCTTGGAGTATTGAATTGCCTTTTGGCCGATGGGGTGAAGAGTGGGTGAAGAACTACGGACATGATGCTGGTTACATCTAGGGATGCAGACTAACGGTTTTTAATTATCTTAAACAACGATTGCTCTGGGCCTCGAACTGTATCCCTGCCTCTTCATTGGTGACACAGGGCCTGAAAATTATTGCTCTCATTTTGATATGCTCTCTAAAGGCAAGTTGTATCCGTGAAAATCGCCCAATTTTTATTAGATTAATGCAGTTTTTATAAGTTTGAATACCAGCAATAAACCAACTTGTTGATTTAATTAATGTTACAGCATGTCATGCATCCTCACTTACAGGTAGAATAGTCACCGGGATCTGAGATACATGATCCAATCTAGGGGACTGCTCAGCACTGAGTACCAAACAATTACTGAAAGTTATTTGATTTATATGTCTAGATGGGCGATGTAAGATGACCTACTCGGATCATTGTCATGCCATATATATGTGATCATTTGCTCTTACAGCTGCAGATTTACATATGGCTCCATTCTCGCTGTGGTGTTAATGACTTTTTTCGGTAAGATCAGACAGGTTGGTGCACAAGAACACCAGAGATAGAAGGAGCAGAAGACCATGCGGCACGTCGAGCCAGCTCCACTGTTAAATGCAATCATGGCTGATCCTGGGCTTCAATCCACTTTCTGCCGGGTCCACATATTACTTGATTCCCTGAGACGCCAAATATCTGTCTATCCAAGCCTGAAATATTCTCAACAATGAAATATCCACAGATCTCTGGGTATAGAATTCCAAAAATGCACAAACCTTTAAGTAAGAAATTTCTGCTGATCTCCGTCCTAAATGATCGCTCTCTTATTCCGAGGCTGTTCCATGGTGCTTTAGATTTTCCAGCCAGCGAGAAAAACATCCGCATATCAATCCCATCAAGGCCTTTGAGAATAGTGTTTGTTTCAAGGAGATTACCTCTCACTCTTCTAAATACCTGACAATATAAGCCGAAGTTATTTAGCTTTTCATCATCGGGCAATAAATATCACACCACAACAGAATGGGAACTGTGGAAACGTGGACATGTCGTCTCCAAACTAGCAGTATTTCAGACAAAATCCATTTGATGCTTCTCCAATTGCATTCACCCGCCACATCCTGCTTCCTGAACGTCCTCCTGTGGAATCCTAACGAGCCAACTTAAACCATTTGACAGTGTGCCTTTCAACAACAGAAATATAATTAATACATTTACTGTATTTGGAGGAAGCTCCTGTGATATGATACAATATCCAAAAGTTGAGTGCCAGATATTCCAAGTAACCATGAGACCTTCAACTGTTTTGTCCTAAACTCTCTGCAATTCCCTAACTGAAACATTCCATCTCTCTGCTTCACTCTCTTCCCGTAAACCTACCTCATTGTCATTATTTTACTTCATTTAACATAATATCTCCTTATGTGGTTGTATGTCAAATGTTACTGTCTCACTCTCCTGTGATGCATTTGGGCCACGTTTTTACGTTACAGGCGCTACATCAATGCAGTCTGTCGATGTTGTTTATGTTGTAACATGTGACATTGAAAAAGCATTAATCATTGATTTAGTTCGCTTCTGTAAACATGGATGAACTATCAAAAGCATCACGTAAGACTTTAATATTTGCACCCCTGTTTGGACTTTTCAATATTAATTTTGTTGTTCCTCTCAGTTAACGTGACGCCGATTGTGATCCTATCCCGAGGAAGGTGTGGTCTGTCCAAATGCATCACTTAGTACCTGGTGTCCATGGGAGTGACGGATCTCCTAGTTGTTGTCAGCGCTGTGATATTCAATCGGATCATTGGCATTTATTTTCCCATCAGTTTTATGTCCATGACTCCAACCTGTACTCTCAGTACCATGCTAACCTACGCAGCCACAGAGTGTTCTGTCTGGTTAACCGTAGCTTTCACCTTTGATCGATACATAGATATTTGTTTCCAGAAGCTGAAAACAAATTATTGCACTGAGAGAGTTGTGGCTACGGTCATTGGAACTGTCTGTTTGTTAAGTTGTTCAAAAAATGTTCCCTGGTACTTTACGTATGAACTACTCTGTATAATGAACAATGTCCCGTGGTTTTGTAATATAAAATCAAGCTTCTACACTTCACTCACATGGACTGCCTATGATTGCTTTGCACGTATTTTAAATCCGGGGTAGCCATTTGTCCTGATTCTGTTGTTCAATGCCCTGACCGACAGGCATATCCTTGCGGTCAGTAGAGCCCGCAGAGACTCCGGGCTCACAGCAGCAGAGAGAGGCAGAGTGATCCAGAGATGGAGAACCGGAGGAAATCTGTCATTTTACACCTTGCTATCTCGGGAAGCTTCATCCTGTTGTGGATGACGTACGTTGTAGATTTCTTTCATGTGAAAATTACAAACGAAACTTATTTCTCAGGTTCTAATTTCAATGACCCCAAATTCATCAGTCAATAAAGTCGAAACATGCTACAGCTCCTGAGCTGCTGCACCAACACTTGCATTTATTCAGTGACCCAGAGAAAATTCAGAGAGGAGCTGAAGAATGCAGCAAAATATCTTGGGAATCTCATCGTGAAGTTAGAAAACTAGGAAAGTCACAGGTTTTAGTTTCTATTACTAGTCGAAATTTATCTTTTTATCTCTTCATTTTTCTCCCTGACATGTGGGGCAAAATTGTTTTTTGTCAGCTGCGTAAAAGGAGTTCTACACTCAGTTTGTATCCTGTTTCCCTTACGTTTCAAGTGAAGAAGAACGTGCCAGACATAAAATCGACAGCCAATTCATGATCTCCAGTCTTGTGTGACCAGCCCCTTCCATTCTGTCCCGCTCTCCTTTAGAGGTTTCCCCTTAAGAACACGAGAAATAGAAATAGGGAGAGCCATAGAATTCCTCCAGTCTGCACCTTATTTGATACGATCGTTACCGAAATTCTATTCAAAACCACGATTCTGCCCTATTCTTACATCCACTGATTCCCTTAGTGCCCCAAAGTCGATCAATCTCAACCTTAAATATGCTCACTCGCTGAGTGCTAACAGTTCACCTGCGTAGATAATTACAAAAATTCGCAACTCTGACTACAGAAATTTCTCACCATCCAAACACGAAATTCCTTATCCTGAAACTATGACCCTAGGTTTCACACGAACTAGATAGAGAAGCAGCTTCTCGATGCCTGTTTGTCATGTTACCAAAGAAATTGAAACCTTTCAATGAGAGCACTTCTCATGCTTCGACACTTGTCACACCATAACCCTCTTTGTGTTCACACCACAAGCCCTCACTCATCAGACGCATGTCTATTTTACTAAACTTGTATTTTAATGGGACTTAAACGATTTACCGAGTTTCAGAAGAAAAATACAACGGATGCTCCGAAATCCTTTGACCCTTTCTTCCTTCAAGTTCTAATTTCCCACAGACTTTGAAAATTTCTATAAGGCGATTTGCATACAGCCCTAATGTTTCTGCTGTTTGAAAACTAATAGCTGAGTGGTGGATTGTCTCGATGGTTCTATCAGCCACCATTTCTCTTTCACCTAATAGGAGCGCAGACAGAATATGCTGTTCTGAATCCAACAGGAAGAAAAAAGGCCCCAAAGTGGCTTTAGCGAAACTACTTTGCACACAGAGAGGAAGGAGGTGGTTACATCAGGGCGCAGAGATTGCACGGTGGGATTCTGGCTTCCAAGTGACTTGATACATTAGCGTTGGGATGTTTCTTCCTCTATTGTAAAGTCAGGGCCAACCTATTTATAGGAAGTGGATTAGTCGCCTCAGTGTGGAGAAAGAAATATGGGAACTGGTTTTAAACATCGCTACCAAGACTCTGAATGTAATTATTCTAATACCCTTATGATTATCCACCTGACAATGCAGGGGTGCTGTTGCTGTATCCATGGAGACCTGAGATTCTCTATCTGGGTTGGGCTCGATGCTTTGTTGCACCTGGAAGAGTTTCGAGTTTCTGATAAAAACTGGCTTTGAACAGAACCAGGAGCGAATTTCGTACTACCGCCCAACCACAGTGAGGAGGGAGGTAGGGAAAGGAACAAGTGTGGCAATGCACCAAGGAGCCTTTGACAAGGATGATAACATGTGTAATAATAGCAATTAGAAATTGCAGATTTACATTTATATAGCAATTCAAATAACCTCATCATTTGCCAAAGATCCATACAGCCACTGAAATGTAGACACTGATGTCGCAAACACAGAACTAATTACCCACAACAACATCCTACAAGGAGCAATGTGATAATGAACAGATGATGTTTTCTTTAGTAATGTTGCACGAGAGTTAAACGTTAGACAGGATACAAGCAAGAACAGACCTGTTCTTCTTAGAAATAGGGCACCGGATATTTTCAGTCCACCTGAGTGGGCAGACATTCGAATTTGACGTTGCTTGAGCACGACAGTTCCGACAGTTCAACACTCCCTCGGTATTGGGCTCGAGATTTTGAACTCATGGGCCTTGAACCCATGATCACCTGACTGAGGGACGTGAATATTGCCACTAAACAGCGTGGTTGGACAATAACAACACAGCCACTGTCACATAGTCCTTCTGTTACTGGACTCGGCATTTAGGTGCCTGGGCGAATGTTCCAGAAGCATCAGATAAAATGTCACCACCCTGGAAACACAAATTAAGTTAAGAAAATGCATCTGAACGTGGAAAAAGGCCATCATGTCTGTTAGTGAATTCCATGAAACCACCCTTCAGTTAAATAAAATTATGAGCCATATCGAGTCTTGTGTTTACGTGTGTATAGGGATATAGTTCTCTATTGACTGCTCTCTGAAATTCCCTATCAAGCCATTCAGGTTTCGGAAGGGAAATTAGAGATAAACAATAAATATTGATCTTACCAACGATGCCTGCAACTTGTGAATTAATAGAACAAAACACATTCGCGGCCATAAGCAGTGGTCAGCTCTAGTAGAGATTGTAACAGCACTGAGATATTGTCCAGAGAGAGGCCCGCTCAATAACAACAGGACAACTTTCTAACTGGCCTTCAAATGTCTCACGGGTGTTGCTTTTGTTTGGATCAGCATCGATATGGCGCGTTCACAGGTTAGCATGTAAAGAAAATACAAGGATGACAACAGATCTGAAGGGTTGTAGCTATCAGGAAAGGTTGAACAGGCTGGGCTCTCTTCTATAAAAAGACTGTAGCTGAATGGTGACACAAGAGAGTTCTTTAACGTCTTGAAAGATTTCGATAATGTTGGAGCAAGGTTTCTTCCCGTGGGAGTCCAAAGCCAGAGACAATGAATGTCAAATTTTCACCGATAAATTCCATCAAAGGATTAAACATAAATTTATTAAACCAGTGCCTGGTTGGAATGGGACCTCGATACATCCGGGTTGGCTGAAGCAAGAACTGTAAATGTATTTAAATAGAAGCTAAATAAAAACCTAGGGTGAAGTGGAAAATAATGCGCTGATGGTATTAGATCAGGTCGTGTGGGAGAAGGTTCGTGTGGAGCATAAACATCATCAGAAACTAATGGGCGGAATGACATGTTTCTTCAACACAATTTTACCAATATGCTGTAGGGGGCAATGATATGTGTACATCATCATTGTCTAACATAAAGGGCACACGTATTGTTAAGAATAATGTCGTGGCTGATCTATGTGAAGCAGAGTGAGTCTCTCTCGAGGGCAGTTTTTTTGTACAGCAGGGTCGCTATTGCTATCACAATGACTGCCTGGATGACACAGAAATAGGCGGCGGAGTCCGACATCTTCGTCCTTATGAAAGCGAAATAGCCTCTCTTAGCGAATTCAAGTTAAATTTTCAATCACCTGACCACATCTTTTCCCTTTCCTGTGCTGCTCATGACCCACTTCAGCCGTCCATTCGGACTCACCCTGTACCAGTGGAAGGCGGATGTCTCCGAGCTGCATTAAAACTGCGTCCGATCTCCCGGCTCGACTGCTTTTCAAACCGGCGACTGGAGCACTTCACCCGCCATGGGGAAACATGAATAACATCCTTGTTAAAGCTTTTACCATTTTCGTTGGACTGGAAAAGCAAGGGGTTGGCCTCCAGTTGGTCGGGAAAATTACAAATCAACAATAGCTCATATGAACACAGAATACATTGCTCAGGGACTAAGTTCACCACTTAATGTGCGAGATATCATTATAACATTTTGCAGCGCATTGTTGCAACGCCGCCTTTCTGAAAGACACGCACTGGTTCCTTTTCTCTGCCTCTAGATCAGAGACCACAAGGACCCTCCGACAAAAGCATGAGCTGAGTTGCATAGCCCCACAGTCTGAAAACATATTACAGTTATATATATGATATGTAATATATACATATATATATATATATATATATATATATATATACACACACAGTGTAATTTTATAAACCACTGAAAGCTAAAAACAGCAAGAAATTGAATCAGAAAGGCAGGAAAAAGAAGAGAACGAAAAAGGATTAAAGGAAAAGGGAAAATGAGCAAACGAAATGAGAGAAAAAAACAATGAATAAAAGCAAGGAAGAACTGGGTTGCACTGATGATGAATGTATGTTTTAAACAGTTTTCAAATCAATGTGACTCGATTACTTTAAACGCCCTTCGTCAACTTGCTTTGAAGTCAAGAGCCATTTCCGTGGTCAATACAATTAGGTAAGGAGATGATAAACAGAGCAGGACGATTCATTCTGGTTACTAAGTCCAATGGTGTCTGAATTTGTGTTGTATTTCATATTATCCTTCAAGTAACAGTAATAATCAAAGTGACAATTTAGGCTGATCTGCTTCCGTTGTTGCTGTTACAAAGTCAAAGAGGAAATTTTGTCTCCAAGATTTCTTCAATTGGCCAAGGCGGAGAAATACACTCTGAGCAACCGATATAAAGGAAGTCGTGATTTAGAGGGAAATAATGTATCATATATGCTCCATTGCAATGTATCGGACAGTGGACACATTCCTCCTGTCATTTACTGAGCAGGGTTGCAAAGAAGGTTTCGAATGTTGAGAATCCATCAAATACGAATGTAGTATTTAATTCTCTGGTGACACTTTTCTGACTGCATTGCAATATTGACTGAAATTCGAAAGTCGTTCAGTGCTTGCAAAATCATTCTGGGAGCCGCTTTCTTCGCAGCTTTATTCCACGTGTTGTTTTTGCAGTGGCTGTTTGATTGTCAGCCAACTTTCCGAGAGTTTTGTACACCAGGAGCTCACACAACCAGTGGATTGTATGAGCAATTATTGGAGCATGCACTGAACCCGAGCTGAATCATGACTGAACTCGCTTTCACTGGTAATATTGAGACAGGTAGAGAATCCTGTACCAAACACGAAGCATCCTTGGGTGTAATTTGAGAATCTTTATGATCAGACAGTTATGAAAATCCAGTGATTAGAATGAGATATAGAATAGCCACAGAATGGTAACAGCAGGAATACGTGAGTTACAAGCATGGATGTTTCTATTATTTTTGGCCGGTGATGACAGGTTACAGTTCTTTTGTTAGCTGGTGATGGCTGTTTTGGAGACCTCAACATGTGCAAGCATAAAAGCAGATCCAAAAACTCTGCCTCTTACCAGTTCCATTGCGCACGTGACAGGATCGGAAGGAAATAAGCTTGGCGGTTAATATTCGGTATGTATAAATAAAATACATTCCGTCATATAAGGATTATGGAACAGAAACAATATTGCTTCCCAAAAAGTAATTTTACATGTGTTTGAAAACAGTATGGAGAAATTTACTCTCTTCTGCGCCTTCTCAGTTAGTTGACCAAGAGAACATATATTTCCAGGTATAGTTTATGACCATTCGACTTGGTGTTTGAATTGCCTTCACTTTTGTTCAATTTATAAGCTGAATGTTTATAGATCCCTGCTCTGAGGCAAAATATTTTCAGGAAGCTTATGTATCAATCCTGTGAAATTTATCCACGATAGATGACGATTGGACATGGATTGAGAGATAGGAGCGAATCTGAAAGGAAAACCCAACGGGAACAAGGCCGGGTTAAGCAGATTGTTTGAGGAGAGGGAGGCAGGTGACGAAGCAGGCGAGTTAAGACTGGAATTCCCAGAGAGTGGCTCAGTTTATTTTTGAACCGACATGCCAAAAGCAATGGAAATGGGTTCAACATGCTGCTGAAGAACTGAAGCAGTCGGCAGAAACCTCGCGATGTATAGATTGTAATGATTCGCCAGTTATAATATTTTTTATACATATTCGTTCACGGGATGTGGGCGTCACTGACAAGGCCAGCAGTTTTTGCACATCTCTATTTGTCGTTGAACTGAATGGCTTGCTAGGCCATTTCAGAGGACAGTTAAGTGTCAACAGCATTGTTGTGCCTCTGGAGTCACAAGTAAGTCAAACCGCTGAAGAACGGGTGAAACGGATGATTTTATTTATGACAAAACAATAAATTAATCATCATCATTACTGAGCCTAGCTTTCAATTCCAACTTTGTTGTCATTTGCAAATAAATTCTACTGGCTGTTATTTAAAGCCGCGCTGCTAGCGCATAAACCAAGGCCTTCAGCTTATCAGCCCAGTGGCATTCCTCTGCTCCACCGTCTCTGATGAAGATTCTTAGGAGGCATTGCTGAAAAGGAAATTGAGTCCGACTCTTCAGTTTCAGGGATGGGAGTTAAGAAGAAAGCTAAAAAATATGTTTTCAGTGTTTTTGATCTGGAAAAGCGGGTCTGAGTGGTGATATTTCAGTAACCTATTGCAAATTAAATGAAGTGGAAATAATTCATACATTATCTCATTAAGCAGCAGGAAAACTCAAGTGGACGCCGTTTCAAGTTGCTGACAGGTAATTTTAAGGCTGATATCAGGATATTGTTTATGGAGAGAACAATCGAGATTTGGAATACCCTCAGATTTTAATTTAATAGTACAGGGAATTATAGAGAGTCATAATCGATTTTCATTGTTAACTCCTGTGGCAGATACAGAGGATGGAGATGTACTTCTTGATTCTTGTCTTTCCAATGCACCCTGAGATTTTAATATAAATGCTGTCAGTTACACTTTTTTTCTGACTAGCTTTGACCGATTAGAAACACAATTTGTAATTACAATTTAATATAATTTCAGGAGTGGGCCATACCCCTCGTTAATGAGTGCTCCGCTGCGTTGCAATTTTAGGGAAATCCCTGTGAATCACAGTGGAGGCAGTGTTACTGTTTCGTTTGTTGGTGTGAGAGCGCCCTCTGGTGAGCACTAATTGGGACTTTCTGCCTGGGTCGCTCTCCAGGATACGTGATTTCGCTGCATCAATTTGGTCTCCATGGCATAGAAATCCAGGACAGTGTGAGAGATCAGGGTGTGGCTGATTTTCAATTCAGTATTCTTGGTAATTTCGTTAACATAGAAAGGAATAGATGAGTGAGTGACGTATATGTTCCTGCCGACATTCCTCCAGATAAGATGAATGATGTATTGTGGAGGCTGGCCTTGTTGTTGGCTACAACAGTTCACGTAGGACAAGAAACGTTTGTCTTCAGACGTTACTTTTGGAAAAGGCCATCTTGGTTATAGCAGACACATGGAGAATGGAGTTTTACTGCAAAAGTAAAGAATTTTACTATTTCATTAGATATGGACGTCACAGGCAAGGCCAGCATCTGTTGTCCATCCCTAACTGTCCTTGCCAAGGAGCTGATGAGGCTTTCTGAGTGGTGATACAATGAGCAATGGAGCAACATTGTTCAGTTTGATGATTCTTGAGGCTGTAACACTGCCGTCTTGGAAACCTTATTTCGGAGCGGATATACCGATCCTCGCCCCCCCCCCCCCCCCCCCCATCTGCAGTTGAAATAACGAATGTCAAACTTGGGCAGCGGCATCAGTCTGTCTAATAGCACAGGAAAAGCAAATCTGGCTCAGGCCGAGAGCAAAAAACAGAAGCTGTGGCTAGTAATGTTTGCAGTTTCATAGGGTCAATCTGTTAGGTGGGTCTATTAATGGAAATATTTGTACTTGTACTGGCATCGTGCAGATGTCTTTCGATAAAATAATTGCTCAATGGCATTTGGAGCCTCCCACAGCCGATATAATGGAGAACGTAAATGCCAAGGTATCCGGAGCGATTCGACACAAAGGTAGAATATTTCCAACAAAGACTATTTCCATATACATTAAAAGGGGAAGCACTGTCACGTTGATCCAGAATGGTAGAGTTTCAACGGTCGATGAGTTCAATGGTGCAGGAGTGAATTGGTCATTCCAATTATTTACAACATATTGACATTAACAATAACCAATTTCACAATAATTTGCTTAACCATGAGGACAGAGTTTTCAGACTTTTATTTGAAGTTAATGGCTGCATTTTATTGCATGTTTCTTAGTCATTTAATAACCATTAATAAAAAACAATGTTGTCAGTCTGCGACTATCTCTGACACGTAAAAGATCAAACCTAGTCGCCTACTGCCCTCTGGTGGAATGTACATTTAAATATTTTTGATGAAAGTTTAGAGGAAATGGCGACTCAGGGTAATGTGCTCAGTTTGAACTCCAGCTCGGATAGTAAAGTAATTGAGATAAGGAAACCTTAGACTTCTAAAGTGTTTATTTTACACCAGTCTTCGATTTTCCCGCCGTAACTTGCGATTTTTGCCAGCTGAGTCTCTGTACTACAGAGAGCTGGGAGTCTCTGTACGATGATTGAACTCGTTTCCATTAGTGCCAACCTGCATTGTCGGCCAGCTGCAGCTCCGAGATCGTTAAAGTTATGAATTTAGTGGATCTGTTCAGCTTAGCTAAAAGTGTTTTTGTACAAAATCGACTTTACTTCAGATCATCTCGGCATTTTATCAGAATAAATTCGGCATGTTTGTCAGTGTGATACCGGTACCCGAATAAATGAAGGCCGCTGCTCCACCTAACAACACATTTTAATGCCATCACTTCTTCTGTCTTAACCCCTGACGACAGTAGCTGATCTGTGAAAAAAATGTTCAAACAGGAAAGATCAATCATGCGGGGGTTTGAAGTGCAAATTCAATTCATACTTAAAACGAACGAAGATATGGAGTGCATTTGATCCACAACTATCACCTGCAGCCTGTTTTGCTAGTAAAAACCAAAAGGATTATAGAAATGATGAAAAGAATCTATTGTTGCCGGGAGGAAACTGATTACTGAGAAGTTATGTAATGACACAATCCAGAGGAAATAGCTCTGGAACTCTGCAGCCGGGAAAACCTCTCTTGTGGGGGAAAAGCAAACTCAAGTCCCTCTGCACGGCTGTAACAGCCAATGTCAAACACAGAGCAGAGACAGCAATCCCTCCAGTAAAGTAAGCAAGCCAGGTCAGGGCGAGAGCAGCAAGTGAAATTTGCGGGCTGGGCTTCAAATGGTAGTGCTGCCACATGTAACATCCATGTGTGAAGGATTTTCGGTTTGTCCTCACTTTCTGTCACAATGATCCCTTCCTCCTTTCTTTGAAAGAATCCATTCCAAGAAGAACAAATCCTGCCCCTGTGACCTGCCGATGACGAATATGTGAGTGATAATTCGGAATGTACTCTGTGCCTCACTATAATTGCAGATGGAGGAGTATGAGGCAGATCCTGCAATAAAGAAACACATCCTGCAATATCACTTTAAATTGAACAGGTGAGTTAGAACTGGGGGACAGAATTTCAAAGGAGAAAATGAAATTATCCGCTGGTATCGAGAACGTTATCCTCACACACACGATATGGTGAAAGTGTGGAATAATTTTCTGGTTAGAGTGGCGGAAAGGATAAACCACTGAATTGTTTAAGGCCAAATTTGAGTCTTAATAGGGCTGCGAGGCAGGATCGCTTCGGACGGACGAAGTCACAAGTCTGAATTATCTTGCCAAATAAAGGAACGCAGGAGTTCTAATTGGTTGTTACAAATAACCGGCACCAGATGGCAGTGGAGGATGGTTTCAGTGTGTAGGGTTCAGTTTCCGGACGAGAACAGCGATCAGTAACTTTGTTGAAGAAAGGCATTAAAGGAAGATTCAAAAATAGAGACAATACTTTCAAATGGTTTTCTATTTTCATTAATATTGTCGTGTCTTTCATGGTTCGGTTTGTTGCACACTTCCCTCTGGATCTTAAGAGTTTTACCCATTCTTCGATGCAGAGTAAACAACATCAGCTTGCAACCCGCATCCAACAACTGACTTTCATCTCCTTCCTGTGTAATTATTGCCGGATACCTGTCATCGTTCAAAATTCTACAAAGCTCTAGGCTCTCATCGTGTTTTCCTCCCATGTGTCCCGGTAATCAGTGATTCTTTGCTCTTTTTAGATCCTACGGAGGAGGGGTGGGGTGAGGGGGGTGGGGGGGTGCGGTGCCACGGTGGGTAACTCTGACAGAAACTGACCCTCTCCTCACGGGGAGCGGTGAGTCGGCTTCCCATTTACCTGTCAGCCATCAGCCTGATGAGCTGTATAAAAGCTTTGCGCTCATCTACCTGCTCATGTATACATACAATATTTATTCATTATGAAAAAAGTACGGATGTCCTAGAATTAATAGTTCAACTGCCAATATGGAGACATTACTTATCAGACCAGCCTCATTTGTTATCCCTCTCGTCGCTGAGCCAGAGATTTCTGGATTCCAGTCCACAGTCCCTTCCACTTGAGTCCCCAGGATCAATGCGGGCACCCCACTGCAGTCCTATGGGAAGAGTGGACCCTTCTGATGAGGTGTCAAATCGTGATCGTCATTTGCCCTCACATGTGAGGTGATAAACTGCAATGCCACTTTTTCAAAGAAGAGCAGGCGAATTGTCTTGGTTAACATCTACACACCCATAGAGGTCTCTGGAACAGACTGGCAATTAAACGATTGCTGTTTAAAGGATCATTCTTGGTGCAAAATAGCTGCTGAGTTTTCTACATTACTTTATAACAATGCTGGAAAAACAATTTGGTGCATCACGATACGCGCTATATGAACACTCTATTTTTCATTTTCTGAACTTCCCACATTTGTATATTTATGATATATTCAGTAGGATTAGAATTATAAGTAAAAGCTATCGCATATTCGGGAACCTGTTCCGACTCACTGCGGATCATAATGTTTGCGTCATGCTCTGTGATGTCGAGAGACTCTCTGAAAGTTTTTGTACAGGTTCAGCCCAGCCCCGAGTCTCTGTGGGTCTCAGTGCGCAGTAATACACCGCGGAGTCTGCCAATTTTGTGTCAGACACTTTAAGCGGGACGGTGCCGATTGAATCGTTGAGCTCCGCTGAAAAACGGTCCCCAGGAAATCTCTCTTTGTTCCCGATGTATCTACTCCTCTGAAGCAGATACTCCATGGATCCGCTGGGATGCTGACGATACCAGAATAAGTTGGGATCGTTGCTGTGTGTAGCTGGATAATTACAGAACAACCGAACATTTTCTCCTTCACTCACTGTGACTGCAGCCGGTACCTGTGAAACTGAATCTCCTTGACAATGTCCTGTAAGAGCCAAGAGTAACATTAAATTAAACGATGTCATTTCACTTAGTTCATGCGCTTTAATAGGCTCATCGCCCTAGACAATAACCTGAGAAATGAATCGGGGAGCTAAACATAAATATATTCCCCACCACTCAGTGGATCTAATCCGAAGGTTCTTGGACCAAATAAATAAAACTTCCTTCAATGAACATTCAGCACCTTCTATCGAAATCAAGTCCTCAGCTTCGTTTCCTGTAATTTGAAGAGAAACTGAAAACTCTCGGTGAGCTTAAAGCTTTGGTGTTTGTCTAAGTCGGTCTCCGGCTCTGGCGGGCCATGTAATCTCACTTTAAATCTTCTAGCCTCATTCATTCCAGCAGCTTTCCTACTGCCGTGCAGCGACAAAGTGGATCCGGATGATTTTCTCATTTGGGATCAACATATTTTTACCAGCTGTTAATCGAACTGTCCGATTGAATGTAGGGAATGGTAAAGATGTGACTCGCAGAGTTGTACAATTTATGAACCTACCGGTGAAAAGAGCTGCTGCTGAGAGGAATAAATACAAAGCAACAAGAGACATGTTTGCAGAGAGCTCGCGGCAGATCTAACCAGAATAGGGTGAAACTGAAAATGTTTCACTCAAGAGTTGGCAAGAAGTGGAGTTCCATCCCGGCCTCTGCTGATTGGTCCATTGATGACTGGGTCATCAATCAGCTGAAAGCTTCTTTGTGTTTAATTCAACCAATCAGGTGGCAGCTGCTTTGATCTCTTATTCGTACCACCAGCGTCGGGAGAAAGGAAGGAAGTAAATGTATTCGTCTCACAACAGGGAATTGGACAAGGATTAAAACCCAATGTTCTCCCCTTAACAGGTTCAATCGGTAAGAGGGAAAGAGAGAAGGAAAACATTTAATATTGTTCTGGTAACAGAACCGGAGCCCGCAAGTAAAAGAGCTGCTCTCTGATGATGAAAACACTGTTAGCCCGAGTTAACCATAATTCGTTAACCCTCAAAATCACAGGCTTCTGTTGGAAATTGATGTCTGCATTTAAACTTATGTGATTAAGTAAACTCGTCAAGCTACCATCAAAAAATAAAATCCCAAACCCGCAAACCCTTCCTCCGAGAAGGACAAGGGCGGCAGGCACCGCCGGCTGCAAGTCCCCCTCCAAGCCCCACACAAGTATAACTGGAAACTATAACGGCCGCCCCTTCACAGTCGCTGGATCGAAATCCTGGAACTCACTCCCTATCAGCACTGCGGGTGTACCTACACCACATGGACTGCAGTGGTTCAAGAAGAAAGCTCACCATCAACTTCTCAAGAGGGCTGGGGAGGAAATGGGTCTGGTTAGCGACTTTCAATACCAGGAAAGCATGGAAAAATGTCCTCAACCTGTCACCCGCTCGGAGAGTCAAACCAACGACCACCGACTAATGATGCACCCTACTGCGCTTGTGTTTCTGTCAATTAGTCCGTGTCAATCATCTCAGTATGAGAACTGGTAAAGTTCTGCAAGACGTGAATTGTTTATGTATCCACAGATGCTGACTGACTTACTTTTTTGCATAATCATTCTCTCAGCCGCCCTCTGGTGACAAGAGCGTATAAACTTTTACAAAGCAGTTTTAGAGAAAGCAGTTGGCTCAGGGTCATGTGCTCTGCTGAAAGGCAGACATAACTGATATCACCATTGAACATCAGAACATGATAATTTTTCCAAATGATTATGTTGTGATGGTCATCACATCCAGTCGCCTTGTAACTGAATTCTTGAAGTGGTGTCTCAGATCCACAAACTGACCTGTGCACCTGTATGAGGGTTTAACTTGTTTCCAACACGGTAACCCTCAGGGCGCAGGAATAAATTGCAGTTAGATACAGCTCAGTGATGGCAAATGAATTTTGTCAAGCTGCCGTCATTTGTAGACCAATGCATTTTAGCAAAATCTGCTTTATTTTGCAAAACCTTTCAAGCATTACATAAACTAAGCATTGGCTGTGTTTCAGCTTGTTGTTGGTACCAGCTGCCGCATCTGTTTCTATCTTAAGCCTTACGGATAGTGGCTGAGCGACAATATCTCCATGGCTCAGATATCAGAAATTTGTAGTAAACAAGGAAAGATCAAAAACACGGGAGTCTTGGCCTAGAGGAGGGTAACTTATGAAAAGCAGATACGCAGCCACCAGATACCATCAATAAATAAATAAATAAATAAATAAAACTTATGAAAGAAAAACAATCGAAAGAGAGTTTAGAATCGGAAATTCCTGAATATTATTTTGAGCCCGGAAGGCCAATAAATTTTGTAAAGTTACACCTTGCATTTCCATGTCAACGCCACTAGAGGGCAGTGGGAGACAGTGTTGCGTTCAGGATCGGGATGAATTCTGGTCTCACAACAGTGTTCAGAAACTTTACTGCAGAAAATTGACGATAAGAACAAATTCAGAAACAGAAACATTGTTTTCTTCAATGTTTATATAACTCTTGGTAGATTGTATCTATTTGAAAGAAAATGAAAGTCCATCCACGCACATGGGTTCAAACGATAAAATGAGATGTTTAGCCCAATATAAGGACACTTCTGTTGTCACAATGAGATAGATCACAGTGTGGAACATACCTTCAGCCAGAATGTGGGAGGAAAATACTCTGGAATCCTTGGATGTTTAGTTGAAGGCGAGATATAAGAGAGGAGAGCGATACGAGGAAGAAGGCAATAGCATTTCGAATCGTAACTACCTTGAGAACTGCAGGTTGGCGGGAATTTACGTGAATTATTGCACCCATGCAAATGTCAGTGTGCACCAGCAAAGAGCAGTGTGAATCACTGAGAAATTTTGAATGTGGACCGTCCGATGTGAGCTCAGAGACAACGTGAGCTGTGTCAGTGTGAAACCTTATCTGTACCTTGCTTGCCCTGCTTTCAACCCTTATTTAGCACATTCCTTAGATAATATCACCACCTTAAACACCTCTTTGTCCTTTTGTCTGTGACATCTTTTGGTTATCTCCACTTATCACTGGCCGTTTACCCAGCTCTACTTGTCACCCCCCCCCCCCCACCACCCACCCCCACAAACCCCCCACCCCACCCCGCCCCCCACCCCTTCCCTTAAACTAGCTTATATTTCACCTATCTTCTATTTTTACTTAGTTCTGTTGAGGAGTCATTCGGACACGAAATGTTAACTGTGTTCCTCTCCGCAGATGCTGCAAGACCTGCTGAGTTTTTCCAGGTATTTCTGTTTTTGACTCAGTTTCTGTCGTTAGTTCGACAGAAAAGTGCCTCTGAGTTGCTCGTTGTAAGTTCTTCAGACGATAACATCCATCCCCTGGTTTTGACCTGTCCCTCCAGACAATTTTCTCAACCGGTATTTCGTGTGGTCTGATAATACCTCGGATTTACAGAGTGCTTCTGCTGTTTTCCAGCAGAAGAGGGAATCATATCCATGAGGTTCTCCATCACCATTGCGTTTGACATCGTGCGTTGGTGCAGATGGATTCCAAATCAGCCCCCAACCCATGCCCTCCTACCATCGAGCAAGCCCTCTCTCCACGCGCCCAGCATCTACTGATGGCCACAAGAGGAAATGATCAACACGAGATGATCACTGCTTCAATCGAGGGAGGCAAAAAACTCCCAGTTAGTGCCGTGACTGGGAGGCGCTCAGGTTACAGACACTGCCGCCTATCTCTGCGCCATAAGGCCACAGTCTCACGGTTAAATGCAGAGCTTGTACAGAAACCTGGACCAAGTGGGTGAACCGCACCACTGTTATTCGAGCATCGACCTTTCAAGAGGCACTTTTACAAAAATCCCAGGGTAGGGGCCATGAAAACAAAACAAGAAATAAAATCGAGAATTGAAATACTTCAAGATAGTCAGAAATAATGAGAATTGGAAACAGAGCTGGAGAAAAAAAGAAAAATTATCCCACAATCCAGAATGAGTGGGAGAAAAACAGAAAGCGAAAAGGTGCATAATCATTGGTGAAGGGGACAGAAAATTAGGAAACAACTGAACGATAAGAGGAAGCAAGTAAAAATTAACGAGTGTGATGCATAGAGGTAAAGATCAGATAAAATAATCATTGAAAAAAACTTATATAAAGTAAAATGCCCTTTCCTTTAACTTCGCTCTCATTGCCTTGATAGTTACACAGTTGAATTTTTTGAAGTACGTTCCTGAAAAAGTGGTTGCTGGAAATTGTCCCATAGATAAATTTGCATTCGGCTCATTGTTCTAATGGTGTAATATTCTTAGATTTCCCACCAGAGGGCGCAGTGGTTACATGTTCCTCCCTGTTATCAAACGGAAATTCGAGAGGCAGAACTGGCGGAAACACTGCCAGCTGCAATCCCGCCAACAACTTCCGTTTGCAGTTACTCTTACCAGCACCTGAAGATGCCGGTTTAATCTTAACAAGGCGGTATTAGCAGTAAATATGCAGCGTTTGGTCTCGTCCTGCACCGCAGTGTTTATGTAATATTCTGAGATATGGGACAGGAAGGGAAAACATTGAGACACTTGAAAATAACGGAAAATGGCACCTGAAATAACAATCTCCTTTTTGTCCCGTCTCCCCAACTCCAACTGAATGTCGGTATCAACCTGTTATATTTTATGAATTATAATTAGCCTAATGAACAATGACAGTCCTCTAATCTGTTGAGCTACAGACTGGGGAAACGGTGTGCTCGCTACGTTTTGCATTAGTAGAATTGTCACTTTTAACAAACCGAATGAACACGCCTCAATTCACAGATTTCAGCTTGAGGAAGAGCTGCAATTTCGGACATGTCACTTTTTGGATGTGAATTGAAACCGAGTCCTTTCCTGAAAGTTCTCGTAGCATACCATTTCCAATTGCATTAGTTTTGGAAGAACATGGGAATTGTCCCTGGCGTATTGTTCCAATATTTAGCCTTAATTAGATCTAATATTACGTTAAATGTTTATTATCACATTTCTCTTTGTTGGATCCTGTTGTAAGCATTCTTTTATGGTTCATTCCCCTTTATTACAACATTTTAACTTTTGAAACATTCCATTAGGTATAATGGTGCAAAGCACTTTGGGACATCATAAGAGCGTGAAAAGTGTTAGAAAAATGCAAGTTCTTTCGTTCTAAACAAACGTAATTTAAATCGGAAATTAAATAGTCAAACGTTTAAAGCCCATTATAAATTTGAGAATGTCCTTAATTATAACCCATATTTCTGCCCAAGAAGTGTTTATGGGAAATTATAAAGAAGGCTTTACTCTATATCTGACAGAATTGCATCAAATCTGGGAGTGTTTTACGGGGAAAGTATAGAGGGAGATATACCCTGTATCTAACAAAGTTGCATCAAAATTGGAGTGTTTTACAGGGGCAGGACGGAGAGAGCATTGCTCGGTATCTAACAGTTGCGTCAAATCTGGGAGCGATTGACAGGGACATTATAGAGGGAGCCTTACTCTAGATCTAACCCCATGCTGTACCTATCCTGGGAGTGTTTGATGGGGACAGTATAGAAGGACCTTTAGTCTGTATCTAACCCCGTGCTGCACCTGCCCTGGGAATATTTGTTGGGAACAGTATAGATGGAACTTCGCTCTGCATCTAACCCCGTGCTGAACCTGTCCTGGGTTTTTTTTTGACTTCGAGAGGGAATGAAATAGAGAAAGGACGCACAGAGAGAGAAAGAGAGAGAGAGAGAGAGCAAGAGAGATCTGGATCATTAAATGTTCATATACAACTTTAAAAATTATATTATTGTCCTAAAATGAGTTGGTTTTGTTGTTAAACTGACTGTCTTTTTTTCAGAACTCTTTGGTTGGATCTTCAGAAACGTAAGATATTTTTGCAAAAAATTGCTTGGTTTTCTGTTTTGTCTGAAATAATCCTTTTCGGTCCAACCAAAGAAGTTCATCGGAGTTATTTTTCTGTCGATATCTTTAGTTTCTGCTCTTTTGTACGCCCTGGCATTTGAAAACCAACTGCTAACTGAATCGTTATGGAAAGTTTTCTGCTCGTGTTTGCATCGACTGTATCAGTTTCAATGTTACCGTGCATCACTTCGTTTCCTCTAATATGTTTCAATTTCAGTTAAGTTTAAAAACATTGCATCAGATAGCTTGGAAATTGAAAATAAAATGAATTAGAAAATCACTTGATTTTTTTCTCACTATGTTGCCTGCCGTGTTCCGTTATAATGCAATTTTGGCTCCTTATTTTGCTCAGGAGTGTTATAACAAATTATACGCATCTTGTGAAATTTATCAGTCGGTTTACTTTGTCTGTTTCTCTCTGTCTAACTTCATTCGATTCCCTGAATATGTTTTCTCCAAGTAGATATTAACACCGTTTCTCAGCAACTGTAATTTTTGACGATTCATATTTGACACTAATTCCAATTTGTCAATGAAGAGAAAATGTCCACTAACTAGGAGCAAAATCCTGTGCAATGGGGAATTTGTAATCAATATGAGAGATAAGAGTGACTGATGATTAGTAGAAGTGCCAGCGAGATTTGATTTAATCACATGACACTTTTAAATGCTGCATTAAGAGGGCAGCAAAGACACCAAATATATCAGGAAATATATGAATACAGCCAGAAGCTGCTTCCCTGCACGAATTACCTTGCCTGGCCATTCTAGAGGGCAGGTAAGGCTCAATTACATTGCTGGGGCTGTGGAGTCACATGGACGCCAGACCAAGTAAGGACTGCAGGTTCCCTTCCCTAAAGGACATTAGAGAGCCAGATGGTTTTTTTTGTCATGGCAACAGATGATCGCCATTGAGACTAACATGTTTTCAATTCGGGATTGTTTTTATTAATTAATTGAAGAGATTCAATTCCACCAGTTTCTGTGGGGGTCCGGAGTGGGGTTGGGGGGGGGGGGGTGGTGCAAGATTGAACCCAGTCTCCACATCAGCACCGCCTGAGAGTTGGAGAAGTTTTGAAAAGTTTGGAGAACAGAATAAAATAAGGAGGATAACAATCCTGGAAATATTGCTTCATATCATAAAGTAATTACAACGTAATACAAGGCAGTCAACATCTGTAAATGACCGACACCGACAAGTCAACGCATTCCTAAATGACCTAAGGCCTTACAGGGACCAGTAACAGTGCCGCTACCCCACTGTCTCACGTAACTGCTAAAATAAAGCAGCAATTATATACTCGCATCACCGTGAACTTCACTACAGTGCCAGGCTCCAACAATAGTAATAAAAAATAATGAAAACCATTGAATAAAGCAGCAGATCAATTAGGGAAGCCTAAGAACTCTTTGTTGCTCAGATCACTTAGGAACGCGTTGACTTGCCAGTGTCAGTCACTTACAGATGTTGACTGCCTTGTATTACATTGTGATTACTTTATGACGTGAAGCAATATTTCCAGGAATATTGACCTCTCTATTTATTCTGTTCTCCCTGCTTTGCAAAATCTCTCCAAATCTCACACGGAGCTAGCACAAATATGGTTTAAAAATGATAATAACTGAAAATGTTGAGATGAATGCTGCCATGTTTCCCATTTCCTAACAGGTAGAAATATTTGCTCAAGTTTACAAACCGCCGAGGAATTCGCTTGAACATATATATTTCACCGTGGATTTTTTTTCTGATTGGTATAACTGCCATCCTGCGGTTTTTGTTTTCCCACTCAAAAATTAAACTAGGTCATCAAAACCCTGTTGTCTCAGATATAGGTAAAGGGAAGATGGAGGAGAGCAGATTAATGAGTCAAATTATCGGAAAAGGGAAAGCGATCTGCTTTAGATCCAGTCCAATGCTCTTAGTGTGGGAGTACAGAGCCTTTTGAGGGGCTGTGCTCAATAATTATTCGTGGATTGGTGCACAGAATATCCCATTTGCTTATGCAACGCCGCAAGGGCCGATCCTGAGGCCAGGTCGAGTTACTGACACGATTTTTATTAGTTAAAAACAAAAAAACTGCGGATGCTGGAAATCCAAAACAAAAACAAAAACAGAATTACCTGGAAAAACTCAGCAGGTCTGGCAGCATCGGTGGAGAAGAAAGGAGTTGACGTTTTGAGTCCTCATGACCCTTCGACAGAACTTGAGTCTTCCGGACTGAATATTGAATTCAACAACTTTAGGTCGTGAGCTCCCTCCCCCATTCCCACCCCCTTTCTGGTTCCCCCTTCCTTTTTTTCCAATAAATTATAAAGATTTTCCTTTTCCCACCTATTTCCATTTTTTTTTTAATTTTTCAAAAATCTTTTATGCTCTCCCCACCCCCACTAGAGCTATACCTTGAGTGCCCTACCATCCATCCTTAATTAGCACATTTAGATAATATCACCAACTTTAACTTCAACACCTATGTGTTCTTTTGTACTATTGTTGTTGACATCTTTTGATGACTACTTCTATCACTGCTTGCTTGTCCCTACAACCACATCCCCACTCCACTTCTCTCTCTCTCTCTCTCTCTATCTCCGCCCCCCACACACACACACCTTAAACCAGCTTTTATTTCAACTCTTTCTTGGACTCGAACTCAAGTTCTGTCGAAGGGTCATGAGGACTCGAAACGTCAACTCTTTTCTTTTCCACCGATGCTGCCAGACCTGCTGAGTTTTTCCAGGTAATTCCATTTTTATTCGTGTTGGGTGAAAAACAGGAAAAGATGTGGACAAGCCCACAAGTTGCGATAATTAATTTACTGTTTCCATCAACAATTACAGAAAGCAAAGGACGACCCAGTCCATCCAGACTGCCCCACAGTAGGAATTAAGTAAATTGGAATTGCAGTCACTATGGTAATGTAGGAAATAGTCAAATTATACACATCAAGCTCCCACAAAGAGCAATGTCATCATTTGTTTCAGTGATATCGTTTGAGGTCTAAATGCACGGGAGAGCTGACAAGCTCTTTTGTGCAATAAGCAGCAGGGTTTTTAAGGTTCTCCTCGGGGAGGGAGTTGGCGGGGTGGGGGGGATGGGGTTGGTGGCGGTGGGTGCGTGAGAGGTGGAATTTCCATTTAGTAGCGCATCCGAAAAATGGCACCATGGACATTGCAGCGCTCCCTTCATACTGGCAGTAGAAGTGTCACCCTCAGTTATGTGCTCACGCCTCTAGAGTGGGGCCTGAACACACATATTTCTGATGGAGAAGTATTGTTGTGAGATGGAACAGTTCAACTGAGTCGCGGATAGCACTTAACCACAAAGGGTGGGTTTCTTTGAGCTGGAAGTTCTACATCACTGGTGTTTTTGTATATCCACAAATGAGGTTGCGCAGAAATATACGGCGGTGTCCTGAATTTCTGCTCGAGTGATCGTTAGAGGAAATGTCTTTCCTTCGTTAGTCTGACCTGCCTCGGATTTCCCTTTGGTAAAATCTGCATCTCTTTTACTGCTTATATCTCGATACAAAATAAATCGCGGAGCCTGGTTCGTGTGCTGTCTGTACCAGTACAGGTCCGGATTACTGCGGCTTGTGGTGTACTTACAGTCTATTTTCTTGCTGTCTCCTTCAGTAATACGCAGTCTGGTCTGAGGTTGGGACACAGAATCTGCCTGAATCACACCTGAAATAAAACGTAAGCAAAAGCTGAATGCAATACTGAGTTTAAAAGTCTATTAACATCACATAACTGCAAACGGATAAAATGATCTGGCTGCACCAACCGAACATCAGCCACAATATAACAGATGACGATGCAGCATAAGCCTAATTATATCTCAGCAACAATCTCTTCGAATAGCAGATATATTTACTGTTGCAATCTGTTACATTAAGAAACAGTTCTGCAGAGAGCTTTAACGGAAGGGGTGTAGGGGGTGGGGGCTGGTAGAAGTACCCTTTACAATTCTTTTCCAATAAGAAGTAGCGAATGAGTTAACTCGGTCACCGCATTTTGACACGAGTGCTGACTGGCCAAATATAGTTTCTCTACTTCCTCCTACGCCGTCTAATGGCATCACTCAGAATATCACTCAGTAGGTGGAAGGAGGAGGGGACAATGTTTGGCGGCTGGGGGGAACTAGTCTGGATGCGGTTTGCGTTTGGCAATTCGTCCCTCCCTCCCCTCCTCAGACCTCTTGGTGAGAAGAGAAAATAATGACGTCATTTAAAGAACAATTCTACGTTCTTCATGTTGCAGGAGGAAAATTGTGAACCAGAGAAACTCAGAGAGGGAATAACAGGACTGAAAAATACGGAAGAGACACAAGTAATGAAGGGAAGAGTGAATAAGAGACACTGAGGAAGAAATCACACGATGATTGTTATAAGGGAGCAGCTGCTTTTCCTAGTGTTGTTCTAGCTATTGCCCAGTTATGGGCGACGGTGGCAAGATCGGCATTTATTGCCCATCCCTTGCTTCACATAAGAATGTTATGATAAGCCTTCTCCTCCAACCGCCAGAGTGTGTATGGTGAAAGTGCTCCACAGTACTGCTTACACCGGAGTGAGAATTGACTGTGGTTTGTAGGATTAATTGATAACACAGCGCATAAAGAGGTCATTTGGCTAAGCGTGCATGTGCTTGAAGTCTGCAGGTGTTATCCAATAAATCCTAGACTATTTTCTTTTTCCGTAGACCTGCATGTTTTCACTTTGAATCATTTATCCAATTGCTTAATATTGTATCTGCCTCCACCACTCTTTCAGGCAGGACTTTCAAGATCACAATAACTCGCCTTGAAACGAATCATAAATGCTCACACCCACCCTTCTTCCCCGCCTGCCCCGGAATGATTAACTTTAATCGATACCATCTGATTATCGACCCTCCTGCCAGAAGAAACGATTTCCCCTGATGTATTTTATAAGAAAATTTTCATAACTGTGGTTACCTCAATTAAAATTCCACTTAGGTGCATTGTTCCATGGAAAAAAAAGGTTTCTCGATTCACTCGAGCTAACTGATATCCGTAATCATTGACAGCATTGTGTTAGAACATGAAACATGTGCTTTTTCATCAATTTCTCAATGACAAATTTTAGTTTTGAAGAGTCGCTCCGTGGCAGATGCCTTTGCTTATCTACCCAGCTTTTCTGTGGTATAACGATGTTTTTGTACGGAGTAGAGCCGCTTTGTCACATTGTGATCCTCAATCCGCAGAAATAGATGGCACTGTCTTTAGGCTCTGCTGCAGAAATTGACAAAGGAAAAACTTGATATTGTCGGAAATGATGAGCATCGAATTTTCCGTTCGCAAACTCAGCATCCCTGTGCCTGGTTTTATCACGGTACAACAGAAAAAGGGATGCCTGGTTCGGGTGCAGCCGGTACCAGTAGCAACCCAGATCATCAGAACGGGAGTTGTAATCACAGTTCAATTGCGGATTATCTTCCTTATGTACCTTCAACTCATGTTGACTCTGCATTACCGAACTCCCTTGGTTTTTACCTGTAAAATAATATAGAAAACAGTAGTTAACACACTTAGTGATTACAAACATTCCAGTCCACAATTACAATATAACTATTTTAAGGGGCGTTTGGATAATTTACACTAGAGAAAGAAAGACATTTTAACAGTTACTGATTGGAAGGGGAAGAATGATAAGTCACATCAACACAGGGCTCACATGTCCCTGTATACCTATTACAAAGGAGATCAGGAACAGCTCAACAGGCGACAACTCTAAAGTCCTGGCAAGATATTCCTGACTCTAATGTTAAAGTCTTGCCGAGCACGTGCTTAATCAAGGTTTGCTTCCTTGGCACACGATCACCTCAATGACATCCGGAAAGTTGCTCAGTTACAAACAGCCGAAATTACCAGGTGATAGACGTAAGCAAGAAACAAATGCAGTTAGCGCCAGTCCGGTTGGGACAGCAAAGATCACTAGAGTGCATGCTTACGTCATTCTAGTGGAGCACTAGGTGCCACAGAACCCACTGTAATATAAATAGACACATAATCGGGAGTATTATAAATAAATGTTTAGTGTCGTACTGCAATAACTGAGGCAGACATTGTGTAATATAAATGAAAGCAATGTTTCTGATATTTTAAACAGAGACATATTCTAAGTAAGTTCTAACTCAGTGCATTGTGAGATAAGCATGGTATACCGGAGTGAAAACTGAAAAAGCATCTAATGTAAATTAAACGAAGACACAATTTAGTGCTGATATAACTGCACAACCAGTGGTGAAGTTCAAACATTGATCGATCCTGGTGTAACATAAAGAAACAATGTCTTCAATGCACTACTCACTAATACAAGGTCTAGTGTGAAATAAAGATAGAAATAGTCTACTGCCGTAATCAATGTTAAAGGATAAACGTCTATTTTAATGTAAACAATGGCATTGGCTTGTGCTGTGAAAACTGAGATAGGGCCTTATGCAATATAAGCAACCACATGGTTTGAAGCGGAGCATAGAAAAAGCGCTGCGTATAAGAGAACGAATCACATAGTTCAGTGTTAACAAAGAAAGGTCATCCAATGCAATAATTGCTTAGGCACAGTCCAGCATAATACAAATAGCGACATGCTCTACTGTCGTAAAAACAGAGGAAAAGCCGAATCTTTTATAAGTTGAAACACATATTCTAGTGCATTAATATCTATGGCAGACTTTTGTGTAATACGAACAGAGATCATATTCTTACACCAATAACTGAGATAGGATTAGTTTAACTTCAACAGTTCAACAGTGTGATGTAATATGCAGAACAAAATCTACCGCAATATAAACATGGCTGGGAGCTTGTGTAATATGAACAAGGACAGAGTCTAGAGGCAGGCCCTCATTTATTGTAAACAGTGACTTTATCCAGTCCAATCATGCCTAATACCCAGAGCAACATACGAAGTGTCATGCTGTTGCTTAATATAAACAGGAACAGGGTCTACTGGCATTTTAACCGAGACATGGCCGACTGCACGATTAACTGAATCAGCACCCAGTGTAATATAGTTGAAGCATAATTTAATTCATTAATATCTAAACCTGGCCGACTGTAATGTCAGAAGGGATATGTTGGACGGCAATAATAAACTGACGCTGGTTCCGCCCGAAAGCAAACAGACACATGGTCGAGTGGAGTAACAATTAAAAGATGGCCTGACACAAGTTAAAAAGTAGAAGGAGCTGAGATAGACGCGGGTGCAAAGACGCAAGAGACAAGGCCAGTGCAAAATAGAATTATATGTGGTCTCGTGCAGCAACAACGGAACTGCACTGAGACCGAGTCTGTAGGAGATAGAACAATGGCATGGTGTTCTGGGATATTATGTCAGAAACATGATATAGTGTGATATGAAAACAGATAAATGTCCGGGGTAATATGGACAGAGAGAGAATCTAGTGTAATAAAAACTGAGATAAGGCCTGAAATAATATGCAAATGGACATTTCGCAGTTTACAACAAACAAAGACAAGGATGCAAGTTAACAGAACTATAGCCTAGTGCTGTATTAAATAAAGCAGGACCTAGTGTGATATGAGCAGGGGACGATTCTCATGTTATAGTAAAATACCACTTTGTCCAATATAAACAGAAATATGATCTGGTTTAAAATGATCAGAGGCATGGTCTAGTGAATTATAAGCTGAGAGAAGACACCCTTTAAAAACATTGGCATCGTCTAATACATTTTTAACATAGCCTGCTGAAATAGAAAGGAATATTCTGCCATCGGGTGGACGCTGAATGCAATGACCCTAGTTCGCTGATGCCACAACGTTAATGGAAATGATAGCTCTCAGGAGGACTCTAAGATTCTGTAAAGGAATACAAACCGGTTAAAAGTGGGGAAGCAGCACAGAAGACGGACTAAGCGTTAAATTCTGCACTTGGTAGTGGTGCTGAGGGGACGGGGGGTGGGGGACAGAGCATTACTTACAGAACACGGAAAGTTAAAATTCTGGCATAGTATGCAGTTAGGAAATCAAATGGTATGTTAGCCATTTTAGAAATGGATTAGAGTATAAGAGTTTAGAAGTCTTACAGCAATTGTATAAGGCCTTGGTGAGATTACCTCGGGTACAGTGTACAGTTTTCGTCTTCAAACCTAAGGAAGGATGTATTAGCCTTAGAGAGGATGCAACAAAGGTTGACCACATTAATTCCTGGGATGAGGTGCTTGTCTCATGAGGAGAGGTTAAGTCGGCTTTGCACACATTTCACTGAACTTTTTTAAGTTCTTTTTTTTAAAAGGATGTGGGCTCCGCTGACTGGGCCAGCATTTTTTGCCCATCCCTAATTGCCCTTGAGAAGGGGTTCGTGAGCTGCCTTGTTGAATCTCCGAAGTCCCAGTGGTGCAGATACACCCAGAGTCCAATTACAGATGGGATTCCAGGATTTAGACTCAGTGACAGTGAAAGAGTGATGATATTTTCCCAAGTCAGGATGCTGGGTGTCTTGGATGGGATGATTCCTAATGGTGGCAATCCTATGTGTCTGCTGTCTTACCCTTCTTGCTAGTCATGGTCCTGAGTTTGGAAGTTGCTGTCTAAGGAAACTTGGTGAATTCCTGCAGCGCAGCTTGTAGACGTGCATCAGTGGTGGAGGGAGTGAATATTTGTTGATGGGGTGCCAAACAAGTCGGTTGTTTGATCATGGGCCGTGTCAAGCTCCTTGAGTGTTGCGCTCATCCACACAAATGGAGATTATTCCACCACACCCGTGCCTTGTGCCTTGTAGATAGTGGACAGGCTTTGGTGAGTCAGGAGGTGAGTTACTCGACGCACGACTGCTAGCTTCTGGCCTGCTCTTGTAGGCATAGTATTCATGTGGCTCGTCCAGTTCAGTTTCTGGTCATTGATAACACGCAGGATGTTGATATTGGGGGATTCTGAGATGGCAATGCCTTTGCACATCAAGAGGCGGTGGTCAGATTCTTTCTTGTTGGCGATGGTCAACGCCTGGTACCTGTGTGGCGTGAAAGTTACTTGCCACTTATCAGCCCAAGTCTCGACATTGGTTAAGTCTTGCTGCATTTGGACATGGACTGCCTCAGTACCTGAGGAGTCGTGAATGGTGCTGAATATTGTGCAATCATCAGTGGACCACATCACTTCTAACCTTCTCATCTAAGTAAGGTCATTGATGAAGCAGCTGAAGATGGTGGGGCTGAGGGCACTACCCTGAGGAACTCCTGCAGTGCTGTCCCAGAACTGAGATGATTGACTTTTAACAGCCACAACGATTTTCTTTTGTGCTGTGTATGACTCCAACCAGCAAAGAGCTTTCCCCCAAATACCCATTGACTCCAGTTTTGCCAGGGCTCCTTGACACCACACTCAGTCAAATGATGCCTTGATGTCAAAGGCAGTCGCTTTCAACTCCCCTCTGATAATAATGAGAAGGGATCTCATATATAATTCTTAAGGGGCTTCGAGGATTTCGGTTTCACCAGGAAATCTAGTACCAAGGCTCACAGTGTCAGCATACGGGATTGACAATTTGGGACTGAGATTTCTGTACCCATTGAACTGTGGGGTTTCTGGTGACAAAAAGAATAAAGGAATATGGGGATATTCCTGTAACGTGGAACTGAGGTAGAATATGAACCATGAATTTACTGCTTGGTGGTGAAGACTCGAATGGTTGACTGTCTAATATATTCCTATATCGTATATTTTTATGCAGAACTGTCTCATTATTTTGACATAAATAGAGAAACGTGGCCTCGTGCAATCATTCGTGTTCCAGTGTCTAGTGTAATATAAACAAAAATATGATTTGGTACAGTGCAACTGAGATACGTTCGAGCGGACTAAAGACAATGACATGCTCTTGTACAGTAATGACAGGGATAGGTCCTTGTGCACTACGAGCAGAAGCTCCATTCGGCTGCCACCACGTGTCGACAGATTTCAAATGCGCCACTACAGCACTGCCTCGTTATTTCTACAGCACATTTTTATTTTCAGCAATGGTTGAAAGTTTGACATTGTAATTAATGTAAAAATGCTGGTGCAAGTCATTGATTATCGTATTAGCAGGTCAACAGGCACTGATCGACCACCCCATCACGTTCCACAGGAGGTAAAATGGGTTTTAAGTGCAATATTTGAAGATGAGCTTGTTTGGTTTGCGTACAGAAACTTCAACGACAGAGGAAAGTGACTCGGACCCCAGCAATTTATCTTTGGTTATTGAAGGTCAAGAGGGGGATATTGACCAATATATTGTGTAGGACCATGCGAATTTTAATTCCTACCAGAACAGCCAAGGCTCATGATCTCTTGAAAAAGATAGCACCTTTTCAATAACCTAATTAGAATTCTGGTAGATATGCTCAGGTTCTGAATTTGAGGTGGAATCCACAACGTAATGACTCTCAAATCAGAACAATCAGAAAGGAATAATTGGCAATCTAGTTGTACGAGGCTCCTTGGGGATGAACGACCATAATGTGATAGAATTCTTCATCAAGATGGAGAGTGACATAGTTGATTCGGAGACTAGGGCCCTGAATCTTAATAAAGGAAACTACGATGGTTTGAGGCGCGAGTTGGCTGTGATGGATTTGGAAATGATATTTAAAGGGACGACGGTGGATAGGCATTGGCCAACGTTCAAAGAGCGCATGGGTGAACTGAAACAATTGTTTATTAATGTCTGGCGCAAAAGTGAAATATGGAAGGTGGCCAATCCATGGTTTACAAGGGAAATGAGAGTTTTTATTAGATCCAAGGAAGAGTCATACATATTAGCCAGAAGAAACAACAGGCCTGAGGATTGGGAGCACACTAGAATTCAGCAAAGGAGGACCAAGCAATTGATTAAGAAGGGGAAAATAGAGTTGGAAAGTAAGCTTGCGGGGAACATAAAAACTGACTGTGAAAGTTGCTATAGGTATGTGAAGAGAAAACGATTGGTGAAGACAAATGTAGGCCCCTTACAGTCAGAAACAGGGGAATTTATAATGGGAAACAAAGAAATGGCCAACCGACTAAATACATACTTTGGTCTGCCTTCAAAAAGGAGGACAAAAATAACAAGGAATGCTGGAGCACACAGGGTTCAGTGAGAGCGAGGAACTGAAAGAAATCAGTATTAGTGGGGAGATGGTATTGGGGAAATTGATGAGATTGAAGGCCGATCAACCCCCAGGGCCTGACAGTCAATTTCCCAGAGTGCTTAAGAAAGTGGTCAAAATATTATGGATGCATTGGTGGTCAACTTCCGAGATTCTATATACTCTGGACCAGTTCCTGCAGATTGGAGGTTAGCTAATGTAACCCCACTATTCCAAAAGGGAAGTAGAGAGAAAAGAGGGATTTATAGACCAGTCAGCCTGACATCCGTAACGGGGTAAATTCAAAAGTCTATTAGAAACATTTTATAGCCGAGCACCTGGAAAACAGTGGCAGATTCGGACAGAGTCAGCATGGATTTACGAATGGGAAATCATGCTTGACAAATCTACTGGAAGTTTTCGAGAATGTAACGAGTGGAGCTGATCACGAATGTAACGAGTGGCGCCCAGTGGGTGTGGTTTATTTGGACTTTCAGAAGGCTTTCGACAAAGTCCCACATAAGGGATTAGCGTGTAAAATTAAAGCACATGGGATTGGGGGTAGTGTTTTGAGATGGATAGAAAACTGGTTGGCAGACAGGAAACAAAGAGTAGGAATAAATCGTCCTTTTTCCGAATGATTAGTGATTAGTGGGGTACTGCAGCGATCGATATATATTAATGATTTAGATGAAGGAGCTAAACGTAATTTTTCCAAAGTTGTCGATGACACAAAGCTGGGTGAGAGGGTGAGCTTTGAGGAGGATGCAGAGATGCTTCAGTAAGATTTGGAAAAGTTGAGTGAATTGGCAAATGCATTGGCAGATGCAATATAATGTGCTCAAATGTGACGTTAGCCACTTTGGTAGCAAAAACAATAAGGCAGGTTATTATCTGAATGGCTATAAATTGGAAGGAGAATGTGCAACGAGACCTGGGTGTCCTCGTGCATCAGTCGTTGAAGGTAAGCATGCAGGTACAGCAGGCAGTAAAGAAGGCAAATGGTAAGTTGGCCTTCATAGCGACAGGATTCGAGTACAGGAGCAAGGGAGTCTTGCTGCAATTATACAAGGCCTTGGTGAGACCACACTTGGAATATTGTCTGCAGCTTTGGTCTCCTTTCTGACGAAGTGTGTTCTTGCTATAGAGGGAGTACAGCGATGTTTACTCAGACTGATTCCTGGGATGTCAGGACTGACATATGAGGAGAGATTGAGTCGGTTAGGATTACATTCGCTGAAGTTCAGAAGAATGAGGGGGCGGGGGGTGGGGATCTCATAGAAACATATAGAATTCTAACAGGACTAGACAGGATAGATGCAGGAAGGATGTTCCCGATGGTAGAGGAGTCTAGAACCAGGGGTCACAGTCTGAGGATACGGGGTAGACCATTTAGGACTGAGATGAGGAGAAATTTCTTCACCCAGAGAGTGGTGAGCCTGTGGAATTTACTACCACAGAAAGTAATTGAGGCCAAAACATTGTATGTTCTCAATAAGGAGTTAGATATAGCTTTTGGGGCGAAAATGATCAAATGAAATGGAGAGAAAGCTGGAGCAGGTTATTGAATTCGATGATCAGCCATGATCATATTGAATGATGGAGCAGGCTCGAAGGGCCGAATGGCCTACTCATGCTCCTTTTTTCTATGTTTCTATGTAAGTCATTTTCGCTACTAAAGAGCTGAAAGGCTTGAGGTAATATCCTATATTTACAAATGTACCATTTCATTGGCTGACACAGTTTCTGTTAAGCATCCCTATGCTAATATCACATAAAGCAGCCTGAAGAATACAATTACTAAACTTAATTCATCCAATTTCAATTTCTGGGCTTATCCAGCCTAAAGGAAAGATGGAGCCCGTTCACCCCATCGAAACTGTGCCCGATCCCTGGAAAAAATGCCTATAATTAGATCTACTCTCCTTCTCTTTCTCCAAACAACTGCACGTCTTCCACTTGCAAGCATCTGTACAGTTTCCTTTTGAAAGTTCCAACTGAATATAGTTCCATTCCCCTAAAGGAAATAAGGCCCAGCTCACAACAATTCGCTGCATAAAAAATGTAACTTTGCCCCTTTATTCCTCTACGAATTGTCTGAACATTGGAATTAGCATCTCACTAATAATTCTGTAAATCAACCATTCAGAAATTTAGAAACTTCTGGTATAATCCCCCTCTAAGATTCCCTGCCCTAAGGAAGAAATCCCTGTTTCTCTAATCTCTTCAGATACCCGAGGTATCTCACCTCTGGTTCAATTTGAATAAATATCTTCTGGGCCCGCAACTATTGCATGCTTCTGAAGGTGTGGTTTCAAATAAATTCAATACCTGTTTACCCTTCAGATAAGTTCTAGCGATATATGCTCGCTTACAATTAATCTAAGCAATAATCTGCGTAATTTTAATCTCTGTACCAATACTATCACTTTCGCCGACAGCGCACAGAATGACCTGTGCTAAACAAAATTGGCTTCTGTTTTCAATGTCAGTAAGATCACTCTCACCACCTGCTGACGAACACCCTCTACTACAGGCCCTGGAGTTCATCTAAAATGATTCAGAATTCGACACGTTACATGTCCATTTGTCAGTGAATTTCACTCAGTGAAGTTTTTCAGCGCAAGCCACGAGAGACAAGAGATGAAAAGGAATTAAGTATGGAAGTGCCAATATTACTGTTATGAATTCCGAGAAGTCTTCCGTGAGAAGGTGTGCAGTTACTTAAGAAGAGACTGGCAGTGAAGAAACGAACAAAACCATCTCTGCCGGTGGAGTGGGATGAACAGCTGCAGCTCAGTTTCTTGTGGCGGAGGCTCACTTGCGCCCCTCTTATGGCGCATTGTAAACGTCTGGAAAGAACAAAGAGCGCATCGAAATTTCGCAGATATTTTCAGTGCACGGTTGCAACACGGAGACTTTTCTGTCAAGCGATCGACACTCCCCGTTTACAGATGTTTTCATTACAGCAGACAGACGTTCTGGTGATAGAATCAGAGGCATGGCGTAATGAAATATAAAAGGAGCCAGGGCCCAATATAGTAAAAACCCCGAGACAACGTCTGATGTAACATAAACAAAGGTATGCATTTATGCAGCAACATCTGGCACATGGCCAAATGTAATATAAGTTATATTATTATATAATGCATCGTATCATGAAATACTATATTATAATAGCATTACAAAATCAAGTGTAGCTGCATCGGACAATCGGTTGTGACTCTATTCTATGCATGGGTAAGGCATTCAAGGCTTGTGGGCTTGAATTTCACCAGGGTCAAATTTCGAGAGGACAAATTGAGACAAACTCAGCTCTGATTCTGCAGCAGTAATAACTGCGGCGGGGTTCTGGTGCAATATCACGTGAAATAGATGCAATGCTGGAATAAACTAGACAGGCTCTTCTGTAATTTAAACAGATGTTTCATCAGTGCAGCAATAACAGAAACCGTGTCTCATATTATATAAATGGAGAAAGAGCTACATAAACAGTGATAGAGCGTATAGATATAATTCCGAGCTCAGATATCCATTTGCTTGACGAATCGAATGACCCCAACTATCAGTAATCTATGAAAATACAGTCACCTAAGCTTATATTGATTAGACGCACAGCCACCTCCATGTGGCCTACAATCAGTTCCCCAACAATATCCTGAACACCCGTGACTACAGCAGCACATCAGAGGTTGAATCCTAATTCCCAATCGCAGCTGTGGGGTGTGAAGCCCATAGGATCCACTGTAGCAGCACACAAAGCCTTTATTTTATTAATTTATGGGCTTCGCTGGTTGGGGAAGCAATCATTGCCCCACCCCAAGTTGCTTTTTAGAGGGTGGGGTTTAGCTGCCTTCTTTAACCGCTGCAGTCCATGTGGTGTAGGTAAACCCTCAGTGCTCTTAGGAAAGGAGTGCCAGGATTTTGACCCAGTAATTGAAGGACTAGCGGATATATTTCCAAGTCAGGATGGTGAGTGACTTGGAGGGGAACTTCCAGGTGGTGGTGCTCCGGTCTATCTGTCTACCCTTGTCCTTCTAGGCGTTAGCAATCGTGGATTTGGAAGGTAATGTCGAGTACCCTCGGTGAGTTTCTGCAGTGCACCTTGTAGATGGTACAGACTGCTGCTACTCTGCAACGGTGGTAAGTAACCCCCAAACCCATGATCTCAATCACTTGGAAGGGCAACGGGAACATGGTAAGAACTATCATATCCACTTTCCCCTCCAAGTCAAACATCATTCCAGCTTTTTATATCACCGGTCCTTCATCGTTCCTGGCTCTTACTTTTGTAAATCCTAGCTGACAGTATTGTGTGTACAACTTCAGCAGAGTGGCTGCTGTGGTCCATGAAGGTTGTTCACTGGTGGGAAGTAGAAACGTGTATTAAATACGGGTCTTGATAGCGCTTTCCATCATCAGAAAAGATGCAAAGCAATGCGAGAAACAGCGGGTACAGAATCACAAATACCAAGTGATATCTTTCTTGCTTTTGTGAGTGTTTTCGTTCAGTTTTATTGTGTATTTGAAATCTTTCGTTTTTGTTCTTTCTCTATTCCAGTTTTTCTCTCCTCTCCTCCACTCTCCCTCGTGCACTCTCATTCATTAATTCTCTTCCTGCTTTTGGAATATGATAAGTTGCCTTACATCAAAACAAATATTACTTTTTTGAGCATGACAACGAGGCAGTGATGGCGGGGCGAATTATCCAACACAAACCCAGTCCAGCGCGGTGCTCTACATAACCCGGGTCTCTCCTCCTCCCATATGAATTATATTCTGAGTGATATCGTCAGATGCAGCAGGAGGACGAGACAGTTCTCCTGTTCAAACCCAGATAATTGATTTGCTACATTTTGATAACAGCAGAATTGCTTCCTCATCTCCTGCTCTACATATATGCCAACCCGTTTTTCCACGGTTATTTAACAGATTATAACAGCAAATAAAACTGCTCTTCCAAGGTGCTGTTGTTGCATCATAATAGATCCCATATCGTACCGTCATCCTGTTATATTCTGATTGGTGTTCGGTACGTACGACCATGCCTGGTATCTCTTTGCACTTATGTGGTGTTATTAGACATTCTAACACAGTTAAAGTTATAGTTAGCCCTCGGTTCATTTTTATTTCAGAGGTGATTCGGGCAGATGCGGGATCACAAGCTCAGACAGCACTCTACGTGTCTGAAGGAGATGGTGTGATTATAGACTGTAGATTATAGACACAACAAACCTCGGTGACCCCGATCTATGTTAGTACAGACAGCACACAAAGGCTCCCAGTTTTATTTTGCATCAGGAGAACGACAGAAAAATGGACGCGGATATTGTCAACAGAAGATTCGAGGCCAAGCAGACTAATTCAGAGAAGTTTCCTTCATCGACCGCTCGAGCGGAAATAGAGGGCAAAGCCCTATCTTTCTGCTGGTTGGGGTCAGAATTATTTCAAACTCATCTGCCGCTGTACAAAAACCACAGTAATATAGAACTGGCCCAGGCGTTCTCTCCAGGTCAAAGGAACATGCCCTGCTCTGTCAGTGCTATCCGCTGCTCAGAGGGCCTGACTGCTGCATCTGAATCATAAGGGTATGAATTCAATTTTCACTCCAGAGAGTTCAGTCCATCATCCAGGCTGATTCTCGGGTTAAACCGAGGGTCCCGCGAATATCTTAGATAAAAAAATCCCCGACCTCTATTTTGGAAAATGATAGCGGATTTCTCCCAAGTTTCCTGGACCTATTCTAATATTTCAACGGACATCAATAAAACAGCTTATCGCGTTGTTTTGTTGTGGGAGCTTATTGTGTATATATTAGCTACCACGTTTCTATATTTCAACAACAACTGCCCTGCGAATTAATCCATTAACTCTTTAAGGTGTTTCGGGCAGGCTGGATTTTCTCACTGCCATTGCTCGTATATGTAACATGTTGAACATTGTAATAGGGAGCAACTGTTCCCCTTAGTTGAAAGGTCAGTCACGAGGGGCAGGAGGTTTAGGGTGGATGTGAGGAAAAACTCTTTTATACCCAGAGGGTGGTGACGGTCTGGAATGCGTTGCCTGGGAAGGTAGTGGAGGCGGGTTGCCTCACATCTTTTAAAAAGTACCTGGGTGAGCACTTGGCACGTCATAACATTCAAGCCTATGGGCTAAGTGCGAGTAAATGGGATCAGGTGGGTAGATCAGGTGCTTCTCACGTGTCGGTGCAGCCTCCATGGGCCGAAGGGCGTCTTCTGCACTCTGTAATTCTGTGATTCTCTGAATCTGTGTGTGAATTGCTGGAACTGTCTCAACTTCTAGAATCACTTTGATGATGTTAATTATTTGACTGGGTCTCATGCCTGGACAATGGCGCGCTGCGCCTGCAAAGCAGCTGATAGGATTTACAACAATCCGCAAAAGGCATTCGAGCAGAGACCCGAAACAACTATTTTTCCCTGAGCGAACAACGGAATTGTGAGCACAGTTGAGAGCAGCTTGCCCCTAAGTTCAACGAGGTTCATTAACTTTCATCCGACTTTCTCCTTCATGTTTTGTTTACACACATCCTCCAAATCAAGATGTTTGACGACCCAGTATTCTCTGGGAAAATAAAACGGAAAACTCAGAATGGCAGCTATTTTCAGTAAAAAGTAAAAAAGAAAATCCACTATGTTAGTCGGAATGCTATTCTCTTGCTCTATGTGACCCGAAACAACGGTTTACTTCCAATGCTTGTTAAGTCAAGGGGGATATGATCGTGTTAGCTTCAGTTATCAGGCTGGCTGGCGGACAGCAGAGCGTGTGCATAAATGGCTCTTTTTCGGATTGCCAGGCTGTGACGTGAGGAGACCCAAAGGGTTCTGTATGGGGCCTCACCTTTATACGATTTACATCAATGACTTAGATGATGTGCTTGAAGACATGCTAGCTAAATTTGCAGGTGACACAAAGATAGGTAGGAAAGTATGTTGCGATGAGGACATGAGGAGATTGCAGATGAATATAGATAGGTTGAGTGAGTGGGAAAAGACCTGGCAAATGGAGTTTAATGTGGGAAAACGTGAAGTTGTTTACTTTGGCAGGGAGAACAAAAAAGCGGAGTATTACTTAAATGGAGAATGACTGCATAATCCTGATGGGCGGAGGGATCTAGGTGTTCGAGTACACGAGTCACAAAAAGTTAGTTTGCAGGCAGAGCAAGTACTTAAGAAGGCTAATGGAATGTTATTCTTTATTACGAGAGGGATTCACCATATAAGTAAGGAAGTTATGTTTCAGTTATTCAGGGCATTGGTGAGGCCGCACCTCGAATACTGTGTGCTGTTTTAGTCTCCTTATTTAAGGGAGGATGTAAATGCATGAGAGGCGGTTGAAAGGAGATTTACTAGATTGATACCTGGAATGAGTGGGTTGGCTTATGAGGAAAGGTTGGACAGACTGGACTTATTGCCACAGATGTTTAGAAGAGTGAGGGGTGATTTGATTAAAGTATTCAAGATCCTGAACAGCCTTGACAACGTAGACATCGACAAAATGTTTCCTCTTGTGGGTGAGTCCAGAACTAGCGGGCACTACTTCAAAATTAGTGTTCGCCCTTTTAGGACAGAAATGAGGAGAATTTTCTTCTCTCAGAGGGTTGTACGACCTTGGAACTCTGCATTGGAAGGCAGTAGAGGCGAGGCAGCCGAATATTTTTAAAGCAGAGGCAGATAGATTTTTGTTAGGCAAGGGGATCAACGGTTATGGGGGTTAGATGGGAATGTGGAAATTAAAACACAAGAAGATCTGCCATGATCTTATTGAATAGCGGAGCAGGTTCGAGAGGCCGAATGGTCTACTCCTGTTCCTATTTCTTATTTAATCAATTCTTATTTCTTTGAAATCCTATTTTGTGATGGCTGTGTGTGAGAGTGGGAGATGAGGTGTTGTTAAACGTTAACAGTGATTTCAACCAGTTCAGTTGTATATCTCTTAAAATATTTAAGGAACGTTAAAGCATTTAAAAACGTAAAAAATTCACGGACTAATCTGATACAGAAAAGCACGATATAATGGGGCACGTTCCAACGATTGGAAGAAACCGTGAGTCAATCTGTTTGTTCACTGATCTGTAACTGAGGTGCAGATTGTTCTTAACTGTCCCTCTGGAGACTCTCATTTAGAATAAAGGAGGGATGCTTTTTTGCACAACTGCGGTAATTCCTTGAGTTTCTGAGAGACAATGCATGGCCCAGTGAAAGGCCTTTTCTTCGCTATTTTCTATCCGATTCTCGCTCTTATAGGTGCTCCTGGTAAGCAATGGATCCCGAATAAATGTTTGTGTCGATGTAAATCTCCAGAAGTTTCAGGGTCTGAATGTTAGTGTCTGAAACCGAGCTCCAACGTATATAGGTGCTCTGGATGATATTATACTGTGTTATGGTCGATTATGCTGCTCTATTTGTGCTAGCATTATGGGGCATTGCAAAATATTATTCAATTCATTATGCTGCACATTTAAAAAATGCCTTTTATTAGAATGCTGAGATATGAGTTGCAGTGTTTGGCTTTGCCTGGACATTAACCTGTTATATAGTTGAACATTGCGTTATATTCTAATCCAGTCAATTGCAATCCAGCGTTTTGAGTGTTGCGCGGGATCATCGAGTATCTGAATGTACTGACCTGCATTCCTGCATTCTCCAAACTTATCAATATATCAGAAAGTGAATAATTACAGCGTTATATATATTAGATAAATTGTAATATAAAATACTTTTAATGGTAACACAAATATACAATGCAATCTCTACAATAATGTAAAAGTTACGGTATAATGAGTTCCCACTGGACCGTTCTTATTAAGAATTAAGGTCTTAGGAATTAATTATGGAAACGTTTGAAAAAGGTAAGTGGAGATTCAAGATTTTTAATTTGTTATGGATATTGTAGGCCTTGTGAATTTTGGTTAATTTTAATTTTAATCATTAGCGGGATGCAGGTGTCCATGACAGGGTCAACATTTTTTGCTCATTCAGATAAA